>CM057456.1:1791425000-1792025000 GCA_016271365.2 Neoceratodus forsteri
ACAAAAGAGAAGAGGGAGAAGCCCTCTAAAGCCAGTACCAGGTAATCTTAGTGAAGACATTATAGTGACCTTTAGTATGAGTACATTGGTATCCTCCAAAAGAGTTGAACAAAGGCATGCTGAAGGAGGGACAAGAGATGCAAGTTTTCCCTTTGAGATACCATTGGCTAACAGCTTTGGAATATTAGCTGAACCCAATAACCATCAGAGAGAGAAGATAGACAGCAATATGGTCACTCAGGAGCATATACTAAATCTAGACCAAAGACAAGTGATAGTCTTTGGGGATTCAATTTATCAAATACACAGATAAATACATCTGTAGGGAAGACAAGGCAAATAACACAGTCAGCAGTTTCTCTGTAGCAGGGACAAGTGATCTGTGTAAAATGGTGGATATTGTATTTGCTGGAGTAGCACCCAGACCAATAGCATTAGTGCATGTAGGCATTAATGATTTAGCAAATAATTTGTTGCCTGTTTTCCAAAAGAATTTCATGGAACTAATTGAGAAACTACAGGAAAAAGATAGTGAAATTTTGATATCTGAAATGTTACCAGATCGAAGAGCATCTGTATATAAACAAAAAAATAGCATTGGCAAATGCATGGTTAAACAAATGGTCAAAAACACAGGGGCTCTGTTTTATTAAACATTGGGAAACTTATTATAAAAAGAATGAACTCTTTTCAATCAATCAATCAATCAAGCTTTATTTTTAAAAAGCTCCTTCCCAAAGCCAAAGCGCTTTAACAACAAGTAAATCAAGTAAATAAATTAAAACAAAAGCCTAAAATTACTCATTAAAATATATTTAAGAATCAGGATATAACAAACTAAATAAATGTGTTTTTAAAGCTAATTTAAAACTTTGTACAGTCAGGCAATTTTGCACCCAATGAGGTAGAGAATTCCACAGGGTTGGGGCCATGAAACTGAATGATCTGGCCCCTGTCGTCTTTAAATGAACCCTGGGAATCTCCAGCAATCCCTCATCGGTGGATCAGAGTGGACGGGAGGGACAGTAGGGGTGAAGAAGATCTTGCAGGTAGCTAGGGCCCTGATTGTGAAGGGCCTTATAGGTCAGCAAACTGACCTTGAAGGTAATCCGCCACTGTACAGGCAGCCAGTGCAGTCTGTGGAGGACAGGCGTTATATGACTGGTCCTAGACGTACCAATGGAAAGCCTGGCTGCCACATTCTGCACTAACTGCAAGCAGCCGATATCCACCCCCCGGTAGCCACAGGTACAGGGCATTGCAGTAGTCCAGGTGGGAGGTAATGAAGGTGTGGACCAACGTTGGAAGGTCATCAGAAGGAACCAGATGCTTCACCTGGGCTATATTCCTCAGATGATAAAAAGAGGTTTTGACAACAGCCGATACCTGGTGTTTAAGAGTCAGGCAATCATCAAATATAACACCCAGGTTCCGCACCTGGTCTGAGGTAGCTAACTGAGTCTCCCCATGCCAAAGACCCGAAGGAGACCCCATCAGCAAATGCACCCCCAATGACCTTGGTCCACAACCAACACCTCAGTTTTATCAGGGTTTAACTGCAACCAGCTCTCAGTCATCCAGTCCTGAATCTTGGTGAGGCAGTTGTTAAAGACCGATACAGCATCACCCTGGTCGGGCAAAAAGGACATGTACAGCTGAGCATCATCTGCATAGCAGTGAAAACTCAAGCTGCACCACCTAATAATCACTCCCAATGGCAGCATATATACTGCAAACAACATGGGCACCAAAATGGAGCCCTGTGGCACCCCAGAGGATAGGGGGAGTGATGCCGAGGAAAAAATCCCGGACACCACCCTCTGAGTCCTACCCTCAAGGAATGACTGAAGCCAACTGAGGACCAGCCTGATAGTCCACAGATAAACCACAGGTGCTCCAAAAGCACTCCATGGTCAATGGTATCAAATGCTGCACAGAGATCAAGAAGGACCAAGATGGAATGGGTCTTTCCATCTCTCGCTATTAGAAGGTCATTTAGTACCTGAACAAGGGTCGTCTCGGTACTATGTCTCTTCCTAAATCCAGACTGGAGAGAATCATAGACATTGTGGCTGGTCAAATGACCATCCAGCAGCAATGAGACCACTTTCTCAATAACCTTACCTACAAATGGCAGGCTAGAGACAGGCCTGTAGTTAGCTAGACAGTCCGGGACTAAGGAGAACTTTTTAAGAAGGGGCCGAATCACAGCTTCCTTCAGAGGATCAGGACAGTTCCCTTTCTCCAATGACAACCAGACTATCTTAGAGAGGACTGGGCTGATTTTATCCACACATCCTACTAAAAGGAGAGTGGGGCCCGGGTCTAAACTACAGTTGGTCAGTTGCAGTGACTGGACGACCATCACTATGTCATTGATTGTGGGCTGTTCGAAGTCAGACCACATAAATTGGGTGTCCGACATCTCCTGCCAACCACTACAACTCCTGTTTGAGAGAGTTAGGAGGAGATCGGCCCTGACTGTGGCAACCTTATCCATGAAGAAGCGAGCAAACTCCTCACACTGTTCCTGTGAAAATGCTCTCTCGGCTGAAGACAGATTGGATTGCACAATCTGTCCATGGTCTGAAAGAGTTGGGCTGGTCAATTCTGTGCAGCAGCAATTTCCCTGGACAGGAATTCTGCCTTCTTACGGGTAATTGTTGATTGATGGACCTGATAATGGTCCATCAAAGTAAGCCTGTCACACTCCAGACCCAACTTCTGCCAACATCTCTCAAGCCTTCTTCCCACTGTCCTCAACTCCCCTCAAAGTCTCATCAAACCAGGGAGACTTGGGGCGAAGGGTGAGGGGTCAAACACGAACAGGAGCAGTGGAATCTAGGGCCCCTACTACTGCCTCATTTTAGACAAGAACCAGGTCCCCTGTATCCATGCATTCACTCAGCAAACTCGATAGATCCAGTACTGCCATCAGGGACAGACTGCATTTGAGATTCAGGGGAGTAGAATATTAGGTACACGGTTACGTAACTAAATTGATAAATATTTAAACTTAATGGAAGGGGGTCAAATAGCACTTATCCAAAGCCTAAGATATCTAGATCTATAAGTAAAAAGAGAAGATCTATGACTAACATAATGTTATTCAATGCCAGAAGTTTAAATAAAGGTAAAACGGCTGAAATACGGATGATACTTGGGGGAAAAAATGAAACGGGGATAACAGTGGTAGCTGAAATTTGGTGGAACATGGACACTGAATGGAACCATCATGTTCCCAGTTATCAACTCTTTAACAACAACAGAATAGTTAGGAGATGGGGAGGAGTTGCACTATATGTTAGGGAAGTTATTGAGTGTCAAAATATCAATAGTGGAAATGACTATGGTAATACTGAAGTTTTTACTGCAGACATGAAAGGACTAAGAGGAAAACCATTCAAATTGATGTTTTTTTTTTTATAGGCCACCAGACAGTACAGTAAAGGAGCTAGAATCATTTATTGAAAAGATTGCTACATTAGCAGAGGATACTGATGTATTGATAATGGGGATCTTAATATCCCAGAATTTGAAGGAAGAAAGAAAAATAATATAACTCATTAGGAGCTATTTTACAGGAGATGCTTACATCAGCAGGAATTCAACAATGTATACATGAATGGAGTAGGGGAGAAAACATCTTAGATGTTGTATTAACTAACTTATCAGGAGGTATTCAGAATATTAATATTTACTCACCGATAGGCACAAGCAACCATGGCACCATTACTTTTACAATTAACAAGGCAAGAAAATCAATTAAAGGAAAGACAATTCAAATATTGTAAAATAGAGCTAACTATCAGGAAATAGGAAACAGGTTAATTGAAATAGATTGGAGTATAATAATGAAGGGGTTAACAACTGAGGAGTCTTGCGAAGTGTTTGTTAAGACAATAAATAAGTTGGTTGATAGGTATATGCCAAAAAAGAATGTTTATAGCAGCAGGGGCAAACAAAATCTAGGATAAACAATAAGATAATTAAATTATGTAAGAAGAAAAAATGCTTTTCAGAAGGATGAAGCAATTAAAGACTGTGGATAGTAGGGTCAAATATAAGAAAATATTGCAGAATGTAAAAAATGAAATAGGGACAGCTAAGAAGCAACTGAAGTATAGATTAGCTATGACAAAAAAATGACACCAAGAGCTTCTTTGCATATGTCAATAATAAAAGAGGGAATAATAGAACTGAAGGCCCCTTGACTATTAAAGGGGTAGTAACTGCTAAACCAGATGAAATGACAAATTAATTTGGTAGAGACTTTAGTAAAGTGTTTGTTAAGGGTAACTATAATGGTGATAATATTACAACTGAAACAGGAACTACAGTACAGACCAATTTAATTTCAGTTGATAAAGTCCTTAAGCGAATACAGAAACTGAAGACTGATAAATTTGTAGGTCCAGATGGAGTACACCCACAATTTATAAAGGAACTAGGAGACGAGTTGGCTCCAGCTATTACCTTAATTGGGCAAAAGTCTAAGAAAGAAGGATATATGTCTAGGGATTGGAGAACATCATATGTGGTGCCTGTTTCTAAGAAGGGGAACAGGGCAGAAGCAACAAATTATCGACCTGTAAGTTTGACATCGACGGTTGGTAAAATCATCGAAGGGATCCTGTATGAGGAGATTATTAATTATATCTCAGGCAAATGGTTAATTTATAAAATCCAGCATGGTTTTTCTAGGAATAGATCATGCAAGACCAATTTAATTTGTTTCTATGAATATGTTGGGAAAATGTTAGACCAAGGAAAAAGAGTGGATATGGTGATGCTGGATTTCAGTAGACCCTTTGATACGGTCCCTCATGGGATAGTGAAAACTAAATTACTGGACCTAGGAACTGACACCGGTATTATCAGGTGGATCAGACACTGGTTGCTGGATAGAACTCAGCTAGATAGAGTTCAGGGCTATTTGAGGAGTTGTAGGTTTCGAGTGCGGTGCCTCAGGGGTCGGTGTTGGGACCATTGCTGTTTGCAGTTTCATTGGCGATTTAGGCATTACTAGTGGAAATAAATTAGTTAAATTTGCTGCTGATGTTAAGCTGGGGGGTGTGGTGGATACTTTTGAGAACAGATTACAATTTGGACAGGATTTATTGTATGTATCTGAATGGGCAAACACAAATAAAATGGGATTCAGTTTAAGTAAATGTATAATAATGCACAATGGTTAGGGAAATACACAACAGGAATTTCATATACAGGATGTGAAACTAAAGGACTCAGTTTGTGAGAAGGACTTAGGGGTATATATCAGAAATGATTTGAAGAGAGGGTCCCATTGTAAAAAATTAGCAAATAAAGCAAAGCACTTGATTAATTGTATTTGAAGAAGTTTTCAATCTAGAAATGAAGAAGCATTGATGCCACTCTTTAAATAATATATAAGACCCGACTTGGACTATTGCTGCACAGTTTGTAGTCCTTACTTGAGAAAAGGACATAACAATGGTGGAAAAGCCACAAAGGGCCTGTACAAAACTTATAACAGGAATCAAGGATAAACCCTATGATGAAAGGCAGAAAGTATTAGGATTATGGTCACTGGATATTAGACGAGCTAAGGGAGCTCTATTGTCATTATACAAAATTATGAATCAAGAAAATTTAGAAAAGGATCTTGAATTACAAACTAGTGAAGAAAACTATATTCTAAGAGGGCACAATCACCAGTTGCAAGAAGATATTGTAGGACAGACCTAAGGAGATACAGCTTTTGACCCAGTGTAATTAAATTATGGAACAAACTGCCAGTAGAATTTGTTGAGGCTTCCAGCTTTAATTCCTTCAAGGCAAGATTGGATCAATACATCTCAGTTGGTAACTTTGGTTTCCTTCACTGAAATGGTGGGGATAACCTATATGGGCTTATGCCTCATGGTTGTCTTAAAATTCCAGTATGAACTCCAGTCATTGAGCAGCAATAGCTCCCCTTTGTCGGTGACCCTGTAATCATCAGGTACTATCAGCTGTCCCAAGGTGGTGGGCTCTACAGCTGTCTGCCACACCCCCCTCCCAGGCCCTCTGGATGACCCTCTTCAGGTTCCCCTCTGTTGGCAAGCAGTCCCCCACAGCACCCGTCAGCCCACTGCAGCATGCAGCCACAACCTGCTGGCTGCTCTTGGATGTGTCCACTGCCCACTATTTGACCAAACCCTGACTGATTGCACCTACATGCCAGCATTGTCAGACACATGATTGTGCCATCCCATCAGCAACATGTCATTGACATCAGCGACTGTCTGGGCATGGCACAGGGACCCACCTGTGAGGTACTCCACACATTTCAAATATGTGACTGCACCCTGGTTACAGGCACCGTCTGTCAACATTGATGCCCTGTGCAGCATGCACACAGGTGCAGCCACTCACCTGTGTGCAGGCACACGCCTTGATGCCCTGTTTGACCCTGAGCATCTGACTGGGGCATTGTGATGCTCCAGTTGGTGTGGATGAGTTTTGGTGGTCCGATCCTTCCCCTTTTTACCCTGCCTGTACATTCTGTCAGTGGTCACTGTAGGGGTACTGTCCCTAGTTGTTTGCACCCCCTTCCCGGATGCACTACCTGCCGCTGAGTCACAGTTCCATGCAGGCTGATGTCAGAGGTCTGCAGCCTCAGAAGAAGTGCACATGGATACAGGACATGTGTCCCTGTGGAGAACTGGTCGGGTGATGCCTGTCACTGTCATGATGGTGCTATGGAGGTGTCGCTGTAGTGGTGTCAAGATCAGATTGGTAAGCACTTGCAAAGAATCTCTTTCCTGGGGATCCAAAGGGTAATCACCAAACGTCTTTATATCAAATTTCAAATGTGGAACTAACCAAAAAGGTGGTTATCCAATAGTCAATGTTGTGGGGAGCTCACTCTTTAAGAGAATAAATCTTTAACACAATTCATGCTTTTCATAAAGTTGTTTTATTTTCTTTCTTTTAGTGTTGTAAAGTCCCAACAGTTTACCTATCATTAGGCTCCATCTGGGGGACTGTTGAAAGACAAATTGTATTTAATTTGCATTTAAATCAAAAGTATCAGAATTTGTATACAATTTTCAGTCCATCTCTGTATGCATTTCATACATATTTCATAATCAACAGTAGTCTTTATTTTGGACACAATATAAATAAAGGTGGTGGGGTGTGTCAAACAATAACAATGTGACTTTGAAATTAACTGAGCACTTAGTAAAACTTGCATATTTAAAATGATTTTGAATAAGAAATATATATGAAATGTATAGAGAATGGACTGAAAATTGTATAATAATTTAAATGTAAACTAAATACAATTTATCTTTCAACAGTGATCTACCCACAGCATTGACTAACAAAGAATCTCACCAGGTGGACATCACTTCAGTCCCCCCAGTGCTACACTTCGTGTAGCCCACCAAGTGGTAGAAACAAGAACCACCTCTGGACTCACCACCAGAGCCCGATGCCCAGAAGGAAACAGGAGAAAAACTGGACTTTTTTTTTGCTGAGTTGGCATCCTTAACAAGCAAGGTAAACAATCCCCAACAAAGTCGAGGAACATCCTAGGTAATGGTATTTCTTTCTTTCTTCTGCGTCCCCTGGGGTATCTCCATGTTGCAAAGAAAACAGTTGTGGTGCTGCTTAAAATCTTCATACGATTCACACAATGTTCACTTCAAATGTCTTTCTATTATTTATATAACTGATGCACCCTGATGTTTCACATGTGTATTGTGGTGCTTTTTCAAATTGCTTCAGTAATCTAAAATCTTTTTTCAAAATTTTTTTTAGCACATTTCATTTGATCTCATACACATCAAATATTTTGTTTTTTTCAATTTTTTTATTTAGCAATTTAGTCCCCGCCACCTCCTCCTCCTCCTACCAACTTGGTGACAGGAACACATAGGTATTTTTACAGGTTTTCTCCCCTTGCCCCCCGCAAGGCCTGGCACATGGCCATATGAGCATGTGGAGGCATGCATGCACCCTGTGGCACCAGTTCAGCCCCTTCTACCTCCCATAATGTTTTGTCACCCCCTTTGCACCTACACTACCAATTGGAGCTCCACTCAGTGGCAGTGGAAATATAGGGGGTGCCAACCCCCCCTCGCCACCCTTGGGAGAAGAGAGCTGCTCATCAGCATGATCAATCCTTCCCTGTTACCCCCCCCACGCCAGCACCCCAACAATGGAGATCGCTCCCAAACCAGGTCACTGGTATAGTGCGATGTAAAACATCCTGCCTCAACCCACTGCGCCACTGGGCCATCTTAAATATTTTGCTTTTTTAAGAAGCTTTCAAACTCTTTGGAAGCAATAAGTTCAATATTTATCTATTATTTTCACATTACTTACATCAATAATAATGCTTCTTTTTCAACACATTACTTGGTCTGTAACTTGCTTTCATTTGTATTCACCCATAATTATATATTAAATATTATATTTTAGCGCCATTTTCTTATGAAGCCGAACAACACCTCCGCCAATTTAATTTTAGCAGTGATCAACATCATCTTTTATCTTATTTTATTTTGTTTCAACACACACTGGCCTTACGTAGGTACTTTTTCTTTAAGAGCTTCTCTGTAGTTGAAAGTACAACATTTTGTTAATTTTTTGGTTTTTTTTTTTACATATAACACTTTAAATCTCTCAGATCCACAGCAAACACTTGTGCCAGATTTTCACCTCCAGCAGTAATGAATTAATCAAGTTAACAATGGGTTTTCTTAACCCTTGTATAAGTTGCATACAATGTATCAGCTTCACAGTATTGTTATTTTAAGTGTTTCCCATTACTTCCTTTGTAAACATAAATATGCATAAAGAAACACACAGTGTTCATTTCATGGTTCTTCACTCTGCCTGGTATGTGCCTCCACCAATAACTACTAGTAACCACTGCAAATTGCTTGACTAACCCTTATATGAAAATCTGTATCTCTGTAACAGTATTTTTAAATGCTTACCTTACCATGTTAGAGCTGTTTGCAAAGTGTGTGTCTCCATTAATGGCTACCACCTAACTTATGCTATGCAGAAGTGTCTCCTCTTGTACCTCTTGGGTCTGCTTGCTCATGCGACCTGTGAAGTCAAGGATCTTGTGAGATCCCATGCAAGAGCTCAGTTGTCAAGCAACAGCTCTAGCACAGTAAGATAAGTGATTAAAATACTTTAAATGACTTGAGACATGGAGCAATAAACAAATGCTGAAAAGTTTTCAAGGACAGTTTTTTCATTTATTTTTCAAAACAATACATATTGAGGAGAAACAAGCAAAAAGCGTAAAAGTAATCCCACAGAGTGAGTCTATGCAGTGGACCTCCAGATAAGGGATTAGTCAAGCATTTTGCAGTGGTTACCAGTACAGTAGTTATTGGTGGTGGCTCATACCAGGCAGAGTGAAAAATCATGAAATGAACACTACATGTTTCTTTATGCATATTTATGTTTTCGAAGGAGAAACACTTAAAATAATACCGTGAAGCAGATAACGTGCATGCAACTTGTATAAGGGTTAAGGAAACCCATTGTTAACTTAATTAATTAATTGCTGGTGGTGGTGTAAATCTGGCACAAGTGTTTGCTGTGGAATTAAGAGATTTAAAGCTGTCTGTGTACTGTAAAAACATTTTTTAACACAGTTTTTTTACTCTGAATTACAGATAAACTCTTAAAGAAACAGTACCTATATAAGGCCAGTGTGTGTGTTGAAACAAAATAAAATCAGGTAAAAGATGGTTTCCATCACTGCTAGAATTAAATAAGTGAAGATGTTGTTCAGCTTCATAAGGATATTGCACTGAAAAGTAATTGCTAATATATAATTATAGGTGAATAACAATGAAAATAATTTACAGACCAAGTAATGTGTTGAAGAAGCATTATTATCAAGGCCACTGATTTACGGTGATTAAAATAATTAAATTCGGTTTTCAAGACTTCAGATTCCGGAATTACACTGGTGATTGTTACTCTAATTTCTGGATTTTACCGGGATTCTGCTATCATTCTTTTAGTATGTGCATAGGTAATCAGAATTAAAGATGGCTTAATATACAGAGCATTAAATAGAGCAAATTGAAAATAGTACAGGAAGTGATTAAAAGAAAAACACAAGTTTTGTAGATCTACTGATCTGATATAAAATGCCAGATTCCATGAAATCTCTGTTTTTACCGGTCTTCAGGCAGCCCTAATTCTGGAATTTTACCAGATTTTCTGGTAAAAACCGAAAAACAGTGGCCTTGATTATTATTGACGTAAGTAACGTGGAAATAACAGTGAACATTGAACTTATTGTTACCAAAGGGTTTGAAAGTTTCATAAAAAAGCAGAATATTTGATATTTATGATATCAAAAGAAATGTACTAAAAATTGTTTTGGAAAAAAAAACTTTTTTAGATTATTGAAGCACTTTGAAAAAGCACCAGAATACATGTGTGAAACATCAGGGTGCATCAATTATATGAATAAAAGAAATACATTTGAAATGAACATTGTGTGAATCATGTGAAGATTTAAAGCAACCCCACAGCTATTTTATTTGATCCATAAAATTCCCCTTCCTGGAATTAGTAAATTATTTTTGTACACTCAAGCCAGATTTTGAGACACTGACCATGTGGGTTGGGGATGCCGAAGCAAGAATCAGTTCTGTAGAGGACAGGCAACGAAGAAGTAAGCCAAAGTCTAGCAATTAAAGAAAAAAACATCACTATTTTGGAAGGACAGATAGAGGACCAAGAGGGGAGGAATTTCTGAATAACCTTGTGATCATGTGTATCCGAGAGAAAGCTGGGGGGGGGGAGACATGCTTCTTTTCATACAAAAATAGTAACAAGAAGTGGCCAGCCCACAGGAGACAGGTACCACTTACGTTATTGAACAGGAAAACCGATCCTTGAAGCAGCTCATACCACTGAATTGTAAGCCTAAATCCATAATTTTAAAGTGTCTGAACTTCCCAAATAATGTATACATACAGTACAGCAGCAAGCATGCAAGCAGGGCACTCTCATATGGTGCTGTCACTGCTTTCATATTTTTAGCAAAGCAACACCCATGGTCAGAGAGAAACACCTTGCTTACAAAAGGATTAAGCACACACTTCAAGCCAGGCCACCATCACAGTAGAAAGATTTACTGCTGCGACACCAGAGATCCAGGTTTGGGAATGGACTTGGGTGTTGAAGCAAAGTCCAGGGGAGAGGAGGCTTGAGCAACTGAGGTTTGATCACCTTCTCTCAGGGGAGAGTGGGGTTAAGAACTGGTGCCTGCTGACTCCTGGTGGAGGCCAGGAGAGCAACAGTTCATCAGGGTCCAACTGTCTGGTGGGGGGGCATGATTGACATTGGCATCTGCCTAGACAACCTGCACATCATGCTCCCAAGGGAGAAAACTCAGAGAAAAATGGTGCACTGACTGGTCAAGGTAACAGCCTCCTGGACCCTCACCGCCAGAGGCCCCGGACCACGAATGTCCACCCCAGCAGCACCCATGACCATTGACAGGCTGGTAAGGCAAATTAACTTTGCAGGAAGGGGGACCCACCTGAAGAAGGTATGCATCAGGGGACCATGGATGGCAGTGATTTTGGGGCGGTGGGTGGCAGGAAGTAGCTCAGGATGACTAAGGTCCTAGAGAGTCTTAAAAGTGTGATTGGCTGGTGTGTGAGTGGGGGAGCAAACAAACAAAAAAAAGAACATACTTCATGGGGCAAAAATCCAGGTTTGAAGGCTCTGTCCTGCTAGATTGATAGTTACTACAGCACAGGGCACCCATGGATTCTCCAATGCTAAAGTAGCTGGGAAACAGCTCCCCAAACTTCTCCCAGATCTATTTACATCTCCAACTCCTGGAGAAACAACCGAGATTATTTCTTCCTTCATTGCAGAGAATCTAATTAGTGGATTAAGAGGACATTGTTATTATTATGTGGCTGCCCCATGAAACACAAATTAAACCTCTGTAAAACCTGTGTCATGCCACCTAATCACTACACCCATAAAGAACAAATAATGCAGTGGGCAGAGGGGGTACCTGTTGTCCAAACTCCATCAAATACCTGGGCATCTTCAATGCTTGGAGTAAAAAATTAATGTTTACCTAGCATTTGGATTCCTTGCTTGCTAAACTCAAGCAGGACCTGAAATGCTGGGTGTACCTCCCTCTAACTCTCTGGGCAAAAATTAGCATTATCAAAATGAGCATCTTTTCCAGGTTACTATGCCCACTTGGAATGAAACATTGTGCAATACTTTACACCTGGTTCCTGCATCTTTTTTTTCTTCAATTTATTCTTTATGGTGCCTGCTCCACTTTATGCTGGACATCTGCCTAGTCATGGACCCCTCAGCTGCGGCATCCCCAGATGAGCCACACTCCTGGGACCCCCTGGTTTACCCCCCAGGGCGGAGACGTGGCACCCTGGCCCTATAGGGCACCGCCAATAATGGGATAGGGCAGGAGTCAGCCTAGGGAGCAGATTGCAGCTGCATTTAGGCAGGTGGAACAGGCAAATTTTTTCCCCTTCTGTAGGGGTGCAGGAACATGCAATGATGCCTGCATCCTTCCCACACCCAGGAACCTTATGGATGTCTCCCATGTACCGACAATGACCCTCACCCACCCCCCCAGAGAAGGAGAGCAGTCACAGGACACTCAATCATTCTCCCCCAGCCAGCTCTCCAAAGACCCGAATCCATTTCAGAAGCCAGGTCTGATACCCACAAGAAATCCAACCACACTGTGCGGTGGGCCGGCTGTTTCTTGCATCTTAAATTGACCCTCTCCTCCTTCCTCTGGGGTGGCAAAACACAACAAAGGGTCTATCACAAACTCACACAACTGAAAGACCAGGGTAGACTGTTCAGACTTTATTACTTTGCCACACATGTAAGAAGAAGAAGAAGAATTAGCATTTATATAGCGCTTTTCATACACAGTATCCCAAAGTGCTTTACAAGCAATGCTAGACTGGTAGTGAAGTGACTGAATGTGTGGTGGCAGCCATATCACACATCATCACCCACACACAGCCTGGATAATTGCATGAGCCAGTTTATGGGAAAGGGAATGTTGGCCAGGACACCGGGAATATTCCCTGCTCTTTGCAAAGAGTGCCCTGGGTTCTTTTACTTCCACTTGGACATGCACCAGGACAACTCCAGGATGGGCAGAAGGGACCTCAGTTTAACGTTTCATCCAAAGGACGGCACACCCCAGCAGTACAGCACTCCCCAATACTGCACTCGGATGCCAGAGATTTTTAGGTGCAAGTCCAATCCTGCTGTGGGACAAAAACCCACAACATTCTGGTACAGAGGTGGATGTGCTACCAACTGAGCCACACAAGCCAGTTTCTGTGGTGGAGGAGGCATTCCAATCAAGCAGACACTTCAGCATTCCTCCCACAATGGAAGGCCATGAAGGTCAACCTCTGCAACAAAGCTGGCATGAATATTAATGCTCTACTCAGCATTCTGTACACTAAACTACCACATGTCCTGAAATCCACATTGATTGTTACCATTGTACTGATCAGTAGACAGCTCCATAACCTACTAGGCACAAATGCACACCATGACCCTGAACAAAATTAAATCCAAACTGGACTCTCTTTTGGGGCTGAAAAAAGCTTTTACTCCCAAAATCTGCTTACTTGTGTATAACCTAGACTGTTTTTGGTCAGATAAAATATTACATTTCCCTCATCTCAGAGATAGCAAAAAAGCTTATCCTAAAACATTGGATGAATGAAAGAGTACTTTCCTATCAGGATTGGCACAATTCAATTTTAGAAGCCTTAAGGATGGAGAAAAGGATTTGTCGTATGAGACATGCCCAGCACATTACTCTAAAAGATGAGGAATGCTTGATGTCTTACTCTTAACTATTTAGTTGTATACATTTTGTTTCAAGAATGGCTTTATCTGTTTCATTGTATGTTATTATCATCCATTGTCTATTACTTATATTCCTTGAATCAGCATCTTATGTATTACTACCTGTTTCCTGAATGTTGATGGGGAAGGTAGACAGTTTTTATGGTGTTATACTTAATTCTGAGTTAGTTTGTATTATTTTTTGTTGTTTTTTGAAAAGCAACAAAGTTTACTATTTTCAAACAAAAATATTTTGGGCTGGGGAGTGGAGGGGTGGACCTGTAGCACCTGGGAGACCTATACATGTCTAGGACTGGGTAATTGAGGGTGCAGTACTGCACTAATCTGCCTCACTACCCATGCAAATGAGCCCATAATGAGCATGCAAATGGCCACTTTGTACCTTGCTTACCCCTTGGGCTAATTTGCATGGGTGCCTTTGATAATTGTGAATAGTGCTCCGGTGCTATCTCTTCTGGTGTTGTACTTCGGGATCATGTCGGGGGAGCATTACTTGACTTAGTGCTATGCCAATATGGTGCTTTATTCAGTTGAATAGTGCCTGCGTGCTGTTTCATTGAATATAGCATTGTCAGGCTCCTGGGCAGTCACAAGGTACAGTGCCAAGTTTTGCACTCCACTTTGTCCTATTTTGAATCTCCGGCCCATAGTATCTTGTGAGGCAACTTGATACGAATTTGCAAAAGGTGAGCTAAGGCCTAACTTTCTTTGCACATAACCTATTACACAAGTCCTAAATTGTATTATGAGTCTGAACACTGCAATAATCTGTTTATGCTTTGCTTTGTGACTTAATGTGTTTCTTTTTGTGTGCTTGGACAAATAATGCCAAAGTTTGTCCACTCCTCCACTGCATCATGTAATTGTTGACCCCAAAAAAAAACACAGTACACACTTGCCTAGTCAAACTGTACTTTTACCTTAACATTTAACTTCCTTACTTTTCATGCTATTTACTTCAATCCTAACTGATGTATTAACATAGTTTTTATAATTCATTTCATGTCTTTTTGAAATAGTTACATGTTTGTACAGTATATTTTCCTTTAAGTTGGACCTATGGCATAGTCACAGCTGGCTAGGGGAGGGCAAAAGTGTGGATTTCCACTGTCATGGAAGTTATGAGAAATTTCAAAAATTTTGTGGAGTTTTCCGCTCTTTTGCCTGAGGTGGAATTCTGAACTTTCACCAAAAAACTGCAGATTTTCACCTAGTACTGTGGCATTTCATTACAAACTGCAGACTTTTTACATGACGTGGAAATAAAGTATCTTGCATTACTTCTGTGCCCCCCCCCCCAGAGTTCAATACATAAACCGCAGAACTGAACACTGACACTGATCAGTTCTGCAAAGTGACTTGCTCAGGGTCACACAGAAAGCAAGTGGAAGCTGTGGGATTCAAATCAAGGTCAGGTCTGCTGGATGTCACCAGATTTGCAGCACAGAGTCTTAAACCACTGCATTTTTTCCCATAGTTTAATACATTAACCTGCATTTCTTACATTTATTCCTCAGTTTTTGGCAGAATGTCTGTGAAAATTTGCAAAATGAATCTGAACTTCCACGGAAACAAAAATCTGACTTTTGCCGAAATTCTGCCAGCAGAATTTGTTTTGCACACCTCTACAGCTGGCATCCTACAGCTGGAGACTTCAGTCAGATTATGGAAAAATATAAAAAAAAATGTCAATGCTGAATGTTCTTCACTTGCATTGCTGCTTTACAGGGTTTTGCTTGTACACATTCTTACTATATATTTGCCCAGTATAGACCACATGAGATGCAATATGTTATTTTTGGTGGTGTCTTGCTTTTACATATTTTTAGATTGCATTTATCCAGGATAGGCCAGCTGAGAGGCAGCATCTAATATTCAATTGGCTCCTGCATTTTGACTCTACATTTCCAGCAATCTTTTTATGACCTGACATTATGATCAAGACAAGTGGATTTTTTTTTTAAAATCCCATCAAAATGTGATTTTGCAGTTGTTTCAAAGGGCATTTAAGAAATGTCACATGCCATGTTCAAGAGATGGGGTAACACGAGGGATATGTTGAACATTAGGGCCAAAAGTCCATCAAAATTAAAGTTATAAGTAAATGTTGGAACAATTCAATGTTTTTTTTGTAAGTTAGATTTTTTTTCACATTTCATCCCCAACATGATTCCAGAGAAGTGAAAGAGGCACAACTGCAGAACAAGGGGTGATAGCTGCACACTCAAGCAGATGTGAGAGGCCACTTGGCCTGTATTTGCTGGCAAATTTCATATGTTCGTATGTTCATAACATAATCTTTTTATGATACTCCTGAACATGACAGATGTAATTTTTAAGGCCTCAAGGTGCAGCTCTGCAGACCTCTTGCTACTGCTGAAATGCAGCTCACATCACCAGATCTGACCAAGCAGTACATTGCATTTGGAGATGAAGCACTGTCACTCCGCTGGCAGTGGAAGCACTCTGCATGCTCCAATTACTACAGCAGTCCCAGGATTATTTATTTCTCTCATTTTCCTGTTTCTTATGTTATTGCATGGTGCCTCAGTGAACAAAAGCACTGTGTAAAAGAGTTCTCTTCTTGTGGTTGGGAGGTTTCTCTCCTGACCAGAGAAACAGACATTTTCAATCATCCATCTGTGCAGCTTTTTTGCAGTTTGCCATGCCAGACCGGGAAGTAAACAAGTCGTACAGCTTGTATGTGTTGTTCCTGTCGGCACATTTTTTATGTATTGCAAAAGAAAAGTCCTTCTAACTGGCTGCATGGTTGCTGTGCACAGTGCAATTCTTAGGCTGTGCCAGCCAGAGAAAGATGAGAGAGTGAGAACTGCCAAGTTCACTCCAGAGTCGGAGTTCAAAAAAAAGAACATTTTAAAGAAAAGCCGACCCTGTAACCTCTGAGAAACAAAGCAGTGTGGCTCACATCTATTGTGCCTCCTGAGTCTCTGCTGTTGAACTGGAAATATCAATTAAATAAATAAACCAAAGCCAACCTTGAAAAATGCCAAGAGAGGGTAAAGAAACTTCAGGAATTCTGCAAACTGAACATCCTACTCTGTCTTGGTCCCCCATACACAACGATGAATATTCTCAAAAGGGGTTCCTCTCCCTTTCTGTGTCTTTGGTAAAGTTATTTACCTCAGCAACATGCTCCAAGCCCTGCCAAGTGCATACAACAGAAAAAAATAGTTTGATCAAGAAGTTTGACAGCCACTAACGTCAAGCGCTAACAGAATTAATGAATTAACCATATCATATAGTCACATAAAAAGTGAAATTCTGTTCTTGAAAACCAGCTGAAGTGATTCCCAACTTTGAAGTGTGTTGGGACTGCATTTCAAGGTCTGTGTTCACATACCGACAGTGAGACAGGTGCTGTAGAATTACCAAGTCATTTGTCCATACCAGGTATATAACAGGTGCCATCACTCTTCAGAATAAAGAAATTGAAGCAATGTATGTGAGCAAGTTTGCAAGTAAAGCTTGTTTGATGCTCCTCAGCTATGCCTGCAGCATTGCACATAATGTTCTTTTTACATTTGTGGCATTCTGCAGTTAGAAAGAGCACCTTATCTCTATGCTTGTGGGACTGGCCAATAGTGGATCATGTATTACACCTAATTCAGGGATCAGTGGGTGGGGGTGCCATTAGTCACCAGGATATACATTTACAGTACTACTGAGATCCCTACAGTTATAGGGTGGGGGTACCACTGACAGAACATAAATATATACAAAATATATATAGAAATCTCAGGGTGGGGTGTAATTGGTGATGGGGAAGGGGGTGGGACCTCTAGACTACCAGGTAACAATCTTTGCAACAAGGGGACGGTGATTGGACATCAGGGGAGGTGGGAGGGACCACTCAACTTTGAGGAAATTAGAATGTTTTACAGGAGGACAGGGATCAACAAACAGGGAAGGGAGGAGGGACCACTAAACTACCTGGTAATTGTGCATTTTTGTAGAGAAGAAAATGTGGATTCTTGAGATGCCAAAATCCTTTTTCTCAAATTTCAAAAAGAATCCTTTTCAATTATTCCTTTTTCTCAATTTGCAAAAATGAATCCTTGTTCGCAGATCAGAATCCTTTTCCATGGTTGATGTGTTCCAAGTTTTGGCAAATGAATGAATTCTTTTTCGCAAATTGTGAAAAGTGATCCTGTTTATTGATTATTTTTCCTCAATTTGCAAAAAAGGATTTCAGCATCTTAAGAAAATGCATTTCTGACCAAGTTATAAAAAAAACTAAAGTTAGAATTGGACTTTACAGGTCCGGTTAGATAAACACAACCATTGGTGTTTACTACAGCCCTCTATTTTTTGTGCTATTTTATTTTGTTCCCACCACTAACTGAAACACTGTGAATTGTGGCAGCACCAAAATGATTTCTCATTTGCAACGAAGGATTACTCATCTGCAGAAATGGATTCCCTATTTGTGACATGGGATCCTTTTTCAAGGCAAACATCTAAATTTTCCCTTAGGAAATAATGGTAAACTTTTACAGTAAATGTAATGATTTTTGAATCAATTAATATTTTTCACTAAACCCTCAAAAGGCAACACTGTGACCCAAGATCTATATACCCTAAAAATTTCAAACCAAAACGGTGCGCTTTTTTGTGCAATGGTGTCACAAAGAATTAGACAAAAAATAGTAATTTACACATTTTGTGGCACTCTGTATCTCCACACCCACACATTCGACTGGAACAAAACTTTCCACATCAAGAGATTGTTGATCTCTGATTATGCCTGCAGAGTTTCATGTAAACTGGTTGAATGGTTGTGAAGTTATTCAAGCACATATTTTAAGTTTAACATAGAAATGCAGATCTAACCCTAACTATAGGGACGTGATCGGGCCCCTATATATTTTTTTTTACTTTCTTTTTCTCCCAAGATTTCCTCCTAACTTTGCCAGGACCACATCTCATCACCTCAGTCTTCTACCTCTGACCCAGAGAAAAGGACTGTGGACTACAACCCTGGACCTGTAGCATGCATTGCCGAGGCCTCTGTGGGCCCTATATGAAGCAGCAACCTGTGAAGAACAGTCTTGGATATGTAGATTACTTTCTGCAGGGAACTCTGGGGCATGGGTGAAGGATTAGACCAATGACAGTTGTCAATAGGAATGTATCTTGCTTCATGCAGGGTCCTGAGGGTGCTACAGGAAGAAGCTCACCTGTAGGGTATAGTCCCTTACCAATATTTTGCTTGTTGCAGTATTGTGTAGGTCCTTCATGGGCAGCAGACCTATAGAGTATGGCCCTAGACCTTAAGCTTGAAGTGACAGACCCATGGGGCATGACCCTGGACCTGTAGCATGGCTTTGGTGAGTGCAGACAATATGTAGTAAAAACATAAAGCCACATTTCCTGACTTTTGTAGCTTTGTAATCCTAAAGTTTATATTAGCATAGCTTATTGTAATGAATGTTCTCACTTTTTGAGAAAGTAAATTATGAAACATAACTTACTGATTACACAGGGTTCCATGTGAAGCAATATCTGAGTCCTAAAATGTTTCAAGCAGGGCTCTATGTGCCTTGCACAAAGCAGCAGAAGTTTCATACATACTTTTTTGCAAGGTTTTTTTGGTGCTACAAGAAGCAGCAGATGAGGTGTGCATGGTTTTTGCAGGGACCTATAGCAAAGCAACAAATGAGTCGTGTTCATTGGGTACAGCACTGGACTTCTAGCTTTGTTTGCACTGGGATCTGTGGGAAATACATAAAAGCAATAGATCCATTGGGTACAGGATCAGTCCTGTAATGGGTTTGTGTAGGACCATGCAGCTCCTATGTGAAGCAGCAGACATGCCTGGGATACAAAGCAGAAAACCCGTCAGGTATGGTGCTGGATCACAAAGCACAAAAATAACAGAATAAACCTGTTGTCCTTGGCACCACACCATTTCTTTTTTTTCTACCAGACCCCACAAGCTCAGTCTCACACTCTTGGTCCCATAGTAGGCCCCCTGGGACTTACCTTGAGTGGAGATCTTCCAGGAGGTTACACCCCAGGGTGGGGCCACCGTGCAGATGCATCTCCTTATGCATTTCTGAAACCAGGTTTACCCCATTGCTAGAATGCCTCTCCCTGGCTTGCCCACCAGGCATGGCCATGGGGTCAAGCCACCCAAATGAACACTGCACTCAGTCACCAGTCAAATGTCACAGGTGAGAGGAACAGGATTAGTGAAATGGGACATCATGCATATGGGACAGAATTTTACATGCTTAATTTCTATGGGAGGTGTGGCATTCAGTGACATGGTGGCCCCAAACTGCCAACACCAAGCACACCTACCAGCTGCTCTGGCTTTAGCATCTGCTCCCTCTGGCTTCTGCCAGAGGTCAGTCATGCACCGGATGCACTGTCACCCTCTTTCCCAGAGAAGGAGAGAAGTCCATTGGATGTTCAATCCTCCTCCCCTTGACTAGCCTTTCGACTCCTCGGGTCTATTCCCTAACCCGGGACATTGGCATCATAAGAAGAGACCCTACCACTGTACTGGCAGGCTGGCCATCACGCCCTTTCTTAATAAGTCAGGTTCTAGTGTGATGTCTAATGCTATAGATGGGATATGAAGCACATAACAGCTGTTCATCTGATCTGTATACTGCAGTCTTGGCACTTCCAGTGACTAACTCATTGGTTTGTAAAAGGCCTGTATATTGTCAATTCAATCAATTCAATTTAGTTTTATTACAGGATTGTCTCTATTGAGTGGGCTCATTCACAAGGAGGTCCTGGTGTGACAAGACAAATACAGACAAGTGTGCATGTGACAGATATATACATTTACACATAGTATATAGTATTACAATGTAAAAGTACAGGGGACAAGAATAATAGACCAGTACACAATCTAATATGTAAATGCAGTGGATTAAAGCTCTGAGCTGCAGATCTAGAGACCTGGGTTTGAATCCCACAGTCATCTAGGTGCATACAGTGTGATCCTGAGCAAGTCACTTACCTTTCTTGTGCTCCCAGGTCACATGTGGAAACAAGCTTCGGCTTAGTGTGCTACTCCTTGTTAAGCAATATTCCCTTTCCCTTTCCCCCTTCCCTAACAAGCTAATACATAGGATATATGGAAGCAGTATAGCAAAGTGGTTTAAGGCTCTGAGCTACAAATCTGGAGACCTGGGTTTGAATCCCACAGCTCCCACTTGCATACTGTGTGACCCTGAGCAAGTAACTTAACTTCCCTGTGCTCCCAGGTTGCACCTGTAAACAAGCTTTCAGCTTAGTGTGCCACTCCTGGTTAAATAACTGGATAAAAAAAAGTATTTAACAATAGGGAGAAAATACTACCTGGTTGGTAATTTTCATTTACCATTCTGCTACAAATAAGTGGTAGGAAAGACAGTTTAAGAGCATGGTCACATGACCAGGGTACACAATCTACAGGAGGGACAGGGGAGGGTAAAAGAGGAGGAGGAGTAGCTCTCTATGCAAGGGATGAGATCAAAGCAACAAAACTAAAGGATAAAAAGGGAGTAGAGGGGGCACTGTGGGTTACCCTGGAGACAGGTTATAGCACCACAATTTGCACAGGAGTTGTATACAGACCCCATGTTGGGGTGGGGCAATGGACAAGGAAATGATAGACGGCATCCTTAGAATGGCAGAAAAAGTGGAGATATTGTTGATGGGGGACCTTAACATGCCAGACATTAGCTGGAGCACCCGGGCTGCAGCCACATCAAAAAGCGGGGTTATTCTTAATGCCCTACAGGGGGCATGTCTCAGACAGCTAGTGGTGGAACTTATTAGGGAGGGGAATAATCTTAGACCTGGCACTGTCAAATGGGGATAGAGAAAGGATCTCAGATTTAGAAGTGGGTAGCCATCTGGGAACAAGTGACTACCAAACAGTGTGGTCCACAATAAACACAGCCATAGAGTTGAGCTATACAAAAGCAAGAGTATTGGACTTAAGGAGGGCTGACTTTTGGGGAAGTGGGAAAGTGCCTCAGAAAAGCACTAGCAAAAATGCAAGAAGGAGGGGTGGAGGAACAATGGGGAAAATCAAAACAGCCATTGCAGAGGCAACAAGCCTTTGTGTGAAGCAAATCAACAATGCAAAATGAAGGAAAAAAACACTATGGTTCTCATCAGACATGACAGGGAAGGTTAAAGAGAAAAAGGTAGCATTCAGGAAGTATAAGGAAACACAGAAAGAGCAGGACAGACAACTGTAGC
The DNA here is from genome assembly GCA_016271365.2 of Neoceratodus forsteri. Taxonomy (NCBI): domain Eukaryota; kingdom Metazoa; phylum Chordata; order Ceratodontiformes; family Ceratodontidae; genus Neoceratodus; species Neoceratodus forsteri. The sequence goes on from CM057456.1 coordinate 1,791,447,141, forward strand.
AGTCAAAGCAGAAGGAAATGGGGAAGTCAGTCAGAATAGCAAAGGCCCAAACTGAGGAAAAGATAGCCAACTCAGTTAAGAAGGGGGATAAAACCTTTTACACTGTAGGTACATTAGGGAGAAAAGAAAGGTGAAGGAAGGGATAGTGAGGCTTAATAAAGGGAAGGGAGGGTGGACAGAGTATGACAGTGAAAAAGCAGGGAAACTGAATGAATACTTCAGCTCAGTATTCACAAAAGAAGAGGTGGGAAAGGTACCTAAATCAAAGAATAGAAGCACACTGGATAGAGAGGTCGATACCAGTCCTTTCACAGAAGAAAGGGTTCTGAAAGAATGCTTAAAACTGAAGGTAGACAAAGCAATGAGGCCTGATGGGATTCACCCAAGAATTCTAAAAGAACTAAGGGTAGAACTAGTGACACCACTGACTACCCTTTTTAACAAATAATGGGAGGATGGTGTGGTACCATAGGACTGGAGGAGGGCAGACGAGATTCCCCTTCACAAAAGTGGAAGCAAGACAGAGGCAGGAAACTACAGACCTATTAGTTTGACCTCAGTGGTAGGGAAAATTATGGAATCACTTCTAAAGGAAAGAATTGTTGAGTTTCTAGAGGCCAGGACCCAAGGCAGCATGGCTTCACAGCAGGAAGGTTATGTCAGACGAAGCCAATAAATTTATTTGACTGGGTGACTAATGTAGTAGACCAGGGAGGCGCTGTGGACATGGTCTACCTAGACTTTAGCAAGACATTTGACACAGTCCCACACATAAGATTAATATATAAGTTAGCCAGCCTTGGATTGGGTCTCAAAGTGGTAGCCTGGGTAAAAAATTGGCTGCACAACAGGATACAGAGGGTAATAGGAGAAAGGGGGGTTACTAGTGGGGTACCACAGGGTTAAGTGCTGGGTCCAGTTCTCTTTAACATCTTTATAAGTGACATTGCAGAGGGACTGGAAAGAAAAGTATGTCTCTTTGCAGGCTACACAAAGATCTGCAACAGAGTTGACACAGAAGGTGGTGTGGAAAGGATGCAAAGGGACTTGGCAAAGTTAGAGGAAAGGTCGAATGTATGGCAGCTTAGATTCAATGCAAAGAAGTGTAAAGTAATGCACCCGGGAAATAAAAACCCAGGGGAAGAGTACACTTTGTGGGGTGAGGTAAAAATAAGAACAAAAATGAAAGGGACCTGGGGGTAGTCATATCAGATGACCTTAAGGTGGACAAGCAATGTGAGAAGGCAGTAAGGAGGGCTGGTGGGATACTGGGATGCATAGGGAAAGGCATCACCAGTAGAAAACAGGAAGTTGCTATCTCTCTGTATATATAGTTGGTGAGACCAGATCTAAAGTACTGTGTCCAGTTCCAGAGACCCCATCTCTGCAAGGACATAGACAGGATGGAGGCTGTCCAGTGGAGGACAACTAAAATGGTGCAGGGTCTGCACCAGAAGACATACGAAGAGAGATTAAAGAAGCTTAACATGTAGACACTCAAGGAAAGGAGGGAGAGGGGGGACATGATAGAAAAACTTTCAAGTACATCAAGGGAATCACCAGAGTCCAAGACGGTAGCATCTTTCAGAAAAAGAGATGTGCAAGAACAAGGGGGCACACTTTGAAGATGGGGGGATGGCTCAAAGGTAATGTGAGGAAGTATTTTTTCACAGAGAGGGTTGTGGATACATGGCACAGGCTTCCTGAGGAGGTAGTGGAGTCAAAAACAGTGGGGGAATTTAAGAATGCATGGGACAGACATAAGGCAATTCTAGTGGGGGGTAGGAGGAAGTAGGCTGTTGGTTAACTAGGATCTGCAGCCTATCCATTAGGTAGGGAAATGGGCAGACTAGGTGGGCCAAGCGGTCCTTATCTGCCATCAGATTCTATGTTTCTATGGTGATAAGTGCAATAATGTTATTGAGGATAGTTGACTGACGGGTGGGGGGGCGTGAGGTCAGAACAATAATGTTGGCAATGGATGTGCAAAGAAGGGGAAAAAAATGAGGAACAGGGTCGGTGAAGGATGGTGGTGACAAATAGCTGGATGGTGAACAAGCTAGCAAGAATTCTGGTTACTTATTGGGACAATGGCATACTATCTTGAATTCATTTATGGCCATGGTCTTGAAGCAACTTAGTGAAACAACCGTGGTTATCCTCAATGCATTTTGCAGGTGGTTCCATATTGATGGAAGTACTTAACTAATAGCTCCTCTACCTTGCTTGGTGTGTGTCCTTGTGACATCCAATCAGAGAAGTTCATAGCTGTGCAGGGAATAGGTGTTGTGTGTTGTGTGGATTACACAGCAGATGTAATGAGGAAGCTTTCCTGACAGTAGCAAGAGGATGGTATGATTCAGCATGTCATACGGCTTACTTAGGTTAAGGAACATGGCACAAGTGGATTGCTTATTATCAGTGGCTTTTGCCAAAGCTGAGATAGTATTGAGTTTCTGCCTGAACCCGGATTGGAGAGGGTTAAGGATATTGGCGTTCTCTAGGAATTATTTCTATTTGTGGGTGAATTAGTTTCTCCAGTAGTTTAGACAGGACTGGCAAAATGGAGATTGGTCTACAGTTGTTAAGAAAGCTATGATCACCAGACTTAAATAATGGGAGAACGTGTGCAGTTTTACAGCTGGGGGGGAGGGGGCAGTGGCTGTAGAGATTGATAGATTAAAAATGTGCATAATTGGTGCCACTAACAGAAGACTTCTAATTTTTAGAAAGAATGCTTCAATACCATTGGCACGAGCCCCTTTTCTAGTATCTAGCCTGTTTAGAAGTCATTCAACTTCTTGGAAGGTAAATGGGGAGAGTTTTAAGGAAGCATGTGACATCATGTGTTGATGGCAATCTGGGGTAGTAGAGTTCTTGAACAGCCCTGCAGCAGATGAGAAGTCGAATGCCATGCCAGCTGTGGTGGAGCGGGTGTTCAATAGATCCAGAATGGAATGTTGGTCAGTGACCAGGGAACTGTTTGAATTAACTTTAAGTGGGAGAGATGGGGGGGTGTTTTGCAACCGTCAATTGACTTGAAGGTGCGCCAGGTTTTGTCTGAGTTATCTTTTGTTTCTTCCAAGGTTTTAACATAATAGCTAACTTTGGCATGCCTTATAAGTTTGTTGCATTCATTTCTGGCTGTTCTAAAGTCTTGCCAGTGTAAAGCAGATATAGTATACCTTGCTCAGGCCCAGAGTTTGTTGCATCAGAAAAGGTCTGTCTTTATTTCAAGGAAGAGTCAGGGGTGCAAAAATTTCCTGAATCTGTATTTGCATAATGAGGCATGTTAGTTGGCAAAGGCTGTGATGACTGTGTTAAAAATGGTGACAGCAGATTCAACTGTACTGCCCAGATAAAATGATTCCCAGTTGACATTTTTCAGGTCCAACAGGTATCGATGGATATCAAACTTGCGGAAATTTTGGCTGGAGATGAATTTGGGGTTGGAGTGAGGTTAGCTGTGTGCGTGTGTGCAAACTACAATTATATGGTTACTCACGCCATTATGAAAGTCCACAGAGTGCCTTATTGTATGTGGTCTGTTGGTATGGATTAGGTCAAGGATGGAGCTGTGGTCTTTGTTTACTGAGTTTATTCTTGTTGGCTCATTGAAAAGCTGAGTAAATCCAAGCTCATCGCATAATTCTTTGATGGGATTTGCTTTTCGAGTAAGCCAATAGATCAATAAAGCATGACAGGAGGTGTGCTATGGTGGGATAATGGCCCACCTCAGGTTGGGTCGAAGTACGAGGTATAGCCGAGGGCTAACACCACCGTAGTAAGGCAGTTAGCCCACCATAACACACTCCCTGGATTGTCTTACTGCGATTATGAAATGGGTCATTTTTAGTAAATTTTATGCATTTTTTTAACATAATACTTTCAGCTGGGCCATTGTGCTGGGATAACAGCCTAGCTGATAGTAGCTCTCTGCCAATCAGAATTCAGCATTCTTTCCACCCATTTCATAATCGAGGTTTAAGTAACCCAGTATAAAATTTCATTGATGTTGAGCTCAGAGATGTCTCTGAGTTGAGATAGCAAATCTAACTCACCTGAAGATGGTCTATAGCAGTCCACTATATTAATTGCGTCAGTGGAGGGCAGGACCACCTTTAATGCCAAACACTCAGAATGCTTTGGCTTGAATATTGTGCTAATATTGTACTTCCAGTTTAAATGGCCCTGTACAGAAAGTAAAGTCTATTTTATTTCTAAAAAAGGCAAACTATTATTTCTGGATTCATTATTCTACTGACCTGAGATTGAGAATTTTTATCAATATACTTCAGTCAGTTGTAAAGATGACTGTGTAGGTTATGTAGGGAGGAAGTATAGCACAGTGGGTTAAAGCTCTGAGCTGCAGACCTGGAGATCTGGGTTTGAATCCCAAAGTCTCCTAGGTGCATACTGTGTGAGCCTGAGCAAGTCATTAAACTTCCTTGTGCTCCCAGGTCTCATCTGGAAACAAGCTTTGGCTGAATGTGCTGCTCCTGATTAAACGATGTTTCCTTTCCTTATATAATGGGTAAACCCAACTGAGCCCTTGAGGAGTATGTGAAAAAGAAGAAGCTGGAGTCCAACTAAATTTACCCTTAGATTATGTGAACTCCTTGCTTCATATCTGTTCATAAAATGATGGGAATACATTCAGAAATATGCTTTTCTTTTTGAAAATGTTTGGCTGATTAGTTATGCCAATAGTATGCAATGTAACAAAGTCTGGACAAAATGGTAAGAGAGGTACACATTTTAAAATTATTTTAATATTTAAGAGTGTCACTTACTCTTTGATATCTTGCAAATATATCCTTTGTAGGCCGAACAGGGATTATTTTTCCAAGTCCCAGTTGACGAATGTATTTCCACACAGTCCTTACTATCTTCACCAGATGGCGCTCCAATTTCCCAGTTCACAAAGTCCACAGCGGAGTTGTCTAGCCATAGCCAGTTACCTTATAATAAGGGAATTTATTAGACTAAACTGAATAGACACTGCTTTATGTTGCTATTAAAACCTGTCTTAAGAAAATAAGTCAGTGGACATACTGTACAGTAGATATACCAAAAACAGAGTATCAGTGAATTTTCTCTGAATGTCTTTCAACTGAGTATACAAGGCTAGGAAAGATGTATTTGTTGAATTATTTGTTTGTATTATTTGGCACAATATTTTATATTCCTGGGGCATTGACATGCACATATGTGCACACCAGCAGGAAAGAGCTGTTTGACTATTAGCAACCTAACATCAAGCATCATTCCACAAAAGCAGATGTATAACAGTAACTTCATTGTACAGAATGATAGCAATAATAATGAATTACAATAAGCACTGCAGATGACAATTGTATTCCAGCAAGCACTAACCTATTTATGAAAGTGTCCACATTCAAAATATAAACCATATGATAACGATGCATGGACAAAACTAGCTGTTTAGGTCCTAGGTCTAATGGGAGGATAAAGTAAACTACATTATACCTCTTATTGGGACAAGTATCATTTACGTTTTAACAAAACTCAATAACTCAGGAAGGGGCAGAAAGAATGCAAAGAGATTTGGGGAGGCTTGAGGCATGGTCATAGAGGTGGCAGCTTTCATTCAACACAGAGAAGTGTAAAATCATGCATCTTGGCTGCAGGAACTAGAGGGCAGGGTACTGCATGAGGGCAGAGATCTGGAGGTAACAGAATAAGAAAGGAACCTGGGCATCACTATATCGGGGGACCTGAAGATGGAAAGGCAGTGTGGGAGAGCAATGGCTAGGGGTAGTGGAATGCTGGGATGCATCAAAAGGGGGATTACCAGTAGAAATAGGGAAGTCATAGTACCCTTGTACACCCATCGGGTTAGACTACATTTGGAATACGGAGTTCAGTTCTGGAGGTCATACCTCAAAAAGGATGTGGGGAAGCTGGAGTGAGTTCAGAGGAAAGCAACAAAGATGGTAAAAGGGTTGAGCCACCTGTCCTATGAAGAAAAGTTGAGGGATCTGAACATGCACTCCCTGGAACAGAGGAGGAAGAGGGGAAACATGATCCAGACCTTCAAGTACCTTAAGGGTATAAACAGGGTGCCAGTGGAAAGCATCTTCCAGATGAAGGGTAATCAGAGGGAGAGGGGGCATGACCTGCAGGTGGAGGGGGGCAGTTCAGGGGTAACATTAGAAAGTACTATTTCACAGAGAGGGTGGTGGATAAGTGGAACAGACTCCCAGAGGTGGTCATTGGAAAAAAAAACACTGGAGGGATTCAAGAGGGCATAGGACAACCACAGGGGAGTGTTGAGAGTGGGAGGCACATGTCCAAGTAGATAGCCAGACAAATGGGCAGACTCGGTGGGCCTTGTCAGTCCTTTTCTGCTATCACATTTCTATGAATATATGAATAAACAAGTGTTTTAGACCCACATAGCTCTTGTCTTCACCTGTAGACAATGACAGACTTTATAAAATAAAAAGTTTGATAAAACTGTGCCATTACTTGAAGCAGGGGACAGTGTGTGCTAGAATATACAAGCACTGTAACTTATTTGCCGGTCCAATATTGTGTATTTAATAAATGAATATGTGTGTATAGGATGGCATATTAAGTTTGGAGTCTTGTTTATAACAGGACCCTGTCACAGATTCACACAAGAGAAGGAAAGCCACGCAAACAAATGGGGCCAGAGTCAGATTGACTTGGTAGACTGCAGTTTTTTTTCTTTATTCTACAACAAAGTGAAAGAACAACAAACAAACCTTATCTTGTTGCTATTAAGCTGCACTGATAGGGCTAATAAAATGTTAACTGAGTTTCCTGATACTAGCTGAGAGGCCCCTCCGAAGTATAAAAGTGAGTAGAGCCATCTTAGAGGATGAGTCTGAAGGGAGTGTTTTAGGAGCAGACATACTGTAACATGCAACCAGAAGGGTTTACCTAGCAGCAACTTGCCTTGCAGGTGTCTAGCAGTTCACTCCAGGATCTGCAGAGATTTCTGGAATCAGAACCTGAATCTAACTAGCTGTAGTGGTGCAGATCAGAAATAGATATCCCCCTCAGTGGAGTAGTGGGTTTTAGAATGAATCTCCATACTAGTTGCCCTTCTGTAGCATCTATGATAAAATAAACTGATAAATATTCTCAACACTTCCAGCCCAGTGGTGCTGAGGGTTGAGAGGCGCTGGGACACCACACCTCGCGCCACACCGGTGACCTGAGTTCGGGAACGAACCCGGGCCATTGGGGGCTAGCAGGGGAGAGAGAGAGGATCAAGCATCCAGAGGACTGCTCTCCTCTCTCTGGGGCGGGATCTGGGCTGCTCAGTGTCCTGGTGACTCTGGTGGAGATCGGGGGTAATGCAGGTATGCCAGCCAGAAGACTGGGTGGGAGTTTGGCAAACTTTAGCAGGGAAGCCGTGTATAGATGTCATTGCACACTGCACTCCCGAGGGGAATCAGAAAAAGTAGAAAATCCCCTATCTCACTTGTGGAGATGAAGGGGGATGCCAGGGACACAGCCCACATCCCGACTGCCAGCCCATTGTCTGGAGGACTCCAAGGCTGACCTGACAGATACCAGGTAGGATCTCCCTAATTTCAGACAGTCCATCACGGGAGGATGGGCCTGCTCCTGGAGGGTGATCCAGGGGGTTCAATCTGCCTGGGTGGTCGGGGGAGTCTCTCCACTAATGAGGGTTCAGGCAAGAGAGTAGAGGCTGGGGTCAAGTGCATACCCTGGAAGGATCCCCAGGCTTGAAAGAGTATAGAACAGAGCAAAAAAAATATATTTTCAACACTGCTATCAGAATCCTAGCTGAAGGATTACCAAGAGACTAAGGTATAGGGGTAGTGTGTAAGTTCTCACTTAGGGGGTCCCAGAGAATCTGAAATGTAACCAATACAAGTTACAGGTTGGGATGATGGATGGGGTACCTCAGAAAATAGAGATGCATGAATTTAAACTTCACCAGCAATGGAGGTGCAAAATTGAGAACATCACACTACAGTACAAGTCACATTAAACTGTTCCATCAACTCACTGGTATAGCATCATTCAATGAGTTTCCTAATCTGTGCAGGGTTTAATTCAATGAATTAGTAAATGTTTAGTATTGGTTTGCATCTAGCTGTTATGATCTATAAACTTTATTTTCAGCTGAATGTTTATGAGTTTCATTTCAGAAGGCAGATTGAGCAACTCTTAAGGAATGCTGTGATATTTATAAACAATGCTCTTCAGGAATGCTGTGTTATTTATAAACAATGCCCTTAAGGAATGCTGTGATATTTATAAACAATGCCATGAAATGCAGCTACTGCCACATCACTAAACAGTTACATGTGAGCTGAATAGGCAGTGAAAGATGGTTGGAAAAGAGTTGAAAGCTTCAAGAGTTTGAGTTGCCACTCCAGTAGCATCACAAAAAAACAATTCTACACCAGTGAGTTGATGGAACAGTTTAATGTGACTTGTACTGTACATGTAGTGGGGGCAGTGTCTCCTGACTTCACCCCAAAATCATGCTGCGAAAGTGCTGTCAAGGTGCCACTCTGGGTATTTTTTGCTTGGAAAAGTAGCACTTCACGACTGAAAACTACAAAAAGTGTTTTTTTCCTAAACAAAATAGGCTTTTTCCATGTAAAACTCATCCTCACCCATGATGGATTATGGTTCCCACCCCCCCACTTCCCTGACCATTTAGAAATCTGTACCCCCACCCCAGAGTCCTCTAGTAGCCATCTCTCTTCCTCCCCCCACAGTCCCAGTGAAGTCAGTCAGTTTTCCTATATAATAGAGTAAATTAAGGCCATTCTCCCCACATGCATACATAACACACTAACATTCACCTTTGCCAACTGATTTCTCTCCCAGCAAGTCAGGTGTTACTACAGAAATATAGACTTTGATGGCAGATAAGGACTGCTTGTCCCACCCAGTCTGCCTATTTCCATACCTATTGGATAAGCTGCAGATCCTTGTTAACTGACAGTCTACTTTTTTCCTAGCCCCCATCAGTATTGCCTTATGTCTGTCCCATCCATTCTTGAATTCGCCACCTGTTTTTGACCCCACAATCTTCTCAGGAAGGCTGTTCCATGCGTCCACCATCCTCTCTGTTAAAAAATACTTACTCACATTGCCCAGGAGCTGTTCCCCCCTCTATCCTCAAATTGTGTCCCCTTTTTCTTGCATATCCCTTTTTCTGAAAGATGCTACCCTCCTGGACTTTGTTGATTTACGTCAGATACTTGAAAGTTTCTATCATGTCACCTCTCTCCCTCCATTCCTCAAGGTTATACATATTAAGCTCCTTTAGTCTCTCTTAGTATGGCTTCTAGTGCAGACCATGCACTATTTTAGTTGCCCACCTCTGGACTGCCTCCATCCTTTCCATGTCCTTATGGAGATGGGATCTTTTAAACTCTATGCAGTACTCCAGACCGGGTTTCACCAACTGTCTGTACAAAGAGATAACAACTTCCTATTTTCTACTGTTGATGCCTCTCTTTATACATCATAGTATTACCCAGCCCTCCTTACTGCCTTCTTACATTGCTTGCTTAATTTTAGGTCATCTGATATGACTGTCTCCAGGTCCCTTTCCATTTGTATGGCTGTTGGTGGAGCCTACAGCCATTTTGCTATCTGTAGCTTGAAAATGGAGTTTCGTGGAAATCATTTTTTTTGGACTTTTCAATGTATTCTTTCACATCAAAAAATCACTATGACAACTAAAATAAAATAATCCCTTCTTTCTGTTTAGAATGTTGGAGACATAACTCCAAGCTACTTATCTGATAGCCATTAGGAAACTGAAAAAACTTGTTAAATATTGGTAGCCTATTAAACTAGAGATTTGTCTATCCCCTTTGAAACAGCTTGCACATTTAAATGATTAGCATTTAAACATTTTTTGCTACTAACTTCAGTTGGGGATGAATATCTTTCAAGAAAGATTTATACCTCATAAATGTTACCCTTTCCCAGCAAATTTTATAAATATTTACACTGTTTTTAACCTCTCAAGACTTATCTGATAAAATGGCAGGTCTTCAGTGAACTATCCAGACTAAATACTTTAATTTATTTTTGACAGAAAGGGCTGTGGCCTGCTTCCCAAACATAATAGACAAGTGCCACTGACTTCTCTTATAGTTAGTGTGTGTGTGTGTGTGTGTGTGTGTGTGTGTGTGTGTGGTGTGTGTATGTGTGTTTGGGGGAGGGGTGGAGAAACAGTCAAACTCTTCATAAGAGAGAGCTCATCAAATGAATTAACTGCTGACAAACCATGAGTGATACAGTAGCAAATAATTTGATACCTTTTATTGGACCAACATAGATGTAACAAAAAGAACATATACCATTTATAAAATTCCTGATCAAACAACTGCAAACAGAATACTTTTCTGCCATTTAATAATATGATATAAGTGTATATTTACTGAGTTGCTGGATCAGGGTCTAGATAAAATATTATACAATGGCAAGAAATAATCCTAACTTCTGATTGGTCAGTTAGCCGTCACAACAGCGATGTTATCCTGGCATAACATCCCTGCTGATTTTTTGCCTGATTTTTGTACACTCCTCTCATCTTCTCTTAAGAAACAAATATTTTTACTCACTAACAAAAACATTCCTTACATTTTTTTTTAACTCTGTAAAAAGAACAAACCAATGTATAATAGGAATAATGCCCTCCAGGGTGGGTGTTATGCTAGGATAATATCCCTTCTCGGGTGTTGGATGCCCTCAGCCAGTGGCCTCAGGCCCAACCACCTGAGGTAGGATGTTATTCCAGCATAACATCCACCCTGTTGGACATTATTACTTTAATAACCTTTACTTAACTAATTCAAGATTCCATCAGGTGGACAGAAAAAAGTCTATGAGAATTTGTCTGAAATCTTACAACTATAAGAAACAAAACTATATTTGTGTGTGTGTGTGTGTGTGTATATATATATACATATATATATATATATATATATATACACAAACACACACACACACACACATATATATATATATATATATATGTCTCTATTTGCAATAAATTTGTTTACAGGCATCGCTAGTTTCTTTTGAAGATTGTCTGATTTGTGATCACTAATTCTGAATATAATTCATCAAATAATGAGATTGATATTTGTAATTTCAAATTTTCTCCCACTATGCCTTATGCATAGCATATAATTCCAAATCATTCCAAGGCCATTGTGACATATAATATTAATACTGAGCAGCAAATCAGAGCTCTTTTCCTAACAAAAGACTGTGATATAATAAATAAAGAACAAAGCCATACTTTAAATAAGGAACCAGTGGCTTATGAAAAAATATATAGGGATTTGATTTTGCCTTTGTGGGGAAAATGCACGGAAAATGAAGGCTTCTTACAGAGTAATGATTACTTGGATCTGGGAGCACTGAATATTTCTTATGCTATATTTTGTATCCTGGATAAGGCAGGGGAGATGCTACATCTCATTATCACAGGGATGTTCATTTACACATTTTTGCACTGTATTTACTCAGGCTGTCCCAGATTAGATGCAGTATCTTGTTTTCAGTGGGGTCATGATTTTACCAGTTTTATAATGTATTTATTCAGGTTACCTAGTCCAGGCCCTGTGTATTCAAAGAAGATATAGAACACATCCTGGTGGAAAAGGGAGATGTGGTGCACAACTCCAACAATGCACAGCAGTGCGATATTCAAACATGCAGGATGTGCCTGTTGCAAGGGAATGGGCCAGGGCACACACAAATAGTATGCCATTCCAATCAAAAGGGCAGTTCCATGCTTATGCCATGCTGCAGCATATTCAGTGGGAATGTGCCCCTCTCAGTCTAGAGAACTGCAGCCCACAGTTAGGCCAAGAATAGCTGGCCTAACCCAGCCAGCCACCCACAGGCAGGCTGCAGATGTGCACCAAGTTGCACAGCAGCCTGGCAGCCCTGGTACACTAAAGGTACCCCCTTTCCATCCCCAATCTAGCCAACTCCATCCCTGAAGAGCTTCATAGTGTAGGGCCCCCCTCAGACCTGATCACACCAGAGGAAACCATGGTCCATATCCATAGTCTAGAGGATTCCCATCCACTGCCCCTGTGCACAGATGCCCTCACTCCCCCATACCCAACATTTTGCAAAGACTGGCACTGCCCTCCACACCCTGTGGTGGCTAGCCCTTGACTGCACTGAACCCAGGCTGGGGACCTGCACTCTGGAATGACCCAAATGGCTGCACTGTGCATTGGGGCACCATGCCAGCTGTGGATCCATCAGTGTATGCAGCCTTGTGTCCATTCCTGACAAACAGAAGATGGAATTTACATACCTCCAATGCATGCCTTGCTGATGCTGAATCTTCCTGCTGTCATACTCCACTACACGTCCACGCTATTCCCTGTTCCCTTGTGCAACATGCCACCTCCAGTCTGCTGAAGTATCCCGGGTGCTATGAGGTGCAGCATCCTGTAATACCATTTACAGTGTACACTTCAGGCTATAGATAGTTCATCCACAGTTCCCCAATTGTACAAAGGAATAGAAGGATAGCTGCAACATGCCTGTTTTGAGACCTGTGTGAGTGGGTACAGCATTGGCTGTCACCACACTGAACAGTGCAATGGCACTGGGATGATGGATCTGCATGAGAGTGCCTGAGTAGTATGGCCACTGGATGTTATCACCCACACACAGCTCATGCCTACATGTAACACATTCCAGCATCCTACTGTGAGTGCTCTGCCACCTGCCTACAGAGTGGTATGATCCCATTACAGAGTCAGTCATCACAATTAGATTGGCTGGAGGAGCAGGGAGGGGGGGTGTCTGTGCACCATTGGGGGGAGCAGAGGTCACTACACTATGGATATGGATTGCAGGTGTATTCAGGTACAATTAGGGATGGCATTGGGGTCCCTACAATATGGAACCAATACAGCCTGGACTCCGGTACAATGGGGCTGGTGGATCAGGTGATGGGGTACCACTGTACCACCACTATACCACCAGAGACTTCAGTGTGTGTCCTACATGGGAGCCATTGGGGTCGGGGCTTGAGGGCAAGAGCTGCTCTGGGGCATTCATCCACATGCCAACATGCAAATGGACTGGCAATAAGCATGCATAAGGCCCCTTTGCACCTGCATGCTCAATTAGTTCATTTGCATTCATGGGCTGAACATTGCCTATGGGGCTGCAGTGCATACTGGTATGTGCCATGCATTCCCCTTGGAAGGTATTCAGTTGGGGTCACCCTGGGTGCACCTGACTTGGCAGCCGCCTACACTGTGACTCCCATCCAGGGTCACATTTTCAACAGGAAAGATGAAGCCTGCCAGGATGAAGTACAGTGTCACAGGTTTACTACATGACGAAAGGAATGAACTCCCTTTGAAATTGCATTGTTTGCTGCAGTAACTCTACTGCAGAATTCTGCAGTGCTGCACTTCAGCCTGGTGGGCTTCACTGTATGCACACCCTGTACCAGTGGTGCATTCTCTTTGAATATTGTATCGGAGCTGACCGGCGCGCCCTCTTTGTGCAATGCATCTTTCTACTCATGCATCGATCCAACACTTAATATATCCGCCAGATGTAAAATATTGTTTTTAGCGCATTCTGATTTTACACAATGCAGAACAATATTGTGTAGATGTAGAGCCCCACTGAAAATAAGATGCCATTTCTTCTGTGAACTATCCTTGCTAAATATACAGCAATCAGCAGATATATTCTAAGAAAACACATTGTAAAAATGTGTAAAAGGAAGACCACATTGAAACTGCCTCTCCACAGATCTGCACTGTGCAGATTCATTAGTTCTACAGCCATATCAGATCTGACTAGAGTTTAGTGTTGTTAGTAACCCCCCCCCATTGTGTACTCTTCACCTGGGTTTTTGTTTCCCAGGTGCAAGTCTTTGCATTGAATTTAAAGCTGCCTTACTTTTGACCATTCCTCCAACCTTGCCAGGTCCCATCTCATCCTTTCCCTTGTACATCAACACAGTTGCAAATCATTGTACCATCTGCAAAGAGACCAACTTTTCCTTCCAGTCCCTCTGCAATGTCACTTATGAAGACATTAAAAAGGACTGGTCCCAGTACTGAACCCTGTACTACCCTACTAGTAACCCCATTTTCTTTGGCGTGGACTCTGTTTACTATCACCCTCTGCGTCCTGCTGTCCAGTCAGTATTTTACCCAGGCTACTACCCTGGGACCCACTCCCAGACTGGTGAACTTGTTCATTAATCTTTTGCATGGCACTGTGTCAAATACCTTGATAAAGTCTAGGTAGGCCATGCCCACACCCTTCCCTGGTCTTCTACTTTGGTCACCCAGTCAAAGAAAGCCATTAGATTTGTCTGACATGACCTTCCCACTGTGAAACCATGCTGCCTTGAGTCTTGTGCCCTGCTGGCCTGCAGATACTCAACAATTCTTTCAGAAGTGATTCCATAATTTTCCCTACCACTGAGGTCAAACAAACAAGTCTGTAGTTTTCTGCCTCTGCTTTGCTCCCACTTTTGTGAAAGGGAATCACATCCACCCTCTTCCAGTCCTCAGGTACCACACCATCCTCCCATGATTTGTTAAAAATGGTAGTCAGTGGTGTCACTAGTCCTCCCCTTAGTTCTTTTAGAATTCTGGGTTAAATCCCCTCAGGTCCCATTGCTTTGTCCATCTTCAATTTCTGGGGTTTTTTCGAACCCTTTCTTCTGTGAGTGGACTGGTACTGACCACTCTGTCCAGCGTGCTTCTATTGGATGTATTAGGCACCTTCCCCTCCTCTTCTTTTGTTAATACTGATCTGAAGCATTCTTCAGTATCGCTGCTTTTTCACTGTCACCCTCTGCCCACCCACCATCCTCTTTATTAAGCCTCACTATCCCTCCATTGGTCTTTCTTCACTCCATAATGTACCTATAAAAGATGTTATCCCCCTTCTTAACTGAGTTGGCTATCATTTCCTTGGTTTGGGTCTTTGCTATTCTGACTGCTTTCCCCACTTCCTTCTGCTTTAACTGGTACAGTTCTCTGTCTTGCTCCTTCTATGTTTCCTTATACTTACTGAATACTATATTTTTCTCCATAATCTTTCTCACCACCTCTTTTGAGAAGCAGAGTATTTTTTTTTTTTTATTTTGATTTGTTTATTTGCTTCACACAAAGGCTCATTCCCTCTGTGATGGCAGTTTTGATGTTACAGTTGTAGAAAGCAAATATCCAAGGGTAATGTTGTAGTTCTGTTAAAGTAAATAGTGCAGAGCTTGGTTGCCAAGGTGTGTGTGTACTGTACAAGTCACATTAAACTGTTCCATCAACTCACTGGTGTAGCATTTTTTTGTGATGCTACTGGAGTGGCAACTAAAATTGTTGAAGCTTTCAACTATTTTCCAACCATCCTTCACTGCCTATTCAACTCACTTGTAACTGTTCAGTGAAATGGCAGTAGCTGCACTTTCATGGCATTGTTTATAAATATCACAGCATTCCTTAAGAGTTGTTTAGTCTGCCTTCTGAAATGAAACTCATAAGCACTCAGCTGAAAATAAAGCTTATAGTACATAACGGCTACATGCAAACCAATACTAACCTTTTACTAATTCATTGAATTAAACCCTGCACAGATTAGAAAACTCATTGAACAGTGCTACATCAGTGAGTGGAGGGAAGTTTAATGTGACTTGTACTGTAGTCTCTGAAGAAACCAAAAACTGCAACCACTCTAGCCGAAGCCATACACTGAAATCAACATTAAATTTTAATTCCTTTTATTTATTTTCATCAGAAGATGTACCCTAACCTTCTGCCATTCAAAGGCTTCTTCTGGGGAACTGTTAAACAATTAAAGAGATTTTAATGTACCAATTAGTTATACTACAATGTAGCAATACTGTCATACAGCCAAAATAATTCAAAACTTCCTTAAATTTTATA
This sequence comes from Neoceratodus forsteri, assembly GCA_016271365.2. NCBI lineage: Eukaryota > Metazoa > Chordata > Ceratodontiformes > Ceratodontidae > Neoceratodus > Neoceratodus forsteri. The sequence continues at coordinate 1,791,463,091 of CM057456.1, forward strand.
AATCATTCACATTATGAAATCATAAGATGCATAGAAAGGTATTTGCTGGTTATTTAATACTGAGTACAATAGTCATAACCTTAGTGACTAAGCATTATTTTCCAAATTTAAACTAGCCCTCCTAGTAGTCATATGTGCCAAAAGGTTACCTACTTTCATCTAAGGCCAAGCCTTCCAAACATCTGCCACATTGTTTTCCTAGTTTAATATAGCATAATCTGCAAATGAAATTCATATAGCATATTTATTTTATGTAGTCTCATTTTGATAATACTATTGCTTTGTACCACTATAACACATACTTCAAAATCTGTTGTAATATAGTCTCTAATGAGTTTATTACAATATCACACACATAATTTATACAAGCAAGCTCAATAAGTTAAACCTTCATAATTCCCTTATATGTTCTACTATTTCAAATAGAGTTCTTTTATTATTATTACTATTATTATTATATATGTTGAAACATTTTGAAAGCATAGTTAGATGTGCTTACTGTTTATATGAGTGAGCCTGCAGCGCTTTTATCTTTATGTTAAGCGAGTGCTATGCTCTTTTTCCATAACACTGCAAAGGTTTAAAAAGTAAAGTCATTATGCACTGCATTGAACACTTGTTGCCATTTGCCTTCTTAAAGCTTCTTACATTGTTTACCTTAGAATATAGCTCCATTTAGGTTAAGCATTTGATATTTATTCAGCATACAACTGTTAGTAACTCTATTAAGAGGCCAAATGACTTACTTCTGGTGTTTTCTGTGCAGGCTGCTGGCCCATCCTGATTCAATGTGGCAGTAATGGTGAGACTGAAACCCAACTCTCTTATGCCCATGCTGAAGTGTGTGCTGATGAAATCAATAGATGTAAGGAAACTATATCAGTACGTAGGCAATCTGAGCTGACTGGCAATCGCCTTCCCAAATGGATAAAGGAGCTAGATGTGATCATAATGTTACATACATGGCTTTTAAATAGGTACATATTTTCACATAACAGGAGATACTCTTGTTGCAAGGTGCAATTGAATGTCGTTTAAAGACACAGTAGCATGATTAAATAGAAGGCCAGTTGGGGCAGAAAATGGAGTAAGGTTATTAGCTATACAGAAATGGATAATATGTTGTTAGATTTTGTTATCCACAAATGGACCTGCCAGTTTATTTCTTCATTATGGCCCCATGCATCACAGTAGGTGCCTGATTTGAAGAGCCAGCATGTTTCTTTGCTTTCTAAAACTTTTTTAAAACTACCACCTCTTTTAGGTATCTCCACACACTCAAGGACCCAAAATCTTAGTTGCACTGCTGTATGCCCTCATTCATTGAAATGATGTGCTACCTATGAATTCTCATCTTTTAGTCTTATTTTTTAATCTTATGCTCTGAGATACATTTCTTAAGTTCTCTAGCTGTCTGCCGCACATGGGGGAATGCTCTCCTGTAACAGATGTGTTGCCTGTGGCAATACAACGAGAAAAGAATCATTTAAACATCCATATGCAGGGAAGGATTACATAATTAAACAGCATATAGACTGTACAGTAACTCCACAGGGGTAGTGTATGTATTACAATGCCCCTGTGACCATCTTTATGTGGTGCAGACAGCTTGGATTTTGGGGTGTTGAGTGTGTGGAGATACCTGAAAGAGGTTGTAATTAAAAAAAAAAAACTTTCAGAAAGCAAAGAAACATGTTGGATCTTTGAATTAGGCACCTACTTTAATGCATGTGGCCTCAATGAAGAAATGATCTGGCAGATCTGTTAGTGAATAACACAATCTAATAACATAGTATCCCTTGATGAATCTTAGTCCATGTCCTCCCCCCTCCCTCCTTCCTTCTATTTAATCATGCTACTGTGTCTTTAAATGTCATTCAATTGCACCTTACAACAAGAGTATCTCCTATTCAGTGGAGACCTATTTAAAAATCATGTATGTAACAATATAGCCACATCTAGCCCCTTTATCCACATGGGAAGGTAATTGCCAGTTGGCTCAGGTTGCCTAGGTAATGATGTAGTTTCCCTACTTCTGCTAATTTCATTAGCATGCACTCCAAAGTTGGTATAAGGGGGGTTGGGCTTCTGCCTCACTCTTGCTGTCACATTGAATTGGGAGGGGTCTGCAGCCTGTACAGAAAATGCCAGAACTAAGTTGCTTGGTCTCTTAATACAGTTACTAATAGTTTTATGATGAATAAATCTCTAAAAGAAGTTACCGCTTTGTAATGCAGGGTTGAAAACTTGAAATCAGAGTTTAAAAGAAAAGAAGCAAACGTTTAACCTAAATGGAGCTATTTTCTAAGGTAAACAATGTAAGAAGCTCTAAGTAGGCAAATGACAACAGGTGTTTAATGTGGTGCATAATGGCTTTTATTTTTAAACCTTTGCAGTATTACAAGAAGAGTATAGCACTCGCTTAACACAAAAGTAGAAGCTCTACAGGCTCCTCGTATGAATAGTAAGCACATCTAACTATTCTTTCAAAATGTTTCAACATATATAATAATAACAATAAAAAGATCTCTATTTGTAACAATAGAACATTTAAGTGAAATATGAAGGTTTGACTTATTGAGCTTGCTTGTATAAATTATGTGTGTGATATTGTAATAAACTCAATAGTGACTATATGACAACAGATTTGTAAGTATGTGGTATTGTGATACAAAGCAATAGTATTATCAAAATGTGACTACATAAAATAAAAATGTTATTTGAATTTAATTTGCACATTACACTATATTAAATAAGGAAAACAATGTGTCAGACTTTTGGAAGCCTTGGCTCTAAATAAAAGTAAGTAGCCTTTTGGCACGTATGACTACTTGTAGGGTTAGTTTGAATTTGGAAAATAATGCTTAGCCACTAAGGTTACAACTATTGTACTCAGTATTAAATAACCAGCAAATACTTTTCTATGCGTATTATGAGTTCATAATGTGAATGATTTATAAAACTCAAGGAAGTTATGAATTATTTTGGCTGTATAACAGTATTGCTACATGTAGTATAACTAATTGGTACATTAAACATCTGTTTAATTATTTAACAATCCCCCAGAAGAAGTAATTGAAAGGTAAAATCTTGGGGCACATCTTTTGATGAAAATAAATAAAACAAATTAAAGTTTAACATGGACTTCAGTGTATGACTTTGGCTAGAGTGGTTATAGTTTTTGTTTTCTTCAGTTTTGATGTTTCCTCATTGTTCCTCCACCCCTCCTTCTTGCCCATTTACTAGTGCTTTTCTGAGGCAGTCTCCCATTTTGCCAAAGTCAGCCCTCCTAAAGTCCAATACCCTCACATTTGTATGGCTTGACTGTACAGCTGTGTTTATTGTGAACCACACTGTTTGGTAGACACATGTTCCCAGATGGCTACCCACTTCTAAATCTGAGATTCTCTCTCCATTCCTATTTGAGAGTACAAGGTCTAAGATTGCTCCCTCCTGAGTAGGTTCCAACACTAACTGTTTGAGGCATGCCCCCTATAGAGCATCGAGAATGGCCCTGTTCTTGGATGTGGCTGCAGCAAAGATACTCTAGTTAACCTCTGGCATATTCAGGTCCCCCATCAACAATACCTCCCCTTTTTCTGCCATCCTAAGGATGCCTTCTGTCATTTTTCTGTCCATTTCCTCCCCCTGAGACAGGTGTCTATACACAACCGTGTGCGATTGTGGTGCAATTTCCTGTCTCCAGAGTGACCTACAGTGCCTCTTCTCCTTCATGCTTACCCTTTATTCCCATTGCATAGATCCCTTTCCTTACATAGAGAGCTACTCCTCCTCCTCCTCTTCAACCCTTCCTGTCCCTCCTGTAGATTGTGTACCCTGGTATGCTGACAACCCAGTCATGATTCTCTGTGTACCATGTTTCCGTGTCTGCCATGATATCCAGGCTTCCCTTTTCCATCAAGTGCACTAGTTCAGGGAACTTGTTACCCAGACTATGGGCATTGGTACTCATTGCCCTCCATTTTTTGATGGCTTTACCCCATTTAGCCCCATCCCTGTCCTTACTGCCTTTGCTGTTTTCTCCATTTACCCCTGCCCTTCTCCCTATTGACTTCACTATTTTGGTGTTTAGCTCATTAACTACCCTGTTTTGTGGGAGAGGGGTTGGGAGTTTCTTGCTCCTTTTCAGTGCCTACCCCCTCCTTGGCTAGTTTAAATGCTTGCCAATGAAGCATTTAAACTTATCACCTAGGATCCTGGTTCCCCTCCTGAACAGATGCAGACCATTGCACCAGAGTAGGCCAGTGTCCCTCCAGGTGGATGCCCAGTCCCCAATGACTCCAAAATATTGATCTCTGCACCAGTTTTTCAACCATTGATTTAATCCCATGATGCAGAGCATCCTAGCCTCACTCAGGCCACAGACAGGCAGCACCTCAAAGAATGTTACTGTGCATGCATGTCACTTCTCCAAGTCCCCTCCCCAATGCCACAAACTCCCCCTGCACTGCTCTGATCCCATTCCCAGACAGGTCATTTGTCCCTAGGTGGACAGTGATGTCCAGCTCCTTCCCCCATGCAACTGCTTTCGTGATCCTGATTATTTGCTCCCTGTCCCTCCAAGAAGTGATTCCAGGTGGGCACCTTGCCTCCCTCCCTCTCCCCTCCCTCGTCCAGTTCTTCCCCATAACAGTTGAGTCCCCTCTAGGAGTTGTTTCCTTCCCCTGTGGAGTCCCATACCACCCTTCTGTAGGTCTCCTTTGTGTAGGTCTCCACTCTGAGTGCCTCCATAGAGGAACTATGCTCTGCCAGAATGAGGTATGAATTGTGGAGACGTATCACTGGACTGATGTGCCTCTCTTCCACTACCATCTCGCTCCCTGAGCCCACCATGGTCCAACTGCTCATCTCTCTTGGCAACATCTGTGGAGCAGCAGTGGCCCTAGTGGTCCCTGGGTGGGAGAGGAGGTCTCCCCAATCCTGGCCAACACAGCCTGGAGACAAGCAACCTCCTTCCTCAGTCCAGAGAGGTGCCTGCAGATGGGACAACACCTCATCCTCCATAATATCTCCTGGAAGACTGCCGCTCCACAGCCCACTGCACTGTACCACTCTCATCATGCCTTATTTGTGGCCCCTCGACTCTTGTTTTGTATGCTTACTATTTCCTCTCTCTGTTTTCTGTTTTGTTTGTTTGTTTTTTTCTTCCTACTTTCTGACAGCCTCTGTGCCCTTATAACTCCTGCCCTTCCTGTTCTGGGACAGGAAGTTCCTGTATTCTTTGGTAGTCCCCTTCTTACTTGCTCAGAGACAGACCTCCAGCAGCTATCCCTTTTTTCCCTTCTCCTCCTCTCCTTGTCTTTCTCTCACTCTGTGGCGACTTACAGCTTCTCTCCCCTCCTCTTCTATGTGCCTTTGTGGACCTAGTTTCTAGCGACACCCTTTGTAATTCTGCCTATATACTAGTTAGGCTATTGAGTGTCCTGTACCACCTAACTGTTCTTTTGTATTTAAGTAGGTATGCTCACACCTTCCACTATGATTTTAGCGCCCATTGGGTAGTTGGGAAATGGGGTTGAGTGGAGGGTTGCTCCTTTGTTACTCAGTGTCTACAAAAAACTATCAACAATCTGGTAAAAAAGACTTTCTTCTGTAACGTACAGGGCAAAACACAGCTCTCATTTAAGGTAGCCCGTAGCTGCTCTCCCTCTCTCAGCTTCTGCTGCAAACAGAGTCCACAGTCAACTCCTGCTTATAATCCACAGTCCCTCAAGCCTTCTTCAGCTCCTCCCCTTATCAGACACCTCTTTCACAGAGTTTCAGTAACAGCTCTAGTCACAAATGACTGTGAATATTCTTCCAGCTAGAATACCTCCCTGGCAAATTAAAGTTACACTAAGTAAAGACAACCCCCCCAAACAGAGAACCAAAACATTGACTGTTACTTACTATTACAGGCCCCTCAATTAACAATTCGATTCAATGTACTCAGTAAATCACATCCTTGCTGAAGGGTAGCTGCTCTCCCTCTCTCAGCTTCTACAGCAAACATTCTGTAGCTGGCAGGACACTGAAAAGCATGGGACAGTTTTTTTTTCTTTACAGCTATTTGTTCTGTGTCAACTGACACACAGTATCTATTTCATGAGAACTGGGGGGAGGTAGGTTGGATGATAGAGTGTGGTGGGAGAGGATGTTTGCTATATGTCACTGTGGCAGGAATGAGGTGGGTGGAGGGGATTGTGTCTTTGCAATGTGCATGCTGGTGGGTGGAAGTGCTGTATATGTATTCTGTAGTCAAATTGACAACCTTTGTGGGAATGTGAGTAGATGGAAGGAGGGAGTGTTGAGGGTGGTGAGAAGGGCGTTGGTATATCTTTCCTAAAGGTCAGAGTGGTGGAAAGGGGATCAGAACAGTGAGGCAGAGTCAGTGGGAATGAGGTTTTAATTTAAACAAAAAAACTAAATTTTTTGTTTAGAAACAAAGGGCTTTGCATAGTTTTCACTAGTGAAGTGCTGCTTTTCTTGGTGAGAACTACATGCAACAGAACTTTGGTCACACTTTTGCTGGTAAAGGGCAACGCGTAGTCTTCACTGGGTGGAGATGGGCACTTTAATAGGTAAAAACTGCACAATGTGCAGCCACTGCTGATGCAAATTCAGGGAAACATTAATTTCTCATGTATGGCTGATTCATCCCTGAACAAAACGTTGTGGTGAAAAGGAAGCAGACATAATGTCATGGGGTTGATAAGAAACAATCAAAAAAGCCATGGGTCATATTATGTTGTGGATGAATAGTCACAGCACACTGTCATAGTAGGACAAACTGGTGTTAGTTAGCAACCAATTTCTATTAATAAGAGCTTTAAAAGACCTGTTGACCTCACCAGCCTGGCAGACATAGGTATGGGGACCTCCTCTGATGTCCTCTCCACTCCCCACCCTTTGTGATGTGCAGCAACAACTGTAACCCTATACTTAACCTCATTAGATAGAGCTTCGATGCCATATAGATCGATACCAATGAGTGCAACTACCTGCATTCTTGTCCTTGGCAAGAAATATGCTCTCTGTGTTGGATGATGGTGGCCCCTATTTTTACCACAGTATTACCCCATCTGCATTCCTTTGCCACCCCTAACCCTCAGCTACTCATTTGCTGTTGAGCATTGCAACTACAACCAGAGTACTGTTGTCTGCATATTGATGTGCCTGAACTGACAGGGCTGACATCACTATCCACACCTTTCCATAGTATTCCCAAGTGATTAGATGCTCCTCTTTTGCCTCCAGTGTGTTGTGGTGCAACACTGACTGCTTGAGTTCCCCAATTAGCCAGTCACACCCCCTGCCCTTGGTGCAGGAATGTGCCCAGTGTGATGCAGCATGTTAAACAAATACAAAATCTCCCTGCCACAGCCCTAGCACATTCATTTATTTATCAGGTTTTGCTAACCAGGTAAGTACTCTAGGCAATAGACCTGCATATTTTCAGGCACAACCCATTTTTTTAACATATTGATCATAACAGGACACTGCAATCATAAAGAGGGATAATGAGGAGACAGTACCTGTCAATACCATCGGATGAGCTGGGGTGGGACTCCCGGTTAAGTGGAGCTATCACAGTAAAGTAAGGAAATGTGAAGGATGTACACTAGAGTACGGGAATATGAGGGATGTAGATTAGAGTAAGGAAATGTGAGGGGTGTAGACTAGAGTAAGGGAATGTGAGGGCTGTAGACTAAGGAAATGTCGCACTAAGGTGTGTCTGCTGTGGTTGCAGATGTGACCTATTGTCAGACACTGTTTGCCAGGTGACCATTTCACTGTGCTACATTACATCCATGGCAATATAACCACTCCATTTTGGATGGTGAATTTCTTTATGCAGTGAATTTCTCCAAGGACTGTGTGAAACTCTATATTGCAAACTTCATAACTAGAACCCATAAAAGTACTAATAAGTTCTACCTGGTTCTATCAAGCAGGACCAGGTATTATCTGGTTTTAGCAAGTAGAACCAAGTTCAATCTGATTTGAACCATACCAAAGTTAATAAAATACTTAATTTTAGTGCACATGTTTAGGGTACTTTAGTGTCTAATAGACACATGCTAGAATACAAAACAGTTCATTGCAGAGCCCCAGATTGATATACTAACTGAGTCATCCAGCAGAGTTAACTGTTGAACTACTCTCTGTTAGAAAACAAAAATGAAACAATTTCTGCCCCAATGCCCCATCACATTGTTTGACAGAAGGAGGGACAAGCCTCCCTCCCCCCCCCCAATGCCTCAGGGCCATAAAGAAACATACAGGTAGCCACCAGCAGCCAGTAAGATTTTCTGTATTGTTAGTAACCTTTACTGTCTCTTTAGTACCATCTTCCACATCCTGCATGCCTTCTCTAAACCCTCCAAACTATGGAAATAGCACCAACTTGCTCCAACCCTAAAACAACCCCATACCACCTTCCTATGTCTGCCTACAGAAACATTGCTCTTCCTCTCATGTATGGAAGCAACTCTTACTTCCTTAAATGAGAGAGCACTCTGTTTCTCCTGGATTTTGGCCAGCTAAGGCAATGATAGGATGTCTATGCTGGTCACCATCAGTGGCTGGAAGCAAATGCACCCAAGGTGTAGAGGATGCGAGAGTGTCCAGGGAGTTGGTAGGATGGGTGGAGGGAGCTGCTTTGATTTGTGACTTCATTTGTGGGTTTGAAGAATTTACTTTTAAAAATAAAAGCAGCTGAATAAAACCTCAAGCAGGGCAACAAGTAAGGAGCTGCCAAAAAACAGTGAAACATAGTACTGCACTTTTATGCCATCAATTTTAACAATACATAAAGCACACAGTTTGGTATGCAATGATTAATGCACAGTAGTCTTAAAGACAGCTGCAAGGAATCTCCCAGACACCATGAACATTTATGCAACTTGATGGGAAGCTGTTGCTTTCCAGGGCAGATGCAATATGTGGGAGGGGCGCATAGTAGAGCAAAACCCCGCTCCTGGATTAATAAGCAAGTATGAAATACAGAATTAGTTTAGTTGCTGTATTGGTTGTTGTAAGAACAGATCCAGAAGCAAATGGTTTGATGCCTTTTATTGTACCAACATAGATTTAACAGAAAGAAAACAGTGCCTAAGCTTCAGACCAACCAAGTCCTTCCTCAGACGCTTATGCCAGTTATTTAGAGAATCACATTCTATTAACACCCAGATCATACATAAAAAAACAGAAACAAAATTCTCAATGGTTTAAAATATCTTTTTAAAAATATTAACTGAGATTTAAATGAAAGGAACCGGATTTTACCAGTTTGCAAATGCTGAGAAATCTTCCATGGTCAACTGTCAACAGAAGCAGGTAAGATGAGTACTTGAGCAGACAGTTCTACTAATGAAAATTATAAATGAATGAGTGTGTTATGTGAATGCACTCTAATTAAAAGCCAAACCTTTAGATTTAATACCCACTCATATGCTTGTTAAAATGTGATAGTTCTGTGTGTTAAAAAACTATGAAACAGAAATGTTCTACTGTATATGAAGAAATATGAGGGTATAAAGAAAAGACCCCTAGTGTGAACAACCATTTGACATATTCCTACAGTATTAAACTTATCTTGACACATTTTCTCAACTATGAACTCAACCAGTTAACACGCTCCATAAACATTAAGACCTTCAGTACTGTAACTAGATTTTTTTACAAGATATCAATTGTCAGTATTAGTACAAAATAAAAATAAAATCTCTCATGGACCCCCTAGAAAATGAGTTCATGCATCCTAAAATGTTCAGAGTCCAATAATATGTCAGTATATAATCAACCTACTACATGTACAGTAACAGTCTTAGGATTCTAAATAAAAACTCAATGGAATTACCCCCCCCCCGGAAAAGATAACTACTTAGAATTAAGTATATATATGCTACCTGTATGTATGTGAACCAAGAGTCCCAACACACTGTAACAGCATATGACATGTACCTGAAACTAGGTCTTACCTCAATATAATCACAATCCCAACTCCCCTTCTCCCCTCCACCCACACCCACCCACAACCCCTTCCCACAAAAACACACAATCCCCTACCTCCAACACACACACACATTTTCCCTGCACCCACCACCCCACACAAAACAACCCACCATCCCCCTACCTGCCATACTCATATTTGTTTTACTGAGAAACAGTGATAACCAGTTAAAATGGACTCTATAAAAATTAAAACAAAAAAAAACACACGGAAGTCCTATTAAGTGCCAATCCTTTGAAGTAAAGGTCTGTGTAAGTTTAAGTAGAGTAATGTGTCATAAAACCCAAATCAATGTTTATGCCATCTGCTACAATATTGAGAAGAACAATAAACCTGACCTCAAAAGCCCATCTCTGTTGTATATTTTTAGAATGTCCTTTTAAGACCATTACTGACAAATCTGAAATGGACAGATAAGTCTAATTGAAGTGTTGCCCCACTGGTTTTTCAGTCATCTTCATATTAATAGTATGTCTGTTTGAGTTAATTCTAGTGTGAAGAGGTTGGCTTGTCTCTCCAACATACCCTGTTTGTGGAGATCTCTTGCATTAAAAGAAATAAACAACATTCCATGATGCACATGTATAATTCCCCTGTATTCTGCATGGTCAGTTTTGTGAAGTAACCACACAATCCGAAGTGGAATGGTGCTCAGAAGTTTTACATCTGAGGTGATTGCAAGATTGTGTACCATTTGTTTTATGGTATTCTGTTCTGGTGCAACTTTACTCCTGACAATCAGGTTGGCTAAATTAGGTGGCTGTTAAAAAGATAGTAGTGGTAGCTCTTGATCAATACAATGAGGATCTCATTCACACTAAATATTGGGTGGAGAACCTTAATAATCTTATGTAGAAGTTCAAGGCCAAGATGACATGTAACTACAAAGGGAATTCTTTTAGTAGTGGTCCTTTCTTTATACTAAAGTAGTTGTTTTCTTGGTACCTGTATTGCAAGTTCTACTGCTCTCTCAGTTTCTCTAGAAGAATGTCCTGGCTCAATAAAGTTTTTTTTTTCAACATTGCCAAATGTGTATCTCTGTCTTTTTCATTTGAATGGATACAGTGACATTTACTGCATTTACTTGATTAATATGGGACAAAAGTAGGCCAAGGCCCATCCAGATTGTCCCCCTCAGTAGTGGATCATTAATTATTTTTGTTGGTTTAGCCAAATATCCAACCTTGATTTAAACATATCAAAGTTATTTAAGTTAATTAAATCCTGTGGTAATGAATTCCATTGCTCGGATACCCTTATACTGAAATATTTGTCTCTCTTATTGGTGTTAGCCCATTCAACTGTTAACTGCTTATTGTGGAGTCTGCCTATTGTATGTTTGTTAGATAATATTAATCCACATTGCTTCATTTGTATATGATATCTTAATACTTTAAACAAAAATAGGATATCCCCCCTAAGTCTTTTTAAGTGTAATGGGTAAAGTCCAGTTTCTTTAAGATGAGTATCATATGGTTTGTTTTTCAATCTTGGTATGATCTTTGTCAATCATATCTGAACTTGTTCCAGTCGGTTTATGTCCCCTTTAAGATATGGGCTCCAAAATGGAGAGCCATGATCCAAATAAGGTCTTACGTATGCCTTGAATAGTGGAACTAAACACTGTTCAGATTTGTTAATCAAACTTTTATTGATTTGTTTTAGTATAATATTTGATGATCTGGCCACTTTACTACAGTGTAAAATGGATGATAATGTGTTATTAACTAGTATGCCCAAGTCCCTTTCAGAATTTGATTGTTTGAGTTGGACATTATTTAAATAATAACTAGTTAGAGGATTTTTTTTTCCAAAGTGGAGAACTAGACATTTTTTGGTTTTAAAGGACATAAAGTTAGTTTTGGCCCATATTTCAGCATTTTTAAGATCCAGTTAAAATGCAATGATTTTTGAATTTGTATCAACTCCACCACCAAGTTTAGTGTCATCAGCAAATTTTGAAATGTGGTTATTAGAGGAAATAGTCAAATTACTTATGAAGATATTAAATATAGTAGGTCCCAATACAGAGCCCAGAGGTATACCGCTAGTAACCTTGCCTAAATCACAGAGTACCCCTATTTACTCTCACCACCTATGTTCTATTCTGTAACCAGTGTGAAACCCAATTTGTTAAATATAGGGAAAAAGCAAGCTTGTGCATTTTATTTATAAGCAAGGCATGATACACTTTGTCAAATGCCTTGCTATAATCTAAAATAATAACATCAGAAGAAATGTGATTATCCAAATATCTGCTTATGTTATTACAAAAAGGAGACTAAGCTAGTTGTACCGGAAGATCCAGATTTGAATCCATGTTGAGTTATGTCATGAATACCTAGCTGTTCAATTTAATTCTCAATTTGTAACTTTACTGGTTGCTCCATAACCTTCCCTATAATGGATGTGAGACTAATCAGCCTATAATTTTTAATATTAGATTTATTACCTTTTTCATAAATTGGAATGACTATGGCTTTGCGCCAGTCATCTGGAAAGTTACTTTCAGAAAATGATTTGTTAAAGAGCATATTAAAAGGTAAAACCAAAGAATCAGATGTTTCTATCAAAAACCTTGATTGAATATTATCTGGTCCAGAACTAGTGGATTTCTTAAGAAATGATTAGGCCTTTCTAATCTCCAAACATTCAATTTTAGGTGGAGTAGAACTATTTTTATACATCTGGGGGAAATTAACTGGTTTATTTAAGACAGAACAAAAATATTTATTAAAAAAGTTAGCTAATAGTCTCATCCTCAATTAGAGGACCAATTATCCTAGTATTACTCTGTTTACTATTTGCATTAGAAAAAAAAAATTATTATTAGATTTAGTATGAGCCAAAGTAAATTCTGGTTTAAGTTTTGCTTGTTTGATCAGTTTTTTAATAAAGAAACTGCTGATTTATATTTGTAACTAATACAAGTGCTTTGATTTGTTTTTAGTTTTTTTAAATAAACATTCTTTTATTTTTATTTGCTTATGGTTTGACTTTGTAAACCATATGGGGATTTTATTTTTTTTATTGTATTTAATTTTAGTAGGCACATATTTATTTTCCAAATCAAGAATAAGTTGTTTAAATTCTTTCCATGTACAGTTAATAGATTTATCCTAAATTTGTTTTCCACATTTACTTGGTTTAGTTTGAGATTTATCAAATTCAAATTTGCTTTATTATAATTTTTATGTGTAGTACCTACAATAAGATTAGGAATATTTTAGTAATCATACTGAATTGAATCGAGTTATGATCACTTCTTCCTATTGGGGCAGTGATATTTATGTTGGAACATTTACACATTAGTTATAATGAGGTCAAGTATATTAGTTCCCCTAGTGGGATGTCTCACTAACTGTTCAAGACCACCGTCTGTACATAATGAAGTTAGTAGTCTTTCCTGTTCAGTTTTAGCAGTAAGTGAATCCTATTTAATTCCTGGCATGTTAAAAGCTCCCAAGATAAGAGCATCTTTTTTATTAACCATATGAGTAATATGATTTATTGAATCTGTTGTGTAAGAAAGATCTGATGAGGGAGGTCTATAACAAACACCAATAGTAAGTTTAGGTTGACCCTTAAGTTGAATTGTAACCCAGAGAGATTCAGAGTTTGATGTATTAACTTCATAAGACGGGATGTCATTATGCACAAATAAACACGCACCTCCACCAGTTCTATTCATTCTATCTTTATGACATAATTTGTAGTTAGGGGATTTCTCTGGACCACTTCAAAGATGGGTCCCACCAAGTCTCTGTTATGGCTATGATTCCTAAATCCAACAAACTGCATTTAACTTGGAATTCTTACATATTTGGGTTATTTAATGATCTTGCATTAAAGGATAATATGTTACAAGGTTTACTAAGTTGTTGTTCTTTGCTCTTTTTTTTTAGACAATTGGGGCCTTGCCCATTCTCCACCCATACACTAGTTTAAATGTGTATCAATAACTGAAGCCACCATTTTTCCCAGTAGGGCACTCCCCCATCTGCTGAGGTGGAGACTATCCAAGCAGAAGAGAGAGTCCCTGTCATCGAATTTCTCCCAGTGAGGTATGCAGACAATATATTGTTTTAAGCACCACATCCTCAACCAGTTGTTTATTTGTTTAATTTTATCCGAGATGTCTAATGTGGTTCTTGGTACTGGAACAATCTCAGAAAAACATACAGTACAGCCTTTTTCTACCAATACATTGTTTAATGCAACATAATCTTCCATTAGTTGTATGGTATCAGTACAATTGATATAATTTGTCCCAGTATGAATTATAACTAGAGGATTATGTTCTGTATCAGAGAGTATTGTATTTACCATATTTGATATATTTAATACTTTGGCTCCCCTTAAGTTTGAACATGTTCGGTTTCTTTTGTCAGGATTGCAAATCATCTTATCGATATGTTTAATTATTGAGTCTCCTAGTACATAAACTTGTCTGGGTGGTCCCTTGGGAGTAGTGGCATCTGTTGCATCCATTATGATAGTATTCTGAATGGAAGGGGTCTGAGGTCTTGCTTGATTAATGGGCAAATTTTGTTTTGTTTTGTTTAGAGGTGTTTTTTTCTCATTAAATACTGCTTTTGTAACATTTGAGCATGATGGTGGTTCAAGATCTATAAGTAATGAAGATTAGGTTATGTGATTATTAACCTCATAAGTTAAGGGATGCTGCCTGTTTTCCTCTATTGTTTCTGCCCCTGAGTTGGTATTTTTATCAGACTCCATTGAAAGTGCCTGGAAGGGATTGTACATGGGGATAAGGAACTGTTCTGCTTTCCATCCCTTTTTTTGGTGCCCTAAAAGTAGGCACTAGGGCCCAATCATAATTTTGTTCTACTTCTTCAGAATCAACCTCTCTACCCCGTTTCCTTGGAATATCTATGCTTTTATCACTGTTGGTAGATCCCCATATTCAATATATGTTCAGGTATAAGGATTTCAGTTTGGGTAAAGATATGACTGGTAGCAGTGCTTAGTATACCTTGATTACCTAGCTCTTTATGACATCTAAGCATGTTAGCCTGTTTTCTAGATATAACAGTCTTTCCCAAAGGTGGCTATTTCCTCTTACATGTGCTTATTAGATATACACTTTTTACAGGTAAATATGTAAGAGGGGCTAGGTAGAACTAACTCTAATTTGTACATATGGCAGACTATACATATGATGCCTATTTCACCATCCAAATTCATGATGGCAAGGTCACTAACATCATTTGAATAAACGTTCCTTTCAATAGCACTAGCTTGTTTACTATCCATGGCTCAAATACTTTTAACAACACAATTTTAAATGAAGCAACATTTATATAGGTGCACCTAGTTGTCTGTCCCTTCCTAAGTCATAGTATAATAACCTTACCTTGCTATACTACAAACCACAAGTAGAAATAGGTACCCGGTCAGCTAGATGCCTAGATGTTGAACATGCTAAACATGTGCTGGACATGTGTGTCTTTGTGCATGCAAGCATGCTTGCTTTGCTCAGGCTCACCCTGCTCACCACAGGGCTATATTGAAATAGCTGAAGATGACCCAGAAGCGCTATCCGAGGTCAGGTTCTGCACAGAAGTCAGAAACTGTTTTAAAATAAATAAAAATACACTACTGTCACTTAAGCACTTTTACTATCACCTTTTATTGTCGGGCTATTAATTCCTTGAGATTGTAGGACTGCTTGTGTGAGTTGTAGTCTCGTAGGAAACCACTGAAACTACAACTCCTCTTCCTGCTTCCTGGAGGGATAGAGGGTTCCAAATTAGCTAGCAAGCTAGCAATTTTAACAGACAGTAAATGGTATATTTAAAAAATCAGCACAATATAGGCACTAGAGAACGCTCCTGCATGCAGCAACATTGCTACTTCAGAAAAATATGCTATTACTACTAGTGCTCACCACAGGGCTAAACTGAAATAGCTGAAGATGACCCAGAAGCTCTATCTGAGGTCACGTTCTGCACAGAAGTCAGAAACTGTTTTAAAATAAATAAATGCTGGCCCGGTGGTGCTGAGGGCTGAGGCACTGGTTGCCTTACCATGCACTACACCAGCGACCCGTGTTCAGGAATGAGCACGGGCCACTGTAGGTCATCAGGGAGGAGAGGGATTGAGCATCTGTAGGACTGCTCTCCCTCTCCAAGGAGGGCGGGCATCTGTGGTTTGGTGCATGACTGGCCCCTAGCGGAGGCTAGGGCTAGTGCACTGAAATGCGATAGAGTGGGGGTAGATGAGGCAGATGCTCAGAGCCGTGCATACAGGAGCATGCATGCTCACTCCTAGTGGTGTCATTGCATGCCTCTGCTATGGGGCAAATTACACATGGAAAAATCAAGGTACTGTCACTGCAGAATGATGGTTGGTCCCCACCGGCACCGACCCCACGATGGGCAATAACCCTTCCAGTACCAGATCCAGAGTTAGGCAGGTTGAGGGATCCCCACCGGCCCACCATGAGGGGCAAGCTGTGGGGCAGCTGGAAGGGTAGGCTGCAAGCAGGGGACGGGGCTGGGGGAGCCGATATGAGGCATCATCACCAGGGACCAGGCAGATAAAAGAGACTAACTAAAATAAAAAATAAATAAATAAACAAATAAATAAATAAATAAAAATACACTACTGTCACTTAAGCACTTTTACTATCACCTTTTATTATTAGGCTATTAGTCCCTTAAGATTTTAAGACTGCTTGTGTGAGTTGTAGTCTCGCAAGTAACCACTGAAACTACAGTTCCTCTTCCTGCTTTCTGGAGGGATACAGGGCTCCAAATTAGCTAGCAAGCTTGCAATTTCAACAGACAGTAAAGGGTTTATTTAAAAAATCAGCTTAATGTAGGCACTAGAGAACGCTCCTGCTTGCAGCAACACTGCTGCTTCAGACAAATATGCTATTACTGCTATTATATTGAAGCACTTGACTGTACATGACAGATTTTTTTTTGTGTGGTTCAGTTGATTACTATTTCAGTGTAAGTACATCTGTCTGTCTGTTGGCTTCCTGTAAATGCATGTATGCAAGGTTCCATCCTTGATGGTGGCAATGGTGTCCAGAAAATGAACAGTTGCAGAATATTACAGGAAAGCTTTATGGTTGGGCGGAGGTTATTAAGTTCCTGATACAGTAAACATCTTTTAGTGTGTCAGTGCCCTCTGTCCAAATTATAAACAAATCATCAATCTAATAGAAATAAGTGAGTGATTTGTGTGTATAGTGCCTTAAAAAGTCCTCCTCCAAATTTGTCATAATGAGAGTAGTGAATTGTGGAGCCATCCTGGTGCCAATAGCTGTTCCCAAACTTTGAACATAATGATTACCATTGAAGTGGAAGTTAAATATTAGAATGAATTCAGCAAGTTTACCCACCCAGAGTGCGTTAGTGTTAGGTGCGAAATGGAGTCTAGAGGCATTGTGGGAAGAATTACATTGATTAGAGCATGGTAGAAGCAACTTTAGAAAAATGGACACTGCATCTCTAAACCAGGCTTCCCTTTATCTATAGCTTCAAACACAAAGAGAATGGCTACTGAATAGTAAAGGCCAAGCTGCAAACATAGAAAAACACTGATTCAACTGGAGAACAGAGCTCAGGCCACACACAGAGAAATCAATTCAAGACTGTTGAATGTCTGATATAGTGATGGATTTATTCTGATAAAATAAAGCCTACACATTAAACTGCCAAATGTTTTCAAGCCCCACTGGACTCTTTCTCAAGGTGTGGCATGCATGAGCAAACCTATCCTGCAAAAAGGAATCATTTAAAGTGAAAGTGCTCGGAAAGGCAAATATGCCTGATATAAAAATTGCCTAAACCGTAACAAAGCACATAGAAAACAACATACATATTACAAACAAATTGTGAATAGCATAAAACATGGGTGAAAAGATAAAAGAAAAAAAGGGGCACTAGGTGTTGGTTATGGGGGTGTATGTAGAGGGGTTGTGGGGAAAGGAAAGGAAAGGAAAGGAAAGGAAAGGAAAGGAAACCAGAAACAAATATAAAGAGTCTAAAAGTCCATCTGCACCTTGGATGACCCAATCTGTAAAGGGATTAATTAAGAATAAAAATAAAGCATACCACCTAACAAGATATAATAAAATGGAAGAAGGCTGGAAATTATAAAGGAATAATCTTAAAACAGCAAAAAAGACTATAGCCCAGGTCAAAAGAGAATATGAGTTTACAATAGCCACAAAGGTCCAGGATAATTACAAAACCTTCTATGCATACATTAACAACAACAAAGGGAAAAATAAGGCTATAGGACCTCTACAAACTCAAGATGGGAATATTATAACAGAAAATAAGGCACTTGCAGAGGAATATAATGTATATTTTTCATCGGTCTTCAACAAAAGTCCTCAAACTTTTTGGGACAGTGGGATAGCTAGACATGGAGGACAGAGCCCAAGGATAGACCCAGCTAATGTCCTTACTAGACTACAGAAGGTGAAACAAAACAAAGCACAGGGGCCAGATGGGATTCATCCAAGGGTGATCAAAGAAATGGCAATATTACTAGTGGAGCCAGTAACTTACCTTTTTCAGGGAAGCATAGACACTGGCGAGGTTCCTGAGGCTTGGAGGCAAGCTGTGATTATACCTATACATAAAAAAGGATGTAGGCAGGAGGTCTCAAATTACAGACCCATCAGTCTGACCTCCGTGCTTGGAAAGATTCTGGAGGGTATAATTAAGGACTTTATAGTCGAATATATCAAAAGAACAGGTAGGATAGACATGACCCAGCATGGATTTACAAAGGGAAGATCGTGCCAAACCAGCTTACTGGAATTTTATAATAAGGTTGGCAAGGCCATGGATATGGGCAATCCAGTTGACGTGATCTTCCTGGACTTTGCGAAGGTCTTTGATAAAGTTCCTCATGAGGAGCTTGTTATAGGTAAATCACTTTATGATTTAGATATACCAATTTGGATACAAACATGGGTGAAGGCTTGGTTTACTGGCAGAGGCCAGAAAGTCTGTGTAAAAGGCGAATACTATGGTCATGTTGGAGTGACTAGTGGTGTCCCCCAGGGCTGGGTCTTGGGACCATGTTTGTTAAATCTGTATATTTCATCTATGCAGGTGCACTCAGCTGTCTGGCTGTCTAAATTTGCAGACGACACTAGGATTGGGTGTCCTGTAAATAACTGGGAGGAGCATTTAGTCCTGCAAACAGCATTGGATAGTTTAGAGACGTGGGCTTCCCAGAAACAATCTATTTTTAACATTGAAAAGTGCAATGTTATGCACTTTGGAAAGAAAAATAACAAATTCCAGTATAACCTAGGTGGATCTGTACTAAAAGTAGTAGGTGAAGAGAAGGATTTGGGGATTATGGCCAATAATGATCTTAGTTTTAGCTTACACTGTAATACAGCTATTAAAAAAGCTAGTAGCATAACACATTGTATACTGAGACACATTAAAAGTAGAGATAGGCAGGTTGTGATGCCCCTGTATAATGCATTGGTGCGTCCCCACGTGGAGTACTGTGTTCGGTTTTGGGCCCTGTATAAGAGGAGGGATGTTGGACTGATGGAGAGGGTGAAGAGGAGAGTTACAAAGAAGATCAAGGGGTCAGACGGATTGAACTATGAACAGAGACTGCAACATTTAGAGCTGTGTTCCCTGGAATATCGTAGAATGCAAGGTGATATGTGTTTGATTTATAGGGCATTGACCAATACTAACTTGTGGGATCTCTTGGGCCTGGTAAAAAGGGATCAAACACACGATACTAGAGCTCATTGTTACCAATTGTTAAAAGATAGATATAATACAAATAGAAGGAAATATTGGTTAAGCAATAGGGTGACAGAAATTTGGAATATGTTACCAGGGGAGGTCGTGGAAAGCATTACAATGCAGGAATTTAAAACACAGTTAGATAAATTTTTAGTAAGTAAAAATATAAAAGGGTATAAATAAATGTTGCTTGCAAACTCACGGACAAATGTCTTTATGCTCAGTAATGTCTATGTAATCTATCTATGTAATCTATGAAAGGAAAGGAAAGGAAAGGAGTGCTGATAAAATGAAAAGTGGAAGGGGTGAAGGTGTGTGGGAGGAGGGGAAGGAGAGATGCTTAATTTGATGCATAGTAATATTATAGTAACATTATAAATAATAATAAATGCATATACTTTTATATGTCAAGCAAGTCCTTATGATTGAAAATAAATCTTTATGGTAAGAAGTAAACTATGGAAAAATCACATGTTAAAAACAACTTATTGCATTTTTTATAATTTCACGATCTCCACAATTTCATTAAGAAGGGTTGAAGCTGGAATCTAGCATTCAAACCCAAACCATTTTTTCAAATCACCTCTAGTGTATATTGCCAGAGTCTCTCCTTCTGTAACTATGCATTGTCCATATCTCCACCCCATGCCATGGCATGTACCTTGTCTATGCCTTGAGAATAGAAGACATATTCTGGACCCATCATATTCATACATAGTGCAATGGCATTGCATGCAGTATTGCTTTCAGTTGCTGTCAAATGTTGCCCTATGTGTAATTTCTATTTTTGAGTCATTTTTCCAAAGTAAAAGCTGTTACACCTGCATATTGCTTTATATACCACACATTTGGTATTGAAATCCACAAACCAGTTAATCTCAGAGTTATTTTGGTTGTGGGGATTCTGGAAGATGTTACCAATTTTTAAAACATTTACAAAATGAACAATTGTTGCATTTGAAATAGCCTCTGGGAAGTGGAGCAGTTAACACCTTGTCTATAGGACTGAACTAGCTTTTAACTACAAAGTTTCCAATATTTGTGCCCCTTTTATATGTATATTCCTAGTAGAATGTTTTGCTAAAAGTGGTTATCCCAATGAGGTTCTACCTACAACCTCACACAAAAGTGTCCTCACACAAAAGTGTAGGGGATCTCCAGAAAACAATTGTTAAACCTTTCAGGATGTCAACAGAAACAGAAGCAACACATTAAATTTGTCACTACCCTCATCCTCTAGTCCTATGCCACTAAAAAGATTTTGAATGAGCATTGGCATGTGTTACAGATGAAACACAGGCTAACAGACTGAACTGAAAATCACCCAGAATTACATATAAAAGGGGCAGAAATATTGAAGACTTTGTAGTTAGAAGCCAGTTCAACCCTATAGACAAGGTGGTAATTGCTCCCCTTTCCAGTGGCACTTTCAAATGCAACAATTGTTCATTCTGCTAATGTTTAAAAACTGGTAACATCTTCCAGAATCTCCACAACAAGAAAAACTTTGAGAATAACTGTTTTATGGATTGTGATGCTGAATGTGTGGTATATAAAGCAGCATGCAGGTGTAACAGCTTTTACATTGGAAAAACAACTCAAACATAGAACTTACACATAGGTAGGGCAACATTTGACAACAATTGAAAGCAATGATGAATGTAATGCCATTGTACTACATGTGAACATGATGAGTCCAGAACATGTCTTCTATTTTCAAGGCATAGACAGGGTGCAAGCCATGGCATGGGGTGAAGATATGAACAATGCATTGTTACAGAAGGACTACCTCTGGCAATATACACTAGAGGTGATTCAAAAGATGCTTTGGGTTTGAATGATAGATTCCAGCTTCAGCCCTTCTTAAAGAAATCGTGAAGAGATCTTAAAATTATTAATAATGCTATCAGTTGTTTTTAACATGTGTTTTTCCATAGGTTACTTCTTATCATAAAGATTTATTTTCTATCATAAGGACTTGCTTTTTATTTTACCAACACACCTTCCCTTTCCTTTTTCCACAACCTCTCTACACATACACACACACACGCACACACACACACACACACACACACACACACACACACACAGCCATAACCAACCCTTCTACCCCTTTTTTTATGTTTGCTTGCACACATGTGCTGGAAAAATAGTGCCATCATCTGAGTTTCTAGAGATGTGGCACCCTGTCTTCCAATTCTCTTACTGTGTTTGCAGGCAGGGCCACAGTTTTCCAATGAATGCTGCAGTTGTCTATGACGGCAGCTGAAAATGCAGTGCCTTACAGTTGAAAGGGAGAGCGCTGCTTCAGTGAGCACGATCAGATAACTAAAGCACTCTATCCCCCCCCACAGTAATCTTCAACTGAGATAGTTACCATATACGTTTTCACACAGAATGCTGACATGTAAAAACTTTAGCTGAATGAACTTTACATCCACTGGCATTATGCACTTACAGCAAAAAGTTATGAGTGGACTCTTATACAAATAGCAAAGAAAACAAACCAGGAAAGCAGTCTGTGTCTGAGCTCCTTTGAAAGTTTTACTTTTGATGAGTTGAGCTAATACCTTGGTGTTACATTATAGCAGGGCAGAGCTGCCAGCCAAGCAAGTGAGCCCAGCCCCCTGATGCAATCTGAAGAGTTAGCAATGAAAAATGCACCGATGCACAAGGTTATGTGCTAGGGTGCCTCCAAAAGTACACCGATGAGTTAAACCTAACTCCACAAATTTCTTTAAAGCTCACTTCAAGGGGCTGAAATGTTGAAATAAATAGAAGGGCATTTAAGAAGCCTTTATTAAAGGCAGCGCCGTTCACAACTCAATGATATGAACATTTTTAAAAGATTAGTAACTCAGAACGGCAAGGGGGAGAAAAGAGTACTTGATTTTCATTTTATCATAATTTTTTTCTCGACATTTTTACTGGGCTTTCCCTTGGGCTTTTATATCTTAGCAACAATGTGCAGGTTCGTGCCAGTCTGTACACTAAAATCACAGATTGGCAACTACTTGATTATTTAAGCTGCGTGTCTACTATCCTGAGTTCAGAAACTATCGTGTGGCTTTTGTTGGGAATAAAACAGACTTCACTGAGGAGGCGGGGGACTGTTCTCTCATGTTCTGTTAATCAAATTGCTACCAGTGACCCACGAGAAAGTCCGCAGCAGCAGTGTTTGTTCCGACGTAGCGCAACAACGTGACCCCAGCTTCTACCCTGAAACAACTTGCTATCCTACCACTGTACCTTCTTTCTAAAGCTCATGTTCCCCTTCAGTGCCATGATATGCAGGTTAAGCCAACATTTCCCTGTAACCCTCCACACAGAACTATGGCTCCTGCCTTTGGCTGTCAGTGGTACTAAACCCAACTAACTCGCACTAATCAAAGAGCCTTGCCAAGCACACCCCTCACCCTGCTAAAGCCAGTTTAAGCTACTCCCCTCTCCTTGTCAAAAGTGTCCACTCTCTCTCTCATGATATAATACCACCTCCAGCAGAGTGGTTAAAGCTAGGAGGTGGCTGTTACCGAACTTGATGGACTCCAAGTGGGCTCTGACATAAACATCAACCAAGCTTTCGGGAAAATTGCTATCCATTATTACTTTTTACCAAACACAGTATGCTAATTGATTGATTCTAATTGTTATTACTTGGGAGGCTGTATAGCCTGAGAACAGTGGACTCTGAAGCTAGAGAGACAGCAGACTTGGGTGAGTCTGAATCTTACAGCTGCCACTTGTATTCTGCAGTGTGTCCCTGACTAATTCACTTACCCTCACTGTGCTTCTGTGCCACTCCTAGAAACGGACTTTAACGTAGTGTACCTTTCCTGGCCAAAAATGCTAAATAAACTGGTATGAATTGGATCATCTTTGTAAGCGGTCTCAACTCCTTACTTTTCCCTAAACAATATGTTGTGTGTATGGTGCCAGTAGCTCTAAACTTGTAGTTCATTTGGAATACTCCTTTTGTAAAGTTTCTGAATCATGCATTTTTTTATAGATCTGGCTGGCAGTTACAGATATCCACTGCAGATCATGACTTGCTGTTTTATTCTGTGTGTTTCTTTGTGTATTTTTTTTTACATGACCTACCCCCTCCATGAATCCATGCTGTCTTGGGTCCTGCAACCTACTAGATTCAAGATATTCCACAGTTTATTCCTTCAGCAGTGATTCCATTAAATTTTCCACCACCAGTGTCAAGCTTACTGTTCAGTAACTGCCAGCCTCTTCCCTGCTACCACTTTTGTATAGTGGGACTACATCTGCCCTCCTCCAGTCCTCCAGAACCATGCCTGTTTCCAATCAGCTGTTAAAAAAGACTGTCAGAACTGCAGTTAGTACTTCCCTTAATTCCCTCAATACCCTTGGATGCACCCTGTCTGGCCCATTGCTTTGCTCACTTTCACATTAGCGAGCCCCTTCAGGACTCTTTCTTCTGAGAATGGACTAGTGTCCACCTCCCTCCAATGCTGCTATTATTTTTTTGTGGATCCTCCCCTTCTCCTTCCACTGTGAACATGGAATAAAAATAGCTGCTCAGACGTGTGCCTTTTCCTGGTCCTCCTCTGCCAAGTCCCTTTTTAACTTTGCAATCGCATCCCTGGTATTTCTCTTTGTGTTTACATGTATGAAAAAGTCTTGTCCCTTTTCACTACTGCCAGGGCTATTCTCTCTTCTGTTTGCACCTTTGTACTACTTACTGCCCTCCCTATTTTCCCATGTTTCCCCTGGTATACTTCTATATCCTCTTTCCTCTGCATCTTCTTATACCTTCTGAATACTACCCTCTTAGTGTTTACCATTGAGTCATGCCATTGTAGAGGTTGGCAAGCCAGAACAGGCTTCAGCATGGCTCAAGCCTACTGCCCGGCTCTGCTCAATCTCTATAAGCAACTGAGAGCCAAGAGAAAGTCAAGCAAATTATTCACAAAGCAAGCATTTTTTCATCCATAGTGGTTAGCACAGCGACTAAAACATACAGCTTCCTAGTGTCTTGTTCTCACTGCAGTTTTGCCAACACCTGCTCTTTACTGTATAGTTTGTTTTGTTGCTATTAATTTATACTGTTTTGCATATTGCAACCTGTTTGCTCTAACTTATTGTTGTGCTCTGCTCTCTTCTCCCCCCCCCCCCCCAAACGCATCTGGAAATGAACTATTTCAGCTTGGTATGTTTTTGCTGGTAAATCATTTGAAATAAACTCCTTTTGTGCAGGTCATTAGGCACACTTTCTGTAATGTAGAGGGCAACATGCAAAAGGCATGGCTTGGCATGTGCTTTGACTTGTAGAGTCAACAAATTCCTGGCTTGCACACCTCTATTGTATTGCAGGCTAGTTGGCCTATATAGTGTCAGAGCTGACCAACTCTGCAGTAATTGATGTTATCATAAAAGGAGAAATAGGGGACAGAACATAGCCTGATTTAAGATATTAATTTTATCTTCATTAGAGGGTATTGGTCTGTTCATATCTCATGAGTGACGAAGCCATGAATGAGATAACAATAGACCAATATCCTTGAATGAAGAAGAAAATTATTCATTTTTATTGTTTATTTGTAATGTGTTAACCAGGTAGGACCCAAGATTGTTAAATGCCTATTTTCAAGGTGGGCCTGGTGATGTAAACAAGAGCAAAAATACAGAACAACTATGCAGTAATTCTGTGTACACAGTAATCTGGTAACATTACATTTGCACATAAACAAGTCCATACAATATTTTTAGCACTGCTTTAAATGTATACTGCAAATCAGTAGAGTGTAATGCAGCAGGTAAAGTATTTCAGAATGTAATGGCTTTATAAATAAAAGAATATTGGCATTAGGAGAACTGGAAGAGTGGGGGTCTTATAAAATGAGTATGTTTAGATCTAACACCAGGGAGCCAGTGTTGGGGCTAGCATCAGCCATAAACAAACAAAAAAAACCCCGAATCCAGCCTTTTAGGAAACACCTACAGTAATACTGATGAGGGTAAAATAAACAATGCATGACTCAAAAGAAGGCCAGCCAAGGTGTTTGTAAAGAGTGCACACATGAGAAAACCCGGGGCTGGACCCTGGAGGCAGAATATCTGCATATGTAATCGTAGAAAATTTTATCTCTGCAAGTCAGTGACATTAGCAGTGGCACAGACTGGAAGCCCACAGACCACTAATGACAGGAGTAGGGACTGAGTCAAGACTATCTTATATATCTTACAAAAAAGCTGACAGAGACGAATCTGTACTGACTTTACCAGTATGGAGAAATGTTCTTTAAATGAGAGAGTCTGTCTGGTCTATAGTAAAACCGAGATACTTGAAACCGTCCACTGTCTCACCAAAGGTGCCACAAAAATCTTGAATTAAGTCAGAAGGAGTAAAGCCTTTAATTTTGTTTTGTTCCAAAGTGCAGCAGCATATACTTAGTTTTAATCAAAAACAAAAAACCACCACTCACTCCGGAGCTAGGAGAACTACTATCCCTCCAGTGAAGGTGGTAATAAATACCAGAATCCTTGCTTATTGCAAAAATAAGGATTTATTCCTGATGTAAGGCACATACATGGCAAGACATTAGATACCATTCTGTACAAAGCAATATCACTCATGTATGTGATAATGCAGGATTCAGACCTATGCAAAATATCAGCTAGATAATTCATGAAAACCCGAAACAAACTAGGTCCCAGGGAGCATGGGGGGATCGGAAACACATTCTTCACCCCCACAACTCTTTTGCTGCACTGGCAGGATGCAACTGTCAAGAGAAGATACCCATGGTAGTGGCATGGGAGGATGTGAGAGACCTCCAAAGGGGAGACCCCAAGACGAGAGACAGAGGACCCCAGCATAAGAGGAAGCAATATCTGGTGGGGGCCTAAGTTGTTAGATGGAAGCTTTGAGAACAGGATGGGATCGAATGCAGATGAGGAGGTAAGGTGCCTATCTTCTGTTTCGGCACAAAAGGATGGGGAGCCAGTTCCTAGGAGAAAGAGGAGGACCTGGATGTTATTGTCCATTTAGGGATTATTGACCTAACAAGGGACACAGCAGGAGCAGTGCAGGTTAGGTTTGTGGAGTTGGGGAGGGGCCTGAAGCAGGTAGCTTGCATGATGGCCTTCACTGAGGTGCTACCAGTGTTATGGTTAGAAAGAGGCAGGGGAACATCACACCTGGTTGAAGGCTTGTTGTGAGGAAGAAGAGTTTTGCTACATTGGGAACTGGGATCCAACCTGAGCAGATAAAGGCATGTACAAGGGAGAAGGCCTCTATCCATACTGGAGGAATGGCAGTCCTGGGTGGATGGTTTAAATACTACTTCAATGGGCATTTAAATTAGCAAAGGGGGACAGAAATAAAGAGGGAGGCAGTGAATGCCTCTTCAGAAAATGGAACACCAGAGAGGAGAAGTCAAAGGAAATACATTTCTATGGGGTAGAGGGGCCTAGGGCAAGGGGGTGTATGGTCTGGAGGTGGTCTGAGGCTGTGAAAAGATTTAAGAATGGTGGACACAGAGAGATTAAAAAAGGAGAGGACAGCACCAGGACAGTGGAAGAGTGAAGGATGAACTCTGGAGTGGGAGGCAAAGTATAGGCAGGGAGAGCCAAAGGGAGTGGAGAGTCATGTGTACCAATGTAAGGAGCCCAGGAAATAAAATTCCTGACCTTGACCTTGCCAGCGTCCTCCTCACTGCTGCTCTTGTAAAGAAGGACACTTTTGACTCTTGAGTCATTAGTCAAACAAGGGTCCACTCTATGGAGAGACTCCAATTTTTGGTTAGTTTTTTTGACTAATATGTTAATATGCTCAACTAAAGACAATTTGCTGTCTATCAAAGCACCCAAGTATTTATAACTATTCGTGTTTTTCACTTTTTGTTCATTTTCAAACACAAGTTCTAAAACCAGATTCTTATTTTTGTTTGCTCCTTGATTAAAGCTGTGTTTTTGTTGTTGTTGTAGTTTTATTTATTCTTTAACAGAAGGCCCAAAATAACAAACCACCTTTCCATCATATCAAGGTTCAACTGTAGTTTGTGGTTTAGTCCAGTTCGACTACATGTGGAGGTATGCAGAGGGTACCAATACTGTATCATCCACATACAGTCAAACCTCACTGTTCACAAGCAGATCTGGAAGGTTATTCTTGTAAATATTAAAAAAGAGTGGGCCCAAAATGGAGCCATAGACATAGACATAGACACTGTCATACACAGTTCGTGCCCCTCCACTAACACCTACGTAGCATGCTGAGAGCTCACCCCAGCGTGCTCATGTGCCCCCCCCATGCACACTCTATGGCCGCAGGGGGTGCCAATGTCCCAGTAGCTACACTGCCCCCAAACAGACTTCCATCCAGGTGCCACACTGGGAGCCCACCCAACGTGGCAAAATTCCATATGCGATGGGGTGCCTAATCCCCATCAGCTCCACTATACCCTAAAAAATGACTTCCAGTTGCCACGCTGGGAGCCCACCTCAGTGTGGCAAATGTCAAATAATAACAGGGTACCCCAATCCCCCATTGGCTCCACTGCCCCCCAAAAAAATTCCAGCTGCCACACTGGGAGCCCACCCCAGCATGGCAAAAGCCCGTGTCATCTTCTAAAAAAAAAAAGCACTCTGTAAAAAAAAAAAAAAGGTCCCTCGTTGACTCTTACCCTTCCCCAACATGTGTCCACCTTTGTGCACCATCTCCCCCACCCCCACTCCATACTTACCTCAGAGCCAGCCAATGATCTTTGGTGGACGGGAACACGTCTGCACTCTTCAGCAGCCACGCGAACTGAAGAAATGCCAGTAAGCTGTATAATGGCATAAATGTTTTTGTTTTTTTTCAACTTTGGTGCATATCTCGGCTTTTGGGATTTTCACCAAATTTTTCGCTGTAATTTGGCCCCACATCATGAACTCGGTCACTGTCATTTTGTTATTCGGTCATGAAAGGTGATTTTGCAATCACTGCGTGGAACCACCTTTTGCGACTGAGTAATGAAATGACAGTGTCAAAGTTCATGAGGTAGGCCCCCCAGAACCCTATGTTGAAAATTTGGTGAAAAAATTCCCAAAAATGACTGTTTTACGAGCGTGCTTTGCACAGTTCCTATGCAAGCTCGAAACTTCATGAATTTGTAATATTTTCACTCCAGATTTTCAACATTGCCATTTTACCACACCTCTTTAGAAGCAGTACAGCTGTCATTTTTCACATCTTGTCCAAAATGTGTTTTCGTGCATATAGCACACAATGATGAGGTTGGTGTGTGAAATCAATATTCGGGACAGATTAAGAAAATCACAGTAACACTGTTCATGAGCAGAAGTCTTAAAATGGCTATGTTGAAAATTTGGTGACAAAAGTCCACAAAATGACTGTGTTATGAGCATGCATTGTGCAGTTTCCACACACCCTCATAAGTTCATGAATTCATAATATTTTCAGTCCAGATTTTCTACACTGGCATTTTTCCACACCTCCTTATGAACAGTACAGCTGTCATTTTTCACACCCTGGCCAAAATGTGTTTTTGCACTTCTGGCGCAGAAATGCATGGTCACTGTGGGAAATCAGTGTTCAGAACAGATTAAGAAAATCACAGTGACACTGTTCATGAGCGGAGGTCCCAAAATGCATGTGATGACAATCTTCTGTAAATAATCCCCAAACAAATTACATTATGGGTGTGCATGTGCAATTTCTATGCACGTTTGTGATGTCACCAGTTTTTAAATATTTTCACTCCAGACTTTCAACATTGCCATTTTTTTATACCTCCTCATGAACAGTACAGCTGTCATTTTTCATATCCTATTCGAAATGTCTTTTCACATCTGTGGTACCAAATGGTGTAGTTGCTGTGCAAAATCAGCTTTTGGCTCACAAACTGATATTGCCACTGTTCATGAGGTGGGGGTCACAAAAAATCCATCTTGAAAATTTGGAGTGAAAATACCAACGAATGCCTGGGGTGTTAGGGTTTCTGGCCATAACACTCCACCCTGTAGAGGCTACAGGCATTGGGGTGTGACTTGGGATTGTCGCCTGTATTGCTCATGCCATTCTACCCCCACCCACACCCTGCAGCAAGTGACAGGCATCGAGGTGTGCCTTGGACTCTTCAACCCCAAAGTTCATCCCGTTCTCCTATACTGCACCCATCTCATCATATTTCCTTATGGAATGGGGTGAGCATAAGGCCCAAGGACCTCAAGGCACACCATGACACTTGTCAGTGTCTGCTGGGTAGGGTGTGGTGAAATGGCATTGTTGTTATGCTTGATGACCCAAAGACACACCCCAATGCCTGTCAGTCTCTGCAGGGTGGTGGTGGGGTTGGCTTCAGTTCAATACTTCACTGCCATTCCTATTATGCATCTCTCTAACTCCTACACTACTAATGTCAATGCCAGCAAGCAAACATTCGGCATTGACAAATGTGTGTTTCTTTTATCTTTTCAAGCATGTTTTATGCTATTCACAGTTTTTTTGTAGTATGTATGTAGTTTTCTATGTGCTTTTTTATAGTTTGAGTATTTTTTTATATCAGGCATGTTTGCCTTTTAAAGCGCTGTCACTTTAAATGGTTCCTTTTATAGTATAGATTTGTTCATGCGTGTCATGCCTTGAGAAAGAGTCCAGTGCGGCTCAAAAACATTTGGTGGTTTAAGGTGTAGGCTCTGTTTTATCTGAAAAAATGTAGCATTGTATCAGACATTCAACAGTCTGGAACTGATTTGTCTGTGTATGGCTGGAGCTCTGCTCTCCATTTGCTTTATCTATAACTTGGCTACAAGCACTCCAAAGTCAATGTAAATCGTAACCTTTATTACTGGCATTTTTCTGTCGCTAGCACATCATCCTGCAACCTTCAAAACCTACATGCTTTGTAACTGATTTCTGTGTCTTTTTTTGTTCTTTCTGTATAAATAAAGCTTGCTAAAATAAAAGAAACACACTAACGCAGGACAGGAGATTGTGTACAATACCATTTTTGTAGATTTGAAAAGAAACTACATTGTATTTAACATACACTGGCATAAAGCTCGAAGCTATAATGATTTATTATACTGCTTACTGAAAGTTCACTTATTGCAGTACATATAAAATTCCTACTCTCCGAATGGCTATAGCTGGCAGTTTCTTTGAAACACTAGTTGTAATGTCTAGGAGACATAAAACAATTCACATGAGCAATCTAGTAGCAGCCTCTCTGCATTGATCTGCCAAACACTTCACAAGCATTCTCCAACGACAAGAGAGAAACTGCTGCTACGTAAGGAGTTTGTGGAAGGACATACATTTTTATATATTTTTTCAAAGTATGGTGGATTTCTGAGTTTTTGCACCGAAAGGAACAGCTGAGCAAATAATACATGTCTACATTAGAGCAAAGCTTAGACTTTGTGTTTTAGTTAACTGATTTCAAGTCTGAGCAAGTGCGGTGTGGGAGCCTGTTTTAGATGGATTCAAGAGTTGAAGATATGAAAGCTACTGAAACATTGGCTATACAAAATAAAAGGTGCTTCATTCTGAGTCAGTAGTGTTTTTGGCTCAGTTTGGGTAAAATATTTCCTCAATATATTAAATGTGACCACAAAGGTACAAAATGCGTCAACTCCAAGTGAAGAAGCCAGATAAGTGATATCAGCCACACTGCCTGTAAAACTGATACACTGAATGACTGGGAAAGATATTAAAAACTAGTGCATCATATGAGTTTTTAAGCAAACTCTCTAGTCGGACTGCTTCATGTTGTGTTGTGTGTCATGAGCCTTTCCAGGATCTCCTGTTTTGCAAAGAGGATCCCCTTTTTTTCAAAACCCATGAGCTGTGTAGGTTTCAGGAAGAATCACCAACCTTACTTTTCCCAGTGAGAGGGTGGAAGTTGTTTCGAGTTCCCTTGAGTCTGCACTACGTTCAGTGTTTGAATCCCACCACTGCCACTGGCTACTTTTTGCCGTAAGGGCACCAGGGACTTATTTTTTTTTTGGTCTTTATGCAGTGGGCAGTGCCCACACACACACCCCTACTAAAGAATTCTCAATTCCAGGGGGGTGTAAAACTGGAAAAAAAAAGTTTCAGGTCTAGAGCAACAAAAAGTACATGCACCCGGACCTGAACCCAACACCCTCGCAACCCTAGCCTGTCACCCACCCACCATGCCATGGGGCCATCTCAGCAGCCCTCCACCGCACCATGCCTCACAATCCTTCCCTCCCCTTTCATCCATCACTTGGCAAAGGCTAAGGGAGAGGGAGCCAACCCTTTCCTTTTCTATTTTGGGGTCCCCATGACCCAAATATATAACATCCCCCTTAAGGGGTGGCTGGCTCCCTCTCCCTGGGCTAAGACACAGATATGGCACACTGATGAGTCCAAATGAGGACGAAACACGTGTATGTGTCTGCTGTTCTTAGCCTTTGCTGATTGCATTGCGAGGCCTTCTGGCACCATGTAATTGTGCTTAAAGTATAGCCAGTCCAAAATCTCTCATGGGGATTTGCATATGTTTACCATGATGCTTTGCATTATTGGGGTATGTGCAATTGTGTTTCCTTCTACAAAATCAGTTCACTTATTTTGACTTTTAAATTTGTTGTTTGTTTGAAGATACACTGTAACTGTTTCTCTTCAATTTCAACTAGTGACTTTGAAGATATACTGCAACTGTTTCTCTTTGATTTCAAATAGTGACTTCAGTTCTGCACTAGGCAATTATGATGTCATCAGCAATGCGAAAGCTGCTCCATGGTTGATACAATAGCCCATTGTGATTGTACTAACCTTCAGGACACAATATCAGTTATGACAACACAGCAACATGTTTTTGATATCTTGCCATTAGTATTGCCATCAGCTAGGCAATCACTTTTATTTTGTCATTTTTACACCACACCTGTTGTGCAACAATATTTAGTGAAAGATAAATTGTCAAGTCAAGCCAAGTCATCTTTATCGAAGGGGCTTTTGGAAAAACCAAAGAACCTGTACAGAGATACTAAGACCATAAAATAACATAATGCACTTAGTTAAAATTCATCATAAAAGGGCAGCAAAGCCTAGCAGTCAATAGGAACTGCTAAATTAAACAAATGCATTTTCAATGCAGCCTTAAAAGATTCAGCTGTCAGGCACTCTGTAATCTGACGAGGTAGAGAGTTCCACAGGGTTGGATCTGCAAAAGCTAAAGATATAGCCCTTGAGGTCTTCAAACGGACCCTGTGAATCTCTGTCAATCCCTTGTCAGTGGAGTGGAGTGAATGGAGAGGGCAGTAGGGGCAAATGAGCTCTTGCAAATAACATGGTCCAAATATGTATAGGGTCTTATAGGGCAGCAAACCAACCATGAAGGTGATCCTCCATCATACCGGCAGCCTATGCAGTTCGTGGAGCATAGGAGTGACATGTCTAGATCTAGATAAGCCAGTCAACAACCTGGCTGCCATGTTCTGCACCAATTGCAGGCAGTGGATGTCCATCCCCAGCAGCCCTAGGTATGGAGCATTGCAGTAATCCAAGTGGGAGGTCAGAAAGGTGTGAACCAATGTTGGAAGATAATCAGGCAGAACAAGGTGTCTTATCCGGGCAATATTCCTCAGATGGTAAAATGAGGTCATGACAACTGCTAACACCTGAGATTTAAGTGTCAGCCCTTTATTAAGCATAATGCCCAGATTCCACCCTTGATCAGAGGCCATCAGCTGGCTGCCTGCCAACAAAAGTCCGGATGGCTGGCCAGCAGATGACCCCTCTACATGATGACCTGGGTCCACAACCAACACCTAAGTCTTATCAGAGTTCAACCTCAACCAGATGGCACTCATCCAGTCTTGAATTTCGTCAGCCAGCACACAAGATAACATGTTATCATATATGCTGGGTATGTCACACTCTGCATACTGAAATTAGGTGCATTACGATGGGATAATGACACAATCAAAAAGCAGCTTTCACAAGGCTGATAACATCAAAATTGTCCTGGACAACACTGAAGCCAGTGGTTGAAATCAAAGAGCAGCAGTTGAAATATTCTCACAAATAGCTGATTTTAGTGTTATAACTGGTAAAATGATTTTGTGTAAATGGCACTGTCCTGATTGAAAATACGCGGTTTATCATCACCTGTATGAGGGCAGAACTTTCATAACTCACATGTGGCTCTACCACTTGAGTAATGGTCTTGCTTCCTCACACTTGAAGATCAGCTGCATATTTTAAGTCAGGCCATGGGCATATCACCTACTACATGTGTTGTTAGTTTAAAAGAGTTCTTAACATGACTGGGAGCTGTTCAGATCTTGATAGCAATGAATTCTAATGTGCAAACAAATATGCTATGCAAGAAATGTTGTACTTATCCATGATGTGTTCGTTTATTATGGATGATTATAGTGAGGTAACATCCTAAAAACCATCTGATTTTCTTTAATACGGAGCTTTGTGCAGTAAGTGGTGACAACATATTGTAAATAAGCTTGACAAACACTAAGCACTTAAAGGCTTTGGAACATGCAAATTAGATAATACATGCCTTTGGAACTTGCAAATAATCAGTGAGGTATTCCAAACATCCAAAGCAGTTTCAGACTGAATGTTCACCTCATAAGTGCTCTGTCAGAAACCCAGCTTTCAAACAGAAATGGCTTAATCTTTGCTGGCTCATACAGCTGTCAGAAACTGATAAATTACCTTTTTTGACTTATATATATTAACAGTAACTGTAGGCATTGGCGGGGTCAATCGGAGGGAATAATGTTACTGGACACCATAGAGCATTTCTCTGCTATTGCACCACAAATGTAAGGAAATGTGATTTATTTATTTGTTCACAGGATGGGTGCACTTGTTCCAAGGACCATTTAATGGCACAATCCAAGCCATAAGGAATGAAAAAAAAAACTATACGGTACCAGCTGGGAGAAATTGAGTATGATGGCAGAGGTAAAGGGGATGGAAGTCAAGTGGGAAATCACAAAGATGGGTATCCAGGAAGTTACAGAAAGCTGTATGAGAAAAGAAGCAAAGAACAACAACCACTGGAAATCCCTCTAGTATTCCAAAGTGCTAGGGAAAGCCGTTAAATGAGAGGAATTAGGAAGATTATGACAGGAACTTGTAGGAGGCAATAAAAGCAGTCAGAAGGGCCATGGCAGATAAAAAGGTGGAACATAATTCTTTAGGTATTTTACAGAGAAAAGGAAGATAAAATGGGGAGGGGTATTAAACTTAAAAAGAAGATGTGGGCAGAAGATGATGAGCAGAAGGAAGATGTACTGAACAGTTATATCTGTTAAGTAGTTATGTTAAAGGAGAGTGAAACCCTCCCAGATAGTTGTATAAAGGATTCTGAGAGGCGTGTGAGGGGAATTGAGCCCTTGCAGATTACAGAGAACATGGGGAAGGAAGAGGCTAGCAGCTCAGACTGTGGAAAGGCACTGGGAACTGATGAACCACACCAGAGAATCTAGAAGGAACTGGGCCAAAAACTGACTGCCCCTTTAATGGATCTGTTCAGGTCCTTTGTTAAGATGATGGGGTGCCTACTGACTGGAAAATGGCAACAGTAGTTCCACTACACAAAGATGTAGACAAAGAGGGCCCAGGGAACTACTGGCCAGTTAGCCTTATTTCTAATGTGAAAAGCTTATGGAGACCATAGACATGGAATAAATGGTGGAATACCTGGAAGAGAACAGGCTTCAGGACACTAAACCACATCGGTATGTAACAGGAAGCTCACGTCTGATCAATCTGATGGTCTTCTTCGACTACATTACCAAGGTTGTGGAGATGAACCAGGCAGTGATGTGCTATATCTCAACTTTAGGAAGGCTTTTGTCTTTGTGCCTCACAGAAGGCTCCTAAGAAAGATGGACAATTCGGGACTGAGTATGGAACTGATTAGGTGGGTGGCAATTAATTTGGAGGAGACAGCAAAAGGAGATGATAAATGGGATGCAATCAAAGGTGAGGGGTCAAAAGTGGGTTACTGCAAAGGTCAATACTAGGACCTGTCCTGTTAAATGTGTTTATAAGCAATGTAGAAGAGAGTATTAAGTGGAAGATGTGTCTCTTTGTGGATGGCATAAAACTACAGTATGCGGCATGGTGGATAATGAGGAGGTGGTCAGTGAGTTGTGTCAAGATCTGAAAAGGTGGAGAAATGGTCAGGCAGTTGGGCTTGAAAGGTATGAAATTCAAGGTAATGCACATTGGCAGGGAAAAACCCATGCAAGGAATACTGGATGGGGGGATTGAAGTTAGTAGGAAAGGGAAAGGAGAACTGTGGGTTATTAGTGACAGCCTCAGACTCTGCACAATGCAAGAACAACGTGGTAAGGTTCATTAGCCAAGGCTTTGACAATTGAAGGGAGGGGTGGATCTTATCCCTGTACACGTCCCTGATAAGACAACATCTTGAGTGCTGTACCCAGTTCTGAAACATACACAGCTGGGCCACTGAACAGACAGGAGGTCACAAGGGCCCTGGACCTGCCCTCCTCCTGACACAAACAGCCACCTCAGCAAGTACGGAACTCAGGCAATGGTTTCACCACGGAGTCGTCGACCGACCGCTGCTTACGATTCTTCTTGCTCTACAGTTGGACAGTTGTTTTGGTGCCTTTTTTCAAACTTAATTAGTGTCGGTGCAGGAGTGGAGATTGTCTCTACACTAGGAATTTCATGTTCTTTTTACCTCCTAATGTGCTAATGCTGCAGTTACTTTCATTCCATTTATTTAATGCAGCTGCTTTAATTTTTGGTGCTATCTCAACAGGACTGTTTAACTTTAAGAGCTAGTTATCACTAGAGCAGGACAACAGCTTGTTAATTGCCTAGCTCTGAGTTACTTTAACAGATTGTTTATCCATCGGGGTGTAGAGCAGGGAAACAGCTTATTACTTGCCTAGTTTTCACATTTATCATAATTTATTTTTGAGCAGCTGCCTTTTCTAGTCTTTACATTGCCTACCTTCCTGGCTATGTGTTACCTTAAGAGCAGCGTTATCAGCAGGGGTGTAGATCGAGGTAGATGTTTGGTACCTGCCTAGCTTATACCCAGTAATTTTTTATTCTGCATCGTACATTCCCCTTGAACCCAGCCAAAGGTCGATTAGTATCCACAGTATGCACATTGGGGAAGCTGTCTACTTCCACATGACTGGTTGAGTTTGCTCACTTAATTTTTGCTATTACCTCCAAACAACTTAATGTCCCTTGATTAAATTACACCAGACAGTGTGCCCCTCCCTATCATTACTTACCATTGTCTGTCTCAGGGTAGCTGCTCTAACTAGGCCCTCCCCAAACCTCCTAACCTCCTACCTTACTAAATACCATGTCCTCTCCCTCTCCTTTGTCCACAGCTGGGCCACTGAACAGACAGAAGGCCATGAGGGCCCTGGAGCTGCCCTCCCCTGACATGAAGAGCCACCTCAGGATGTACAGAACTCAAGCACTGGTTTCACCGCATAGGGGCCGACCGACCACTGCTTGTGATTCTCTTCACTCTACAGTTGTCTCCACTGACACTCCACTTCAGCTGCCCCCACTGCCCTTGGTGAACACTCCCCTGTTGAACACTCCCCTTTATATAGCATACCACGTGCCCGTCTGAAACCTATCAGCCCACTTTCCCACTAGCAGCTTATACTCTCCCACCTCTAGTGGCCACTAACCCTCTCTTCCTCTGCCTCTGTTCTAGCACCCCCATTGTGTAGTTCCACTTCTGGCCTATAAGAATCACTGTTGCCCCCCCTGCCAAACCCTCTTTCTCCTCGGACATATCTACCATCCCCTACCTCTTCCTATGCCTGCAGACTGCTTGATTTGCCCTCCCCTCATCCCTCCTTCTTCAGTATTTGAACCCTGCACCTTTTCCTCTGGAGACTAGTGCCTTTCCACTGTGGTATCATAGTAGCCCAAAACTGGCTGGCTGTTTTCTCACCATTATCTTTCTCTATCAACTCAGGTGCACCAAGACCATGGACTATACCCCGCCTGTCCTCCCTTCCTTCCTAGTTCTCCTCCTCTTTTCCACTCTCCCACTTAGCTGCCTCCCCCCACCCCTCAGGCTCCCCCAGGTTTCGCTTGCACTGCCTCCCTCCCCATCCCTCCCACCTCGCTCCCTCCTCCTTCCTGTCACTCCCACCTACCCCTCCCTCCCCATCCACCATTGTTGCTGACCTTGCCCACCTTTCCCTGCATATTTCTCAGTGTTCTCGTCCATATCCCAGCTCCCCATACCCACCTTTTTTTACCCACTGTAACCATAACTCGGGTCACCGGCACCGCCTCCACCATTCACAACTTGCTCTACTCCACTCTATCTCCATCCTTGTACTGCTATCCGGCAATGTTCACCCCAACCCTGGGCCCTCCCCTACAACTCCTGTCTCCCCCTCCCCATCTCTCTCCCTGAGCATTACCTATATGAATATCTGTAGCCTGCCAAAAAAGTACACCAGCCTCCAAGGCTGGGTTCAGCAGCACCAGCCTGATGTTCTTGCTCTGGCTGAGACCTGGATCTCCCACACCACCCCTAACTCATTTGTGGTCCTCCTGGCCTACTCTCTCTTCAGAACTGACAGACAAGGAAAAGCAGGCAGTGGCTGTGCTCTATTCATCCGTAACTCCATCCATGCCCTTCCTCTCCCTGCCCCCACTCTGGAGTATGGTGCTTAAGCCCTTACTGTCAAACTGCTTCCAGATCCCTCCAAGCTCCCATCTACTTCACTACTGCTTACCCCCCCCATCACCAAAAGCTCTCTCTCCCCATCTTCCTTGTTCACCTCTCTCATATTCCCCCAGAATCTGAGCTAATTCTGGTTGATGATGTAAACATTAATTGGACCTCACACACCTCGGACTTTGCCAAGGATGCTACCTCAGCCTTGAGTCTTTCCCAGTTGGTGTTGCAATCCACCTGTATTGACCCAAAAAAATGGTTCTGCTACACTTCTGGACCTACTACTGTCTAACCAACCGCATAAAATCACTGGGACCTCCGTTCTCTCCAATTCCTCCAGTGACTACTTCCCTATTCTGTTCTGCTGGCATGGTCATGCCAAGAAAACTCCTCCAAATACAGTCCTTAGGCACAGACTCAAACTGGGGTGTCTCACTCATCTAAAGTCCTACCTGTTTCATTGGGATTGGTCTCCACTCACCCAGGCCCCAGACATTGACTCTGCTCACAATTACCTTATCATATCTTTCAATACCACCTGTAACATTTTTGTCCCCTTTGCTAAATGCTTCTAAGAAACACCAGCACCCCCTTGGATAACCCAGCCCCTGCTTACCTTGATGAAGTAGTGGGACAACCTATGGCACAGAGCCACTGACTCTGGTAAGGCCACAGATCAGCAATTATACAGAGAGACTCGAAATAAGTGCACATGGGCCATCCACAAAGCTAAGGCGGTGCATTACCATGCCGGCTTGTCTTCCTCCTGGGGCTCCCCCCGTGACTTCTGGAAGAACATAAAGGAGCGAAATGGTAAGGCCACCACCCCCCCTCACAAGTCTATACTGGCAAAACCCTCTTCACTGACCCTGCTTGCATTGCAAACACCCTTAACTCCACTTTTACTCACCTCAGCTCTGTCCTCCCACCATACTTCTTTCATCCAGCACCACCCCGTATCCCTGTCGATCACTCCCACCTCCATTTCTACTTCTGTATTGTGTGAAAGATGGAAGCCAGGCCCCACCTCCAAAATGCTCTCAGCAGCTGCTCCAATACTGGTACCCTCCCTTGAGTACAAACTCCTCCACCTCACCCAGGACATCATGTTAAAGCCTCTAATCTCACTACTAAACTGTTCCCTCTATCTGGGGCAATTCCCATTCACCTGGAAGGAAACCCTTGTCACTCCAATCTACAAAAGCAGGGATTGCTCCTCTCCAGGTAACTACCACCCAATCTCCATTGTCCCTCCCCTCCCCTCTCTAAGGCTTTAGAGAGAATTGTCTCTGACCAGCTGAAGGAGTATCTGGCATCCTACAACATCATCTGTAGTGAGCAGCACAGATTTCATGCTGGTCATAGCACCACTACTGCACTTGTTGAACTCTCTTCCTTTCACTCAGTGCTCGATAGTGGTCATGTGGCTGGTGCCATCTTCCTGGACCTCTTTAAGGCCTTTGACACTGTATGTCACCCTCTTCTCCTTGCTACCCTTGCCCAGCTTAGCCTCTCCCAGTCTGTCACATCCTGGCTTGCCAGCTACCTCTCTTTCCACTCCCAGTGGGTGAAGGTCAGCGACACTAGCTCCTCCAGCCTCCCCGTTCTCTCAGGTGTTTCCCAAGGATCCATCCTTGCTCTTCTTCTCTTCTCTCTCTATCTTAACTCCCTCTCATCATCTTGCTCCACCCATGTCCTTTTCTATGCTGATGATGTGGTTCTTTTCTACTCCCACCCTAACCCTTTCACTCTCCAGTCCTCTCTTCAAACTTCCTTCACCCAAGTTGAGGCCTGGTTCACATCGTTCCACCTGGTCCTCAATCAAAAGAAAACTAATACCATTCTCCTACTCCATCCTCAGTGCTGACATCATAGCTTCCAGCTTGACATACGCTCCTCCACCCAACTTCCCACAGAAAAGGTCCCCACCTTCAAATACCTTGTGGTGACCATTGACTCCTCTCTCTCCTTCCAGGAACATATCATGGTCTTCTACTCTACAGTCAATGCTCGCATTGGCCAGGTCTACTGTTATAGGGACTGTTTCACCCCTGAGGCCTTTCGACTTGCTGTCACCTCCTCAGTTCTCTCACTTGTGGACTACAGTCTCCCAGTCTATGGTGCAGCCTCATACACCACCCTCAATAGGGTCAGGACTATGCTAAACCAAGCATGTTGCCTGATACTGGTTGTGATCGCCGTACCCACTCTTGTGTCCTCTATGACCTTGCCAATATCCTTGACTTTGATAAATGACTTCAATACTAGTCCTGTTAACTCACCAAAAACATTCTGCACAACTTTGATACCCCCGGACTCTCCACTCTGCTCCCTCCTGCCCACCCATCAGTATCTACCCGCCAAACTGCTAGAACCACTCTGCTAGTACCCAGGGTCAAAACCGCCCTTGGCCAGTGATCGTTCTGCTATCAAGCTCCTTCCCTCTTCAGTTTGCTCCCTCACCCTGTCTCTAGCATCTCCAGGCTAGGCCCCTTTAAATCTGCTCCCCTCCAGCACCTCCATGCTCAACATTCCTGCTCCTGCACTCACATTTCCTCCTAACCTTATTGTGCACTGTCTGCTACTGTGTTCATTTCTCACCTTCATTATCCCCTAATGACAATGAGCCCTACTGCCCTGCTTCCCCTCTTTTTCTCCCACCCCCCCACCTCCCTGCCCACCTGCCACTTGCTAGTCTGTTTGTCCTGGCCTGTTGTAAACCCTGTCTCCTCACCCTTTCCTTTGACTACTATGACCCAAACTGCCTCTGTGCAAAGCACTTTTCAATTGTTTATTGATTTATGTATATTGCTGTATTGATTTTACTTACCTCTGTTAACCTCTGCATGCCTGTAACCACCACTGTCATATCTGTACTACCGAATGTTTGTATTGTATTGTTTTTTTCTTGATGTAGAACCTTTGTAAAGGAGCCTCTGACTCAAAGGTCTTCTGAATCTCTCAATAAATAAAAAGTAAATAAAATACAACTGAAGAAGAACATGGACAGGCTGAAGGCTTGCAGATGATCACCAGGATGATGCAGGGTCAGCAGGGCCAGATATATGAGGAATGTGTTGGAGAACGCAATATATACTTGCTAGAGGAAAGGAAGAAGAGAGGGGATATAATAGAAAAATACAAGCATCTGAGGCTATAAGCAAAGTGGATAGTAGGAATGTTCTCACAAGGAGTGAGAATATGGTTATGATAAGGCATGACTGGAAATTAGGGACAGGACATTTAGGAGGGATGACAGGAAGTTTTCCTTCACTGAAACAGTGGTGGAATAAGTTGCCAGTGGCAATGGTGGAGAACAGGACAATCAATGGGTTAAAAGTTGAGTGGGACAGATTTAGGGGATTGGCAAGAATGAAAGGGTAACAGAGGAGGAGGACAGCTAGTCATACTTTAAAATTTGTAAGGTGTCTACCTCAGTCTGGATGACATCAACAGCAACAGGTAAGATTTAAGGAGAGTTAGTTATCCTAGTAGCCACCTGACAAAGACCCTTGGTCAAAGCACTGGGGCAACAAAGCTGGAGTTCCTGGTAATGTTCTGTGTGTCCTTATATTACCACAGTGGCAAATAAATAACTTTAGAAAATGGGCGTTATAATACTACAAATCTGATTGGCTGTTAAGGATACATTAACTTACAGATAGAGCCCAGCAGAAAACAAGTGCCAATTCTGGGTGCCACATTACTTAGGGTATTCTTGGACACCCCAAATTTTCAAACTTGCCAACTGCCATGTTTTTCTGTCTCGCTTAGTGAGAGTCACCTCACCAGCACAGCTCCATACCACTGATCAGAACTCATCAGGAAAACCTCACACCACAATATTCAACTGAAGTAAAATAAAAAAAGAAAATGGAATAAACTCTCTCAGTCGGCTCCACACATTCAGCTGCAGTGGTCCGCTCAACTCTCCCCTCGCCTGCTAGCTAGTCATTCAAACATGAAACTCTTCCAGTTCTGTGATTCAAACAAGTCCTGCTATAACTTTTACCTCTCACTATTGTCACAGATCTCCCAAAGTAAGCAAAAAATGTTGTTCTGTTCCAACAAAGAAAGTACCGCTCATGTCATGCACAGTGGCAGTACTGACTCTATTTTTCTACCTCCACTGTCCACAGACAAATGCCCACAACAACATTATGTTATACTTTTTTAACTAACATTTCTGACTAAATTAAAGTTCCTCCTTTTTTCTAGACAGAAG
The DNA here is from genome assembly GCA_016271365.2 of Neoceratodus forsteri. Classification (NCBI taxonomy): domain Eukaryota; kingdom Metazoa; phylum Chordata; order Ceratodontiformes; family Ceratodontidae; genus Neoceratodus; species Neoceratodus forsteri. Next base: position 1,791,505,781 of record CM057456.1, read on the forward strand.
GAAAGTTCATCAGGCTACAACGGTGTTCCCTATTCAATCAGTCCCTGAAACGGCCAGCCTGCCATTCTTGCGCCACCATTAAACCGTTCACTTCCCCTTCACAGTATACCCCCAAAATACATTTTTTTCCTGTTTAAATAATGTACATAAGAAGCACTATGAGAAAACTCTCAGAGGTGACTGAAAACAAATACATACATAATGAAGAGAAACACTTCAGTCTAATGAAGGGTCTAATAACCAACAGCACACTCTAGTGGCAGTAACCAGTAAATTGACTATTTTACAGAATCTACTGTACTTCTGTGCATTTTTTATTAATATTTTTGCCTTTTTTTTCCCTTATGAAATCATTATTATAAAAAAGAAAATAAATAAAAGCCCATTTTCTAAGTGCAATAATACCCTCCAGGGTGGTCGGTATGGGCAACACTGCCCACCCTGTTTGATATTATTGCTTGCTTATGACACTTATCCATGTTGCTTTGCTGATTCCTTGAGTGCACCGGATTCTTTGCTTCTCTAGTCCTGGAAGGTGACAGGCCTATGGAACAATGCATAAATAAGAACAAATTTACAGGGCTGACTGGATTCACAGCAAGCATTTTTCTGCTGTCACTTCTATGTATCTGTGTAATGAAATGCAGAGGATTTAGGGTAAAAAAAAAAGCCCACTGAGCCATTATGAGTCTGTGTCCTGGTGTTTCTTGGGGTTTGAACAATTGTTCGATACATCATTGCACTAACTTTGACATTGTCTGTATTGACACAGAAAAATACTCACACACCAGTACCTGCAGAGAGGGTATAGAAGTTAGGGCAGTGCAAATGCTGAATCAGAGAATTGTTCAAACTCATAAGAAACACTACACCACAGATTCATCAAGGCCCAGGGGATTTTCTAGTTACCGATTGTACTACCACATTTCCTCACCTTTGTGCCATTAAAGTTCAATACTAACTGATGCTTTAACATAGTTTATGTCAATGAATTTCCACAGTTTATTTCAATAAATTTCCTTACTTTTTAAAAAGGAAATGTGTTGCTTCCTCCACCACCCTGCCCTGGGAAACAATTGTCTGATGCCCAGTGGTAAACTCTCTGTTATTCTGTCCTAAAAATTGAGTCACTGGTGTCTAGTGGCAGCCCCTCCACCACCCAGCCCAGGTCCATGCATCCCTGGTGTCAAGTGCCACCACCCTCCCAGAACCTTACTTATTCTGCACATCCCTAGCAACCAGTGGCAGCCTCTGTTCTGACCCATATCACATCTTGTAGTTCCCCACCACATACACACCTTGTCCCATTTCCAAGTATCCTTAGTGTCCACTGGTACTCACCTCCCACACCCTCATCATGTCATCATATCCCTGGCATTCTGTGCCCCTCCACACCTTCACAATTACCACCCCTCAGAAGTCAGTCAGCTTCAACCTTATGCTCACCTCTTTATCCATCCACCATCTGAATACTTTGCAAATGTGATTACTGAAACACATGTACACAATATATACCTCATAAATCACATTTTGCAATAAATATTGTAAATTTGGATTCATGAAATACATGGTGTGTGTGTGTGTGTGTGTGTGTGTGTGTGTGTGTGTGTGTGTGTAACTCATTAATTGCAGATGTCATTAATTCACATCCAGTACTCCATGCAAAGGGAGGCCTCAGGTAGCTAGTGCTAGAGTCCACCCAGGAGGGTGCAATTTTTGACCTGAAACTCACCAACGGGGACAGAACTGTGAAAGTCAGGGTGGGCAGAGACTTGGGATCCAGCGATCATCGCAAGGTATGGTTCAGTTTGAGTATCATGGCAGAGTCAAGCCACACAAAGGCAAGGGTCCTGGATTTCAGGAGGGCAGACTTTACTGATATGGGAATATGGCTCAGGAATGCCCTGGCAGGGAGGAATAAATGTAGGGGGAGCTGAGGAGCAGTGGGCTCATATGGAAGGAGTCTCAAGTACGGTTTATTGTTCAGCTATGTGCCATTACAACATACTAAAATACAAACAATTTAGCATTCAGTATATAAATTTAATTATCTTACTCATATTGTAATTCAGTTCCATTAAAAATATTATCCATCTACTTTCCCACAAAGATAAAGATTCCACCAACATTTTCCTACACAATCCAGCATTAGATATTCATCATATAAATCCATTAGAAAAATAGTTTAGCTAATCAAAATATAAAACATGTATTATCAGCCGTACCTATGAATGATTAGCTATAACTTCTGGGAAAAAAATACATTCATATTCGGATAGTGTAATTGCAACAAGTATACTATATACAAAAACTACCTATTAAATAAATTACAGCTTACTTACAGCATTAATCTTATACATCTGAGAAAACAGTGAAAGAACAAAATATCCTTCTAATCTCTAGAAAACTGATACTAATTAATGATTAGAAATTAATGTAGTGTTCTTGTCAAATAAAACGCACCAAAACAGTTCTAGGTATACATTAAAATAACATAAATCCCCCCAAACATTTATTAAATATCAATTTTTGTTTTGCAACTAATTACCAGCCAATGGGACCTGCTTTAACTCTCATGAGGGAGCTGAACATAGCGTCCACCAAGCATCCACACCACTGCACTCTTTACTGCTCTCTAAATTTTCCCTCACTCGTTGACAGGAGAACATTACACGTGGCAAAGTTTACCTCTAAATTCTGGCTAGGCTCGCTCCCCTCTTACATCTCTGCCTCCTTATCTGACCCTTACTCCTCCAAATACACCCTCCGATCTGATGACTCTCGCTCTCTGAATTTACCTTACAGAAATGCTACATCCAGCCAAATAGCATTCTCCCATCACCTACCTAAGCTCTGGAACCAACTACCAACCTAAATCCGCCACTCCTCTTCAGCCTATTCTCTCTCTACATCCCTAGCAAACTACCTAGTGATGAACTTCAACTGCACCTAGCCCTATGGTGACCTGCCTAGCTGTTGGTCTATATGTCCTCCTTCCTCCAGCAGGGCCAAATATGCCCCCATCCCAAACCCCTCTTGCTATCCTAGCACTTTCTGCAACCTAGCACTTTCTATCACCTCTCCTGTTCAACCCCCTTCCCGAGAACCTTTTACTATACCTTCTGTCAGCCTCTCTCAAATGTACCCTAGTCTAGAAATGTTATTAGCTATTGTTGGTTATAATCCATACAGTCTGTCTATATGCTGTTAAGCTATTTTCCTGATGTATGTATCCTGTTGTATTACTTTTTGTTCCCACTCCCCTTCCTCAAGGACGTACCGTGAGACAAGCTCTTGTTGCTCAGTGTAACCTTCCTGGTGAAACATTTCAATAAATAAATAAATCCCTCTGAGAAACTATCTGCCATCGTCAGACAGGCCTAACATTTAGTCAACATGTTTAAGGCCAGTCACAGGTAGGATCCTACTCTTGAACCTACTAGGAGGATTATCCAAGGATGCCCACTCAACAGACTCAGATTAGGAAATTTTGAGCTACCAGCAACACCCATCCAATTGGGGTGCTATCAGAGAGCTTCCCATTGCTCATGCAGCCCATGCCCCTACTGCACCCCAATATAATGGGATTTATATGCCAGCTGCTACTGTAACCAACTGAGTCTTTTAGAGACTGAGCCTTCCCCAGAACAAACTCCCACAATTCCTTTCACTTTTGAGTCCAGAACTTTGAGACTGAATCCTGCCATTGCAGGCTTAATCAGGCCAACATAGAGAAATAAAGAAATTCCCCTGGGGAGCAAAGTAGAAAGTACACCAGCTGACTTCGAGGGCCATCTGCCAAATCCGTTCGGCTCATGACATTACATTAAAACAAATATACATAATATTCATAACAAATTCCCGTACCTGATCAAATATAAAAATTAAGCAATTAAACTAGGGTCCACTGCAGGTAGGGAATCCTACTCTTAGAGATACTTGCTACAGGCTGATTGAGAAGGCCAGAGCAACAGGTCCAAATTAGGGTATTTCAAGCTGTCCGCAAAATCCATCCTTTTGGGGCACTATCCAGGAGCATCCTACTGCACATGCAGTTCCATACCCCAACTTTTATCCGTTATGAATGGAATTATATGCTGGTTGCTTTTTATAACCAGGTATGGGTCTTTAGAGAGTACGCCTACCCCAAAGAACTCTCACACTTCTCTCCACTTTCAGTTCTAAAACTTTAGAGCTGGACCCCATAAAATTGAAAACAATAATGATAATAATGAAAACAGGTCTTTTAGTTGCTCAGTTCATTCATCAAAAACTAGCAAACCCAGCAATCGAAAAAGCCCCAGAAAAAAATATCCTTAAGGGAACACAGAGGCAATATGTCTCAAGTTTTCATTTCCCTTTAAACCTGGAAGGAAAATTTGCCAAAGGTTCAGCTCTTCTTTCTTTTTAACTCCAACACATGCTGAAAAACAATGTCCTTCTTATTGCAAGCTTACAGTCCAAAGTTAATTGGAAACCATTAAAGGCAAATTAATTGAACTCAGAATGAAAAAGCAAAATAGTACCTTATGAGGTGTTAACTTGTAGTCTCCAGCGGTCGCCAAGCAGTGTCCAGCATGGGCCCTCTAAAGGATAGAAGACAACCGCTCCAAATGAATTACATAAAATAATCTCATTTTTTGCCTTTATTCAGGTATTTCAGGTGATCCAAATCCAGTTGTCCTTTCATAAGGTACTCTCTGTCAGCTGGCTTTGTTTCTACCTCTTAAATAATGTAAATTTGGGGACATCTAGAGAGTAAGATAGAAAACAAAAAACATTGCTCTTCTGAGTGCAGTAAATTAATTTAATTTAAATATTACCCCCCAGCCCTTTGGCAAAGACGGCATAGCTTTTTAAAATTTAATTTAGACATTTCAGTGCTAGTAGTGCACTTATTGACTCTAGGTCGACTGTCTCTAGTAGATCGCCAAATCCAGGTTCCGTTCAATGCCACAGTGAAGTTCCAATAACAAAGAGAACGCTCTCCATAGTCATTGTTAAGCCAGCTTTAGGACTCTGCAAAGAATTATCAGGCCTTTCAATTCTGCAACACCTTCTACAAAGACTTCTCTCTCTCCACAGCTCGACTAGTTGTCGCAGCTGGCAAGTTCCTCCAACAAGGTTTTCAACGAGCAAATTTCATGGCAACTTCTCTACACTTCCAGACATTTGCTTCCAGAAGGGTGTATCAGGATCCCAGTTTTCACACACTGACTCCTCTCAAGATTCAGTTCTTGTTTTAAGGTGCAGTCGCTCAACAAAACCCATGGCAAAACTTTCAGTTCGGACATAGCGACAGCCGGAGTGACAACCAGTACACTGAGAAAAGCCACATAGGCAAACACCAGGCAGATGCCAATCACCAACCAAATACTTGAGCCATCATGAGGGAATTACCAGGGGTTTAGCAGTGAGTCAGCATCAGCAAGTACAGCCCATTAAAATTTAAGCTGAGTTTCACTCATCTGGAGCTTTTTCCATGATAAAAATAGGTAAAATAAATGAAATAAAATGCTGTTAGAGTAAGGCAGTGAGGAGCACAGCAGTGTTGCAGCCCATCTTGCTGCTTGCCCCTCCCCCCTCCCGCATGAAGAGAGTCAGAGTAGAGGCAACAAATCTTTGTCTTAGGCAAGTAAACAACAGAAAGAGAAAGAGAAAACCACTGTGGTTCTCAAAAAAAGTAACTGGAAAGGTAAGATAAAAAAGATGGTTTTCAAGAAATACAAGGAAACCCAGAAGGAGAAGGACAAGGCAGTGTACCTGGATAAATAGAGGGAGATGGGGAGAGCAGGCAAGAATGCAAAGGTGCAAACAGAGGAAAAAATATGACAGGAGGTAAAACAGAGGATGGGGAATTTTATAGGTATGTTAGTGAAAGGAGAAAAATCAGGTGTGGGATTTTAGGGCTTAAAGGAAAGGAGGGGCGTATGTGGAAGGGGACCTGAAAAAGCATCACTACTGAACAAATATTTTTGTTCTATATTCACTGAAGAAGGTGATGATGAGGGATCACAGTTAGGCAGCATGACCAAATATGGGAGGGAGATGGACACCAGTCCATTTGTGGAAGACAGAGTCCTAAAAGAACTCATGAAACTGGAAGTGGAGAAGGCAATGGGACCAAATGGGATACATCTTAGAATATTAAGGAAACTAAGGGAGGTGCTGGCAGCAGCCCTAATAAATTTCTTTAAAGAATCATTCAATACAGGAGTGGTTGCAGAGGACTGGAGGAGGGCAGATGTAGTCCTTCTTCTCAAAAGTGGGAGTAGGGAGTAGAGATGTTGTGAAATAAAATTTTACCAGCGAAATTGCAGCAAAATGGTGAAATTTCACCCACAATTTCAACCCCCCAGCAACAAAGGGTCCTGTCCTTGGTGTCTAGTGGATCCTCCCCGGGCCATTCACCACCTCAAATGTTTTCCTTAAGTAGTTTTTCCTGGTGTCTAGTGGTTCTCCCCCTCCTCTGATCCTTTCAGAGTATGTCCAGAAAGGTCAAGAGGGTGAAGGATCTGTCAATGAAGACTTTCCTAGAGAGATTGCCACAGCAAATGAGAAGAGAGTTAACATAGAAACATAGACTTTGATGGCAGATAAGGACCACTTGGCCCACCTAGTCTGCCCATTTCCCTTCCTATTGGATAAGCTGCAGATTCTAGCTAACCAACAGCCTACTTCCTACAACCCCCCACTACAATTGCCTTATGTCTGTCCCATGCATGTTTGAATTCCCCCACTGTTTTAGATCCAACAACCTCCCCAGGAAGGCGGTTCCATGCATCCACCACTCTCTCTCTAAAAAAACATTTCCTCACATTACCCCTGAGCCATCCCCCCTCTATCTTTAAATTGTACCCCCTTGTTCTTACACATCTCTTTTTCTGAAAGATGCTACCCTCCTGGACTTTGTTGATTCCCTTGAGGTACTTAAACGTTTCTATCATGTCCCCCCGTCCCTCCTTTCATCAAGGGTATACATACTAAGCTATCTCATTCTCTCTTCATATGGTTTCTGATGTAGACCCTGCGCAATTTTAGTTGCCCTCCTCTGGACTACTTTCATCCTGTCTATGTCCTTGCATAGATGGGGTCTCCAAAACTGCACACAGTCTTCAAGATGGTGTCTCACCAACTGTCTGTACAGAGGGATAACCACTTCCTTCTTTCTACTTGTGATGCCCCTTTCTATGCATCCCAATATCCCCCTGGCTCTCCTTACTGACTTCTCACATTGCTTACCCACCTTTAGGTCATCTGATATGACTAGCCCCAAGTCCCTTTCCATTTTTATTGTTGTTAGTACCTCCTCTGCTATTGTGTACTCTTCTCCTGAGTTTTTGTTTCCCAGATGCATTACTTTGTAGTTCTTTGCGTTGAATCTAAGTTGCCATATGTCTGACCATTCCTCCAACCTTGCCAAGTCCCTTCTCATCCTTTCTACCCCTCCCTCTTGTGTATCAACTCTGTTACAGGTCTTTGTGTCATCTGCAAAAAGGCATACCTTTCCCTCCAGACCCTCTGCAATGTCACCTATAAAGATGTTAAAGAGGACTGGACCCAGTACTGAGCCCTGAGGTACTCCACTAGTAACCCCCCTTTCTTTGGAATGTGTTCCATTCACTATTACCCACTGTGTCCTGTTGTGCAGCCAGTTTGCTACCCAGGCTGCCACCCTGGAACCCACTCTCAGGCTGGCTAACTTAATTATTAGCCTTTTGTGCGGGACTGTGTCAAATGCCTTGCTAAAGTCTAGGTAGACCATATCCACAGCCCCTCCCTGGTCTATTACTTTGGTCACCCAGTCAAATAAATCAATTAGATTCGTCTGACATGACTTTCCTGCTGTAAATCCATGCTGCCTTGGGTCCTGTGCCCCGCTGGCCTCTAGGTACTCAACAATTCTTTCTTTCAGAAGTGATTCCATCATTTTCCCTACCACTGAGGTCAAACTTACAGGTCTGTAATTTCCTGTTTCTGCCTTGCTCGCACTTTTGTGAAGGGGAATCACATCTGCCCTCCTCCAGCCCTCAGGTACCACCCCATCCTCCCACAATTTGTTAAAAAGTGTGGTCAGTGGTGTCACTAGGTCCTCCCTTAGTTCTTTTAGGATTCTGGGGTGAATCCCATCAGGCCCCATTGCTTTGTCCACCTTGAGTTTTAGGAGTTTTTTCAGGATTCCTTCTTCTGTAAATGGACTGGTGTCTAACACCCTACCCAGAGTGCTTCTATTGTCTGGTTTAGGTAACTCCTCCTCATCTTCTTTTGTGAATACTGAGCAAAAGTATTCATTCAGTAGCTCTGCCTTTTCACTGTCTCCCTCTGCCCACCTCCCCTCTCCTTTATTAATCTTCACTATTCCTCCCTTAACCTTTCTATGCTCCCTAATGTACCTATAAAAGGATTTATCCCCCTTCTTAAGTGAGTTGGCTGTTTTTTCCTCAGTATAGGCCTTTGCTAATCTGACTGCCTTCCCCACTTCTTTCTGCTTTAATTGATACAGTTCCCTGTCCTGCTCCTTCTGTGATTCCTTATACTTTTTGTATGCAGCCTTTTTCTCCTTAACCGTCCCTGCCTCCTTTTTTGAAAACCATAGTGTTTTTTTTACTCCGCTTTGTTTTCTTTATTTGTTTCACACAAAGGCTTGTTGCCTCTATGATAGCAGTTTTGATTTTTCTCCATTGTTCTTCCACCCCTCCTTTTTGGCCATTTGCTAGTGCATTCCTCAGGTATTCACCCATTTTGTGAAAGTCAGCCCTTCTAAAGTCCAGTATCCTGGTTCTTGTATGGCTTGTCTCCATGGTTGTGCTTATTGTGAAGCTCACTGTGTAGTGGTCACTTGTTCCCAGATGTCTACTGACTTCTAAATTTGTGATCCTCTCTCCATTTGAGAGTACCAGGTCTAGTATTGCTCCCTCCTGAGTGGGTTCCAACACTAGCTGTCTAAGGCCTGCCCCCTACAGGGCATCGAGAATGATCCTGCTCTTGGATGTGACTGCAGTACATATCATCCAGTTAACATCTGGCATATTCAATTCCCCCATCAATGGTATCCCCCTTTTTTCAGCCATTTTGAGAATGTCCTCTATCATTTTCTTGTCCATTTCCTCCCCTTGAGAAGGGGGTCTGTATACAACCCCTGTACGGACTGGGATGCCATTCCCTGTCTCCAAGGTGACCCAGAGTGCATCTTGTCCTCCCCCTTTACTTCTTAGTTCTGTAGCTTTGATCTCTTCCCTTATGTATAGAGCTACTCCACCTCCTCTTTTACCCTCCCTGTACCTTCTGTAGACTGTGTAGTATGTTGACATCCAAGTCATGGTTCTCCATGTACCATGTTTCTGTGACTGCCACAATATCCAATTGTTCATCTTCCATCAGGGCTACTTGCTGAGGAAGCTTGTTTCCCAGACTATGGACATTGGTACTCATTGCCCTCCATTTAATGTTGGCTTTATCCTTTTTTCCCCCATCCCTGCTCTTATTGCCCTTGTCTATTTTTCATTTACCCCTGTCCTGCCCTCTGTTGAGCTCTGTACCTCAGTGTTTACCTTACTACCAGCCATGTTTTGTGGGGGGAGGCTTGAAATTTCCTGCCTCTTATTAGCACCCTCCCCCCTTGGCTAGTTTAAAAGCTAGCCAAGGAAGTATTTAAACCTGCCACTTAGGAGCTTGGTTCCCTTCGTGGACAGATGCAGACCATCATGCCAGCATAGACCTTCATCTCTCCAGGTGTACCCCTAGTCCCCCATGAAGCTAAAGCCCTGTGCTCTGCACCAGTTTTGCAACCATTCATTAAACTGCATGGTGTGCAGTACCCTAGCCTCACCCCTGCCATGAACTGGCAGCACCTCTGAGAAGGTAACCATGCTTGCTACCTGTGTGAGGCCCCTCCCCAACTCCACAAATTCATCCTGCACTGCACTGATTCCATGCCTAGCTAGGCCATTTGTCCCATGGTGGACAATGATATCTAGTTCCCTCTCCTGTGATTCTGCTTCTGCAATCCTGAGGATTCGCTTCTTGTCCCTCCAAGCCATGGCACCAGGCAGGCACCTTACTTCCCTGTTGCAAGGCTTCCTCACGTATTTTTGAACAGCTCAACAACCAGTTCAGCAAGGTTCCCAGCAAGATCAGTCTTATTTCCAGAAAGTGCAAGCCTTTACTGTCATTGCAGTCACGGAGGTCTATCACAGAGGTCCAGCTGTTGGCTCAACCCGAGTTGCTCCTTTCAAGTTTGGACTCTTTACCTGGTGGGATTTCTCCCTCCCACCCCCCAGACTCCACAGACTCCACATCAAGCTATGATTCCTGATATGACTGGAGTGAAAGGAAAAGGGATCCTGGCTGCTGTCACCCATGCAGTTCTTGGTGCTTCACTCTCAGCAATACAAGCAGCCTGCCAAGTACACTCAGCACTGCTTGCGCCTCATAGTGACTTAGTTTCTGCAGGGGCTACAGTTAATAATGCTGATTTGGTTTTGGCATCCATTCCTCTTCCTGCTCCCATGCAGACACCTGCTGCAGCTACAAAAGATTCAGAACATAATGCAGACTCTAGCGACTATTAAGCTGACAATACAGGCACAAATGTCAGTGGGAGCCTCATTACACAATGGCTATTCTGAGTCTGCATTAATACCCATGACCATTTCCACTCCAATGCAGACATCTATTTCATTTTCTACAGATAAATGTAATAATACAGCTTTAAGTAAGTTAGCAATGTAGACACTAGCTCCAGTGAAAGCCTCAGAAAAAAGTTGACTCTGTATTTATGCTTGTCCCAACTTCTGCTCCCGTACTGACATCTGCAGCTGTTTTGGAAAGAAACTTGATATTACAGGTATAAACAAGCAAGCTGACTCCAGTTTCAAAACATTTGGAAAAGGACTCAGCACATCTTCTGGTCCACATTCCTTTTAATAATTGCAAGGCACATGCCTGTAGTTATATGGGGATGAGCTCCTCCCGATATCCTACTTAAATCAGCAGGCAAACCACAGCTCTGCTTAGAGTGAGTTGCACTAGCCGCACTCACTGGCATGCTGTTGGGCTGTGGTTCCTTCTGTGTTTTGTCCTCTGCTTGTGCCACCCCCCCCCATCCTGCTCGTTCCCCTGTCTTGCTCTTTTCTTGTCTTGTCTATTTCTCTCTCCTTGTTTCTGCCCATTGCCCCATTGGTTTGTTTGTTTTTCCCATCCATCTTTTGGGGGGGAGGGTTCTGCCTCCATGCTTGTGCTCCTCAGCTCTCCTTCTAATTTCCCTGTACTCTGAGACCGCTCATTTAGCTGCCGCTGTCTTTTGCTTCTCCTACTGCTTCTACCTTGGCTGTTCTCATTTTGCTGTTATTCTCCTTTGCAACCACTGCCCCATGCTGCCACTCTGTTCGCTGTCTTTTGGATTTGCTCCCTTCTGGCTTACTGACCGCAGTTGCCAGAACAACCTCAATTGCCTCTCTGACAAGCTGCTATAACTGCCTCAAACAAATGACCTGCTAACGCACCATACAAGTCAATTTTCATTCTGTACTCTGTCTTTGGATGCTACCGAAATCTGCTCTTCTGTCCAGCCCTTGTTTGAACTGTCAGCATTCTAACGACAACCATGGCTCTCAAGACAGCTTGAGATTGAGTCTGCCCAGGACAGTGTTCTGCTTCTTACTTGCATGGTATTATAGCAGACTATATGAGCTATATTGCTATGCAGTTCACTCTTACTTAATTATGAAAGAGAGCTTGATTTATTTTAGTTTTTTTAAGCTGTTTTACCTTGTAAAAAGGTAACAAGCCACTGAAGGGCTGCCTGCACTGCCACTTGTCGGCATTAGTATCATCACGGTGGATTAATCGCCTGCTAGCCATATGTCTGACTTGAACTGAGTCAAACCTGTTTTCCTGACAATTTGCCCTTGCAGACTGCTTCCTGGCTCTGTTGCGCCTCGCCCTACCTTAGGATCTCTGACTGTGGCATCACACTGCCGCCTGCACTCCCTGGCTTCTCTGCCCTATATTACATATCTACATCACTAATACAGGAATTGGCATGTTCCCTGTACAGCAAATAGGTACTTTGTGTATTCAACTGCAGCACCACTCCTTATTGCCATATTAATTACAGTCCATTCACCCACATGTGCATTCTACTTTTAATCACTAGATGGCACCATAGTTCAGTTGAGATTCTAGCTTCCCAAGGCTGAATTCCAGAACTGCATACTAGACTATGGGGAGTTACAGTTGTTACTATACTGGTCTTCAGAATCTAACCCATCTGAGTCCCTCCAACCTTACACCAGCACCAGGTATATGGACCTCAGAGTGTTACACACTGCCTGACTGCTGGCATGTTATTTGCATTTATTTGCTCTCTTCTTCTCCAGTTCATTCTAAGATCACGTTTTATTCCATCCTTAAACATTGGATCAGTGTACACCTTGTCATGCCTGACTTCATTTAGGTCGCATCACAGCCTGGTCCTCTAACCTGGCTTGTGCACGCCTATGTCTCTACTGCCCTCCGCTGAGTTTAGTCGCCAAGCGACACAGGTGACTCCTCTATGGCACAGACAGCAAAACTCTCCAGAATGTCTTCTCAGTCATGCCACTTGATTTCTGGATGCTGCAGCTTCCACCTTTCGTGGTCACACCTCTCCATCTGTCCAGGATCATCTGTGCTCTATTCTGGATTTACTATCTGGCTATGTCATAGGATTTACATCAATGTCTCTGGATGCTTACCACGTTGCTGTGCTTTGTTTTGCTTGTAACTATTACCTTGCTTTCTGGCTGACCTACGTGTGGACCAGCCATGCATGCTAACCTTCATGGGGCTTAGCTGCCACTTTCTACTTACCTTACTAGCTGACCTACGTGTGGTCCAGCTGCACATGCTAGCCTTTGTGAGGCTTAGCTGCCACTCTCCATTCACTTTTTGTTTTCTTAGGATCAGATGCACTGCCAGTTATTCCTTACCTTCAACCATATTATTACTTGAATCCTGGACTTTTCAGCCCTCGCCTTGCTGCTCCCACTGTCTTTCATTTGTCAAGGAAATGCTTCTTCTTCCTTTGGATTTAATTCTGGATTACACTGGATATTCACCTCAGTTCCCTAGGATTCTTCTTGCTATATTGCTGTAACTCCTTTGGAGTTACTACTACTGTTTCATGATGCCTTCCTTATCATAGCTTAAGCTTCAGATGTAGATCTGCTGCAGTTTCAGATGCCTATTACCTCTGGTTGAGTTTGCCAACTCATCCACCCTGTTCTTTTCATTGCATACTTTACCATCCTCGATCTTCAAGAAATGATGGTCTACAGCATCTTTCTACAGTTCTCATAAATTGCCTCAGAATATATTTCTATGCTGCATGGATTAGGCTCAGGATTATGCTACCATTTATAATTCCATTTACAATCTATTGCTTACTACCTCACTACTATTTCTGCATTGCATGCAGTTAGACATTGCTATTATCTACCACTGCTCTACAACCAGCCTCATCCCATGAGACCGGAGGTTCACCACATCACACTTTGAAAGACCTGCACCCCTGCTGGCCTGGAGATCCCTTGAACTGATATTACTATACCATTTTCGCCTGCTTCTATGACCTGCCTCACCCTTCGTGCCTTGGGATTTAACTACTTCTACTCAACACCTGCCTTGCCTAGCCGGTGCCTGGAGGTTCACATTTTCTACTATATACCTACCTGCCACCATGTCTCCCAGCCTTAGGAGCCCCTGTACTATGGACTCACATCTGAATTTGTTTAGCCTTTTGTCATCTATTACTTGGATGCTTCTGCCTTGCCATTTCAGTCATATGAATTACTACTACTACACTCCTACCAGGATTCTTAGTTGAGCTTATCCAGAAGACTTTCAGTCTCATAATTTGTGCTGTAAGGCTTCCTGGACCCTGTGACAATGCTGCTTCATTCGACTCAGCCTCTTCAGTTATCACCATTTATGACTTGTAAGCTTGACTATTCAGGATTTGTCAGACTATCCTCTCTAAGTAAATTCTAGCTACTGTTCTGGCTCTCAATACGTGGATATCTACATCGCTATGCAACTATTTGGATCACCAGACAAAGCATTTCGATTCCTGTGTTATTACCATTTCCTCATGCTCCTCGTTGTATACCATACATAATCTATGCAATACTACTCCTCTTCTACTACGTCTGCATCATGCAGATTTATTACTACTACTACTGACCTATGTACAGGTCCACTTACTTCCACTATTTGCTCATATTACCTGCTTCACCCTTACAGGGCCTAGAGGTGCATCAAGACTGACTCACCTATTCTACAACCTACTTCACCTTCTCCGGGATCCGGAGGTACATCTAACTTATGTCTACCTATTCGCACTAAGATCTATACCTAATTCACTTATCTGCTTCCCTACTCAGGATCAGAGGTTCCTACTGCTCCACCCTCTCCAGACCATGCAGCATGCACCAGTTCCTACTTCATCATCAAGGTCTTCATTTACAAAGCTTGCCAAGCGGCAATGTCCAGAACTGTCCTCCCACTCTGGATATGGACACTTAGCTTTTGGGTTACTGGTTCTCCTTGAAGAAGACGTCCTCAGCTGCTGGAGCGCCTCACCAATGCAAATTCAACACTTCAAATTATTGACCACGGATTCTAATCTACTATCATTCTGCCCTGGGCATGGATTCTCAGGCTAGGAGTTACTAGAAGGATGCTACTATGTTCACCCGACACTTCAAAATTCAGTAATTTCTTCAGTTTTCCATTTCACTGGATCAGAATCTACAGCTTTGGATGTCGAATTAGCTGATTAAATTAAAACTGTCACTTAGGATTACTCTCCTTTAGTATGCTCAGAAGGATGGGCAGGTCAGTAGCCATGGGTCCTCAGAGGTTTCTCCCAAAGGGAATTTTTCCTCCTCTGTGTGCTATTGTTCACACTCTCCAGAGTTGGAGGAGATAATCATTTGATATCATTATTCTTTTGTGGGGTCACGTACTACTGGACTAAGCATCCATTCATTTTGTGGTGGGATACAGAGAAAGACCAAACCAATATCAAGTCATAAAAAGTTACTCATCAGTTCAAGCATCTAAGCACCTTGCATAGACTATCTAGTCCATTTGTACTATAATCACTGACTTGCACATGACTATGTCGAAGTACCTAAGCACTGATCAATTCAAAATGCCAATACCTTGTGAGCATTGTCCTACTTACTGCTCTGGCCTCTGTATCCAAGCACAACCTACATCATTCAGCTACAGTATGTAACATAAGCACTGAGCTCTGAACCACATATAACCTTGTGATTGATCCTCCACAGGCAATACTCCATCCAGCTGCAAAATAAATTGTCTCTGTGCCAATTACAGCATTCCTTGTCTCATCTTCTTGCAGTGATAAGTCAGCCATGCTGCAAAAATCTTCAGGAGCTGAAACCTTAGACTCTGCTCTTTAGGTGATGATCTTTACAGCAACACCCCTCCAGAGGGATTCAGCCAAAAAACATCTAATAGCCAGCAACTACATGCACATCCTGAAACATTCAGTAAGGTAGGTGGCAAAGCTATTATTGTTCAACATATGGTTACAATTCCATCCACTACTCTTAATATAGACTTTAGAGAACATGGGGCTGCTCAAACAGACATTGTACCTAGCAAAGTTTCTGAGCAGAGAGATATCCCACCATCTAGTATGCCCTCTGATGATCTAAGCAGGAAGATGGTTGGCCTTCCTCTATCCAAGATAACATGGGCAATGTTGCAGACCTCTTGTCTGACTCTTCTGCCAGTAGCAGCTAGTAAAAGGAGTGAAATTTCACCCATGAATGAAATTTCGCCAGCTGCAGAGTGAAGTCTCACTCCCTCCATGGGTGAAATTTCACATTTTGCATGGAAAAATATTTCTTGAAATGCACAAATTACACAAAATATTTAGCTGGGCAACATTTTTCAATTTCACACATCTGAAGTAGGGAGGAGGCTAGAAACTATTGGCCAGTCAGCCTCATCTCAGTAGTGGGGAAATTATGGAATCACTACTTAAAAAAGGATTGTGGAACACCTTGAAGCCAGCAGAGCACAGGATCTGAGACAGCATGGATTCACAGCAGAAAGGTCATGTCAAACAACTCTAATTGATTTATTTAATTGGATCACTTGGGAAGTGGATCACAGGGGAGTGGTTGATGTGGCCTACCTGAATTTCATTAAAACCTTCAATACCTTTCCACATAGAAGGCTTGTGAACAAGCTGGGCAGTCTGGGAGTGGGTCATAGGGTGGTAAACTGGGTTCAGAACTGATTGAGTGATAGAAAACAGAGGGTGGTGGTAAATGGAGCTCAATCTGAGGAAAGCAGGGTGAATACTGGGGTGCCACATGGACCAGTTCTGGGGCCAGTCCTGTTTAATTTCCTCATAAGTGACATTGCAGAGGGGCTGAAAGGGAAGGGAATGTGTGCCTCTTTGCCAATGACACTAAGATCTTCAACAGGGTGGACACTACTGGAGGGGTGGAAAAATAAGGAGGGACCTAGGTAAAGTGGAGGAATGGTCTAGAGTGTGGCAGCTGAGACTCAATGTACAAAAGTGCAGAATCATGCATTTGGGCTGCAAAACCCCAGGGGAGGATTACATGATGGGGGTGGAGAGACTGACAGTCACCAAACAGGAAAAGGATCTGGAAGTAATCATATCTGATTACCTAAAAGCAGCCAAACAACGTGCCATGGCAGTGGTGAGAGCTAGTGGGATGCTGGGATGCATAAGAAGCGGTATCACCAGCAGAAGAAAAGAAGTGGTGATGCCACTGTACAGATCATTTGGTGAAGCCTCATTTGGAGTACTGTGTCCAGTTCTGGAGGCAGCATCTCTTTAAAGACATAGACAGGGTGGAGGCAGTTCAAAGAAGGGCAACAAAGATGGCGCAACGAGACTAGGAGATCTCTATATGTATACCCTGGAGGAGAGGAGAAAGGGGATGTATGGTAGAAACCCACAAATATATAAAGTGCATACATAGGGTTCTGGAGGTAACATCTTTCAGAAAAGGAGATGTTCACGAATGAGGGGGCATGACATGAGATTGTAAGGGGATAGAATAAGGGATAACATGAGGAAGTATTTCTTCACAGAAAGGGTGATGGATGCATAGAATAGACTCCCAGTGTATTTGGTGGGGGCAAGCACTGTGGAGGAATTCAAAAATTCATGGGACAGGCATAAGGGAACCCTAATGATAGGAACTAGAAGATAAAGATGGAGGTGAAGTAGGGTTTGCAGCTTTTGCAGCAGGTGGGGAAAATGGCCAGACTGGATGGGCCTAGCAATCCTTATCTGCTGTCAATTTATATGTTTCTTTGTTTTTATGATTCAGGATGCGGTGATCAAGTAGGTGAGTGGATGGTTTGTGCCAGCTGTTGTCTGGTGTAATGAAGATTTCAGTGGTACAGGGGTTGGGCTCCCAGTGGCCACATGTTTTTTAAACATCTATCCAACAACTTGACTGGGACACTAGTGTCATTATGGGGGGAGAATCCTCAGAAACACTTTGTTGAGCTCCCATTTTCTGCATATTAAAGAAATTCAAGGAGCTGACACCAGGAATGGGCTTCTGGTGTTGGCGTTAATATTAAGGGACACCATGGATGAGCTCCAGGTAAATGCACAATATTCATTGTATATATACATTTTTATGGGTCTACTGGTGCACAGTGTTGCAGCCCACTATTGAATTTATCTTTTGCCTTGTATGAGTCTGTAACAGTGTAGAACATAGTTATGAGCAAATTTCCTCATCCAACTTTAGGCTGTTTTCTTTTTACAGCACTTGCACAGGCCTCATGTCATATTTAATTTGTGGTAAATTTCCTTCTTTTCCATTTCTTTCCATTTTATAAATTCCAAAATTGCCAGTCTTGGGACAAATTATAATGAATTTGCAAGTTTCATGGTTTCAATCCGAGCTATTTTTGAGTTTTTGATGAGAACATAAATGCACCTTTTTAAAATACTGTGGCATAAACATCACTCAAGCAAATCACACTGAAATTGACAGGTCCTGACATCCTGGACAAGAAAAACTGGCATCCTAATACGATGCTTGTATGTATCAAAAGATAGCCAAAATGTAATTGGTCAAAAATGGAGGTTTTACTATAGATGTGCATTCTCAACAGTAACGTTAGTGGCATTATCATGCCACTATAAACAAATTGTGTTAAATGTAATTGACAAGTATTTGTCAATCCTGAATGTTCACTGCTAGTATTGCTGTTGTATCTGGTCTTACTTGTACACATTTTTACTAGATATTAACCCAGGATAGAACAGCTGTGATGCAGTATCTCATTTTCATTAGTGTTCTGCTTTGACACATTGCTAGATTGTAAATACCCAGGCTAGGGCAGCTGAGAGGCAATATTTTACTTTTATGTGGGCTTCCACATTTTCACCCCAAATGTCCAACAATCTTTTTCTGAGCTGATGTTATGATCAAGGCAGGTGGTATTTTTAAAGTCCCATCTATAAGGTGCTTTCATTGTGTGACTGTGGAAACAAGCTTTTGAAGGGATTTGACAAATGACACCTGCCATGTTCAAGAGGTGGGGTAAGACATGGGATATGCTGAACATTTTGGAACAAAATCTGCAAAAAATAAAGTTATGAGTAAATGTTGAAATGATTTTGTTTCTTCATAAATTGGTTGGTTTTTCACATTTTTACCCCACGGCCTGGATATTGAAAGCAGTTGTGCATGGCACAACAGGGTTGCGCATGCACAGCTGTGGAGATATGCCACAGAGCGATATTCAGCAGGAGCCACTGCGCAGCGCAAGTAGCAGTGTGCCAATGTGCAATAGTAATGAATGCATGTGCAAGGGCAGGGGACGTATCCATGAATATGTGTCACAGTGCGATATTCAACCCCCGACCAATGGCACAAGCATGGAGCAACTGTCAGATGCGCAGAGCAGACTTGAGCATATAAAAAGAGGGAGCAAGCAGGGAGACAGCACTTGCACCAGAGGGGAGCAGGACAGAGGGAGACAGACAGGCCTGCAGAGAGAGATGGAGAGAGACAGACTGAGAGAGTGAGAGAGAGAGAGAGAAAGAAAGAGAGAGCAAGACAGTGTGACAGACAGGGAGGCCAACGGAGGGAGTGAGGGGGAGAGAGAGAGAGAGAGTGAAGGAGCCACCAGGCCTGAAGGGAGTGACACAGGCACCCACAGGGGTGGGGGACAGAGCCCACAGGTGATAGCCAGCCAGGGGCAGGTAGTGCAGGACGGGGCCCGGGTGAGTGACAGGCACTGTCCCACAGAGTCGGGTGGGCCAGTGGAGCTGGACACCCATGGGGTGACAGGACAACAGGGGCCATGGCCAGTGCAGTATTCCAGATGGAGGCTATAATGAGGGGTGTGAAGAGGCAGGAGGCAGGAGGCAGAGCGACGTGGCCATGGAAGGGCCCGTCAGTGGTTCGCCCGGAACAGGCAGTACCGGCTACGCATCAGCTTTGAAACCAATGCTGACACAGAGATCATGGGCCGGTATTGCCTGAACCAGTGATTCTGAGACAGTTCTTTGAGCTGTGCAGTGGGGAGATGCAGGCACCCACTAGACAGAGCCACGCCCTGACAGTGGAGACAAAGGTAACAGCTGTCATGTGCCTGCTTGCCACAGGCACCTTCCAGAGACCAACAGGGGACACCACAGGCATAACCCAGTCAGCCAAGTCATGACTCCTCACACAATTCCTCAATGCCCTGCTACCACAAGCTGTGGAATACATCCACTTCCCCAGCACACAGTCAGAGCATAAAGAAACCATGCAGGAGTTCCACAGGGTAGCATGGATGCCTGGAGTGCTAGGGGCCATTGACTGCACCCATGTGGGCATCTGCATGCCACCTGGCCCAGAGGGGGTAGCATATGTCAGCAGAAAGGGCTACCCCAGTATCAACTGCCAGGTGGTGTGCAATGCCAGAGGAGCATAACCAATGCCTGTGCCACACACCCTGGGGGCACACATGATGCCTACATCTAGCACAGCTTAGCACTGTGCCACAGGTTTGAGAGTGGGGACATCCCCACAGGTCACCTAGTGGGTGAGTATGGCAAGACCAGGGGCAACTAGGTACAGCAGGGCATTGGAGGGGGGCAGGCAGGGCTGAGCACTGGTGGGTGCGCTAGGGATGGGCAAGTGGCACAGTGACTGAGGACACCATGCTAACTGAATCTCTGTCCACACAGGTGACTGTGGCTACCCACTCAGGCCCTGGCTGCTCATTCCCTACCGGCGTCCATCATCCTCAGCAGAAGATCAGTACAGTGAGGCGCATGCCAGCACGTGGAACACCATTGAGTGTGTGTTCAGGATGCTGAGGGCACAGTTCTGTTGCCTAGACAGGTCCTGCGGTGCCCTGCAGTACAGGCCCTACAAGACCTGTGGCCTATTCCTGGCCTGCTGCATGCTTCATAACATGGCTATTGACCGTGGTACAGCTGTAGAGGCCGATGAGGGGAACAGCAGTGGGGACAATGAGGGCAATGGGCTGGGGGGTGGTGGGCAGCCCCCCCCAGGTGGAGGGATCCAGCATTGTAACACAATCGCACAGGAGCACTATGGCACATGCAGGTAGGTGGACAAATCCCCATGCACAGAACAGACACAGTGGCAGTGCACACAGGCATGTGCGGGCAGGGCCATGGGCATGCACACCCAGGCATAGGGCAGGGGGCATGGGGGAGCTGTGCCACACAGCCACAAGCAACACCACAGAGCACTGTACAGCAACAAAGACACACACACACATACATGCACACACTGGCACCCGCAGGCACGTGCCCAGGTGCTTGCCCATGGCATGGATCAGATGCAGGGTGCTGCTGCACAAGTGCAACCAGTGCTGTGCTGGCATCATCACGCACACACCACATGGGCCAGCTGCTGGGCAGGTGTGTACTTGGGCAATATGTGCCATGACACACAGATGCCATGACTGTGTCATGCACACACACACATCACCCAGGTGCACACAGGGTGATGGCAGCACTCAGCAGACAGGGTGGCGCACACATCAGGTCTGCTGTTTGGATGCCACGCCATGGCCGCTTGGCAGCCACAGGCTGCCAAAGGCCACAGGGGGGTCTGTGACTGCCCACCAGGGATCAAACTGTGGGAACACAACCAGGTCCTTGCAGGGGTCTACAGGCTCCCAAACAGGCCAGCCCCAGGCATGCCTGGGATGTCCACAGTGGAGCCCGGCATCGATACTGTGAGGGTCACCTGACACTGGGGCCATGGGGTGGACATTGCACTCCGCCGTGTCTGTGTCAGATGGCCACACCCTATGGCAGCCAGTGGTGCAAGGCCAACCGTGATTGCATTGGTCATGCAGTCCAGGGATGAGGTCTTGTCCTCCCGCAGGCACTGTACGGCTCCAGGACCTGTGCAGTGCCCCTCTTGTGCTTCTCAGCTATCTGGTTCACCTCTGTATGGAGTGCATGCACCCCAGCTATGAGCAGCACCTGTTGCTCCATGAAGGCCCGCAGCAATTGGGTGTGCTTGGTCATGGGGTTGGCACCCAGGGGTGCATGGGCATGTTGCCATCCCACCGGTGGCATATGACCATGCTGCATGGCCCACCACTCAGGTGGGCACTGCACAGTGGGGTCCTCATGGGGCTAGACAACTTCAGTTGCACCGGCGGCAGATGCAGTGCTCTGCCGCCTAACATCCCCAGCCATCTCCTGCTGCCACCCCTCCGGTGCCTGTGCATTGGCCAGCGCCTGTACGGGCGTACCACCACTGCCACCCAGCACCACTGTGCCTGTGCACACATTGGTACCAGGGACAGTGGCAGGCAGCTGTTCCACCCACAACAAGCCACTGGCCGTGCTGCCAGTGATGGTGGATGGTATGGATGCCTCCCCCATGACAAGACCTCTGCTGTCCAGTATTATGGTCACATCGTCATTGGTGTTGGACTCCACCCTGATCTTTGTCTCCACACAGAGCATGCCAAGGCTGGCATCCCACTGGAACTCAGCCAGGGCCTCATCCACCACCATGCCCAGTATATCCAGCTGGACGGCGGTGGTGTGCTGCACAAAGGGGCAGACGACACTGCAAAGCAAGACACTGCGGCACAAGAACTAGCACAACAAAACTCACCCAAAACAGGGATCAAAATAAAAAAAGCAAAAAGGAAATCCAAAATTTCTGATTATAGGAAACTCCATGATTTGGGTAGTTGATACCTACCTCCAGCCAGGAGTTATGGTCAGATGTCTCCCAGGTACATCAGCATGGAGAGACACTGACCACATTGCTAAAATCCTGCAGGAAGCAGGAGAAAACATCAACATCCTGGTACACATAGGGACTAATGATCTCACCAGCCGGTCAGTTGTGGAGACCAAGGAACACCTGACCAGGCTGGGTGACAAACTGTCATCATTTTATCCGGTATCTCCTTCTCTGAGATCCTGCCAGTCTGGGAGAGGGGGACAGATCGACGAAAGGTCAGAGAAGGGGAGATGGGGCAGCTAAAGATGTGGCTCAAGGGCTGGTATCAGGAAAAAGGACACAAATTTGAAGGTAGCTGGCAACAGTTTTGGGAGTGAAAGCTCTTTAAATTCGATGGACTGCATGTCACTAAGGAGAGACTCAGTGCATTGGAGCAGAAGTTTGACGTCTTTGCAGAATATTTCAACTAGCAAATGGAGAGGGGGTGCAGCATGCGATATATTGAATGGGAAAAATACCACTCCCCCCTCAGCTAGTGATCAAACAGGAGTTCAGCATGTTTGTAGTTTATTTGCATCACCAGATAAGGAAAAAGGTCCAGCTCCCCATACAACACACAGGGGAAACACAGGACCTCACCTAACAACTAACACACCTAAATCTGGCCAATGGAAAATCATGTACACAAATGCTTGCTGTCTGGAAAACAGGATCCCAGACCTGCAGGTAACAATGGCAGAGACTAAACTGGACATAGTAGCCATTAGCGAGACATGGTTCACCAGTAACCACACTTGGAAGACTTCAGTACTCAGCGATGTACTGTTCAGAAGAGACCGAGGTGCAAAGGGGTGGAGTGGCCCTTTATGTCAATGAAAATATCAAAGCTACAGAAATTCAGAATACACATATGGAGCCAGAAGAACTGTGGGTCACCCTGGAAACAGGAAGTGGGACAGCCATATCCATATGAACTGGGGTTGTCTACAGGCCTCTGGACCAGGGGGAGGACATAGATACATTCCTGTTAGAAGATATACAAAACATGACAGCTAAAGGGGAGGTTCTGATAATGGGAGACTTCAACATGCCAGATACAGAATGGTCAATAGCAACAGGAACAGGGACATCCGTCAGAACTAGACACATAGTGGATTCCCTGCAGGGGAGGGCCTCAAACAACTGGTAGAGCAACCCACAAGAGACAGAGCTATCCTAGATCTAGTACTGACTAACGAGAAAAGGATCACAGATCTCCAGGTAGAAGGTCACCTGGGGGGCAGTGACCATCACATGGTATGGTTCAATTTGGCCACTAGAACTAAATCATCCCATTCCAAGGCAAAAATATGGGACTTCTGAGGAGCTGACATTGATAAGATGGCCAACAGAGTTAAGATAGTCTTGGGAAGAAGAAATACAGGTGGGGGTGCAGGCAAAGTGGGCAAGCATTAAGGATGCAATATTTGAAGCAACATCCTACTGAGTTAGAGACAAAAGCAAGAGGAAAAGAAGAAGGAAACCACTTTGGTTCTCAAAAACAGTAGCAGAAAAGGTCAGAGTCAAAAGGTTTCCATTCAGGAAATATAAGGAAACACAGCAGGACAAAGATAAGGAGGCATACCAAACTTCCATAAGAGAAGCAGAGAAGGCAGTAAGTCAGGCAAAAGCCCAAATTGAGGAAACACTAGCATGAACAGCAAAAGAAAGGGACAAGACTTTCTATAGATACATTAGTGAAAGGAGAAAGTCCAGAGGAGGTATTGCTAAGATCAAAGAGGATGAGGGGGACTGTGAGGAGGAAGACCAAGGGAAAGCATCTGTCCTAAATAGATACTTCTGTTCAGTATATACTGAGGAGAAGGTAGGGCAGGTCCCACAGCTCAGCACCATGGACACAGGGGGGAGGGAGGTGTGGACTAGTCCCTTCACAAAAGAAAAGGTCCCACAAGAGCTCACTAAGCTCAGGGTGGACAAGGCAAAGGGACCTGATGGCATACATCCCGGGGTACTAAAGGAGCTAAGGGTGAAACTAGCACAGCCATTATCAGAACTGTTTAATGAGTCTCCGAGAACAGGAGAAGTGCCAGAAGACTGGAGTAGAGCTCATGTGATCCCACTCCACGAGAGTGATAGCAGGGAGCAGGCAGGGAACTACAGACCAGTCAGTGTTACCACAGTAGTGGACAAGATTATGGAGGTATTCCTTAAGGAAAGAATAGCTCAATAACTGGAATCCTTAGGAGCACAGGATCCAAGACAGCATGGGTTTACAACAGGAAGGTCCTGTCAAACTAATCTCAGATTTCTTTGACTGGGTAAGCAGAGTGGTGGACCAAAGGGAAGCAATTGATGTTGCTTACTTTGACTTCAGCAAAGCTTTCGATACTGTTCCACATAGAAGATTAATTAATAAGCTAGGTAGGCTCGGGGTGGGTCAGAAGTTGGTCGACTGGGTAACAAACTGGTTGGTGAGCAGAAAACAGAGAGTGGTGGTAAATGGTATACAGTCAGAAGAGATGCAAGCCTCAAGTGGGGTACCTCAGGGATCAGTCCTGGGGCCAGTTCTCTTCAATATCTTCATCAGTAACATCGCAGATGGACTGGAGGGTAAGGTTTGTCTGTTTGTAGAAGACACCAAGATCTGCAACAGATTTGATGATCCAGATGGGGTGGGCAGAATGAGAAGAGATCAGGATAAACTGGCAAAATGGTCAGAAGAGTGGCAAATGGGGTTTAATGCAAGGAAGTGCAAGATCATGCACATAGGGAAGAGAAACCTTGAAGCCGCCTATAGGTTGGGAGAGGAGTTGCTGGCAATCACAAGGGAAGAAAGAGACTTGGGCATCATCATCACAGATGACCTGAAATCACCTAAGCAAACCACTAAAGCAGTAGGTAAGGCTAGAGGGATGTTGGGGTGTATTAGTAGGGGTATCGCAAGTCATAAGAGGGAGATAATAATCCCTCTTTACAAGACACTGGTTAGGCCCCATCTGGAGTACTGCATGCAGTACTGGAGGCCGCACCTGCACAAGGACATTAACAAAATGGAGGCAGTCCAGAGAAGGGCAACCAAAATGGTGCAGGGACTGCATCAGAAAACATATGAGAACAGATTAACGGAGCTCAATATGCTATACCCTAGAGCAAAGGAGGGAGAGAGGTGATATGATCGAAACATTCAAACATCTTAAGAGCATTAACAAGGTGAAAGAGTCTAACATGTTTCAATATAAGAAAAATAGCAAGACAAGAGGACACAGCATGAGATTAGAGGGAGGCAGATTAAGGGATAACGTGAGGAAGTTCTTTTTCACAGAAAGGGTGGTGGATGCATGGAATGATCTACCTCAGGAAGTGGTGGATATGAATACAGTACAGGGCTTCCAACAGGCATGGGTTAGGCATAAGGGAGCAATACAGATGAGTATGAATAGATAGACCATTGACAGAGTACAGGCCTATGGCACATTTATAAGGTAGAAATAAATGGGCAGACTGGATGGGCCTTGTAGTCCTTATCTGCCATCAACTTCTATGTTTCTATGTTCCTCCACTCCCTCCATTACCTCTCCCTTCTCCAGGGCTGCTTATAAACATCTTCCCATTTCACTGAAATCTGCCCTCCTGAAATCTAATACTTTTTCCATTGTGTGGCTTAATTGAGTCCCTGTCTCCATGCCAAACCACACCATGTGGTGGTCACTGGATCCCAGCTGCCCTTCCACGTGGACTATTTCTACTCTGTTTTCATTGGTCAATACCAGGTCCAGAATAGATTTGTCTCTGGCTGGCACATGCACCAACTGTCTGAGTCCAATTCCCCTGCAGGGATTTCATGATGGCCGTGCTTCTGGCTGAAGCAGCTGCCTGGGTGGTCCAATCTAATTCCGGCATTTTGAAATCCCCCATCAGAAGGATTTCACTTTTAGTTACCATGTAATGAATTTCCTCCATTAGTACCCTGTCTACTACCTCCCTCTGTGCCGGAGGTCTGTAGGTCACCCCAGTACATATTGCTGTGCCATTCCTTGGTTCAAGTGTGACCCATATTGCCTCAGCCTCCCCCTAGAAACATAGAATTTGATGGCAGTTAAGGACTGCTTTGCCCACTTAGTATGATCATTTCCTAACTAATGGATTAGCTGCAAATCCTAGTCAACTAACAGCCTACTGCCTTCTACACCCCTCTAGAATTGCCTTATGTCTGTCCAATGCATTCTTGAATCCCCCCATTTTTGACTCCACTACCTCCTCAGGAAGGCCATTCCATGTATCCACAACCCTCTCCATGAAAAAATACTTCCTCACATTACCCTAAGCCATCCCCCCTCTATCTTCAAATTGTGCCCCCTTGTTTTTGCATAGCTCTTTTTCTGAAAGTTACTACTCTTTTGGACTTTGTTGATTCCCTTGAGGTATTGAAAGTTTCTATCATGTCTCCCCTCTCCCTCCTTTCCTCAAGGGTATTCGTATTAAGCTCCTTTAGTCTCTCTACGTATGTTTTCTGGTTCAGAACCTGCACCATTTTAGTTGCCCTCCCCTGGACAGCATCCATCTTGTCTATGTCCCTGTGGAGATGGGGGGCTGGATTTTCAAAGGCCTTAGACTGACGCAAGGTGCCTGCACCAAACTGGTCTGATGCAAGAGGCACTGTGCACCAAGGGCTGCACCAACTGCTAATTTCAAAGGCAGCCTGCGTCACCCAGCAGGCTGCCTGCATCAAAGTGTTCTAGCACCCACCTTGTACCATGAAAGTGGCTGCGGCATGATGCTAAGAGGCTTGTGGCAGACCCAGAGTGCCACAGCACTCTAATTCCAATTTGTGGAGACCTCCCTAGGGACTAAGTGCCAAGTACCATTAGACCAGCGAAGGGCTGGTCTAACGGTACTTAGACATCTTCTGGGAGGGTCATCCGGTATATGCCACTGTGAGGCCTGCCCCTATCCATCCACGATGGGTACTTCCTGGTGATCAAATGGCCCCCCCCACCCTGACTATCCATGTACTGGATGGGCTCCCTCTGGTGCCCCCCCTCACTCAGCACATAGTGCCAAACCTGACTCCCCATCCATACCCCAGATTCGGTGACTGATACAGCCCTCTCACACACCCCATGGCAGCGGTTAATGAACTGTCAGTGTCGATTGTATATAATATTCAGTACGGCACTGACAGTTCATGTGGCTGCCCTGGTGGGGTGAAGAGGGCTGTGCTAGTGGCTGAATCTGGTTAGAGGATGGGGGAGGCATGGTAGTGTGGGGTGGGGTGCTCTAGCCAGCATCTTGCCCATCTGTGGGTGCCGCAGGCACCCCACTGCCATTGCGGCATTCCAGGTGGATGCAGCATCCATTTGGCACAACACCACCTTTACCGCAAGTCACTGGACTCTGGCACCAGGACCCTGTGGAATAGAATATTGGGCACAGGGTCCTGGATGCACCCACACTTGGTGCAAGCTGCCATTGTCACAGCTTGTATCGGGGCATTGTAAATCTGCTCCGAGGTCTCCAGAACTAGATGCAGTACTCCAGATGGGGTCTCACCAACTGTCTGTACAGAGGGATAACAACTTCCTATTTTCTACTGGTGATGCCTCTCCTATGCATCCCTGTATCCTGCCAGCCCTTCTTACTGCCTTCTCACATTGCTTGGCCACCTTTAGGTTATCTGATATGACTACTCCCAGGTCCCTTTCAATTGTTGTTGTTGTCAGTATCTCACCCACATTGTGTACTCTTCCCCTTGGTTTTTGTTTCCCAGGTGTATTACTTTGCACTTCTTTGCATTGAATCTAAGCTGCCATCCATTCGACTATTCCTTCAACTTTTCCAAGCCCCTTCTCATCCTTTCCACCCACCTTCTGTATCAACCCTGTTGCAGATCTTTGTGTCGCCTGCAAAAAGACATACTTTTCCTTCCAGTCCCTCTGCAATGACACTTGTAAAGTCTGTCTTCCCTGTACTTCTGTGGCCTTCATGCCTTTTCTAATGTACAGGGCTACCCCCTCCCTTTTTACCTTTTCTGTCCCTTCTGAATAATGTATAACCTGGTACACTGATGTCCCAGCCATGATTAGCAGAGTACCATGTCTCTGTTATTGCTGCTATGCTAAGGTCTGCATCCATCATCAAGGCTTCCAAGTCTGGAACCTTATTTTACAGACTGCTGGCATTTATGGGCATGACCTTCCACATTTTATACCCTGCCTTCCCTCTGTTCTTGTTCTCTCTCCCTTGCCTGTTCCCCAACCCTGGTTTTCTTGCTCATGTGCTCCTGCCCCCCATCCCCCCTTTTACATGTTTCACCTACCTGCTCCTCCCTGCTTGCTTCAGTTGTTCCTGTTTTCAACTTGTGTTTTTGCATACTACCATGGAGGAGTGATCCTAAGCCACCTGTCCCTCCTGACTCTCCCCCCTTTTTGGCCAGTTTAAATACTCTTTGCTGAAGCATTCAGACATCTCACCAAGGAGTGAGGTCCCCTTCCCAGACAGATACAGGCCATCCTCCTGATATAAGCTCACATCTACCCAGGTAGGACCCCAGTCCCCTATGAAGCCAAATCCTTCCCTTCCACACCAGTCCTTCAACCAGGTGTGGACGGCTTGGATGTGGAGTGCCCTATCCTCCCCTGTGCTTTGGGCAGGTAGCATCTCCAAGAATAATACTGAATGTGCTACCTGTTTCAGGTTCCCCTAGCTTCATGAAATTCTCCAGGACTCCAGCTAACTCCAGCCTGCTCCCTGACATGTCATTGGTTCCCAGGTGGACAATGACATTCATCTCCTCCCTCCTAGCTATCACCCTAGTGATCCTATGGATTTACTTCCCATCCCTCCATGCAGCACTTCCTGGGATGCACTTGACCTTCCTCTCCTCCCCTAGGTGTCCCTAAGTTCACACCCTGGACAATAGTGTCTCTCACTAGGAGAAGCTTCCCCCTCCTCCATGGCCCCCTGTCCTTCTTCCCTGGGACTCCAACTTGGAGGTCCTGACCATCCTCCCTGGTCACAGCTGTGGGTGCCTGTGTGGAGCATTCCCATTCTTCCAAAGCAGTGTAGGAGTTACTCAGCTGAACCAGTTGGGGAATGTGTTTCTGACTCCCCCCTCACCCTCCCTGAGCCCACTGTGGTCTAGTCACACTTCTTTCTGGGCATTCTATGAGGTTCATGTTGTGAACCCAGTGGTCTCTGAGTGGGGATGAATGCCACCTGTAAAGTGGCCAATTCTGCGTGGAGACAGGCAACCTCCTCCCTTAGCCCAGAGAGGTACCTGCAGACAGGCAGCATTGCAGCCTCCAGAATGTCTCCTTGAAGGTTGCTGTTCCACAACCACTGCACCACTCCCATCATGACTGTTACCCTCCTCACTGTTCTGCCTATTTATGCCTTCTAATTGCTATCTGCTATCTCCTAACCTTCTTCCCTGTTCTGCGTGCTAACCATGTTTTTCCTTCTCCCTCTCTCCATGTCTCTCTTCTTCTGTAATGACTTACGGTTTCTCTCTCCTACTGTTCTATGTGCTCTTGTGGACCTGGTTGCTAGCTGCACCCTTTGTACTTCTGCCTATATACCAGCTAGGCTATTGCTTGTGCTGTGCTGCCTAACTGTTCCTGTGTCTTAAAGTAGGTGTGGCTTGGCCTAACACTATACAGTTAGACCACCTGGGGTGGTTGGGGAATGGGGGTGGGTGGGAGGGAAAAAACATTCTCCTGTAAATTATAGAAGAATTACCTAAACTGTTACAAAACACAGAAGTTACCTGCAATCTGTTACCAAACACAAACACCTCCTGAAGTGTATCAGCAAAAGAACTCACCAAATGCAGACTATGGAACATCACTTTAGAATTAAAGGTAGTGGAAAGAACACACAGCTATATAAACTTAATTATATAAGGCTTTTACAAAACAAAAAAGTTACCTGGAATCTGTTACTAAACACAGGCACTTCCTGAAGTGTATCAGCAAAAGAACTCCCCCAAAGCAGACTGTGGAAAATCACTTTAGAACTAAAGGTAGTGGAAAGAGCACAGTCTCCTATTTGTGGACAATTGTACAGCTCATCCTTAGATCGAACTATTGCATGTAAAACTTATTTTCTTTCCCCCAAAACCACTTCTCTGATCCAGCCTATGGATCAAGGAATCAATCAGAATCTCAAATGCCTGTACAGAAAAGAAACATAGAAACATAGAATTTGATGGCAGATAAGGACCGCTTGGCCCACCTAGTCTGCCCATTTCCCTACCTAACGGATACGCTGCAGATCCTAGTTAACCAACAGCCTACTTCCTCTTACCCCCCACTAGAATTG
Source organism: Neoceratodus forsteri (assembly GCA_016271365.2). Taxonomy (NCBI): domain Eukaryota; kingdom Metazoa; phylum Chordata; order Ceratodontiformes; family Ceratodontidae; genus Neoceratodus; species Neoceratodus forsteri. Next base: position 1,791,536,362 of record CM057456.1, read on the forward strand.
CCTTATGTCTGTCCCATGCATTCTTGAGTTCCCCCACTGTTTTTGACTCTATGACCTCCTCAGGAATGCCATTCCATGCATCTACAACCCTCTCTGTGAAGAAATGCTTCCTCACATTACATCTGAGCTGTGCCCCTTCTATCTTCAAATTGTGCCCCATTGTTCTTGCACATCTCTTTTTCTGAAAGATGCTACCCTCTTGGACTTTGTTGATTCCCTTGAAGTATTTGAAAGTTTCTATCATGTCCCACTCCCCCTTTCCTCGAGGCTATACATCTTAAGCTCCTTTAATCTTTCTTCATATGTCTTCTGGCGCAGAGCCTGTACCATTTTGGTTGCCCTCATCTGGATAGCCTCCACCCTATCTATGTCTTTGCGGTGATGGGGCCTCCAGAACTGTACACAGTACTCCAGATGTGGTCTTACCAACTGTCTGTACAGAGGGCCAACAACTTCTTGTTTTCTACTGGTGATGCCTCTCCCTATGCATCCCAGTATCCCCCCAGTCCTCCTTACTGCCTTCTCACATTGCTGGCCCACCTTTAGGTCATTTGATATGACTGCCCCCAAGTCTCTTTCCATTTTTGTTGTTGTCAGTATCTCACCCCCCATTGTGTATTCCTCCCTGGGTTTTTGTTTCCCAGGTGCATTACTTTGCACTTCTTTGCGTTGAATCTAAGCTGCCATACATTTGACAATTCCTCCAACCTTGCCAAGTCCCTTTTCATCCTTTCTACCCCCACCTTGCATATCAGCCCTGTTGCAGATCTTCATGGCATCTGCAAAGAGACATACTTTCCCTTCCAGTCCCTCAGCAATGTTACTTATAAAGACATTAAAAAGGACTGGCCCCAGTACTGAACCCTGCAGTACCCCACTAGTAACCTCCCTTTCTTCACTGTGGGCTCCATTTACTATTAGCCACTGTGTCCTGTTGTCTAGCCAGTGTTTTACCCAGGCTACCACCCTGGGACCCACTCCCAGGCTGGCTAATTTGTTTATTAATCTTTTGTGTGAGACTGTGTCAAATGCCTTGCTAAAGTCTAGGTAGGCCATGTCCTCAGCCCCTCCCTGGTCTACTACTTTGGTCACCCAGTCAAAGAAATCAATTAGATTTGTCAGACATGACCTTCCTGCTGTGAATCCATGCTGCCTTGGGTCCTGTGCCCCACTGGCCTCCAGGTACTCAACAATACTTTCCTTCAGAAGTGATTCCATCATTTTCCCTCACACTGAGGTCAAACTGACAGGTCTGTAGCTTCATGCCTTTGTCTTGCTCCCACTTTTGTGAAGAGGAATCTCATCCACCCTCCTCCAGTCCTCAGGTACCACCCCATCCTCCCATGATTTATTAAAAAGGGTAGTCAGTGGTGTTACTAGTTCTTCCCTTAGTTCTTTTAGATTTCTGGGGTGAATCCCACAAGGCCCCATTGCTTTATCCACCTTCAGTTTTAAGAGTTTTTTCAGAACCATTTCTTCTGTGAAAGGACTAATATCAAGTCCCCTATCCAGAGTGCTTCTATTGACTGGATTAGGTATCTCCCCCTGCCTTTCCATTGTGAATACTGAGTACAAGTATTCATTTAGTATCCCTGCTTTTTCACTGTCGCTCTCTGCCCAACCACCTTCCTCTTTATTCAGCCTCCATATCCCTGCCTTAGTCTTTCTTTGCTCCCTAATGTACCTATAAAAGGTTTTATCCCCCTTCTTAACAGAGTTGGCTATCTTTTCCTTGGTTTGGGCCTTTGCTATTCTGACTGCCTTCCCTGCCTCCTTCTGCTTTAACTGGTACAGTTCTCTGTCCTGCTTCTTTTGTGTTTCCTTATACTTCCCAAATGCTATCTTTTTATCCCTTACCTTCCCTGCCACTTCTTTTGAGAACCATAGTGTTTTTTTCTTTCATTTTGATTTGTTTATTTGCTTCACACAAAGGCTTGTTGCCTCTGTTATGGCAGTTTTGATGTTTCCCCATTGTTGCTCCACCCCACCTTCTTGCCTGTTTGCTAGTCCTTTTCTGAGGCACTCTCCCATTTTCAAAAAAGGAATGCTTACCGCTGTCCTGTCAACATTTGATGAAGGAAATGTATTTTCAGCAACTGACATAGCCAGGAAGTTTTCAATCCTAGATGCTATCCATTTTCTTGGTCAAACTTGGTTAGATGTGAATCCTGTAACAATTCAAAACTGCTTTAAAGGCAGGCTTCCTACATGCCACTGCTGATTCTGAGGCTGATCCATGGCTGCTCGATGACACACGTGCAGCATCTGAAAACATGTCTCAGGCAGTCCTTGATGATTTTGTGTCAGCTGATGATGATCTGCAATGTACAGGTATGCTGACAGATGAAGAGATAGCAGCTGGAGTTGGAGGAGGGGAAGGCATGCCCAATGATGAGGAGGGTGAGGAGGAATCATCCTTATCAACACCCACTGCAAATTATGTTAACATCTGCCTGATGACAATCAGGCAATATACAAAGCAGAATGCCTGTTCAGAGGAGGATTACCGTACTCTGTGCAAGCTATAGAATGTGTGTGCAAGTGTAAGTAAAGAATGACTGTGTCAGCCAAAGCTCATTAATCACTTCACTGTGCTGTCCTAATAGTCAAAGTAAAGCTATGCAAAAAGCAAACTGACTTTTAAACAAGTCATCAAATTAAGCTTATAAACCACTTGCCTTTTTAAATGATTAGTACACAGTTAACAGTGCACCAAGCATTACACAGAAAGCAACTTGCATTAAGAGCACTGCCCATGACCATTTTTGCTCTGCTTCCTTACATCACTTATCGCATGGTACAAAAAAAAAAAAATTTAAACTGTGCAAGACTGCATATAGGAATGACCTACTTAAATGTTTAATCGGGTCTTGGGCTGAACCTATGCATTAAGTGGATTTGACTGTACAGTACAAGTCAGATTAAACTGTCCCTCAAGCTCACTGCTCTGGCATTTTTTTTTTGTGTGCTTCTAATGCAGTAGCAATTCTAAATTCTTAAAGCACAGACTCTTTTTCAACTACTCATCAGCTCACATGCAATGCACTTCCAGCCACAGTAAATTCACTTCAGCTCCCACTCCAATGGTAATGTAATGCAATTTCAAATGCAGTTACAGTGTAGTACTGTGCTGTACATAATTCCAGCTCTGCAGTATCTGCCATCTTGCCTCTCGCTTACTGTACTCTAATGTACAGTAAACCCTGTTCATAAAAAAACAAAGTGTAGATGAGGTAGAGAATTTCACTTTATTTAGCTTAATTTTACTTTTTTTTTCATTTTCATTTAATTAACAATGGAGTTACAGAGTGGAGCACTGCTCGCTGACTACCCGCCTGCTTGCTTGCCCGACTGTTGTTTTCTGTGTTCTCGTCCTCCATGACTCCCCTTTCTGACTCTATACTCACATACAGTACAGGTACATAACTTTTAAGAAGGATCAGCAGCTCTTATTCTCCTCTCACCAAAGAAATGGTACACAATCTATGTGAAGGAAAGTGAAAGTGAGTAATCACCCCCGGCCCCCGAGATCAGAGGTTGTACCTGAGAGCAATAGAAGGTTTTGAATAAAACATTGCACTAGTACAGTACTTGTATTTTAAATTGTCAATGAGAAGTTAGCTTACAGTAGAAAACTTTTCTTTTTCAGCACAGTATGTCCAGTTTAGCAGTGAATACACTACATTTGCATCAGTGTGTGTGTGTGTGTGTGTGTGCATGTGTATGTGTGTGTGAAAAAGTGAAACTGTAGCCTGCACAATCTGTGGTTGAACGCTGAATCATGGAGGTAAATTAAGGCAAAGCCTTCACAGAGGCGAATTAACATTATTATAATTAGAAAAAGCTCAGGTGCCTGGAATTCTTTTTTCCCCAACTAAAACTCCAACTGTACATTACTGTAAACTGGATTAGACAGTAGTGAACCTGGGCTCCAACTCAATTTTTATGGGTTGCTAAATGCCTGCACTGATCATTGCACTGCATTGCTAAAAGTTTCCAGAGAGCTGCAATGTGAGCTGAAACTGAAACACAGCTCTAGACAAGCCATTAGGAAACTTCTATTAATGCATTGCAGTGAGCAGTGTATACAATAAGCAACTCATTGAAGAGTGCTACACCAGTGAGCTGGAGGAACAGTTTAATGTGACTTGTACTATATTTGGAGATGGTCGTAGTTCTGACAGAATTGCAACATTTAGAGCAGGACTACATTTTTATTGGCAGAGCAGGGAATCATTGATTGCACCTGTTAAATGAATGTGGGATAGACTGGGCAACCACTGTCTCCATATGCCTTCACATGTTTTGTTATACTATTAGGTTACACAATGGCTTCCAAAGTATGGAAATCAAAATTTTACGTACACTCAGATTGCCTGTATAAACCACCTCTGTAAACTGGTGTGACCATAACACATTACAATAGTTGGTCATGTATTACATTTTATCTTCTCTCACTAGTGCTGTTCTCTTCAGTCTCTTCAGCTCAGCCACCTCCAAGCCCTATCTTTCTATCCTTGCCTTTTCGGTGTCTTGTCCATATTCCAAGGAGTCCATGGAACACTTCACTCTTCATGGCGTATTCCTTTTGTGGTGGAGGCAGCTCCCAAGTAGGTACAAAACATGTGAGACTGTAGGGTATAGATCTATGTGAAGTGAAAAAATTAGCAATTTGTGAATTTCACAGTGAAGTGAGAGAAGATTGAAGGTTTCATACCTTTTATTGGACCAACAAGTGTCTTGTACAAAGATGGAATTATATACAAGCTTTCGGGGCCACACAAGTCCCTTCTTCAGGTGAATAGCAAAACTGAGCAACAAGCAGTATTTATATACACTGTGGAGCAACTAAAAATCAGGAAGTGAAGTAGGAAGGCAATAAAGGGAACTAGAGATGAAAGTCTAAGATGCAAAAAATAAAAACAATTGAAGAAATGGGGAGGGGGTATAGTAGGAACAGGTCAGTAGGAGATGAAAGGAAGCTAAAGGGAAGACAAAAGCATGCAGATAGGATCTGAGATCAGAGGCTGGCTGAAAGGGTAGAATTGATAGGAGATGCCTAATAGATGCAAGGAAATCAAGAAATTAGGATAAACAAAAGAAGAAAGGCCTAGATAAACAGAGGTGTGAAAACAAGAGGGAGTAGGTGAGACTGAGCTCAGGAGTTAATAGGAGAGACAGGGAGGATGTGAGGTATAGGTAAAAAAAATAGAACAGGCAGAACTCAGTGAAAAAAATATAATAGTAAGAGAGATACAGAACCAAAGTGTGATAAATAGACATGATTTAGTACACAATAAAAAAGAATTACAGTTTATCAAAGTGGGCCATGAAACCAATGTCCCGATTCTGTCAAGAAATGTCAGATATAAATTGTTTTATGTATTTCAATTCCCATGTCCTTCCATCCTGTGTGTTTCTGAAGTTGCCTCTTAGTATCAAGACAGATAAATCCAAGAGGGAGTGATCTGTTTGTGAAAAATGGTTTCCTACTGGAGTGCTGATAATCTGTTTTACTGTAGTGTGACAGTGGTGATTCATCCTGGTTTTCAGTGGTTGGCTAGTTTCCCCAATATAGCAACCATTTGTGCACTTCTTGCATTGAATTAGGTAAACCACATTGCTGGATTGACATGAGAAGGATCCATTAATCTGTGTTATGTTGTTCTGGCTTGCCTTAATGGTGGCCTGTGCACATATGTGGGTGCAGGTCTTGCATCTTGCCATGCTGCATGGTGTTGTCCCTCCTGTTTTCTAGTTACTTTCATCTGCTGGGAGTTTGTTATGAATCATTATGTTCGAGAGGCTGGGGCTGCTTATAGGCAATGACAGGTGGTTCAGGGAAGAAGTCTTTCAGTGTTTCATCTTCTCTCAGCATGGGTTGTAGCTCTTTGATAATTTCCTGAAGGGATTTTAGCATGGGGCTATAAATGACCACTAGCTGTGTGTGGTCAGATTGATGTTTTTGCCTGTATTCCAGCAGATTGTCTCATGGTATTTGTATGGCATGTTCAAATTCTCTGTCAATTTGTCTTGGAGAGTGGCCTTGATGAATTAGGGAATTCTGAATTGTGGAGAGCTGCTTGTCTCTTGTTCCCTAATCAGAGCAAATTCAATGGTATCAAATCGCCTGACTGTAGATAACAGATTTTTTTGTATGATTAGGGTGGAAGCTGGAATTATGCAGGTAGCGGTGTCTGCCAGTGGGTTTTCTATAAAGAGAAGTTTGTATATGTCCATTTTTAATGATACTGACTGTGTTGTCAAGAAAATGTATGCTGGTGGTGGAGTATTCAATAGTGAGATTTATGAAATGATGAAAGTTGTTAAAATAATGATGGAATTTTTTGAGAGAATCTTCACCTTCTGTCCAGATCAGGAATATGTCATCAATAAAGCAGAGGTAGACTGATGGAATATAGGGGTGGTGTTTAAAAAAAATCCTCCTCGAGCTGGACCAGTGGCGCTGAGGGTTGAGGCGCTGGATGCCACACCTCGCACTGCACCGGCATCCCGGGTTCTGGAACGGACTCAAGTTGGTGGGGGTCGACTGGGGGAGGGAGAATTGAGCATCCCAATGGATGCTGTCCTCCCTCTGGGAAGGGTTACCAGGGATGCCTTGTGCACCAGCATCCGAGAGAGTCGGTAGAAGCATGGGCTCTCCAGGGTTCTGGTGGCTCCATTCACTGGAGTCAGGGAGAGGGGGAACACTGTCAGGCACTTGGGAGAAGGTGTGCATCAGTGCATAGCCTCTCTGGATGTACGTCTTTGTGCCGGCACCCCAAGGGGACTGGGAACCACAGAAAAATGGAAAAAGCCTCAGTGAGCCTAGATGACGGCAGCTCCAACAGCCATCCAGGTCCAGAACCCATGAGCAGATCTCTGCTGTGCAGGTGCTGCATGAGTAGGAGGAGAAGGAGGAGGTGGTAAGGAGTAACTGGGCACTCTAGAGACAGACGCTGTGGTAGCAGACCTAGGAGGGACATGAGCAATGCTTGAAGGAGTGGAGCACTGAGGGAGTGTAGGAGGGGGTATAAATGGGGCAAGGTGCTCCAAAGCAAAAAGAAAAAAATCCTTCTCTAAGCAGGCCATGAAAAGATTGACATATAGTTGCGCCATTTTAGTGCCCATGACTGTCCCCATGACCTGTAAAAAGTGCTTGCCATTAAAAGTGAAGTTGTTGTGTATCAAAATGAATTTTATTAAGGTGCTGATGGTGGTTTCTGGAATGTCTCCTGTGAATGTGTTTTCCTTTAAAAATTTCTGACATGCTGCTGTGCCATCTTTGTGTGGGATGTTGGTGTACAGGGCAGTGACATCCATTGTGGCAAGGACAGTGTTCAGTGGCAGTTGTTCAATTTGTTTCAGTTTCCTGAAGAAATCGGTGGTGCCTGAGTAAAACTGTTAGTAGCTCTTACTAGAGGTTTTAAAATAGATTCAATAAGTCCTGAAATGTTTTCAGTGAGTGTGCCAATGCCAGAGATGATGGGTCATCCTGCATTCCCTGGTTTGTGTAATGTCCCTGGAGTAGGTTTATTTGGAATTAGTATTTGTAACTGTTCTTGGATGTTGTTTGGTAGAGACATGATTATTTAAGTTCTTCTGTATATTGTAAAGTAGGGTCTTTGGTGAGTTCTCTATAGTAAGCTGTATCTGACAGCTGTCTGTGTGCCACCATGATTTTAACAACTTTCATCATTCTATAAATCTCACTATTTAATACTTCACCACCAGCATACATTTTCTTGACAACACAGTCAGTATCACTAAAAATGGACATATACAAACTGCTCTTTACAGAAAACCCACTGACAGACACCGCTATCTGCATAATTCCAGCTTCCACCCTAATCATACAAAAAAATCTGTAATCTACAATCAGGTGATTCAATACCATCAAATCTGCTCTGATAAGAGAACAAGAGACAGACAGCTCTCCAAACTTCAGAATTCCCTAATTCAGCATGACCATTATCCAAGACAAGTTGACAGAGAATTTGAACATGCCATACAAATACCACAAGACAATCTGCTGGAATACAGGCAAAGATATCAATCTGACCGCACACCCCTAGTGGTCACTTTCAGCCCCATGCTAAAACCCTTTCAGGAAATTATCAAAGAGCTACAACCCATGCTGAAAGAAGATGAGACACTGAAAGATATCTTCCCTGAACCACCTGTCATTGCCTATAAGCAGCCCCCAGCCTCTCGAACATAATGATTCATAACAAACTCTCAGCAGATGAAAATAACCAGAAAACAAGAGGGACAACACCATGCAGCATGGCAAGATGTAAGACCTGCACCCACATATGTGCACAGGCCACCATTAAGACAAGCCAGAACAACATAATACAGATTAATGGATCCTTCACATGTCAATCCAGCAATGTGGTTTACCTAATTCAAAGCAGGAAGTGCACAAATGTTTGCTATTTTGGGGAAACTAGCCAACCACTGAAAACCAGGATGAATCACCACTGTCACACTATAGCAAACCAGATTATCAGCACTCCAGTAGGAAACCATTTTTCACAAACAGATCACTCTCTCTTGGATTTATCTGTCTTGATACTAAGAGGCAACTTCAGAAACACACAGGACAGAAGGACATGTGAATTTAAATATATAAAACACTTTCACTCTAACATTTCTGGACTGAATCGGGTCATTGGTTTCATGACCCACTATGGTAAACTGTAATTCTTTTTTATTGTGTACTAAATCATGTTTCTATTTATCACACTTTGGTTCTGTATCTCTCTTACTATTATATTTTTTTCTCTGCCTTCTGCCTGTTCTATTTGTTTTTACCTATACCTCACATCCTCCCTGCTTCTCCTATTAACTACTGAGCTCAGTCCCACCTACTCCCTCTTGTTTTCACACCTCTGTTTATCTAGGCCTTTGTTCTTTTGTTTCTCCTAATTTATTGATTTCCTAGCATCTATTAGGCATCTCCTGTCCATTCTACCCTTTCAGCCAGCCTCTGGTCTCAAATTCTATCTGCATGCTTTTGTCTTCCCTTTAGCTTCCTTTCATCTCCTACTGACCTGTTCCTACTATGCCCCCTCCCCATTTCTTCTCATGTTTTTATTTTTTGCATTTTAGACTTTCATCTCTAGTCCCCTTCATCACCTTCCTACTTCACTTCCTGATTTTTAATTGCTCCACAGTGGATATAAATACTGCTTGCTGCTCAGTTTTGCTATTCACCTGAAAAAGGACCTGTGTGGCTCCGAAAGCCTGTGTATAATTCCATCTTTGTACAAGACACTTTATGGTCCAATAAAATGTACCAAACCCTTTCATCTTCTCCTGTTTTGCAAGGACCAATATGGCTGAAATCTCATTTTACAAAACAATGGAAGATACCGCAAATTGCCATCTGAAATAGCAACTTCGCAACATGAAGAAAAAGAAAGCCAAATTTGACAGTGACATCTACTTCCTAACTACATGCAAATAACAGAACATTATTCCTAAAGGACTTCGGATCTACAACCCACTGCAAACTACATACAGTTCAAGGTATGCAGAACAACTTTGTCGCAGGACATCTGAGAAACTTAGGAATCACCTTGTTCATCAGATTTATGCTAGAAAATCTCACCTTAAAAATACATTTTTGAACTTTCACACACCCTTCAAGGAGACAATAGCAATGTATTACCAGGATTTACCTGTGATCTCCAAACACCTTATCAAAAAGCTCTCCAGACAGCCCTATCACAGAAGAGGAGGAAACTTGGAGAACTACAAGACAGCAGCTACAATAACATCTTGAATCATCCAGGGGAAGTAAACCACAGCACAGTCACTGGTTAATGTCCTGTACTCTCCTGGGTTGTGCCTGAAAATAGGCAGGTCTGTTGCCTAGCACACTTACCCGGTTACCAAAAGCTAATAAATAAATAACAAGATAATATGCTGCAACAACCACCAGTGACCAACCTGTCTAATAACGAACTTACACAGGCTGAAACATATGTACTATCCAAGGGCTTAACTTTCTGCCCCACACAGGAATTTGATAACATTAGATTCTGTGGGGAGATAGAAGAATTGTTTAAATGGCTTAATCTAAAAGAATGCTTTTTTGATAAAAATGACACTCAAACAACATATTATGATAGAACAAGCAAAACATCAGACTGGACCCCTTGAAGTGGGCACAGTCCTAAGATGGATGCCTACATCAATTGCTTCCATGGAAGAATAAACTCCAAAATCCTTAGCAAACAGCAGAAACTCCTGTACAATATTACACCACTATAAAATAGGGCAATTCAAACTCTGAATAACAACCATAACATTGTAATAAAACAAGCTGACAAGGGTGGAGCTGTGGTTGTGATGAACACAGAGGATTACATTAAAGAGGCACACAGACAGCTGTCAGATACAGCTTACTAGAGAGATCTCACTGAAGACCCTACTATACAATATACAGAAGAACTTAAGCCAATCATCATATCTCTACCAAACAACATCCAAGAACAGTTAAACATACTAATTCCAAATAAATCTACTCCAGGAACATTTGATATGCTACCCAAGATACACAAACCGGGGAATCGAGGATGACCCATCATCTCTAGCATTGGCACACTCACTGAAAACATTTCAGAACTTATTGAATCCATTTTAAAACCACTAGTAAGAGCTACTAACAGTTTTACTAAGGACACCACTGATTTCCTCTGGAAACTGAAACAAATTGAACAACTGCCACCGAACACTATCCTAGTCACAATGGATGTGGCTACCCTGTACACCAACATTCCACATGAAGATGGCATAAGAGCATGTCAGAAATGTTTAAAGGAAAACACATTCAAAGGAGACATTCCAGAAACCACCATCAGCAACCTAATAAAATTAATTTTGACACACAACAACTTCACTTTAATGGCAAGCACTTTTTACAGGTCATGGGAACAGCCATGGGCACTAAAATGGCACCACAATGTGCCAGTATTTTCATGGCCTGCTTAGAGGAGGATTTTTTTAAACACCACCCTTATAATCCATCAGTCTACCTCCCTTTTATTGATGAGATATTCCTGATTTGGACAGAAGGTGAAGATTCTCTCAAAGAATTCCATCATGATTTTAACAACTTTCATCATTCCATAAATCTCACTATTGAATACTCCACCACCAGAACACATTTTCTTGACACCACAGTCAGTATCACTAAAGATGGACATATAAAAACTGCTCATTACAGAAAACCCATTGACAGACACTGCTACTTGCATAATTCCAGCTTCCACCCTAATCATGCAAAAAAATCTGTAATCTTCAGTCAGGCGATTTGATACCATCGAATCTGCTCTGATGAGAGAACAAGAGATAGGCAGCTCTGCACACTTCAGAATTCCCTAATTCAGCAGGTCTACTATCCAAGACAAACTGACAGAGAATTTGAACAGGCAATGCAAATACCACGAGACAATCTGCTAGAATACAGGCAAAGACATCAAACTGACTGCACACTCCTAGTGGTCACTTTCAGCCCCATGCTAAATCCCATCAGGAAATTTTCAAAGAGCTACAACCCATGCTGAGAGAAGATGAAACACCAAAAGACATCTTCCCTGAACCACCTGCCATTGCTTATAAGCAGCCCCCCAGCATCTCAAACATAATGATTCATAACAAACTCTCAGCAGATGAAAATAACCAGAAAACAAGAGGTCAACACCATGCAGCCTGGCAAGATGTAAGACCTGCACCCACATATGCACACAGGCCACCATTAAGACAAGACAGAACAACATAAAACAGATTAATGGATCCTTCACATGTCAATCCAGCAATGTGGTTTACCTAATTCAATGCAAGAAGTGCACAAATGGTTGCTATTTTGGGGAAACTAGGCAACTACTAAAAACTAAGATTAATCACCACCATCACTCTATAGTAAACCAGATTATCAGCACTAAAGTAGGAAACCATTTTTCACAAACAGATCATTTTCTCTTGGATTTATCTGTCTTGATACTGAGAGGCAACTTCAGAAGCACACAGGATGGAAGGACTTGGAAACTGAAATACATAAAACAAATTTAAATCTAACATTTCTGGACTGAATTGGGACATTGGTTTCATGACCCACTATGGTAAACTGTAATTCTTTTTTATTGTGTACTAAATCATGTCTCTATTTATCACACTTTGGTTCTGTATCTCTCTTACTATTATATTTTTTTCTCTGAGTTCTGCCTGTTCTATTTTTTTTACCTATACTTCATGTCCTCCCTGCCTCTCCTATTAACTCCTGAGCTCAATCCCACCTACTCCCTCTTGTTTTCACACCTCTGTTTATCTAGGCCTTTGTTCTTTTGTTTCTCCTAATTTCTTGATTTCTTTGCATCTACTAGGCATCTCCTGTCCATTGTACCCTTTTATCCAGCATCTGATCTCAAATCCTATCTGCATGCTTTTGTCTTCCCTTTAGCTTCCTTTCATCTCCTACTGACCTGTTCCTACTATGCCCCTTCCCCATTTCTTCTCATGTTTTTATTTTTTGCATCTTAGACTTTCATCTTTAGTCCCCTTTATCTCCTTCCTACTTCATTTCCTGATTTTTAATTGCTCCACAGTGGATATAAATACTGCTTGTTGCTCAGTTTTGCTATTCACCTGAAGAAGGGACCTATGTGACTCCGAAAGTTTGTGTATAATTCCATCTTCGTACAAGACACTTGTTGGCACAATAAAAGATATCAAACCTTCCATCTTCTTCTGTTTTGCAAGGACCAATATGGCTGAAATCTCTTTTTACAAAACTGTGAAGTGAGGAAATTCACATAGCAATTTGCTTCATGAAGTCTGCATTTTGCCACACATCAAATTGAAAAGTTCCCAATTTTTGCAGTGAACACCTATATGAAGTGTGGATATTCACCACTAGGTGGCTGTTTCTTCCATGTAGTGGCAAATTATTTCATGAATTGCAGCATAGCATAGTGGCAAATTGATAGGAACTATGTGAAGATCATAGTGGGCATCTTCAAAAGGACCTCACCACCAATGTTTAAACTCCACACAAGCCTGCTAGACAATCAGGTCAGCAGTGCCAGAGAGTGTTGGCTTCATATTGCTTGCTCCTGAACTTGTTCTATCCTTTTTCCTCACCCCCAAGGACATGAATGTTGAGGACTTCATAAAGCATTTGTCCATGCAAAGTGTGCAATGTTCAAAGTCAGTCTGCATCCTCCAACAAATTTCTCCACCACCTGTGGCACCCAAATAATGGCAGTATAGCAGTAGAGAGTGTTGTCTTTCTTCTAGAGTAAGAGAGCATCCAGGGGTTTGCTTGATCCTCATCCTTATTTATTTATTTATTTATTTATTTATTTATTGAGAGAATCAGAATTGCAACCTTTGAGTCAGAGATTCCTTTGCAAAGGATCTATGTCAGACAAGATTAGATAGACATACAACAACATGCAACAGATAGCAAAATATGGGTAAATAGAATAGACAGGTACAATCATGTCATGTAAGACTCATAAGCAGTTGGTGGTAATTAAAACAGGAATTCATAGCAGGTCATTCAGGTAAGATAAAGCAAATATAGTAGGGGCATGTAAAAGGCCAGCCAAAGGCAGGAGTCTAGGAGCAAAAGCAGTCCAGGAAGACCTTGTCAGAGGAAGGGGTGAACTAGAAGCAGTCACAGAGGCTGTAGACAAGTAGGTGCTCCCTGAAATATGATTTGAAGGGGCCAAGCTGAGTAATAGCAGAGAGTTCGGAGATGAGGAAATTCAGCCACAGTGGTGCTTTGTACATACAGGACCGTTGATCCAGAGACATCCTACAGTTTGGAACAGTGAAGACAGAATTTGCAGAGCTTCTTGTGGCATTGGTAATAGGGGCCAGGGAAAGGAGGTGGTGAAGACCAGGGAGGGGTGAGACACAGAGAAATTTTTTTGGCAAGGAGACAGATTTGATAGTGAACCGAACAGTCAAAATTTAACCAGTTGGTCATTCTGTAAAGGCCATAGGTGTGAACTTGCCTATCACACTCTGTCACAAGCCTACAGGCATTATTCAGTGCAAACTTGATCCATATGAGTATTGAGGGTGTGGCAGACCCATATAACTCAACACTATAGTCCAGTAAAGAGAGTACAAAGCTGGAGACAGCCAGCATAAGTGTCTCTTGAGGAAAATAGCAACAGTATCTATAAAACAGACCAATTCTGGCATTGATATCAGAGCTGACCTGATAAATGTGATTTTGGTAAGTGAGGGAGGTGTCAAGTGTGATTCCACGATATTTAAAGGTGTTAACTTGTTCCAGAGAAGTAAGTTGGTGATTTAGGATTTGAACCGAGGCATCACAGTGTCTGTTTTGGTGATGTGAAAATTTCAAAGACAAATTTTTGGGAGATAAACCAGGATTCAGATTTGGCAAAGCACTGTTGCAGGTTTTGCTGGAGAGTGGTAAGGTCAGGGTGGCCATTAAAGATTAAACTCCTGATGTTCTGTCACTGCTCCAATTGTCCAGCTTCAATAGTTATTTATTTACACAAATTATAATAAAGTTCAGAGAACATTGCTGAAATCCATCCATCTCATTGTTGCTACTGTAACACATGAAAATTACTGCCAGTAAACTGCCATTTATCTTAAAGGAGAACTGCCTTGAATCTGTACGTAATTTTTCCTGATAGAATTTTTTTTAAGTACTGGTTAAAATTCTGTTATCTGTTATTGTTCTTTCTATACAAGCCTTTCAGTAACCTCATTATGTATTCTTGCATTTCATTCTGGTGGTGAAATCCATTTTATAATTGTATGATATAGTTTATGTCCCTCACAGCCACATAGTTCTGTAGTAGAACATGGAGTCATTGTATCAACAATAGAAAAGTAGAACAGGGAAATAAACTATATCATATAGTTCTAAAATATTTCTTACATGCAGTATATAATGCAGAAGCAGGCACTAGGATAACTAAAAAACCTGACTATCTAGATCAATAAAAGAATGTGAACCCATATTTAAGCTAACTTCTGTTGGGATGAATGATTAAAAGACTTAGCACATTTCTCCTTTAAAAATGTGAACCCATAGTCAAACAAGTTATTAATGGAGATAAGCCCCATTGTATGGAACAACTTCCATCAAGCCTTTTTCAAATCCATTAGACTGTATAACCCAAATAGAACCCCCTACCTCAAGGTAAACTAAATAAATAATATCAGAGAAAAATCCTTAACCTGAAATGCTGCAAATCTTAACTCAAAAGAAACTTTTACATAGCAGTTTTTAAAACATCCCCATTAATTGTTATAAATTCCCCACATTTTTGAGATGGTGTAAATGATCTTTTAGTTCTGGAACAGAATCATTTATTAAAGCCTTGGATATTGAAGGAGCACTGTGTTCTGACCCTACTAACATAGTTAACCTTTTCATAGGTACTTTACAAATGCAGTTGAAAGGATAACTGCTGTTTTACTCCATTCCAGTGCTACAATAAATAATTATAATGAGGGTACCACTGAGACTGATAGACCATTGTTTTTATGTTGGCTTGCACATGCATAGCCAACATATTGCAGTAGTAGCAGATCTGGAGGCACGGTAGCTGTTGGGCGAATGCAGGGCATGCATCACTAGGTGCATCCCTCATTCCCCAATTAGCCAGCATTCAGACGCCACACCACCAATTCGGAATGTGGCCACAAGGTCTAAGAAAAGGTCCTCTTCAATGAGAAGCAAGTTTCTCATTCCAGTGGCACAATAACATGCCTCCCACGTAAACATGGCAACACTGACTGGCACCCCCCAAAGTATGCCTTACCCCACTTCATTTGCCGATGGGGGATCCCACTCCCCATTGGCATCATGACCCCCCCCAAGTGTGTGCCGAGGGGGGTGCACAATCCCACTCGGCATCATGTGCTCCCCCCCAATAGTCTTTCTTTGCTGACGGGGCGCCCAATTCCTGTTGGCTTCAGTCCACCCTTCCCTCATTTATTTTGCAGATGGGGGAGCCCACTCCCCATCAGCATAATGTCTCTCCCCTATCTGTTGTATGCCGAGGGGGGAGCCCAATCCCCCTCGGCTCTTGCCCCCCCTTTCAGTATGTGCCAATGGGGTGCCCAATCCCCCATTGGCTACAGCCTTGTCCCCCAAAAAAACAATCAGGTGACACGCTGGGAGCCCACCTGAATGTGCCAAATGTCCCTGCAACTAAAAAAGCAACCCGCAATGTTCCCTTTTTTTTTACCCTGTAAAAAAGAAAACAGTCCCTCGTGGTCTCCCTACCCACTCCCAGAACCTGCGCCCACCCACTGTGCACCCTACCTCCTCACACCCCCCCACCCCATACTTACCTCCTGAGCCTGGCGTGACAATCTTCGGTGGACCAGGAACACATCTGCACTCTTCAAAGATGACCATGAACTGAAGAAATGCCAGTAAGCTGTATAAAGGCATAAATAGTTTTTCTTTCAACTTTGGTGCATATCTTGGGCATTTTTGGGAATTTTTACGCCAAATTTTCAACATGGGGTTATCTGGACCCCTCCTCATGAATGCTGTCACTATCATGGCATTATTCAATCCTGAAAAGTGATTTCACAGTCACTGTGTGGAATCACCTTTCAGGACTGATTAATAAAATGACAGTGCCACTGCTCATAAGGGGAACTCTCAAAAACCCTATGTTGCAAATTTGGGGGAAAAAATTCAAAAAATGGCTGTTTCACGAGTATGCGTTGTACAGTTTCCACACATGCTCATAACTTCATGAATTTGTAATAGTTTCACTCCAGATTCTCAACATTGGCATTTTTCCATACCTCCTTATGAGCAGTATAGCTATCATTTTACATATCCTGGCCAAAAAGTGTTTTCACACGTCCAGCCCAGAATAGCGTGGTCGCTGCATGACATCAGCTTTTGGGACAGTTTGAGGACATGACAGTGACACTATTCATGAACAGAGGTCCTAAAATGCCTACGTTGAAAATTTGGTGACAAAAGTCTATAAAATGACTGTGTTGCAAGCATGCATTGTGCAGTTCCCATGCACCCTTGTAACTTCTCAAATTTGCAATATTTTCATGCCACATTTTCAACACTGGCATTTTTGCACACCTCCTTATGAAAAGTACAGCTGTCATTTTTCACATCCTGCCCAAAATGTGTTTTTGCACCTGTGACGCACAAAGGCATGGTTGCTGTGGGAAATCAACTTTTGGGACAAATTAACAAAATCACAGTGCCACTGTTCATGACGGGAGGTTCCAAAATGCCTATGTTGAAAATGTGGTTAAAAAAATCCCAAAAATAATTGGGTTATGGATGTGTGTTGCACAGTTTCTATGCATGCTCATGACTTCGCTAATTTTCCATATTTTCACTCCAGCTTTTCAACATTGCCATTTTTTTACGCCTCCTCATGAACAATACAGTTCTCATTTTTTACATACTGCCCAAAATGTCTTTTCTTACCTGTGTCGCAAAATGGCATTGCTGCTGTACAAAACCACCTTTTACCTAACAAACTGATAGTGACACTCTTCATGATGTGGTGTCACAAAACACCCATGTTGAAAATTTGAAGTGAAAATACCAACACATGCCTGCGGTGTTAGGGTTTCCAACTGTAACACCCCACCCTGCTCCTGTGACTGCCTTGACTAATGATTCTTCCCTCATGGCTGTTTTTACTGTTTTTCATCCTCCTCCTCCTCCTCCTCTGCTCCTTTCTTGACAAAGGCATCTGAGTACCTCTAACTACTCTAAGTCTGCTCCCTTCCCCATATCTCCTCCTACCCTTCCCACCTTGACCATCCCTCCAATGTTTTGTTTTTTTCCTGTGATGTACTGTATTATACTGGCTTACTGAAACCTTTATAATTTGCTGACCATTCTATGTAACATGTCTTGTTTGTTTGTACATTGATGACATGGAACCTTTGTAAAAGAGCCAATGGCTCAAAGGTAATAATTCCTAGAACAATAAACTAAACTAAACTAAAGCCTGTGCAGACTGACAGGCGTCAGGGGTGTGATTTGGGATAATCAGCTGTAATGCTTCCTATTCCACCCCCACCCTGCAGCCAGTGACACACATCATGATGTGCCTTACAGTGTTTGACCACAAAGTTTACCCCATTCTCCTATACTGCACCCACCTCAGCGTATTTCCTTATGGATTGGGGTACGTATAATGCTCAAAGACCCCAAAGCACACCACAACACTTGTCACTGTCTACAGGGTAGTGTGAGGTGAAATGGCATGAGCGTTATAGCTGATGACCCAAAAGAGCACACCCCAGTGCTATTGATCTCTCTACAGGGGTGGGGGGAGGGTTGGCGTCACTTCAATACTTCACTGCCATTCCTATTATGCATCTCTAACTCTGGCACTACCAATGAAAAAGCCAGTGAGACAACATTCGGCATTGACAAATGCTTGTTTAAGAATGTTTTGGTTTCCAGTTGTTTGACATATTTTAAAAAGTTAGTTAAAACTTATGACTAGAATGTGTCCTGATGGAAGTGATATGAAACTACTTAAAATAGCATTATATTAATTAATAGTTCCAGTTACTAAAACATTTTAATTTTTCATTATGTTATCAAGAAATTCTACCACTGTAGAAAAATGTCCACATTACCCCTGTCCATAAGAGTGGTTCAATGCAACATGTAACTACAGTAACTATCAGCCTATTTCCATCCTTTCCCCACATTCAAAGGGCAACAGACTTCTAGAAAAATGTAAAGGGAACTTACAAGCTCAAATGGGCAGACTGGGTGGGCCATAGGCCCTTATCTGCTGACAGTGCCTATGCATCTATGTATCAAAGACCTTAGAAAGAATAATTCATGATTAGGTTGTTGAATATTTAAATAAGCATAATTAGCAGACAACTGAGTAACATGTTTTACTTATTTATTTTTTTTGAAAAACACATAATACTATTGCAGGACTTCCTGAATTTATTATTAATATTCACGAGACCTTGGGTAGTGGAGACTTGTTTAGAGGTATTTACATTGATTCATCTAAAGCTTTTGACTTAGTTAATTATAATTTGTTATTGAGAAAACTGATGCATTTAGGTTTTTCAGCTGGTTCAGCAACTACTTGAGTGGCAGGTGAAAAGGGTAACACATCAGGATCAATTATCTGTTGTTCTTCCAGTGAATTTGCATGTACTGTACTTCAAGGAACCATCTTAGATCCTTTATTAATATGTTTCTTAAAAACTTCCTATTAGCTATCACACCAACTCAGATTCTGCCATATGCAAATAAGACCATAGTTTGCTAATGACAGGAGTCTTATTACTGTAAATGATACATTGCAGAAGGGCTCGATAACATAACAAAATGATTTGAGGGAATGAAGTTAAACCCAAATGTAAAAATTACATGCAGTTTTACAGCAGGTGGAATAACGGAATGAGACAATCTTTACAAATTAAAACTTTACCCTGTACTTTACAAACAAGAGTCTGTGTGAAGGCTGCCAAAAGAACTTAAACCATAGGCTTGGCCATGCTTTGGGTCACTGCTGTCTTCTTTTATCATGATTTTATTTCTTTAAGTAAATAAAGTATATATTTTATCAGACAACCAAGCCGTGGGGAGAGTTACACATCTGGAGCTTGGCATTCTGACTAGTGGCCTCCTCTTCTGCCTTTCATTGAAATTAAAACTTTAAATGGTCAGTTGCTGGAACAAGTAGATTCCGGTTCCATGTCACTTCAGTAAAGCAATTTTGCCAAATGACAGTTTCAGCGAGTACAAAATAAATCCAAATTCAGCAATTTGTTATTTCACCGAAATACAAAATCAGCACATTAGCGAGCTCAGTAACAGTTTCTATCACTATCTACACTTGCATTTGAAAATTATATGCAAGCCCCAAACATGTAGTCTCCATCATGGGATGATGACCATACTCCCCGACAACTTGCACAATTCTCTCGGTCAGATCCCTGTAGTGTCTCTGGCCCCCAGCAGCAGTGGCGCCAGACATCTGCTGGGCAATCTGCACCTCAGCCATTCTTTGCTCCTTGTGATGTGAAGGGGCTGCACCCCCCAAACCCCTCTATTTATAGGATTCTAACACCACAATGCCATGGACACTGTGGTAAGTAGCAGCATCTTAATCTCTCATATTGTAATGTGCTGTGTTTACCATATGCTGATTTGTATTGTTGCTCAAATGCCATAGTCACTATAATGTCTTGTGCTGTGATTGTACTCACTGTAATTGGCATTGCTGAAGTGACGTGCTACCGTAGATTCCTATCTGGATCCTGGAGTATCATTAGAGTCTAATGTATCATATCAACAGCATATTGATACCCTAGTTAAGTCAGTAAATATAAAATTTAGTGTTCTCTATTTGAATAAATCAAATTAAACTAAAGAAGCGTGAAAACAGATTATAATATCCCATATTATTATGATTATTGAATATGGATTGGTTATATATTCCTCAGTTAGAAAAATAGCTTTGCATAGAGTTAAAAGCCTGTTAAACAGAGACTGTAGAATACAATTTATCTTTGCATTGTCACACTTTTCCAATTTATTACACTGCTAATGTTCCTAATCTCAGGTAATGGCTAGATTAACTATGTCGTTGCTTAGCCTGGAAAAGGAATAATGGTAAGGTACCCAATAATTTGGGTCAATTGGTTAAGATGAATCATAACAGTTTTATTGTCACTCAATCATTATTGGGATTAGTTATGCAACTATCCCAATGTCAAAAAAAGTTTGGACAAAACTCATTTTATTAAGACCGGACCGGTGGCTTTAAGGGTTTAGGCACTGGATGCCACACCGGTGACCTGAGTTCAGAAGCAAGCTTAGGTTCCAGGGGGTCGGCAGGGGAGGGCAAGGATTGAGCACCTGCAGGGCTGCTATCCTCCCAAGGGGGGAGGATCAGGGTTTGTTTGGTGCATCAGAGGCTCCCGGTGGAGATTGGGGGGCACTGCTGTGCATCGACTACACACCTACGTGGCTGACACATGTAGGGTTGCCATGCACCTTGCATCAGAGTGTGCCACACAGGGGGGAGGGAGGTGGCGGATGTGGCACCAGAACAAGGGAAACGCATGGCTCAGCTGGGTAGGCAATGGCACCTGATCCTCATGCCCACAGTCGGATCTGCCTCTCCTGGCCTTCCAATTCCTCTGCCAGATCCCTCACCCGCAGAGTCTACAAAGTGAAGAGTGCCCAAAGAGGAGGGTCAGCCCCACCCCAGAGGTGTTAAGCTGGGGGTGCTGGCTGCAGGAAGGGGGGAGAGAGGAGGCTCAGGACGAGGGGACCTCAGGCAGGCAGGAACAGGCAGGATGCCTGAGAGATGCTCTGCCAGCTGTGACCAGAGCTAAAGAGATTAAAAAAAAATAGTTTTATTATAAACTTTGCTATTTTTAAAATATGTTACCTCATGAAAGCATCTGTGTTAATTCTTATTCACAATTTGACAGTCTTTGAAGCTATATTTGAATATCTTACATTCTTGTGCCTGTTTAAATAGTACACCTCAACTATTGTAGTTTGAATAGTTTCTACAGATGTGTCTGCATATGTGTATTGTTTGTATATGTACAGTTTCCTATTAAAACGGGCAATTTAGTCAACAGGCCATTTTAAAATAAAAATGAATTCAATGGTCAACAACATGGAAACATTTAGTACAGTAAAAGAAACACAAATGTTGTTAGTATCTTTATACATAACAATATTTTCTCAGAGAAACTGTCTGAAGAAATGAGTTAACCTACAGTGAAGCTTGTCAGGATGAAACCCAATTCTGCAGCATCTTGAAGCACTCTGCAGCAGCGTTACTGTGGAAAACAATGCAGTCCCTTTTATCATGCATGAAACTGTGACATTCATTTCATCCTGACAGTGTTTCATTTTTCTGCATGACAAAATAGATTAATTCCCATTGAAATTACATTGTTTACTGCAATAACTCTGCTGCATCATACTGCAGAATGTCACAGAAGTGGGTTTCATCCTGGCAAGCTTCACTGTACTTCCCCATAAATGTTTTTCACTCTAAGGGCTGGATATTCAAACTGCGCCATTCTGAGGCGCAAGCCCTTGCGCTGTGCAAAATAGTTGCGCAGGGGTGTGGCCCAGGCGATATTCAAAGGAGTTGCGCTATTGAGCAACTCCTTTGAATATCACCCCCCAGCCACAGCCACTGTGCATGGTGCAGTGAAACTTGCGCCACCGCAAGTTGTCAGAGTGGAGCATTCAACTTGCGGCGGCCAAGTACTATTGCACCATGCGCAAAATCACGATATTCAAAAGGTGACATGCAAATGGGGCCATAATTCATGCAAGGCGCAGGGGGGGCCATTTGCATCTGATTATGGCCCCATTTGCATGCCATTAGCATGTAGGTGCGCAAATCCCCGAGGACTTGCGCCTGGCCGCCCTGCCAGGCAGCAGCCATTGGGGACTGACACACCCTGCAGCCCGATCGCGGGCAGCAATGTGGCTCCCCACCTCCTCCCGAACATCTCCCTGGTGGTCCAGTGGACCGTAATGCCCGATCGCAGGCAGAATGTGAAATGAACCCCCCCGAACATGTTCCTAGTGCCCGATCGTGGGCAGAATGTGAAATAACCCCGAACATCTCCTGGTGGTCCAGTGGACCGTAATGCCCGATCGCGGGCAGAATGTAAATTGACACCCCCACCCCGACATCTTCCTGGTGGCTAGTGTCCCCACGCACCCCCACGAAGCCCCACCACCCGCTCCCCAGCGGCGGCAGCGGCAGCATCCCACCACCTGCCGCCCGCCGCCCGCCGACTGACTGCCGTCTGCACCACTGGTGCAGCCCTACCGGGCAGTCAGTCGGGCGGGCGGTGGGGTGGCAGGTGGGTGGATGCTGTGTGCCCGCCGCCGGGGAGCGGAGTGGTGGGCTTCGCGGGTGGTGGGTGGGGGACACTAGCCACCAGGTTGATGTTTGGGGGGTATAATTTACATTCTGCCCACGATCGGCATTACAGTCCACTGGACCAACCAGGGAGATGTTCTGGGGGTTCATTTCACATTCTGCCGGCGATCGGGCACTCAGGAACATGTTGGGGGTTCATTTTACATTCTGCCCGCTGATAGGCATTATGGTCCACTGGACCACCAGGGAGATGTTCGGGGTTCATTTCACATTCTGCCCATGATCGGGCACTAGGAACATGTTCAGAGGGGTTCATTTCACATTCTGCCCACAATCGGGCACTAGGAACATGTTCAGGGGGTTCATTTTACATTCTGCCCGCGATCGGCATTACGGTCCACTGGACCACCAGGGATGTGAATGGGAGGGGGGCTACACTGATGCCCGTAATCGGGCTGGTGGGGGTACACTGTGCCTGCGATCGGCTGGGGGCACAGGGACTGAGTTAGGGGGCCAGCCACAGGTGGCAGCTGCTGTGTTGCGCCTGCAATACAGCAGCTCACCTGTGGGTGGCCTCTACTTAAGCCTTTTTTGGTTCAGGACCTGCAGGCTCAGGTTGGGTTGCTGCTATGAATCTCTGCACAGCCCGGCTGAATATCGGGCTGTGCAGTTATGCATGGTTCCTCCTCCTGTTGAGCATTCATTCATTCGTTTGCATTGCGCTGTTGCTCAGCCTGTTTTCAGTGGCGTAACTGCCTCCTGCTGAATATCGCAGAATGGCGCAATGTAGGACTTGAGCATGCGCAACCCTGTTGAGCATGGCGCAACCCTTTTGAATATCTGGCCCACAGACTACAACTAGTTGCATGCAGGCCTGCTTAACTTCTAGCTGGACAGTTTAGCTAATTTGTTCACTCATAGTATTGTACCTGTTAGATTTTACTGAAGACTGACAGATTAGGTAACAACAGTACTTGCATCTACATTACTGCAGGTCTTTAAGCATGCTTCAGTCTGAGACTTAGAGGTAAGGTAATTAGCTTGCACAATAGATGTTAAAGGTACAGCACATTGGAATTGACAGTGCTGGTTCTATTCCTCTTAATTTCTGTCACAAGAAACATTTCACAATGGGGTCAATGTCCTGCAGTCTGTGCATTACTGGAAATAATGCACTTACAGGGATTTCATGAACACTCCAGAATGCAAATTCATAAGGCATAGTGCCAGGAGCACAAATTAAGCCTGTAGGTCATGCATTATCTCTCAGTGATATACAGCCTGACATGAGTTTACCCCAAAATATACAATAATTTTTATTAAGTACAACAAACACAAACAACTCTTTATGCAATGCATCATGGCGAGAAGGATTAGTTAATTTTACTTGCTGTGGAGAGATTTAGTGTGGACAGGATTTTTGAAATTTTTGCTATTTTTTTTTTATTATTACTATTTAGTTTAAAGACTTCTGTGGCTGTGTTTTTGGAATTTAACTTAAAGGTTTCTCTGGCTGGAGGGACTGTAAAAGCCACTCCCCCCCCCCTTCACCAGCCTTTCTTAAAAATAATGAAAAGCCACTGGGGGTTGGGTTTAAATGCTATGAGGGAGGAGCTTGGGGAGCTGCAGTCTGACCTGAGCCCTGCATATGAACATCCATATGAGGAGATCACATGATGTACCTGTTAGACTAGCAGCACCACAAGCCAGCTCCTGCCCAAAACTCAGCCTTTTCTGTGAAAAGAACACTAAGTCTGTGATTTTTTCTTTACCCACCGACCACTTCAGACTTCAGATTGTCTCCTTCAAGATAAGAGATGAAGTCTCCCTGGAAAGAAGCAGTCTCAAGGCAGATAATCTCAGGTTCAGATTCACGGCCTACCACAGTGATGGAGGCAGAAATGCGCCAGGCGCCCCCATCTCACACTCCTCCGCAATCATCTGAGAAGGGACCAAAAAGATCAAAAGGTTACACCGGAGCGTCCTCTAAAACATCAGCCACGACTACAACAACGTCCACCTCTTCACCTCTCACTGAGAAGAAATTTCTAGAAGAGCTACACCCTTTTAAGCTTGCACTACAGAAAATCAAATCAGAGTTAAAAAATATTCGAGGAGAACATACAGACACCAACTGGGCAATCGCGGATACTACTGCCTGAGTCTCTTCGTTAGAAGGCTGGAAAGCTAAACCAGATCCTGAGATTACTACACTAAGACAACTGCATCACAAAATGGAAAATAAACTAGAGGACTTGGAAGGCCGAAGCCAAAGAAATAACATTATAATCTTCAGCCTTCCTGAAGAAACAGAGGGTTCGGCACCCATTCTTTTCTTGCAAAAAATGCTCACTAAGATAGCGGGACCCTCTCTTAACAATACCACCTACATTATAGAGGGGGCACACCACTCCTTGAGACCAAAATCTGCCTCTGACAAACCACCTCGGCCACTAATAATAAAATTCCTGAACTATCTGGACAAAACTCTCATTTTGGGGAAGGTTAGAGATCCGAAACAAGTGCTTTGGGAAGGCCAACAACTCCATTTTGCACAGGATTTGCCTGCCACAGTCCAACAACGCAGGGCAGAATATCACCCTTTAGTCACCAAGCTCATAGCTGCAGGCATTAAATATAGAGTCCAGTAAACATCTTGATTCGCTGTGCCTGTCTCTGGATACTGGCATAATTTTGATACAGCACAACAAGCCCAGTCAGTGCTGCAATCACTACTTCCAGATCTCTTACCCCCTCGTTGAAAGTTACTAGAATAAAAAAAAGAGATTACTCACGTGGAAGATTTCTCTCTCTCTCAGTTCAATTGTGTGAATTCTGTATTGGGCTACATAGGAATGTTACACTACGGCCACTAGAGTGCAACAAAGCGCCGCATTGAAAGGCTTATGACTTTTTCTCTTTCCTTACTGCGGAAGAGTCAGGACTCATACTCAGGATTATATCTGTTGAGTAATTAAGAGCTGGCTTATTATTTAATTTCTAACTGGGGGTTCTGAAGATGTAAATAAGTTATAACTGATGAAAAAACAGTTCATCCTTGCTGGGGGCTTACGATATAGAAGCCTCACTCAACTCTCGAGAGGTTGCAATCTTACTAGTTATTAATGAAAGGGTTGTTTATGTTATCTCTTTCTACATTTTCTCCATCAAATATGTTTTTTGGCTGTTTATTGGAGCAGGAGTCGAACAGCGGTTGTTAGTGGGTTGCAGGGCTTCAGGTGCTATAAAAGAGGGTGGGGGTTGCTGAAGATAACACATGTGCACATTTTTTGATCCTAAGTTTTTATATGCTAAACTCCATTTGGCCAATTTTAAGTATTGGCAGAGCATTATCGCAGCTGGAAGAGGGCTTCTACTATTATGCTGTGCCTAAAAGGGAAGGGGGATATATGGACGGGTAAGGTTTTAGGTTGAGGGAGATACTGGGGTTTCTATTTCTCCAGTCTTATTTACTGGTGGATCTTCCATTTGGGGACTGAATGTCTTTATATGGGATGGAACAGGGGAGAGATACTGGTACACATGCTATTTTGCACGTGGTTTAAATTGTGGAGAATATGTTACGATTGTGCTGAACATTTTTCTAATAGAACTCTATACTGGTTGGACTTGCATGACAATGTATAAAATATGTTCCTGGAATGTGAAAGGTGCCCAATCTCCAGCAAAGAGAACACAATACTTTTACACTTACAAAAATTAGAGGTGGACATTGTGCTACTACAAGAGAACCACCTGCTTTCTTCCCAGGCACCGCTTTTCAGAAGAACCTGAGTAGGCCAAGTTTTTGGAACAGCACCAAATTCCCACAGTGGTGGAGTGGCTATTCTCATAGCCCATAGACTACCTTTTCATCTGCTAGATACAGTAGTAGACTCACAACATAGATTTATTCTTATTAAAGCTTTAATTGGTCATTCTGAAATGATACTTGGCTCAGTCTATGGCCCAGTAACAGATGATCCTGTATTTTTTACTCGACATATGGCACACTTGATATCGTGGTCAGTTTACTCTCTATTGCTTGGAGGTGATTGGAACCTGGCTTTCTGTAATATTTTAGATCGTTCCAACACCAACACCTCCTCCTTCTCCCAGGCACAGCTAGCCATCCGAGAACTGATGGACACTCTGGGTTTAATCGATCCATGGAGGGCTCTTTTTCCCTCTAGGAAAGAATACTCTTTTCATTCAATCCCCCACAACTCTTTTAACAGGATAGATTATTTTCTAATGGATATTGGACACCTTTCCTCAGTTACATCTTGTTCGTATCTTTCCAAGGTTATCTCAGACCACCACCCCACTTTACTACACTGGAGTCCACGTTCCACTGCAGTTTGAAATAAAGTATTGCGGTTTAATCATCAATTGATGAAATAAAAAAATAACTCCAATCCTATCTCCAAAACTTCCTCACTCCATTTATTAACATTAACACACCCTCTATGCCTAAACTAGATATCCTTTGGGGGGCATTAAAGTGCACTCTTAGAGGCGAGATAATTAGATTAGCCACCATTAGAAAAAAATAACCTCCCAGGTAACATCTCATCTTCTCCAAGAGATACAATCTGTAGAGTTATCACTTCTTTGCTCCCCATCCCAAAACACCCTCACTAATTTGGAAATTCTTAGGGATTGCTATAGTTTTCTATTGACATATAAAGCTGAATATCTTCTCCAAAAATCTAAGATTCGATATTTTGATCAGGGAGACAAGGCGGGCAAACTTCTTGCCCTCCATCTAAGGACCAAAACTGCAGATAAGATAATACCTTCCATTTACAATGCAGCTGGTCTCATAGTTACCTCCCCTCAAGATATTCTCCTTTGTTTTCAGTAGTACTACTCCGATCTGTATTCCTGGCCCCATACTCCATTTAATTCCCTAGAAGTGGAACACTTCTTACAAAGTGTAACACTTCCTTCCTTAGACAACCAACAAGGTGAACATTTAAAGGGTCCTTTCTTGGTGTCTGAAATATGCTCCGCTATTGATGCCTTACCACTGAACAAAACACCGGGACCAAATGGATATACTGTAGAATTTTATAAGGCATATAAAAAACAATTAGCTCCTATTCTCTTAGACACCTATTATTATATCTATGAATATGGCATTTCAGATTATTCCCTCTCCGAAACCACAATTATAGTTCTCCCTAAACCAGGGAAAGACCCTCTTTTTGTCACTAATTACCATCCTATTTCCTTAATAAATGTTGATTTTAAGATACTAGCAAAGATTTTGGCCAACAGACTGGCAAAAGTACGACAATGCTTAATAAGCCTTGAGCAGGTAGGATTTGTGGCTGATAGGCATTCCTTGGATCATATGCAGAAACTCAGTCATCTTATTTCTGCATCCAGGGACTCCTCGGTACCTGCTGCCCTGGTATTCCTGGATGCAAAAAAAGCTTTTGATCGTGTGTCATGGGACTATCTGTTTTATCTTATGCCCAAGTACCGTATCCCCCAGCAATTTATTCAATGGGTAAAGGTTCTGTACACCCAGCCTACGGCCCTTGTTCTCTGCAATGGCATGCTTTCCAATACCATTGACTTGAGTCAGAGCACCAGACAGGGTTGTCCTCTTTCCCCTTTTTTATTTAATCTTTATTTAGAACCACTCATTCGCTATATCAACACCTCCCCTTCAATTCAAGGTATCGTTGTTGGGCCCTACCAGTACAAGTTGTCAGTTTACGCAGACGACATATTACTTCACATCTCACACCCTTCTACTTCAATAAAGTCTGCTTTATCTGTTATAGACCAGTTTGGAACATGTTCTAATTATAAACTTAATATAACCAAAATGGAAGTGATGCCTTTAAATAAATATACTTTTTCCTTGGAAGCGTCTCAGCTGGGCCTAAAATGGGTTAAAGATCATATGAAATATTTTGGGATTTATCTCTCTACTTATAATTCACAAATGAAACAATACAATCTCAATAAAACTCTAATCCAAATTAGTAAGGATCTTAATCACTGGACAACACTACCTCTATCTTTGTGGGGGAGGATTAATATAATAAAAATGAATGTTCTCTCCCGGTTATTATACTCGCTTCATATGACTAATCTTTTTCTCCCTAAATCCTGGTTTCTCCAGGTGAACCATATAATATCTAATTTTATTTGGGGTAAAAAAAAAAAAAACGAGAAGAACGATTGCAAAACTCCAGCGTAGTAAAGTTAATGGTGGACTGCAACTACCGGACCTCCTTCTTTACTACTACTCAATCACATGCTCGGTACTACTACGATGGATTCAAGAGATGTCAGTTGAGGCCTGTCAGACTTATGTCCTGCAATGGCTCCAAATCAAAAGCACACTATGTTCTCTCCATGGAATAGACATAGGTGCTCTTATTTATGCCGTACCTAAGAACATTCCCAGAGATATACTCAGTATGCCCATCAAGACCATTCTCAGGATTTTCACTATGATAAATGCCAAGTTTCACCTATCTCTAGAAAAAGATACTTCACAATCAGTTCTCAGAAACCCTAATTTAAAGATAGATGGTAAACCTCTAAATAAAACATTCTGGCCCTTTTACTCCAAACTTAAAGTGGCTGATCTTTTAAGCGACCAACAATTATTGACATTCCATGAGGTAAATAAATATCAAGTACCTGCTGATTATGTTTTTTATTATCTACAATTATCCCATATGCTTCACTCACATTTTGAGCTGAGACCCTGGAATCAATACTTATCTGGGCCCCTATTACAAACTATCTCATCCCCTCCTATATCACATTTCATCTCCTACTTTTATCATCTCCTGAGAGAATATCTGGAGCCACATAATTGTCATCCACAATATGTGTGGGACCAAATATTGCCCATTTCTTCCCCAAGGGAGAGATCCTGGCCTGATATTTGGGAGCATCTCTATCAAGATGTGAGGTGAGATAGATATTGTTCACTACAATTTTTTGTAATCCATGATTTATATTATACCCCAGCTAAACTACATAAAATGGGACTACTTTCTTCCAGTTTATGCTTCAGATGTGAGACACTGCCCGGTAATTTATTCCATATACTGTGGGAATGTAACAAGGTTTTATCCTTTTGGGCTGCTATCAAAGCTAACTTAGACCCCCTGTTGGGTCTCTCTGATGCACTTACACTTCAAATTTGTATTTTGGGTAACTATGGATTGGTACTACTGGGGAAACAATGCAAACATATGGCTATGATATCCTTATGCACTAAAAAAATTATCTTACGACACTGGCTCGACCAAGCAGTACCTTCCAGAGCCGAATGGATTAAAGAAGTTCTCTTTGCCTTACAGGCTGAAAAGATTATAACCCAGATGTCAGACAGACTCCATTATTATAATGAAGTATGGGTCCCTCTGTATGCCTTGTTAACAGTCTAATTATGATAATGTAATATTTGTCTTTGATAACTTGGATGTTTGACCATGGACACATAACTCTCCTTACTACTTTAAATAAGGGTGTGTACCAGGGGAGGGGGGTGGTGTACTGGGGTTGACGGTAGGGTGGGTAGGCAGGAGTGAGGGAAGGGAGGAGGATAAAGTATGTAAGATCAGTTGTGTTATATTAGTATCCAATGTATTATTTTTTATCATTCTAATACTCTAAATAGAAGATAGTTTCAAATTGTAGATTGTAGAACTCTGAAGCAAAATCTTGACACAATATGATATATATATATATATATATATATATATATATATATCATTTTTCTTTCTTCCTTTTCTCTATACAACTGTAATTGCAAGTATGCTCTTTGTAACAACAAAATATATAAACAAAGTTTATTCAATGAGAAGAACATCCATATGAGCTAATTCTTAAAGACACACATATATATATATATACACATGTATATATATATATATATATACTACTACCAGTCAAAGTTTTAGAACACCCCATTTTTCCAGTTTTTATTGAAATTTAAGCAATTCAAGTCCAGTGAATAACCTGAAATGGTACAAAAGTAAGCGGTAAACTACTAGAGTTAAAAAAAAGGTTTAAGTTGAAAAACTGCTTTAGAGAAATTGCAAAGAAAGCCAAGGTGTCAGTGAGTACAGTTTCCTACACCATCAAAAGGCACTTGGAAACTGGAGGAAACTCTCACAGGAAGAGGTCTGGCAGACCCAAAGCCGCAACAGAATCAGAAGACAAGTTTCTGAGAGTCAACAGCTTGCGTGATAGGTGGCTCACAGGACAACAGCACAGAGTGACTGGCACCCTGAACCAAAAGGGCTACCACAGCATTTTGCAGCACAATGCAATACCCTCTGGTCTACGCCTAGTTGGTCAGGGGTTCATCCTACAGCAAGATAATGACCCAAAACATACCTCCAGGCTATGTCAGAACTACCTTCGAGGAAAAGAACAAGACGGTAGGCTTCAAATCATGGAATGGCCAGCACAGTCTCCAGACTTAAACCCCATCGAGCTGGTTTGGGATGAACTGGACAGAAGGGTGAAAGCAAAGCAACCTACAAGTGCAACACATTTGTGGAACTTCTGCAACAGTGTTGGAAGAACTTCCGAACAATATTTGATGTCCATTGTAGGAAGAATGCCACAAGTGTGTTCAGCGGTTACAGTATATCTGCAAAAGGTGGCTACTTTGATGAATCAAAAATTTAGATTAAATTTTGTTAAACAAAATGATTCTATGATTTCTTTTTTATCTCCAATTGTTTATTTGTTCTATGCTTTAATTTCAGAGTACATTGAGACATTAACCTGTGTAAATTTCACTAAAACTGGAAAATAGAAGTTCTAAAACTTTTGACAGGTAGTGTGTATATATATATATATATATATATATATATATATATATACACACACACACACACACACACATATACATCTTATGAGTAGGACTGTGATTTACAGTTAGTACTATAGATCTTATGAGTAGGATTGTGGTTTCAGGTTTTTTCTATAGCTGGGTGTCTTAGGCTGTATGCAAGGGCATTTAGTATTACAATTTCAGCTAGAGGCTGGGCTAGGATTAACTAATTCTACTAGCTGTGGAGAGAGCTAGTGTGGAGAGGATTTTTGTTAGTTTTGCTATTTTTTTTTAATTTAGCTTAAAGGTTTCTGTGGCTCTGTTTTTTGAATTAAGCTTAAAGCTTAATTGGTTACTGTGTCTTTTGAATTTAGCTTAAAGGTTTCTGTGGCTGTGTTTTTTTAATTAAGCTCAACAGGGGGCACAACTGCACCACTTAAAGCCAGGGAGGGAGGGGCCTATAGAGGACCTGGAGCAAACATCTAATTTATAGACTGTATGTGTTTATGAGACTTGGGAACACTGTTGGTGGGTTTGTAATTCTGTTCGTAAACAACTGCAATCAGAATAGAGAGCCTTTATTTCACTGTCCTGTACAAGTAGTGTGAACCATGGGTAGGACTGTGGGGTGCAATGGTTGTGGGGCAGCAGTGTGGATGAACATACTGTGGAGACTGGGAGGGTGCCCAATATGCCACAGGTTAAGGAGGCTCAAGGAAGGGGTTCAGTGGCTTGGCAGTGAGCTGGGGAGGTTGAGGGGGAAGGGGAGTGTTGTGTTGGTAGAAGGGTTAACATCTGAGAGTATCATGGGAGCACCACAGAGAAGGAACAGTGGGTCAAGGTAGGGGTCAGGGAGAGGGGGACAAACTAGACAGAAAGCCACCCGATGATGGGTGGACTCTAGTAGGGCCTAGCAAAAGAGGAGCAGTAGTAGGCAGGAGGGAGGAGAAAATGCATAGTAATGTAAAGAGGGTAGGGAACAGGTTTGCTGTACTAGCGACACATGGGGAAGAAAAGGACACAGGAGGAGATTGCACAAGGGATAGCACTCACGAAGAGAGGGGAGTGATGGGCATTACTAGTGGAGAGATGGAGCATGGTGTGGTAGGGGGATGGATAACACTCAGAGAGGTGAGGAGGAAGAGGGAGTTGGCAGCCAAATAGGAGGAGGGGAAGGGGTCTCAATTGAGATGGCAGGAGGAAGACACTGGGGCAAATGTTAAAAGCACCACCTTGAGTGGAATGAGAATCTGGGTTGGGGGGGTAGCAGCAGGCACAAGGAAAGAGGAGAGGGATCTACTGGTGTTGGGGGACTCCATACTCAAGGTGATCAGATGGGGCAGCAAGGGGGACAGGCACAGTCAGATATGGGTGGAGTCCATAAGGGGATTAAAGGCAGACAAGGCAGGACAGACAATCCGAAGGTGCACAAGGAGGGGTAGAAGGAAACTGCACATTGTGGTGCATGTTGGGACAAACTACCTAGCAGGGGAGGTGTATTGCAAAAAAGGTGGATTTAAACTAGTTGGGGGATGACAAGTAGACAGCAGCTAGCAGGGATCTGATAGAGCAAACTCTCATCCTACCCCCCCAGGCTAGCAGAGAAGGATTCAGGGTGTCCAAAAATGGAGGGAGTAGAAGGGAGGAGATGGAGGGCAATGAATGGAAGGGGGCAGGTTAGATGGTGGTCTCGCTGAATGTGAGAAGCTTAGGCAACAAATCAGCTGAGCTACAGGCACTCTTGGCAGGGTGGAGAGTGGATATTGTGACTGACATGGAAATGTGGGCAACCGAGCACCAGGACTTGGATCTGGCAATCTCAGTGTAAAAATTATATAGGAAAGACTGTGAGAAGGGGAAAGGGGGTGAGGTGGCAGTGTATGTGAGGGACGGGATCAAATGCACAAGGGATGAGGGGGAGAAAAGGAGAACAGAGACAGTCTGGCTGCAGCTCCTAGACTCAAGGGCTAGGAAACCTAGGTTTAGGGTGGTATACAGGCCACTGTCCCAATCTGAGGATCTTGACAGGGAATTAGTGGGACAAATCAGAGAGGTACATAGAGGAGGGAAGGTGGTCATCATGGGTGATTTCAACTTGCCGGGGTTGACTGGGGCATTCCGATCACCTCCAGTGCTAGGGAGCAAGTGCTCCTGGATGCTATCCAGAAGGGTCTCCTGTTGCAGTTGGTCAGTAGACCTACTGGGCTAAAGAACACTTTTGATCTGGTATTGTTGAATGGGGAGGCAGTAAGGGAAATAAGGGTGGAGGACCCACTAGCTGACAGTGATCACCAAACAGTGTGGTTTAATATCACGATGTGCAGGGAGCCAGAGAACTCAGTAACCTGGGTGGTAAACTTCAGGGGGGCAGACTTTGGGAGGATGCGTGAAATACTGAAAAGAAAACTGGAGGGCATAATGCAGGAGATGGATGTGGAGTAGAAATGGGATATTAAACTGGGGATTACAGAAGCAATGGAAGCCTGCACCAAGACACAGAGTAAGAGGAGCAGAGCAAGAAAACTATGCTGGTTGAACAGAGAGGTAGTGGAGGTGGGGAGGGCAAAACAAGAGACACACCAGGTCTATAGGAGGACAGGGAAGGAAAGGGACAGGGATGAGTATGCAAGATGGTCTTGGGAAGTGACTAGAAAAGTAAGAGATGCCAAGGCTCAGAGGAAACCGAGATTAGCACAGAAAATAAAGGTGGGGACTTTTTCAGATACAACATGGAGAAAAGGAAGTGAAAGGAGACAATAGTGAGGATAAAAAAGGGTAGGGAGTGAATGGAAAAGGGGGAGGAACAGGCAGAAGCACGGAATAAATACTTTTGCTCCATGTTCACAGAAGAAAAGGGGAGGATTGCTATCACCATGGACTGGGAGGGATGGGATGGGGGGGGAGGTGACAGATGGAAGGATTGAGGGAGGTAGAGCCCTAGAGGGACTGAGGGCACTGAGGGTAGACAAGGCACCAGGGCCAGATGGTATCCACCCAGGGTCCTGAGGGAGATGGTGGAGGTGTTAGTGGAGCTGCTGGTGGATCTGTACAGCACCTAACTGGAGTCGGGATGTGTGCCACTGGACTAGAGGATAGCACATGCAGTGCCATTACACAAGAAAGGACCAGGGGATGAACCAGTTAATTATCTTCCGGTATGTCTCACCTGCATAGTGTGCAAACTCATGGAATCAATACTAAAGGAAAGACTGGTGTGGTACCTGGAGGACAATGGCCTCCAGGATGTGATGCAGCATGGATTCATTTCAGGCAAGTTCTGTCAAACCAACTTGGTACAATATTATGACTGGGTGACAGGTGATCTGGATAAGGGTCTTGCGGTGGATGTTCTCTACTTGGACTTCAGCAAGGCCTTTGATTCAGTGCCTCATGGGTGGCTTAGGGGGAAGCTAACTGCTGAACGTGTAGGATAGGGCCAAAAATGACAAACTGGATTACAAGCTGGCTAAGTGGGAGGCTGAAACCGGTGGTGGTGGTGGGAGGGGAACTCTCAACTTGGAAGATAGTCACTAGTGGGGTGCCACAGGGCTCTGTGCTGGGACCAGTATTATTTGGGCTCTTCATATCAGACATTGCACATGGGGTGGTGAGCAAGGTAAGTCTGTACACAGACTACACCAAAATGGGAGCAGTGGTGGATGGAGAAGAGGGATGGAAGCAGCTGCAGAGGGACCTAAGCAGGCTAGAGGAGGGGTCAGAGAAGTGGCAGCAGGGGTTCAATGCAAAGAAGTGTAAGGCTAAATGCACTTTGGGGCAAAGAACCCAAAAAGAGAATACTGGCTGGGGGGGTTAAGCTGGAGATCAGTGAGGGGGAGAAGAACCTATGGGTAATAGTAACAGGGACTATGAACAATACTGTCCAGTGCAGAAGAGCAGCTGCAAAAGCCAACAAAATGCTGGGGTGCATAGCAAGGTGGTTTTCATCCAGGCAAAGAGAGTTGATCTTGCCCCTCTACAGGATGCTGGTAAGGCTGCACATAGAGTATTGTATGCAGTTTTGGAGGCCATACCTGAAGAATGATATCAGGCTACTGGAGGGGGTGAAGAGGAGGGCAACAAAGAAGATATGTGGAATGGAGGGGAGAGGCAATGAGAGCAAGCTGGGAATCCTGAATATTTACACCCTGGAGAATAGAACGGCAGGGGGGCCATGATAAAGACATTCAAGTATCTGAGGGGACTCAATAAGGATGGGGCAGATGGGGTCTTTAAGCTAAGGAAGGGGAGGGGCACAGGGGGGACAGGCTAAGAATAGAGGGAGAAAAATTGAGGAGGGAAATGAGGAGACACTATTTCATGGAGAGGGTGATAGCAAAATGGAATGCGCTGCCAGAATGCGTGATATCGTGTAAATATGTGAACAGCTTTAAAATGGCATGGGGCAAGGAGCAGGGAAAATGAGGATGGGTGACTTGGGGGTTGGCAGTGGGATGATAAAGGGAAGGGGAAGGGAGGTGGGGCAGCTGTAAACTAGGGGCGCTAGCTGCACAATCAAGCAGACGTAGATAGACCGGGTGGTCTCTTTCTTCTAGCACATTTGCATGTTTGTAGGAATATTGTTCCTGATTAGTTCAGGCATGAAGATGAATTGGCACAGGCAGTCCACCCCAGATCTTCACTTCATTTTCTTTGCTTTTGAGACTGCAGTACGGGTTGTCCGTTTAAATGATTCATTAATGAATCTTTGCTATAACCATTGTTGACATGTGGTTATGACATTGAGGTTGTGTACTAAATGAATAGTAATACCTGCTTATATGGAACTTGCAAAAAATAAGAACTGTGCAAGGTAGCACATTTTTGAATAAGGCACACTACAAGGATTCTGAAAAGCTTAACATAAAATATCTGATGCAAGATGCAATTTTTCTGCATCCTTATCTTCACATTTGAATCTTCAAAGGAGTACATGTATTTAAATGTATCACAAATTACTTATATATTCTAAGAAATTGATTTATCAACTTTTTCCCCTAATTTATTTACCTAGGATAGCTCTACTCAGTAGCAATATATTAATATTGCTATTAATCGGGTCCCTCATCTACCCAATTAAACAGCTGGTTAGACTGAATTACAGGGTGGTGCAGTGATTTGTTCAAGGTCACACAATGATTTACTGACTGTGTAGATTTATAAATCTCTGATCTCTTGTTTCTCCGTGGTTGGACTAGTTGTCCACAATGAGTTCTGCTCAGGTTAATACTGTAATCATACTCAAGTACCTGCTGAATAATATAACATTTATGTCAAAACTGTCAGTTCAGCTAAGATTGTTGTACACGTGTCACATTTTTTTTTAAATAATTTGCAATGTGTATTTTAAAACAAAATTATATTGCCCTTGGTGCACAGTACAAACATGAGGAAAACAATCTTTTCAACTATGATATGCTCTGTACACAGAGATGTTCTGTTTTATTAGAAAGCATATAATCTTTACCGTCTACATTTTTGTACAGTCCTATCCAGAACGAATGTGATTTATCAGATAAGTCTCCTATGGTGTGCCAGATAAATTCACCTTCAGCTGGATCTTCAATGGAGAGTAAAGAACCACCTGAAAAATGTGAAAGAAATTATCAAACTGGTTTCAGTTTTCACTGGTAAACAAGTAGAGACTGTCATGAAGAATGAAATCTCAGTAACTGCTATTTCAAAGCTGATAGACACATCTTAAAAGGTTAATTTAAGAACAGTTATACCTCAAAGCTGTATATTTCAAAGACTCCATAGCACAAAAATGTTAATGTGTCTCAGAATGTTTTGCCAAACAATTTTATAGTAACCTTCTTTGTACAGTTTATAAACATATTCACTTCCATTCCCATCACCTAAAACACATAAAGAGTAATGTAGTGTATCAGAAAAGAACATTCCCCGATTCAGAATTCACAGACACCAAATACTAAAAATATACAATAAAAATGTTTTTCCTTTTTTATGTATTTTTTTTTTCCTTAATTCATGTTTCACTTCCAGGCCTAAAAGTCTTGGTCCCCAAGTATTATAACTGAAGCCCCCCCCCCCACACACACACACACCTTCCAGTATGCTCAACTCTTTCTCTCCTGGATCATTGAAAACATATTATACAGTACTGTAGGTTTACATACCAATTCCTCCCAATGCACTGTAAAATAAGAGCATAGAATTTGAAGTCAGATAAGGGCTGCTTGGACCACCAAGTCTTCCCATTTTTCTGTACCTACATTATCAGGACAGACCCTACTTGATCTACAGCGCCTTCTCCCTTGCCCCTTCCTTTCTGCTATGATTTCCTTGTGCCACTCCCATGCATTTTTGAACTATATCACTGTTTTTACCACAGCCATTTCCACCAGCAGACTATTCCAGGAATCCACCACTCTTTCTGTGGAGAAGTACTTCCTTGCATCTCTCCTTAATCCACCCTTTCAAGCTTCGTATCATGTCCCCTTGTTCTTGAGTACCTTTTTTTAATGAAAATAATTTTTCTCCTTTACCCTTTTTGATATTTAAAGGTACTGTATCTATCATATCCCCCTTTTCACCCTCTCTTCCAGTGTTTACATATTGAAGTCCTTTAATTTCTTCATGTTTGGCTTTTGATGCAGATTCTTCACCATTTTAGTTTTCCTCCTCTGGACTGCCTCCACTTTGTCTATAACCTTCCAGAGATAGCAGGCATGATTCACAAAGCCCTAATATTGATGCAAGGGGACTGCAACAAGCATTAATGGTGCAAGTGACACCTTGTGTTGAAATCTGCCCAGCGAGCTATTCACAAAAGCATCCTACATTAACCTCAGGCTGCCAGCATCAAACAGGCTTGCACCACCCATGCCCCCAAAAATGGGTTACTATCTGGTTCTAGGGGGCATGAGGCAGATGTAATCTGCCACATCCCCATAAATGTAATTCCCATAACTTCACCAGAGGATGATTTTCTAAGTACCCTTAGACCAGCCAGGCCTGGTCTAAGGGTACTTAGAACAATTTCCTCTGGAGGGGTTTAGCCTGTTGAGCAATGTGTCACGTTCCACCAACGCACACATACTCAGCCCTGATATGCCCATTATGGCGATTTAAACATATATTTAACCCTAACAAAAAGCACAAGTTGCTGCTCAGTGCTCAATGTCATTCTTGCATTTTGGTATTTAACTGAAACTGAAACTGAAAGCACAGGGGGGCTTGTGTGAAATGTGGAGGTTTTTATTCTTTGCATTTTGTGTCTTGATGTGGAGCTGCTGAATTTCATTAAAAGGACTTGATCACCCTTGAACTCTTTTGTTGTTGTCTGCCTCCAAATGTGTGTGATTGCCAAGGTTTCTTATTTTGCTTATAGCTGTTTTATATTGTGCACCACACACTGAGCAGTGACTCCTGCTTTTTGTTTTGGTTGCATCATTGTTTTAGTACTGCTCCGGTTACACGCTTTAAATTTAGTGCACACAGTGGTTATCAGTTTACAGCATAATGAGCTCTGCACCAATGAATGTTACATCAGACACAAGTACTGGAGTCCCTGGCCAAAATTCACTCAACAAAGCAATTTGTGGAGTAATGCAGAATCCGCAAAGTAATCAGCAATGTGAAGCGGAGTACTTCATTTCATAATGAGGAACGCAAAGTCCATTGATAACAATGACTTTGCATTACTCCACCTTCCCCCAATCACTTCTGCACCAATTTTAATGTGAAGTACATAGAAATCAATGTACTTTGCATCACTTCGCCTTGTTATTGAGCTCCAAGTTGAATTTTGCAGTGATTCATGGGATTGCAGGTCACATGGGCTCTAGATTGTACTGCACAGCCTCAGTTCTGTGTACTGTAGTGTGTGTAGTCATAGATCGAGACAGTGTCCTCTCAGAGCTTTGCGATTCAAATCCTCTAAAAGCTGTTAAAAAAGCCTTTTTGAGCCTTTTTGTTTTGCTCAAAATTTAGTACATTAGTTGTAGGAAACCCTCCTGTGCTCATATCATTGAGTGTTTATTGTTTGTGTGTGGATTTTGAATGTTAATTTAGAACATTCAGTCTGTGTACTGACAGACACTTCAAGTGTGCTTTTGGGGGAGGGGAGTATCTGTGGTGGAGGTAGGTTAAAACTGGGAGAAAAAGGCAGTCTTTCTGTTTTGGTTATATTTTTCTTGTATAACTGTTAATGTACACACAGTAATATTTTCAGTAATTCTTGACTTTTTTTGCTGATTGTTGTGGTGCAGCAGTGCATAATTTCAGTTTGTCTAAAAGATTTGGCTATATTACTGAAGTTTTCAGTTTGCTACGCATTATTTGTAGTGTGTGTGTGAGTGTGTGTGTGTGACACGTGCCATCAAATCAGACACATTTTATTGTGCCACAGAGTAGTTGCAGCAGTGTGAACCTGCTATCCACCACACCTGTGTGATTTTGTACTGCGTTGTGGTACAGTATCTGGTTTTGGACTGTTACTGCAGTGCACTGCACCCTCCCAAATGGCAGAAGGTAATCTTTTCCAGATTGGTTTGTGACTTGTCAGCACTGGTTAAGGCGTTGTTGTGACTTTACAGCTGCATCTCTTCTTGATTGTGCAGTGCAATCTTAATCTGTCTGTGCTTTTGCATCTTTTTAGTGCCCAGGATCCATCTGCAAGCCACAGTTGTTTTTTTAGACTTCACATCCACCGGCCC
The DNA here is from genome assembly GCA_016271365.2 of Neoceratodus forsteri. NCBI lineage: Eukaryota > Metazoa > Chordata > Ceratodontiformes > Ceratodontidae > Neoceratodus > Neoceratodus forsteri. Next base: position 1,791,576,786 of record CM057456.1, read on the forward strand.
AGACTGAAAGTTCGGAAATCTAAATGTGTTTAGAATTTTCTTGGTGATCCCACAAAATGCCTGCAAAGAGATGTGCAAGCAAAACTGTTTCTGTCCGTGGCACTGCTGCCAGTGGCAAGGTTGACCATGGGCATGGTAGTATGAAGAAGTGCATAGCTGATGTCAGTAAAGGAATTTCTACATCAATGTTTTTATAATGCAGTCTATAGCTTCTCTCATAGTTGGAGGAGATGATGTTGTCCCAACTGGTGGTGCTAGTGCAGTTTCTGCTGGCATGAGTATTGCTACCTCAAATTCCACTTCTGACCATTTAACCATTTCAAAAAATATAGCTGAGTCTAAAGCTGTAACTGACAGTGTAGATGATGTCATATTCCCCATTAACATCCCCATGGTACTTGAACATGATTCTAATCCTGGCAACGATAATCCACAATGCCACATTTCTTCCAGTGCTGTTGAGGTCATGCCTTTGCCATCCAATGACTCAAAGTGTGAAGCAAAAATATCGGGTGATGATGAGGATGATGCTGTGGTTGGAACATGTTCTCTACATGACAGCATCCAAGCTGAAAATGTTGATGTGGATGATGTTGATCAATATGATAATGATGTCAGTGACCCCTGTTGGGAACCGGAGAAAAAGAAAGTCAAGGTGGCTGTGTCTGGGTCTGTTGGCATTAAACCCCCCCCCCACAAAAAAGTTGTTATTTAGTGGTTCCTGTTGATGATAATGATGATGACCCAGTACTAATCATAGGTAGTCATGGTGGTCAGTTGGAGTCCAAGTATGTCCAGCCTGAAAAATCAGGTAGCACACACCCTATTTCAGGGGTTAAAAAAACAGAGTCCAATAAGCAGCATCACGGACATGTTTTTTTTTTTGTTTGTTTGTTTTTTATTAAATGGGTTAGACCATTGAGAAAAACTCATTTAAAATGGTGACCCTTGGTCATACAATATTATGGTTACAACAAATATATAAACACAGAGAGAGAAAAAAATTAAAAAATACATTAACATACATAACCTAAAATAGAACAAAACCTATTTAACCACAACAATCCTTCTTTTGCCCAGAAAGTGATTCCAGATACCAGGTTTTAACAGCTTTACATAAAGGTATTTTGTGATTATACAACCGAAATCTTACAGGAATCATATTCCAAAATCTAGGAACTAACTGACTAAAAAAGAAATCAGAACGTTTAGTTTTTAGTCTAGGTAAAACCAACTCCCTATATCCTGCATTTCTTAAAGAAGGTTTAATTTCCCTAACTTCTAACCTTTCAGCCAAGTATTCTGGGATTGCCATAGTAATACTTTTAAAAGCCAAAATATATTTATGCAGCTGTCTTCTCTCTGTCAACGAAATCCATCCCAATCTCTGATACATTAGACAATAATGGGTATCCTTAGGACACTGTAAGATCAATCTTGCAAGGCGATTATACAGTACATCTAATCTGTACAATCTACCAGACTGAGAGTTATCATACAATATGTCCCCATAATCAAAAAGAGGAAAAATCTGAGACTCAACAATTTTCTTTATCATAATTCCTCCTAAACAATTTTTATTTTGATATAATAATCCCACCCTTACACCCACTAATTTAACCAACTCATCTATATATATATAACCAGTAGCCAAGGGATCCATCCAAAAACCCAAATACTTATAAGTCATCACTTGATCTAATTCTACCCCTTCAGAATCCAGCACTGACAATTTTGCACAAGTTCTAAGTTTCCCATTAGATCCAAATAACATACATTTTGTCTTACTTACATTAATTTTAAGTTTCCGTTGTGACAAGTACCCATATAATTTATCAAAGCTCAACTGTAAATTTAATTGAATCTCTTCCACCGAAGAAGCAGAAGTATATATTATTGTATCATCTGCATACAATTGATAAGCCAAAGTATTCACATGGCACCCCAATTCTCTAAGATAAATCAAAAAGAGCAAGGGACCAAACACTGATCCTGAGGGACCCCCTGCACCACTGGCAAAGGTGATGATAGAATCTTATTAACAACTGTTGTCTGCATCCTACCCTCTAAATAAGAGGAAAACCACTGAAGAGCACTACCTGAAAGTCCAATATCCTTCAAGCTTAATAAAAGTGTCTGATGATCCACCGTGTCCAAGGCCTTGGAGAGGTCAACAAAAATGGTGCCCATTAAAAGGCCCCTATCCATAGCTTTGTTGACATCATCCAAGACCCTCGACACGGCATAAATTGTATTATGCGATTTACGGAATCCTGACTGATATTTGTCAAATGAATCATTCTGATTCATAAATACTATCAATTGTCTAGCCACAAACCCCTCCAATATCTTCGATATTTGTGACAATAATGATATTGGTCTATAGTTATTAAATTGATCCCAACTCCCACCTTTATATATTGGAACAACCCTAGCTATTTTCCAGTCAGAGGGCAGTATTCCCTCTTCAATAGACCAATTATACAAATAGGTAAGAGGAGCTGCTATCTTCCTATGTTAAAAGTAGGGGATCACAATACCTTGTTTGGGATTTTTTTTGTCCAAGATGCAAATGATGAGTCAGTTGCATTCTGCCAGCTTTGCCATGTGTGTGTGAGTCGAGGTAAAAAGGGGAGTCATCTGTACATGGGGGTCCAGCATACACATCTTAAGAACAGGCACATGGCACTGTGGACCCGGCACCAGATGGCAGCTAATGCCATAGTATGGCATTCACCCTCATCATCAACCTTACTGAGCATGTTATCCCCTTCCATGAGTGTAAGACCAAGTTGTAATGTCTGCAGTAGTAATGAAATAACACCAGAGGATTTCTACAGGTGTGATGAGGGAGAGGATTATGATTTAGATATCTTGTCAAGTGGTTGTCAGTGTAGCAGTGGTGGTGGTAGTGATCAATGCAGTATGTCTAGTGCAAGTGGTACATCAACCCCTGTACATAAAATGGGGAAAATAACTTTGCTTGTGGACTTGTCACCTGTGCACCCCTCTTCATCACACCTCCACACCCCACACCCAGCCATTCTCAGAGCCAAGCCATTTGTCACAGCCCATGCAAAACATGTAAGTCAGCCCACGTTGGAGAGTGTTTTTGTCCATAACTTCCTGCCTGCCTGCCTGAATAATGTGACCTACATTGTGTACACCATGTGATGTGTGTGGCCTGCCTGTGAATTCTCACTCTGCCTTAAAGTGGAATAAGGCAGAGTGCACAATGCGAAGCCATAATTACAATGTGAAGTGGGGAAGTGCGGGTTTAAAATGGGCACTCTGGGTAGTGGAACTGTGATGCGAAGTTGCCACTTTGCGACCACTTTGTGAGTGGAATTTTACTTCGCAGCATCTCTAGTCCCTGGAGGGGAACCAGTAAGCCAGGTTATGAACTTTACAGAGACATTGCTGCAAAAAACAGTGCTTGATTTTTTCACTGCATCTGCAAAGGGCAGTGACAACACTAGTAGTGTTGATTTGGCACAGTTGGCAACTCAACATGTCATTACTATTAAGGACGTGTATGCTGGCTATGAAGAAATTGCACACAAAATCAGGAGGCTACACAGGTGAACACAGGCAAAAATGGAGCATTACCTGAAGGTGAAGAGGTTCCAGAGAGGTGTACAGATCCTTAAAGAGCAGCTGACACCTTCAGAAGAACTCTAACAAAACATAGTATTTAGATACAGTTCAGCTTGCATTTCACATTAGTTCTTTTTTCCTCCTCCCCATTATTTATTGCTGCAGTCATTTGCATGAAAACAGGCTTTTTGCTCCTTAAGAGTTCACCTATTTCTGTTACTGTCTCCCTACCTGAGGTCATAATGCACTGCTTGCGACATCACAGTTACTCTCATGGCAACAGATTGTGATGTCATAACAAAGCATTATGACTTGTAGGGAGTAAGCTATAGAGGCAGATTAACGTTAAAGTAACTGCAAGGGATAAAAAATTGTATTCATGCACATTTTCTCAGTAATAAATAATGGGAAGGAGAAATCTAGAATATATATATATAGAATACAAGCAGAATTCTACCTAATTAAGTTTTTCAAAGTTTGCTTTGAGGCGTCAGTAACTCTTTAAGTTCCCTTGGACAAGAACAAAACAGATTCTCTGACTTGTGGTTGGATGAGATCCATGGTTCATCACTGTGTCTAATTAAGCTGATTGTGCAAGAGGTCTCCATCGAGCAACACAAACTGGCAGTGGTTTTGAAAGAAAAGGAGGTAACTTTCAATAAATTTCCTGACTGTCTCAAGTTTGTCACCTTAAAAGAAAAGCTAAATAAACCTATTGCCCAACTTGATAAGAAATTGATGGCACAAAAGCAGAAAAAGTTCTTGCGGGATGAAAAACACTGTATGAATAATTGTGTATTTAATTGGAAAAATAGCCACAACAATTAAAGCCTATCCTAAAGAGAACAAAGATGGGGACACACAATATGCAGGGAGTGATTCTGATGCAGCATCTTCAGTTTGTTTAGAAGACAGTATGGAGGAAGTTATGGATGCACCATAAGTGGAAGTAGTTGGACACAGACAACAGACACTAGCCACACAGTTACGACGCAGCACCAGAGTAGCATTTTGGGACATGCAAAATACAAACGTACCCAGAGAAGAGATGTAAGAAGCAAAATATTTCAACAGTCCTACCAAGGACAGGCTTGGGGTTCAAGGAGACAACCTCGGGGCAGAACATTTGGGAGGAGGGGAAGGAGGAGGGGTAGATTTTGAGTGCTGATGTAAATGTCATTAATCTTTCTGATTATGCCTTAACAGATGATGATTATCAGTTCTGAATAAGGGGTTGAAGTTTGCTCCTACACATTCCTTTAATGCATTTGAATTATATTTAGATTTGAATACATTTGTAAGACATTTGAATTAATTTTTTTTTTTTTGCAAAGGATGAGGGGGATAGTCAACCCACTGGTGACATCACTGATATGCATTCTCTAAAATAGTCAATTGACAAAACTGTGATTGCAGATTCACCGCAGTTAACACAAAGTCATGTTAAACAGTTTAAACCACATTCTACATTTATGCCACCACAAAATCCAGTAGTACAGGTATTTTTTAAAGCTTTTGAAAGAGATCTTAAAAGGCTGGTTAATGAAAAACAAAAACCTAGTTATGTTAACATGACTCAGGCTGAATCTGAAGCAGCTAGATCATCATTGGAAGCAAACAATGCTATAACCAAGAGCCTTATTATCTTTATTAAGCCTAATTTGGGGATGTTATTAAGGGTTGGCTAACAGAAGAAACGTTGATATAATAAGATATTGCCACACCTCTAATAAGGTGTTGTTTTTCTGTTATTCTGTATTGGGTGAAAAAATATATATTTTTCCTTTCCCAAGGAAGTGCTTATAACTCTAATTTCACTTATTCTCTGATATTATACAGTGGTGGTCTGGGGCCGGTCTTCAGCTCACTGAAACAAATGTGGGTTATTGGTAGGATTTATAAATATACTTGGCAGATTCTGAACTCCCTGGGACTGGTTTATTTATAGTAATTAAAGGCTTTAAGGAGCTGTAGAATGTAGTGATATGTTTTATAATATAGTACAAATATTAAAGGACCTACACATCAGCTACAGTAATTTTTTTGTTTACCTTTTTATGGGTTATGAAAATTTGGGGCATTGACTACATAAATGGCTCCTAATGTTTTTTATTAACCTGGAAAATTATTAGTTACTTTACCCCCCAATGTTGTACCAAATGTAGTATGTGATCACACTCCCTTTGTAATGTATAAGGGTACAGTATGGTACTCTCCAAATACTCCAGAATTTAATGTTTTATGCATATGTATATAATTTTAAATAAAAAGTTTAAAAAACAAACAAACAGGCTGATAAAGGGGGCAATATGGCGGTGCTGAACACCACTAATTGCATCAGGGAGGAGGAATGTCAGCTTTAAATGTTCAGTACTACAAACCACTGAGCATGGATCCCACTCAGACTTTTAAGAAAGATACTGATGGTTACATTAACAATATGGAGGCAGTCCATAGAAGGGCAACCAAAATGGTGCAGGGACTGCAGCAGAAAACATATGAGGACAGATTAACAGAGCTCAATATGTACTGTATACCATACAGCAAAGGAATGAGAGAGGTGATATGATCAAAACATTCAAACATCTTAAGGGCATTAACAAGGTAAAAGAGTCTAACATGTTTCAATATAAGAAAAATAGCAGGATAAGAATACACATCATAGGATTAGAGGGAGGCCAATTAAGGGGTAATGTGTGGAAGTTCTTTTTCACAGAAAGGGTGGTGGATGCATGGAATGGCCTACCTCAGGAAGTGTTGGATATGAATACAGTGTAAGGTTTCAAACAGGCATGGGATAGGCATAAGGGAACAATATAGATGAACATGAATAGATAGGCCATTGACAGAATACAGGCCTATGGCACATTCATAAGGTAGAAAAAATGAGCAGACTGGACGGGCCTTGCGGTCCTTATCTGCCTTCAACTTCTATGTTTCTATGGACTTAGATATGTGCGCACAAATTGGATGTAGCCATTGATTGACATTTATAAATGTGAGTTGTGTATTTCTTTCTTCAAAACTTAATATAAATGTTTATACAGTATGCACCATTTACAATAGCTTTGGTTGCACTGAATGTCTGCTTCTAACGGACATTTTCTGTTTGCCAAATGCCACAGTAACAATGTTAAAACTAGCATTTAAATCAGAATTGCTATTCCAGGAGTAGCGTCCAACATAGCTTTAAATAGGCAATTGATGCCTTCCATTTATCACCTATCCAGTTGCTAATCTTAATGTTACCTGATCACCTAATCACCTGCCTAATCACCTACCTCAGCTGTTTCCCAAACTTTATCTGGTTGACTGTCTCCCAGTAGCACATAATTTATTTTAGTTACCTCTGGTGTCTGGTGTAAGTGCTGTTCTGTTTTCGTGCTGCCAATCTGCTGTTCTGCTGTTCTGCCAAGGATTAGAGATGCAGCAAATTTAAATTCCGCTAGTGAAGTGGCTGCGAAGTGGGCACATCACATTGTCATTCTGCTATGCGGAGTGGCCAATGTGAAATGCTCACATCGCCTTGTGATTATTACTATGCATTGTCATTCTGCATTAACATGAAGTAAGGCAAAATGACAACAATACTGGCAGCCCCACACACACACAGTCACCAGAATTAATGTGCATCCCCAAAATGCTACTGTCTTGTATCCAGAAAATTCCCCAGTGCTGATGAAGTGAAATGAGAGCTTAACAAAAAAATGCAGGCTCCCAGAATTAATGGCACACTCAGTCATGCGCGCAGTGGTCACTCATACAGAGGCACCAGAATTAATGTGCATCCTCAAAATGCTACTGTTTGTTGTCCAGAAAATTGCCCAATGCTGACGAAGTGAAATGAGAGTGTAACAAGAAATGCAAAGTCTCCCAGAATTAATGGCGCACTCAGTCATGCACGCAGTGATCACACACACTCACCTGAATTAATGTGCATCCCCAAAATGCTACTGTCTTTTGTCCAGAAAATTCCCCAGTGCTGACAAAGTGAAATGAGATTAACAAGAAACGCAAAGTCTCCCAGAATTAATGGTGCACTCAGTCATGTGCGCAGTGGTCACACACAGTCACCAGAATTAATGTGCATCCCCAAAATGCTACTGTCTTGTGTCCAGAAAATTCCCCATTGCTGATGAAGTGAAATGACAGCATAACAAGAAATCCAAAGGCTCCCAGGATTAATGGTGCACTGCAAATACACAGACGGATTAAGATTGCACTGTGCACTCAAGAGATGCAGACGCAAAGGCTCGACACCACCAATCCAGTACTCACAAGTCACAAATCCAAATCTGGAAAAGACTAACATTTGCCGGTTGGAGGGTAGTGCATGGCAGTAACAGTCCACTACCAGTAAAGATACCATAAATCAGTACAACAAATTCATGTAGGTGTGGTGGATAGCAGGTTCACACTGCTGAAATTACTCTGTGGAACAATAAAAGGTGTCTGATGTGATGGCACGCATCACATACACTCACACACACACTACAAATACCTGTAATTCAAAGCTAATTGAAAACCTTTTGTAATATAACCAAATGTTTTAAACAAACTGAAATTATACACTGCTGCACCACACCAATCAGCAAAGAATTTCAAGAATTATTGAAAATATTACTGTGTGTACATTAACACAGTCGTACAAGAAAAATATAACCAAAACAGAAAGACTGCCTTTTTCTCCAAGTTAATCTACCTACACCACAGATATGCCTCTCCCTCAAAGCACACTTCACAGTACCCAGACTGAATGTTCTAAATTAACATTCAAAATCCATGCACAAAAAATAAACACTCAATGATATGAGCACAGGAGGGTTTCCTACAATCGATGTACTACATTTTGAGGAAAAAAAATGACTCAAAAAGGTTTTTTTAACAGCTTTTAGAGGTTTTGAATTGCAGACCTCTGAGAGCAAACTGTCTCCAGCTACCACTACACACACACTACCCAGAACTGAGGCTGTGCGGAACGATCTAGAGCCCATGTGACCTGCAATCCCATGAATCACTGCAGAATTCACCTTGGAGCTCAATTACAAGGCCAAGTAATGCGAAGTACATTGAATCAACGGTGGAAAAGTGATTTGGGGAAGGTGGAATAATGCAAAGTCATTGTTTTCAATGGACTTTGAGTTACTCATCAAGACGTGAAGTGCTCTGCTTCGCGTTGCGATTATTACGTGGATTCATCATTACTCCATGAATCACTTTGTGGAGCGGACTTTGGCCACTTCACCCATCATTATCCATGATGAGTTCTCCCAAGATGAGTGCTGGTAAGAGAACATGCCTGGCACTGTCTAGAAAAGTAGAGAAACTTGGATCACACTCTACAATCTCACAAGATTGTCTTAATCTTGGATAACTGCAGCTCCCCCCCCCCCACCATTACAGGTCTAAGGAATATTAAGCTAGTTTTTTACTGCCTAACACCACCTGCTTAATGCAACCATTAGATCAAGGAATAATCTACAGTTTTAAGTGTAGTGTGAGCCTGTTGTTTTTGGTAAATAAGTTCTTAAGTGGCATTATGTTAAGATAATGAGGGGAAGGTTACTGGACATTCTCAACGCCAAGGAGGAAATTATTGCTTCTGTGTGTGTTAAGAGAGTAAACCTGTTGGACTCCGTGCATCTGATACAGCAGAGGTGGCATGATGTTTCACAAGAGACCATACAGAGGTGTTTTAGGAAGGGAGAATTCACCACTGACCCTCTAATTGGTGTTGTATCAGAGGAGGAGGCGCCTGATGTTAGTGATCTGCCCTCAGAAATTATAAATGAGATCTCTATGTTGGGAAATGACCCCTCTCCCACCGAAGTTGATAAAGTCATGGAAGCTGTTTCAGGATCCCAGGAAACCCGAGAAGATATGGAGGAGATGGCCCATGAAGAGAAACAGGAAGAAGAGGCACCCATACCACTGGTGGATGTAAGGAAGGCTCTTTTAACTCATTGCAAGGCTGAAGTGAAGGACAATATTGTCCCATGGTGATATCAGGTGGCAACCATTGAGTCCATCTGACATTACTACACCATCACTCCTAAGTGCCAAACAACAATGGTGGACTTCATTAAACAAAGCATAGAGCAGTAAATAAGTACAGCATGGCAGCAAACAGCGCTTACTTGTTTTACTGTTTTTGTTTTTGCTTTTGTTTCCTGGCTTTTAATTTAAAAATCAATAATATTTATAGAGGATTTTTTACTGAAATGCAAACAAAGTCCCAGAAGAACTGAAAACATGATTAAATGTTTGCTGTGATGTTTTGCCATGTTGAGTTCCATTCTGTAGTGTGAGAGTGCATGTTTCATCATGTTGCTCATTATAGTACTTTTAATTTTTTTTAACTTCAAATGATGTTCCAGATGCCGCTTCTAATGGACAAGTTACTGCATGTCAGATCAGTCTGTTACAAGCGGCACATACTGTATACAAAAAGAGGAAGGATATAGATTCCTTCCTTTCATCCAATGATTCACCAGAAGTGGCCAGGGCAACACTCTGGGACACTTTCATGGCATACATTAAGGCCCAGTCCACAATACACCACTAAAACCTTCTAACGGTCTCGAACTGTTACAGATGGTAAACATTACAGTGTGTCCACACTGTCAGTGAACCATTATGATAACAGTTTGGAACCATTACAGCCAGTCCACATTGTGGGCAACGGGTGACCATTATGGTCGGCACCCTATCCCACAACGCAGTTCGTGCTGCACTGAGGGCAATGCTGGGGTTACATGATCATGCGTGCACACTACAGCTGGTAACATTACAGAGGCAGAACCATTTTCATAACCATTGTTGAAACCACCTCATAAGTGGTTTCAACAGTGGTTATGAAAACACCTCCTGTAACATTACAGCTGTAAACAGAAACCGTTGCGGTAATGGTTTGGACCCTTTGTAACATTACGGGGGGAGTTTTCAGTGTAGTGTGGACGGGGCCTAAGGGATGCATAATTAGCTATGCAGACCATACCAAGCAACAAAGACCACAAGAACTAGAGAAAATGGAGAAAGTCCTTAAGCAGAAAGAAAACAATACAATGCACTTCAGAACCTACCAATCCAACTGGAATGACGCATGCTTCTGTTGAATTATAAAATCAACTCCAAAATCTACTTAGCACAGAAAGCAGTGCTGAGAATGCTTCGCAAACACTGAGGGATTGATTCACAAAAATCCCTTAGATTGCCAAAAGGTGCAGTGATCTAGGGCTGCAGCACACCTGAGAGCACCAGGGACCTTGCACCCAATTCTTGATCAAGTAGGGTCACAGTGGCAAAGCACCGCAGCCTGTGGAAACCATAGCATCATGCCCAACAGAGGGCACACCTGTACAGGGTGATATAAGCCATGGGCAACTGAGTGGCAATGTCACCACATTCCCTGGTGTTATAGTGGACCCCTGATCCCTGAGTACGCCCATATAAATAGTAATCTAAACCCCTCCCTGGTGGACTAGCAGACCACCCTCCCTGATGTCCCCATGAATTAATTATTTATTAAATATCCCTGCTGCTCCAGTGGCACAGAGAGTTGAGGCACTGGTGCCTTACCTCAAACCACACAGGTGACCCAGGTTCGGGAAAGAACTCAGGCACCAGAGGGTTGGCAGCGGAAGGAGAAGGATTGAGCATCTGGAGGACTGCTCTCCTCTCCTGGGGTGGGTTATTTATTTATTTATTTAGTTTTTGTTGACTGGGTAAGTGCACTAGACAAATCCTGCCTATTTTCAGGCATGACCTGGGGAAGGGGGATACAGATGAATGCCAACTGACCTTGAACCAGATGAAGATGTTGGTGGAATTTTTTTTTTTAGTGAAATTGGGAAATTTGGCCAGGACACCGGGGAAATTCCCCTACTCTGCGGCTGCTTTGCAGCCAGTAGAGAGCTCTGTTGCAGCATGGCAGACGGAGGACAACCTTGTGAGATGCAGGACGTGACTCTGGAAGCTCCTGCTTCTGCGGGAGCAGATTTTGCGGAGACTGTTTCGGAAACCATCCCTAAGAGTGGGACCTTTGATTCGGAGATGTCGGGAGCACTTGAGAAGTAGACTAGCAGTGGGCTAGTTCAGGAGAGTGTATCGGAACGCATCAATATTATGGAAGACCAGGTTATTTCGGTGCAGACACCTTTACAAACTGGGACTTCTTCTGACTTGGGTCTCATTGTTTCTCCGGACCCTCTGTTGCAGACGGAACTTCCGGGTGTGGAGCCTGGCCCTCTTGAGCAGTCGGCAGTGCTACAGATGCCGACTAATGCTGCTACAACTTCCCAAGTGGTGCGCAAACAGTTCGGACTTTCTTCAGACTCTGCAGACTTTTTAATGGACTGGTCGGCTGATGACACGCTTGCCAAGTCGGGATGGATTCAATCGACTTCGGGGATTTGGATACCTGACCCGAACTGAGGGGACAGCGGGCCTACTACTTCTTCTCCTCCACAGCATGCCAACAAACTGAGCTCAGGTATTTCTTCTGGACTTGCTTCATCAAGTAAAACTTCTAGTAAAGGTGCGCACCTTCTGCAGGGGGAGTCTGGGGCCAGTCCCGGCCCTAGTACATCCTCAGGGGGGAAGGGAGGTTTTTCTCAAAACGCTACTGATTTGGAGAGTTCTAAACATCTTTCTATGGCAGATCTTTTTAAAAACAAGTTAGAGCAGGCTCCCAGGAGAAACGCAGTACATTTAAAATACAAGGGTGGGCTTTCTACTCACCCAGATAGGTATTATGTTGTTAACCAATTGCTTAGGGGATCTATGCATTTTTTCCCCTCAGATTTGTATGCTCTAATCCATGTATCTGGGGAAGACTCCTTCGATATTAATTTCCATCTTAATAGCAGTCTAGAAAAATTTTGGGAAAAATATTCTGCCCTTAAAAATACTCCCTTATGGACTCCCTTTTCTGTTATCCCCTTAACTAGGCCACAAATCCGGTATGTGACAATTATGTTCCGTAATGAAGGGGTGAATGTCAGTGACATTTATCACTGGCTACAAAAGAGATGTGACATTCTGGGACCTCCGGAAGCCCTGGTAGATTTAGAGGGTATTTGGACTGGTAGGTGGAAATTTAAGGTAAAATTGTTCCAGGTAAATTCTGATATCATCCACTTACCTAATAGTTTTTTTTTAGGTAAAGACAGTGGTGTTTGTTTTTACAGTGGCCAACCCAGGGCTTGCTATAAATGTGGCTCGTGCACACATATTAGCATCTCCTGTGACATGCTTAAATGTTCTCTCTGTGGTGGCTACGGTCATTCGGTTGATATATGTGAGAACATTTTTCAGTGCAACCTCTGTGATGCAAAAGGCCATGCCTTTCACCAGTGCCCTTGGGCTAAACAAAATAAACAAGAGGGTTGGGATCATGATGACCTGGTTTATAAGGCCCAGGAAAAATGTCAGGATTTTTCTCCTTCTGGTTCTTTGGACTCCCATTTTGAGACTGCCCCTGTTACTAACCCTCCTACGGTAGCCCCTCTTGATATATCTGAGCCTTTAGATCAGCCTCCCCTGACAATTGTACAGTACTCTGTTCCTGCTTCTACTCTAAACACTGATTTTGATGGTAGTTTATCTGTTGTTTCGAATGAAACTACTATGCTCCCTCCTTTTGAAACTGTTAAAGGACGTAGATTTACTAGGTCCTCTCTTAAAACTCCTTCTCTGTGTCCTCTCCCTACTGAGAATTCTTTTTCTTCTCTTCAGGATGAGTTAGGGGATTCTGACTTGGAGTCAGATACTTTGCACAGGTCTGAGTTGGTCACTGAGGATGAAGAGAGTAAATCAACTGAGCTGTCCAAAGAAAAGAAGGGGAGAAAAGGAAAAACGAGAAAGGCTAGCTATTGTTTGAAGGGAGGGAATTGAATGTGACTATTATACAGATGGCTACCCTGAAATTGGCATCTTTTAATGTCTGTAGCTTGAAAACCTATAAGAAACAGATCTCTCTGTTTTCCTTTTTTGGCACCCTTGATGTCAATGTTTTCTTTGTTCAGGAAACACGCCTCTCCTCTCTTGTTGAGGTGGAACTGATTAAAAATCGATGGCATTGGGGTCCTTCCTTCTGGACCTTTGGTTTGGAAGCGGTGGATGGGATTGGTATTCTTTTTAAATCTACCCATTTTCATGTAACCAGGCTTACTGATGTTAAACCGGGGAGGGCTTTAGTGCTTGATTGCTCCCTTGGGGATTTTTCCTTTCTATTTCTTAATATCTATGCACCCCAACTCAAATCAGCTAGGACTGAGCTGTTTGAGGACCTTAAACCCTTTTTATATACTAGGAAGCATGTCATTTGGGGAGGTGACTTTAATTGTTCCTTGGACATTAAATTTAAAAATAACACACAGAAGAAGGTATACTGCGACTCTAATGCCTTATCACAGATTATTTCTGGTGCTAATTTACAGGATGCTTTCTGCAGCCTGCATGCCACAGGCATAGGAGCTACATATCATAGACACATATACGCTACCCACATTGATATGTTTTTTGTTTCCAAATACTTGATTCCATTTTTTTGTATTTCCCAGCATTTGGAATTTTCCAATCATAATCTTTTGTTTTGTTCTTTAAGTTTATCCACTGTACCTCCAAAAAATTTTTTCTTCACATACTCATTGGCGATTCAACATGTCTCTTTTAGATTCTTCTTCCCTGTTTTCTCATATTGAAATTTTTATTGCATGTTGAGACTCTGTTATGTGCTGCTATGACTCTCTGTTACATTGGTGGCTGGATACTAAAGTAGAGCTTAAACACCGTATGCTTTCTTTTAGTAGACACAGAGCTAATTCTGATTATCTCCGTTATCTTCTTTACAGGAATCAATTATACAAATTAATGTCATATCCTCCACATAATAAGCAAGAATTTGCTTCACAGATTTTTGAAATTAAAAGGCAAATGAAATCCTATCAGTATGATAGGGCTAAATCACTAGAAATGGAATTTAGATTCAATACTAAAAAGACACCAGCATCAGATCCCTATGCAACCTGTAAGCAAAGACTTGATAGCAATCTCATGACTCATCTGGTCACAACACAGGGTAACATAGTTACAACAGATTTAGAAATACTGAAGGTGGTCCAACAGTACGTAGATGCCACATTTCATCCTGTATCGGACACCTCTTCTTCATTATTGTCTGGATTTACTGCACCACTGCCCCAGGTACCTGCAACTATGGTACAATCCCTAATACAACCCATACTTTCAAAAGAGGTTGAAGATGCTATATCTCAATTGAATACAGGCACTTCTCCTGGCCTAGATGGGATTCCTAATGGTTTTCATAAACGTTTTTTTGTCCCATATGGTTCATTTTCTTACCTTGGTCTTTAATTTTATGTTAACTGTCTCTTCTTCCTGTTTTGATTTTAATACCTCCCTACTGTTTTTTTATATAAATCAGGGAATAAAGCCCTTTTGCCTAATTGGAGACCTCTCAGCCTTCTAAATAGTGACTACAAAATTCTAGCAAAGATTTTTTATAATAGATTATTGGGGGTGGCTGATATTCTCATTCATCCAGCTCAGACTTGTGCTGTACCTGGCAGACGCATACAGCATAATTTATATCTTTTGCGAGATTTATTTGAAGCGGCTAAAAAACATTCTCTTTCTGGCTTTGTGGTAACCTTGGACCAGGCTAAAGCCTTTGACAAAGTTCATCATGATTATCTGTTTCCCCTTTTATTAAAGTATGGTTTTCTGAAGCCTTTTGTGTACTGGTTGCACCTTCTTTATGCTGATGCGACTATTATTCCTATGGTTAATGGTCTTTTTGGCATGGATGTTCCTTTAACCATTGGAGTTAGACAAGGTTGCCCCTTGAGTCCTATTTTATATTCTTTTGTTTTGGACCCTGTAATTCATCAGATTATTTGGGAAACCAGTATTATAGGTTTGGCTCCTTCCCCCCTTTTACCACATGAGAAGACTTCCGCTTATGGGGATGATGTTACTTTATTAGTCCAAGATGTTTCCTCTTTAAGGTCGGCCCTGCAGATTTTTTCCCAGTTTGGATCTTTTTCTGGAGCTGTCCTTAACATGGATAAAAGTTTTATTTTTCCTTTACATACTCTCTCTCCTGCCTCTTCTGATATTTTAGGGATTCCGGTAGTTTCTGCCCCTCATAAGATTTTGGGTATTTGGCTTGGACCAGGTGATATGGCTTCTTATAATTGGGAACAACAGTTGCATGTGGGAGAAAATAAGGTACATAGATGGAGAGGGTGGAAATTTGGGAAACAAAAGAGTTCAGATTATTAAACAGTTTCTCTTACCTGTTTTTCTATATTTATGTTATGTTTTTCCACCCCCATTGCATCTTGAGATTAGAATTCTTAGCCTTTTTTTCCAGATGCTTTGGGGTAATAGATTAAATCCTGTGAAAAGGGATGTTACCTATTTACCCATCCATAAAGGCGGATTAGCTATGATTAACCCCATTGTTTTTTATCACTCTATACTTTTTTGGGACATTTAATTAATTATGGACTTCTGCTACCCTTTCATGGCAGTTGTGGACACAATTTCTTTGGTCTAAATATTTTATTAAATGGACATTGTTACCCCCTAAACTTTTATCTTCATATTCTTTACCAACTTATGGCATCTCAACTCTTAAAAAGTTGTTTCAATGGAAGGTTTCTTTGCCTCTATTACTGACTATGCACAGGAAATCTTTTTATGCCTTTTATAGTTTATGAGGTACAAAAGATCATTTGGATATTCCCTGAATGTGTACCCTTGAAAATGAGTCTGGCTATTCACAAATTAATGGATTCGAGGATTCTTTCTCATGTTTGGGCTGTTGTGTGGCTGTCCATTCAAGGTAAATTAGGGGTTCGGGGTAATTTGAAATATAAACCCCTGACTGAGAGATTCTGCTTAGGTCTACTTGCATTAATAGTGAAGAAACTATGTTGCATTTCTTTGTTACTTGCCCCCATAATCAATCTTTTTGGCAGAACGCTGCTACTCATTGGCATTTACCTTTTTTGAACCACATTTCATATCACACTATTGTTTTAGGGGATTATACAGGGATCTGGAAGTGTTATCATAAAAGTACATTGAATGTGTTTTTTTCCCTTATACAGTATTTTTTTGGTTAGCTCGTTGCCAATTTGTTTTACATCAACAATGTATATTAAATAGCACTGTTTTTTCTCAGATTGAAACTGGTGTACTAACTGTTAAAGAAAATGATAACCGAAGGTTCCCCAAAGCTAAGGTTGATACTCTATGGAGACATTTCTTTTTTTTGATGGGTGTTATACTGTAAAGATGTTATTATTTGACCTAAGTTTTTTGTTTTTGTTTTTGAAATTGATTTGATGTATATCTGATTGTTTTGTGATGTTCTGATTTCTTGTCAATAAACTTCCCCAACTCTTTTCGATAAGTGCCATGGGATGTTTAACATCCACCTGAACTACCACCAATCCAGGCAGATGGGACCTCGGTTTAAAGTCTCATCTGAAAGACAGCACCTCAGAAGTGCAGCACCCCTCTCATGCTGCACTACAGTGTCACTACTGGGGTATTAACTGAAGTGGTTAGGGAGAGGCATCACTCTATAATGGCCCCCAGTGGAGACCAGGGGCAGCACAGATGCAGCGCACAGGTAACTGAAGGAGGAAAACACAGAAAATGGTGCCTCCAAACTGCCAGATGATGGCTGCCCAGACCAGTGCCTCCTCAGAACTCAAAGAAGCTGACCCAACCTCAGCAGCACCCAGGGCCAATGTCTAGGCCATCAGGCCATTCCTCCTTAGAAGAGGAGGACCCATCCAGTGAAGGATCACATTGGGTTACCCTAAGGTGGCTGCAATGTGGGGTCAGGTATCGGCATTGGAGCCATGGGGAAGAGTGTCCTTGGCAATTGGTCTGAAGGAGTGGTAGTTGGGGCACAGGGGAGATAAATAAATAATACAAAAAAAAAGTCCCTGATGGTCTAGTGGACCCCCTCCTCGATGTTCCCTTGAATTAATTATTTATCATAAGTCCCTGGTGGTCTAGTGAACACCTTCCCCAGTCTTCGATGTCCCAATGATGTAAAAAAGTATACAAAACTCCTGGTGATCTAGCATCTCCCCAAGCCCAAATCCTCCATTATGCAATACTATGAAATCA
Organism: Neoceratodus forsteri; assembly: GCA_016271365.2. Taxonomy (NCBI): domain Eukaryota; kingdom Metazoa; phylum Chordata; order Ceratodontiformes; family Ceratodontidae; genus Neoceratodus; species Neoceratodus forsteri. The sequence continues at coordinate 1,791,594,558 of CM057456.1, forward strand.
TTAGTGGTAGAGTGGCCCCCTACCCCAGTAGGCAATATCCCACCACCCAGCTCTCCCCATCCACAAATTGAGCTGGTGACTGGCACAGGCCAATGCCCAGTATCACAACCAGCAGCAAACTGAGCTTTGAATGAGCATGCACATTATACAAGTTCAGTGACAACTGTCAATCACTGAAACTGTACTGTGTACAGTATGCACTCATTCAGAGTTCAGTCAGTGGCTGGCGGTGGTGGTGAGTGGTTAGCTGCACCATTTGCTGGCTCAATTTAGGGACAGGTGAGCAGGGTGGTGGGACACTGCCTACCGGGGTGGGGGCCACTATACCACCAACAATTTCATAATATGGCATAACTGTAAATCAGGGCTTTGGGGGGCTGCTAGATTGCCAGGGAATTTGTATACATTATTACATCTTGAGGACATCAGGGATTGGGAAGGGGATCCACTAGACCAACAGGGACTTATACATAATTAATTCATGGGGACATCAGGGAGGTTGGTTTGCTAGTCCACCAGGGACGGTGTTTAGATTACTGTTAGGTACATGGGGGGTAATCAGGGATTGGAGGTTCACTAGACCACCAGGGAAGTATGCTAAAAACCTATTTCTTGGAGACTGTGGGTAGAGGGCCACAGCACATTGCATCTACTAGGTCAACTCTCCCAGTGGAGAAATTCCCAAGTACCCTTAGACCAGACCTGGCTAGTCTAACAGTACTTAAAAATTTGCCTTCTGCATGAGTTTTGTGACTCCCAGGGGATTTGGCAGCCTGCATTTGCCACAAGGCTCTGGCATCATGCCACAGCCCAGTGTCTGGCACATGGGCGGCAGAGGCCCTGTTTGGTGCAAGCTGCCTGCAGTACATGCTGGTTGCCTTTGTGAATCACTTCTGGAACATCATTTGGTGCACAGGGCATGTTGGGCTAATCACTGGGATGCAAGCCACTTGCACTGCTTTGGGAGTTTTGAAAACTGAGCCCAGAGAGTTGAGGGAGATGGCAGGGAGGCTATTATTGTATTACACAAGACTGCCCCAGCAGAGCAAGCATATGAGCTCCCTGTGGCTCCCCTCCAGCCAAGTCATCACACAAGCCATGGATACTGTTACAGCCTTCCACATGTTTTACATGAAACTTAACTCCTCCCAGGGAGAAGCATCCCAATCCCATGTGCAGGAATTCATGGCTGGCCTGGCCCTCCCATAACTCTCTTAGTAGCAGTCCAAAACTCTTGATGCTCCAATAACTCACTCTGAAAAATAGATATCGATGAAGTCCCTTCACAAAAAGAAATCACCTGGTCCTGGTGGGATTCCAGCTAAGTTTACAGCCATTCATGCTACAAGTTGATAAGAGCTGTCACAAACGCACTCCACAGGTTAGGCCATCTGCTCCCACAGTGCCGACCTCAGAGCACAATACTGTAAACAGGTAACAGACAGGGTAGCCCTCCTGTCTGCTTTTGGGTCCAAATCAGCTTCAGTCTCAAGTTCTGGGGGGATTCAAACTGTGAACCTTATGCTAGCGTACCCAAGGTACAGGCTCATATACGTACCCTCTTCAGGGATTGCGGTACAATCTTTTGCCAAGGCACCAAGCCAAGCTTCCAAAATGAACCCTTAAAACTCTGTAAGAGACCTTAGGTATATTCCTACAATTTCCACAGCATCAAGCCCTTGAACCATTGTCAGACTTAAAAATACAAGCACACCACATGCAAAAAAAAAATGACGGAGGAGACCCAGGCAGAATCTTAAAGAATATGTTTACTAAAAATGGATAAAAACAGTAAGATAAAATACAGAACAAATATCAAAGAGCATCACAATCACATACAAGAAAAACAAGGAAAACTACAGAATAAACTCCTACCAAAATTGGCTCAAAACCACTATTGGCTCCTTTATCTAAATTATTAGAGAGAATAGTTTCTGATCAGGTTAAAGCCTATTTGGATCAAAATTTTTTATGGTCTCCTGCACAACACGGATTTAGGCAGGGATTTAGTACTGAAACCGCCTTGGTGAGGTTCACGGGGCAGGTGTACAATGCCTTAGATGAGGGTAAAATAGTAGCTGCTGGCTTTGTGGACCTCACCAAGGCGTTTGATTTGGTTGATCATAGGAAGTTGTTAATGAGTTTGTTGGAGGTAAATTTTTCAAAGGAAGTGATATTATGGTTTAATAATTATTTAACTGGTAGGGTGCAGAAAACTATAATGAATGGTGTGTTATCTGATGAGGGTATTCTGTTGTGTGGTGTTCCCCAAGGGTCTGTATTGGGTCCTTTGTTGTTTACTTTATTTTTAAATTCTTTGCATAAAGTATGTAAAGAAACAGAGCTTATATTGTTTATGGATGATGCAGTTTATTATGTATTGGTAATACTTTACAGGCTGTACAGCAAAGGTTACAGGATGATTTTAGTTTGATGCATGGTTGGTTAATGGAGCAAAATCTAGTGTTAAATCATGTAAAGACAAAATGTATGGTATTTAATAATACAAGATCTAGGGTAAATTCTGAGCTAACTCTAAAGGATAATTTTGGGAATAATATAGAAAGGGTTACTGAAATTTGTTATTTAGGCCTGGTTATTGATTGTAATTTATCATTTGAAATATATATTCAGAAATTAATAGGTAAGTTGCATAGAAGATTGGGAATGCTTTATAGATTGAAAAGGTTTTAACAGATGAGGTTAGAATAATTTTGGTTAATAGTCTTTTGTTCTCAGTTATTGATTATGGATTAATTATATTTTTTTACTTCAGTTAGAATCGTAATAAGTTGGAATCCACTTATCATAGTATTATTAGATTTGCTACAGAGGCGGAAGAAAGAACTCATCATTGTTTATTATATAGTTCTTTGGGGTGTTTGTCATTAGTTGATAGGTTTAGATTATGTATTTTAGTATTTCTTCAAAAAATTAAATTAGAAATTTTTTCTGGTATTATTTGTGATATGTTTACTAAATTGATTAATGGTATAGGAACCAGGTCGCAGGATAATCTAAATTTTAAATTTCGGATTCCCTACTATAAAAGTGTTTTTGCTCAGAATTCTCTTCAATTTTATGCTGTGAAATTGTATAATGAATTACCCTCTAACATTATGCAATGTGTTACGATTTTGTCATTTAAGAGGATTTTAAAGGAATTTTTGGTTGTTAATTCAAAGTGTTGTTGTTTTAAATAATGTATTTTTTATGTATGTTTGTTTTTTATATTTATATGTTGTATATTATTTATGTATGTATTATGTTGTCACTGGGCATCAGTGAAAATGGGCATTTTTGCTCACTGATTATACAGAATAAAAATTAACAAACAAACAAACAAACAAACAAAATACATTTAGATCTTTTCTATCTAATGTATTAACTCTGTAAGTACAGTTAAATTAGAGAACTGTATGTCTCTCTAGAGTCCCAAAATGATACGACATTCATTTCCAGACACAAGTATCAGTTTAAACTGTCTCCACACCCCTTCTGTGAGTCATCTAGCTCCTCCTTTTAAAATAAAAATAATACAAACATGATGTCCTATCAGGAGCTATATTAAATAAGGTGACATCAGCAAAAACTCATTTCCCAAATTATGAGTCTTTCATCAACCACTTCCTTTTAGGTTTACAACACTGCAGTCCAATACCTAGGTGCAATATAGCTAACTGGAATCAGCTATATGACGTCCTGTCCTGTAATAAAATGTATATTTACTTTCCAACTTCCAAAGCATGAGGTCATAAAAAGGCCATAAAATGCAATTTCTCAAGGAAGTTAATTACATTACAGAGCCTCCTCAGAACTCTGAGAAGCTGATACAACCTCAGCAGCACCCAGGGCCAATGCCTAGGCCATCAGGCCATTCCTCCTCAGAAGAGTTTACATATCCTGTAGCTTCACTGAAACCTGGGGGGGTGGGGCACCCATGGAAGCACAGGCTGCCTTATGTGAGACAATCACATAATATATTTTTATTTTACAAATATCATTCAACAATCATAACCAGCTGACCAAATGTTACAATCCTCCCCACCTAGACTAAATTTGGGGGACCTATCTCCTGTATGGGATGAGCATCCCAAGTCAGTTCACTCCTCATGTAGATGCGACAAGCCATCTGCATTCTGATTGGTGGCTCCAGCCCTTTGTAAGATCATCATGTCATACCCTTGCAAGGCAAGACTCCATCTTAAAAGTCTACCATTAATTTTTCCCATTTGTGTCTGCCAAACCAGGGGGTTGTGGACAGTTTGTACCTCAAAATGCTGCCCATATAAGTATGGCTCTAACTTCTTTATGCCCTACACTATGGCAAGACACACTTTTTCCACATGGAGTAAGCTTGCTCCATATCAGATGAGCTAAAGTTGGGCCAGCAATGTGAGAAGGCAGTAAGGAGGGTTGGGGGATACTGGGATGCATAGGGAGAGGCATCACCAGTAGAAAACAGGAAGTTGTTGGCCCTCTGTACAGACAGTTGGTAAGATCACATCTGGAGTACTGTGTACAGTTCTGGAGAACCCATCTCCACAAAGACATAGACAAGGTGGAGGCTGTCCAGATGAGGGCAACCAAAATGGTGCAGGGTCTGTACCAGAAGACATATGAAGAAAGACTAAAGAAGCTTAATATGTATAGCCTTGAGGAAAGGAGGGAGAGGGGGGACATGATAGAAACATTCAAGCACCTCAAGGGAATCAACAAAGTCAAAAAGGGTAGCATCTTTCAGAAAAAGAGATATGCATGAAAAAGGGGGCACAATTTGAAGATAGAGGGGGAATGGCTCAGAGGTAATGTGAAGAAGTATTTATTCACAGAGAGAGTTGTAGATGCATGGAATGGCCTTCCTGAGGAGGTCGTAGAGTCAAAGAAAAGTGGGAGAATTCAAGAATGCATGGGACAGACATAAGGCAATTCTAGTAGGGGTAGGAGGAAGTAGACTGTTGATTAACTAGGATCTGCAGCTTATCTGTTAGGTAGGGAAATGGGCAGACTAGGTGGCCAAGCAGTCCATACCTGCCATCAAATTTTATGTTTCTATGTTTGCTCCCTGGGAAGTACTCAGGTACACTACAAGGTGATCTTTCACATGGTTGGATGTCTGACTCAGTACTGCCCCAATACCCATGTCTGAAGCATGAGTTTGGACTATAAAGGGTTTGCTATAGTCAGGATTTGTCAATACGGGAGCACTGCATAGTGCCTCCTTCAGTCTGGTAAAGGCTTGTTCACAGGCTGGTTCCCAGGTAATTTTCTTAGGCATCTTTTTCTTTACCAGGTCAGATAGGGGAGCAGCCAGGGCACTGTAATTGGGTACAAATTTACTATAGTACCCTGCTGTCCCTAGAAAATTCCTGACCTGCTTCTGTGTTTCTGGTCTGGGCCATGCCTTGATCACCTCTATTTTTACTTGGTTAGGACAGAGCTGTCCCCAGCCTACAACATGCCTGAGGTATGCCACTTCAGCCATGTCCACCTGGCACTTCTCAGCTCTGACAGTTAGCCCGGTCCCCTGTATCCTGTCCAGCACTCCCCTAAGGTGAGACAGATGTTCCTCCCAACTGGCACTAAAGATGGCAATGTCATCCAGGTGCACCATGGTGTACTCCTTAGCACCATTTAACACATGGTTCACCAACCTTTGGAAAGTGGCTGGTGCATTCTTCATTCCAAAAGGTGTTACTATAAATTCAAATAAGCCTATCAGAGTGATGAAAGCTGACCTCTCCCTAGCTCTGTCAGTTAACTCTACCTGCCACTATCCCTTTGTCAGGCCAATAGTCATAAGGTATGTCACCCTTCCAACTTGTCCAGGAGTTCATCCATCCGGGGAATTGGGTGGGCATCTGACTTCATGACTGCATTCAGTCCATGACAGTCCACACAGAAATGAGTAGAACCATCTGGCTTGGGCACAAGGACTACAGGTGAGGCCTAGGGGCTGTGGGATCTCTGGATTAACCCTAAATTCAGCATTTTCTCCTCCTCCCTCCTAATGTCCTTTTGGACAGCCTTTGACACCTGATATGCTGTTCGCCGTATAGGAGTCTGTGTCCCTGTCTCCACATCATGCATTGCCAAGGGGGTTAGTCCAGGCTTGGCACTAAACAGTGGGACAAAGTCTGCTAAAACCTCCCTTACTTCCTGGATCTTGTCTGGGGCCAGCTGTGGTAAAAATTTAATTGCCTCCACAGAGGACTCCTGCTTGCTTTCTTCCAGAAAGTCCAGAAGGAGGTCTCCTTCATCCGTTCCCTCCCCAGGACTACATACTGAAAACACCATGTCAGCCCTATTAGCATATGACTTCATCATGTTGACATGGTACATTCTTTCTGTATGTCTGTCAGGTAATTCTTTGATACAGTTCACATCATTTACCTTTCTAACTACTATGTACGGTCCCTCCCACTCAGCCTGCAGCTTGTCGTTCCGGACTGGAATAAGGACTATGACTTCCTGATCCACCCTGTATGAGTGAGCTCTGGCTCTGCAGTCATACCACACCTTTTGTTTCTGTTGGGCAGCTGCCAGGTTGCTCTGGGTGATCCCCATAGGCTCCTTCAGCCTTTCCCTAAATGTAAGGACATAATATACTATGGGAGTTTCCTGGGTGGCGTACTTACCTTCCCAGTCCTCCTGGATCAAGTCTAGGGGCTCACGTACCCGGCGTCTATATAAGAGCTCGAAGGGGGAAAATCCTGTTGACTCTTGGGGCACTTCCCTGTATGCAAACAACAGGTGGGGAAGGTATTTCTCCCAGTCCCTCCCATGCTGTTCAGCAAACGCTTGGAGCATTGACTTCAGGATACCATTAAATCTTTCCACAAGCCTATTGGCTTGTGGGTGATAAGGTGTCATGTGCCTCTGCACCACCCCACTTTTCTCCCACAAACTTTTCATCAGGTCCAACATGAATGAACCCCCTTGATCGTGATAACCTCCTGCAGAAGCCCAGCACGGGAGAAAATACCAAGTAAGGCATCTGCCACTTTGTCTGTCCTCAGTGAGGATAGGGTGACTGCCTCTTAATACTGGGTGGCATAATCCACCACAGTCAGTATGAACCTCCTCCCAGAGGAGCTGGGGGTATTTAAAGGCCCCACAATATCCATCCCCACCCTCTTGAATGGCTCCTCTACTATGGGCAATGGAATTAAGGTGGCTTGGGTTTTCTTAACTGCCTTCCCTATTTCTTGGCACCAGTGACAAGACTTGCAATACTCCTTCACCTGCTGTGTGAAGTTGGGCCAATAGAAATTCTGGGCCAACAGCTGCATAGTGTGCATGATTCCCAGATGACCAGACAAGGGAATATCATGTACAATCTTGAGCAACTGCTCACGATACCCCTGGGGAATGACAGGCTGCCTGCCTATCACCCGCCTCTGTCTTAGCATCCTGAGAATACATCAGTCCATTTTCCCAATAAATCTTATGTTTACCATCACCTCACTGTGCTTTGTCAGAGTCTGCCCAAACTCTCAGCTTCTCCAGACTAAGGTCACTTTTTTGAGCCACTGAAAACTCCTTACACCTTGTCAAGGCATGGGACAGGTCCCCTTTAGTCTCTAAACTACGGCCCCTAGCACTAGCATCAGGGCAGTCAGGATCACTGTCATTCCTAACCCTCTGACAATGGGTCACCCCTCCTTCTTCAGAGTAACCCTTTGTAGCTGTTTGGTTAACTGTTACTGGGGAAATTTCTACCCCCTTTCATTAGTCTCCATATCAGGGGACACTGGCTGGGGAACCAGCCTCCCAGTGGTTTCCACAGTGGCTTCTATGGGGTCCAGAGAATTACAATTTCCCCTTGCCACTTGGCTATGAGTAACTGCGCACACCATCCCCTGTTTGAGATTGTTGCCAAGGATGACGTCAACTGCTAAAGTTTTGACTACAGCCACCTGTTACACAGTTCCCCCAGTTTCACTCCAGTCAAGGAGAACACTAGCGAGTGGCAATATTTTCTTGTCCCCAGTGAAGCCTGGTACAGTTACAAATTTATTGGGTATAAGCTGACCAGGCTCTACCAGATCTCTTTTTACCAACATCAGGGATGCCCCTGTGTCTCTTAACCCTTGTGTCTGGACATCATTCACAGTGACTGGGTGCATGTGTTCCCTCATGTTCACAGGCATGCTTCCAGGGACACACAAACAACCCACTTCTTTCCTAGTCCCATTTTGCATATTGCTCATCCTTTTGGGACACTGCCTAGCAATATGCCCAGTTTCTTTGCAAACCCAATATTCGTTTCTTTTCTCAGAAAAATATTTTCTTTGAAACCTGGGGCTAACTGATTTTGGTGAGGCAGTGAGGGTTTTAATTGCCCTGAAGGCTCATGTTTCCCTTTTTGCACTGCTATGCCTGTCCCATTTACTTTCAGAGCAGGTCTGCTCTTGGCATAGTGGTTCAAGAGTTCAGCAGGTTTTCAGCTCTGCTGGGCATGCCCAAAAAAACTGTTCTAACAATAAAGCATTTTCTATTTTATTTACAGAGTTTGCTTCAATTCCTTCCCACCAACATTTTAAAAACTGACATTGTTTCATGGCTAGCTCCTTGTAGCTCATGTCAGGGCTTCTCCTGAGCTTACAGAATTTAGCTCTGTATACTTCTGTAGTTAAATCAAACTTTTTTAAATGTTCAGCTTTAAGTTTGCTGTAATCATTACTGTTCTGATTGTCCATTTGACCCAATGCATCCTGAGCTTTCCCGGTAAGTAGCGGGGATAGCTGGAAGCTCCAGGACCCTCTAGAAATTTTTGCCTGAATACAAACTTTTTCAAAGGAATTTAAAAAGGCATCCCTATCCTCCCCCTCTTTAAATTCACCTATCAATTTGGAATTTAATTTGTAACCCAGTCCTGTAGTTCCAGTTAAATCCAAGCCACTTACCTGCTCTGGTGCTGGTGGTTGGAGTCATAGCTTCTCCAGTTCATGTTGCCTTTGGTGCTCATGCTCTTCACGGTCAGCCTATCACTCTCCCTAGTCAGTCTCTCACTGTTCTCACTCCCTCTTCTCCTTTGTGGCTCATTTCTCTTGCTGTGCTTCTTGCCATTTCACTCCACTCTTGGTGTTCTCGTTCAGCCTCCCTCTGGAACTCCAGCTCCATTCAGCACAACTCAATCTGCAGCCTGATTGCTTCTGGCTCCAGAATGTTGGTGACATTCCCCTGCTGCTGTGGCCCTTGGCTTGCACTGTCCCTGCTGTCCTCCTCACTGGATCTGGACACTGCACTGGCCGCTGGCTCCTCCATGCCCAAGGTTTGGTCCTTTACAATCACAGCCTATGACTCAATGCTCTGGGCATCTGCTACCATCAGGGCATCCACAAGGTTCTGCTTGGTGGCTGTCCCCTCATGCAGGATTCCTCTAACCTAGCACAACTGCCTCAAGTAGTCTGCAGTGTACCCACTGTAGTTGGAAGCCATCTTCTTCCCAATACATGGCTACTCTAACTTGCATGTTTGAAAAAAAAATAAAACAGGTAGGAACTTGACTGTAAGGGGAAGGTTTCTGGAAGCAAAATCCAATGCAGCGAGAATATCCGGAACTGGGAAGGGAGAAGCCAGAGAAGGCAAGGGAGGCAGCAAGGTCAGCTCCCAGGGTGGGGGGCTGACCAAACCAGCAGATGCAAAAGACTGTTAGGCTTATTCTACTGGCATTTTAGTATGTTAGTAAGCAAAATTATATAGTTCTGTTTCCTTTTTAAAAATAAATCACTGCCTTATTTTGCAAGTGAGCTGTACAGTATTAAGCTGACACACTGAACAGTGAAAGCTTGTGTTACCAATTTTTTTCGCACTGCTGCCAACCAAATCTGTCAAAAATGCACTCCACATGTCAGGCCCTCTGCTCCCACAGTGCCAACTTCAGAGCGCAATAGTGTGAACAGGTAACAGACAGGGTAACCCTCCTGTCTGCTTTTGGGTCCAAATCACCTTTAGTCTCAAGTTTTGGGGGTATTCAAACTGTGAACCTTATGCTAGTGTACCCAAGGTACAGACTCAGATACGTACCCTCTTTGGGGATTGTTGTACAATATTTTGCCAGGGGCACCAAGCCAGGTTTCCAAAATGAACCCTTAAAACTCTATAAGAGACCTTAGGTATAGTTTCAACTTTTCCCAGTTTAGTAACACCATCAAGCCCTTGAACCATTGTAGACTTAAAAATTCAGACACTCCACATGCAAAACAAAATGATGGAGGAGACCCAGGCAGAATCTTAAAGAATATGTTTACTAAAAATGGATAAAAACTGTAAGACAAAATACAGAACAAAATATTAAAGAGTATCACAATCACATAAAAGAAAAACAAGGAAAACTACAGAACAAACTCCTACCAAAATACATTTAGATCCTTTCTATCTAATGTAATACCTCTGTAAGTGCAGTTAAATTATAGAACTGTCTCTCTAGTGTCCCAAAATGATATGACATTCATTTCAGATGCAAGTATCAGTTTAAACTGTGTCTCCACACCCCTTCTGTGAGTAATCTAGCTCCTCCTTTTAGAATAAAAAAATACAAACATGATGTCCTATCAGGAGGTATATTAAATAAGGTGACATCAGCAAAAACTCATTTTTCCCAAATGATGAGTCTTTCATCAACCAGTTCCTTTTAGGTTTATAACCCTGCAGTCCATCACCTAGGTGTGATATAGCTAACTGTAATCAGTTAAATGACGTCCTGTCCTGTAATAAAATGCATATTTAATTTCCAACTTCCAAAGCATGAGGTCATAAAAAGGCCATAAAATGCGATTTCTTAAGAAAGTTAATTACATTACAGAGATCTCCTGGTCAGTTTATATATCCTGTAGCTTCACTGAAACCTGGGAGGGGGGCACCCATGGAAGCACAGGCTGTCTTATGTGAGACTATCATATACTATATTTTTATTTTACAACAATCATAACCAGCTGTCCAAGTGTCACAAGTGCCTCTTAGCCACTTTTAGTGAGGCTTTAGCTAAATGGCCCTACCTCAGTCTTTGACAGAAGCCATAATCTCAAAATAACTAAAGAAATAATATTACCTAACTAGGAATACGCTTGATAGTATTCATTGTAGCTATGTATTTAACTTATGGATTTGTGCTATTTTTTTCTTCATTTTCTTTCTTTATTTTTGTTTTAATTTTTAATTTTTTCATTAAGTCAGCACCACTTTCAATGATTTAAATGTTATACTAAGTGCTGAGTTTATTTTATGATCTGCATAATTATGAGCAATTCTTCAATTATTATACTAATTGTTTAATTGAATGAAATGATTTGTATACAAGGAGAAACAGGTCTGAATTATACCTCCTGGAAGACCTAACGGTCGAGGTGCTAGGGCTTTGTTTTTCTTCTGTCAACCTCTCGACATTGGTACTGTATTAAACGGGAATAAACCATACACTTTAAGTGGACTAAGTGACTTCTGGAGTGCTGGTATTATTTGTTTACAGTGTTTGGACTGGCTATCCTTTCTGGCACCCACTGTCTGTAAATCTGAGCACAATAATAATGTGTTCATCTACTGTTCTGCCTTTACTGCTGCTGCCGGTTGGTGTAACTAATCGCATGGACAGGTTTGATGTTTGCATTCCACTATCTGCATTTCAGTAATTTGGTTTATACTCCCCTTGTATTTTTCCACTACCTAATTTGATCGTCTGATTGCTGACTATATTCAAACAACAGATGTCAATTGGTTTAAACTATTTGAGGGAGAATTAACTGTGAACAGACTGTGAAATATGAATCAGGATCAGATATAACAGCTGAAACAAGGGAGCACCACTGTCTTGAGAATACAGAATCAGTACCTGAGTGCAAAGAAAAGGCCTGACAAGCTTTATTTTCAGGAGCTCCAGGGGGTGAACTGTTTGCTGAGGAGCTAGATGACCTGTTCAATAAGCTCACCAAATTTAGAATCTCAGAACTGAATAATTTTTACAATACAATTATACTAGAAAATTATTTAGAACAAGGTATATCACCCAGAGGTCTGAAAATTGATAAAACACCTTCATTTGGGTTTGAAGATGATGAGTCAGATTTGAAACTTGAGTGGGAAGAATGTTTAAGCACTTGCAATAATACTTTAATGAAAATTATAATCAAGAGAGAAAAGAAACATCAGACACGACTTAATCAGTTAATTGAGGAATTGCAGAAACAATTAGCAGAACACCACGAGGAAATTAGATTCCTGGAGCTGAATAAAGGTTTCATAGCCAACATTGCCAAACACGAAAAATAACTATTTCAAAGAAAGAAGCATAAATTAAACTGTGACTAAACAGATTACGAATGGGGTGAAGTTTTTTTCCTTAGAGAGGAGACAAAGATCACACAGCAGAGGTCACCAAAGATCTAGACCCAGAAATTTTAATCCAAAATCTGTCACTTCACAGGCCTTCCAACAAACCTATAGAAATAAGATTAGATTTACAACAGAAGATCAGAGCAGTGACAACACTGAAACAAGTCAAGATAGTTTAGACAATACTGCTTCTCCACAACCCCACCACAGAATCAGGGAGCAACTTCTGACAAACACCAGAATAAACAATGAGGAAGAAGAAATTAAAGAAACCAAGACAAGTCATAAGGACAACAGATTAATACCAACAAAGTTTCAAAATTGAAGGATTCAAAAAATGAGGGTGGCACAAGAAAACAAGACTGGGAGGAAGGGTAAATGAAGGCAAGAAAACCAGATATCAATCTAGGAAATAAATATAATAAATCTTTCTTATATAACACTAACAGAGAAAAAGAAAAGTTTAATGTGCAAAGGCTTAACATTTGTACCGACACCCCAAGTTGACCCCTTCAACATTAAAGTGGACATTTTCAAGTTTATAAGAAAACTTAAGTTGAGGTGGCATTTTTGTGAAGAAAAAGAAGAAGAGAATTTAAATATGGGCTTTAATAATGATGAATCTTTTTCAACTCTGACGTCTCTATGAGAAGTGCGATCTCACCAGATACAGAAGCTATGCAGGGAGATGCATCTGAATATTGGGGACTGAATATTTTGGACGCCGTAGACTTAGATGAACTACAGTACTTCAGGATCCTCCTATGGGGACCATCCTGACGCAATACAATTTTACGCCATTTAAACCAAAATCAGTTTTTTCTCCCATGGGACCTACTAATCCTGCGATACTAGCTTTTGAAAAAGCAGTAGAGAATGACATCTGCAAAGTCTTGGAAGACAAGAAATTTTACTCTATCATCAATTTGACTCCAGCTAAATGTGTGTCCCTTAAGGAACTAAGTGACCAACCAGGTATTATAATAAAACCCTTCGATGGGGGGTAACATAGTACTAATGAATGAAGATTTTTATGTAAAAAAGGTGCATGATTTATTAGATGTAAACGAAGATTACCGTAAGCTTGGTTCTAATCCCGCCACTGTCTTTTGTAATAAATTGGATCACTTAGTAACGTGGATGTAAATACTATTAGTTTTCTAGATATTCAACTTTTAGGATCTCCCAATGGGGAAATAATAACAAGCTGCTATCAAAAACCTGTTGCAGCAAATACAATTCTGCACTATAAAAGTGCACATCCAAAATGTTTGATTAGATCAATCCCATACTCACAATTGGTGAAAATAAGACATAACTGCTCTGATAATGCACTGCTTGAAAAACAAGCTGAAGAATTATTAGAACACCTTCGGAGTAGGGAAGATGATGAAGAAATGTTAACAGATGCTCTGAACAGGGTTAAAATACTCGAAAGAGCAACATTATAAAAGCTAAAAGAGAAAATACCTTCAAATGAGAACCCTGTTACATTGGTTTTGGATTGTATTCCTGTCTCTGGATGAGTAGGTAGCAGTATTTATAAATTTTGGCCAATTCTGACTTCAGATTTAAATCTACATAAATGTACTGGTGACTCACTCAGGGTAACCTTTCGTAAACGGAACTCATTGGCAGATATTCTGACTGAAAGTCATTTTAAAATGAAGTCAGTGAATAAAACTTGGCTGCCAACTCATCCACATGGCTTCCACCAAATGTGGTTTCTGCAATATTTGCGCATATGCTTGTGAGGGGGCTATCCCCTTAGATCTGATATTGCAATAAACATTTTCCAGTTCCTTACATATCGGAGCACCTTTGTTGTATATGTGGCATGGTGCCCATGTGGTTTGCTATATGTGGGCATGACCACCCACTTCCTGAAGACATGGGTGCAGGAACACATCCATGCCATATACAATCACAACTTAGAAAGTGCAATTGGAGCACATTTTGCAGTTGCACATGATTCAAATCCAAGAGGGCTGAAATTTATGGTACTGGAATGTGTTCCTGCCTCCGTCCATGGAGGGGATATACTCACAATCTTACAGCAGAAGAAAACAAGATGGATTTTTAATTTACAAGCTCTTACCCCACAAGGCTTAAATGAGGACTTTGATCTGACACCATATTTAAAGAAATAGTATCCCCCCTTCTGAAGTTTACTCTAAGTTCATGTTTTTGCTTGTATAGACTCTGCATAAAACTTGATCAATTGTTTATTTTATATAAAAACTTTTTTTAGTTTAATTTTTTCTATAGGAATGAAGGAATATAGGTTACTATAATCTGGAAGAGCTTTAAAATAACAAAAATTAAAAAATGCAAAGATTGATTACTTTATTTGTTCCATTTTGAATTGATTTGGTTTTGTATTGTTTTGATATAACACATTTTTGGACTCCTCGTGTATCTCCTTCCTATTTGAACCAACTTTTATTTTTATTTATACTTAAGTTTACTTTGAAATTTAATTTTTTAAATTTACTTCATGCCTCTGATGAGATTCAGGGAAATATGAGATTAAAAATAGACCATGGAAATGCCTGTTCATAATGAAATAATAATTCTCTAATTAATCTTTTCTTTTAGGGCGTAAAATATTTACTTCACAGCAAAATGAACAAGCCACTAGGCCTGATTGATGCTAGCATGCCTAGTGGAACCTGAAAATAAGAACATGGAGCACCTTTAGTAATTTATATATGAGGTAACTTTGGTCTGTACTGACTGACCATCTAGGAATTTAGTTATATTATTATCCCACTTTCGTTTGACTACATTAGATTATAATAGAGAATCTGTTCTTGAACTATTGGCCCTTAAAATCAATGGAACGATTATTTGACCTTTTGCACTGCATCATGACTTCCTGCATACTGGTAGGGTATACACTGAATTTGAACAAAAAATTGCCCTTAAATATATAACTGGGATATTTGACATATCTAGCTTACATTTATGCATTAACTTCATAGCCTATCGATCAGCCAGTGTAGCCCTAGGCACCCACATATCTGCAAACACATCTATATATTATAAATAAGATTTGTGGACTTAAAATTATGAAATTTAAAAACTAAAGACCGTGTTCTTTATTATTTATGTATTATTTAAGAGATTTCTTGGCGGTTTCTCTCTGTAAGTTTTATTTAAGTACAGTAAACTAAAGAAACAATATTACTTAAATAGGAATATGCTTGATTGTATTCATTGTAGCTATATATTTGAACTTATGGATTTGCGTTATTTTCTCCTTCATTTTCTTTCTTTATTTTTGTTTTCATTAAGTCAGCACTGCTTTCAATGATTTAAATTTTATACTAAGTGCTGAGTTTATTTTATGCTCTTAACTCATTGGCAGATATTCTGACTGAAAGTCATTTTAAAATGAAGTCAGTGAATAAAACTTGGCTGCCAACTCATCCACATGGCTTCCACCAAATGCGGTTTCTGCAATATTTGCGCATATGCTTGTGAGGGGGCTATCCCCTTAGATCTGATATTGCAATAAACATTTTCCAGTTCCTTACATGTCGGAGCACCTTTGTTGTATATGTGGCATGGTGCCCATGTGGTTTGCTATATGTGGGCATGACCACCCACTTCCTGAAGACATGGATGCAGGAACACATCCATGCCATATACAATCACAACTTAGAAAGTGCAATTGGAGCACTTGCAATTGGTGTAATTATGAGCAATTCTTCAATTATTGTACTAACTGTTTAATTGAATGAAATGATTTATATATGAGGAAAAAAAAGTCAGTACTGAAGTATACCCCCTGGAAGACCTAACAGTCAAGGTGCTAGGGGTTTGTTTTTCTTCTGTCAACCTTTTGACATTGGTACTGTATTAAACTTGAATAAACCATACACTTTAAGTGGACTAAGTGACTTCTGGAGTGTTGGTATTATTTGTTTAAAGTGTTTGGACTGGCTATCCTTTCTGGCACCCACCATCTGTAAACCTGAGCTCAACAATAATATGTTCATCTAATGATCTCAAAATTACCGTATCTGAGTAAGGACCCCACACTAGTAGCCAACTGTTGTCCCAACTCTTTGCTTAATGTGACATTTAGAATCTTGGCCAAGATTATGGCAGCTAGATTGGGAACTCTCCTCTCATCCCTTATAGACCATCTTCAAAATGTTTTTTTTTTGGGGTGGTATTTTGTGTAAAGTATCATCTCAGATGACCTAAAGGTGGCCATGCATAGTACAAAGGCTGTAGGGTTGGCCAGTGGCATGTTGGCATGCATAGGAAGGGGTATCACTAGCAGATGGAGGGAGGTGGTGATGCCACTATACAAAACACTAGTGAGGCCTCATCTGAAATATTGAATACAGTTCTGGAGGCCACATCTTTGTCAGGACATAGGGTGGAGGCTGTCTAGAGAAGGCTAACAAAAATGGTGTAAGGCTTACACCAGAAGACATATGAGGATAGATTAAAAGACCTTGATATGTACACACTAGAAGAGAGGAGGGAATGGGGGATTTGATAGAAACCTTCAAATACCTTAAAGGCATAAACAAGATACAAGTGGGTGACATCTTTCAGTTTAGTAAAGGGACAAGAACAAGAAGGGATGATATTAGATTGGAGGGGGCAGGTTAAGGGGGAAATGTAAGGACTTTTTTACACAGAAATGATGGAGGATGGATGGAATAGTGTACCACAGAAGGTGGTGGGAGTGAACACAGTGGGGGGATTTAAACATGTATGGGATAGGCACAAGGGAACCCTACATGTGGGAAGGATAGGCTAAAGTTGATGACCAGGTTGGGTCAGGGGCCCTTAACAAAGGTTGGGTATATGGGAGGAATGGATATGCCTGGCGGTCCTCATCTGCCATCAATCAATAACAGATCTCTACCAGCACCTGCTGAAATGACTATGTATGTATGTGTGTAGGTTTGTAATTGACTTTGTAAGTTTGCTCCAGCTCCTACTGACAGTATATTCTTCTACATGCTGTAATGATCACTTGTGTACTATATTATGTCATAGCACTGAAATTGTTTTTGTCCTATGTGTCCAGGACCATCTTGAAAATGAGCTTGCTCAATGATGTAATTGCCTGGTTAATTAAGTTTGATTGATTGAATTTCTAAGTTTCTATTTTTTCAGTTCTATTCATCTCTGTGCTTCAGGTTGGGATATTCAACAACTCGGTGCCTCTGTACCCGATTCTGGCATCACCAAACAGCCACCCAGAAATAAGACCCACGGCTTTCCCCCATGGTGGGGCCCTGAATTGGATGATATCAATCAAGTTTGGTCCCTGGGTTGGCTGCAACATCATCTGGCATGAGGTCTGATGCCTTCATGCCACCCTGCCACGCAGGGTCCCTTGTGTCAATCTCCAAGGTGTGGACTTGCAGAGAAGTCAGTGCACAGGTGTGCCTGCTCCCACATATGCCCCACAGACTTCTGCCTCAACCCTCCATCTCCTGTGTGGTCGTGCCTTGAAGTACTCCATTTCCACCAGGTGTCACGTAACTGTCAACAACCCTCTCACCAGGAGGTGGAGAGCTGGAATGCTCATCCAGCCTCCCCCTGGCCAGCCCTCTGATGCTTTGAGCTCAGTCACAAACTCCGGTCAACAGCATGGGCCATTCCCAAACCAGCTTTGTTAAGAGTTGGATGGCCATGGACAACAACAGGGCAGCCATGACTGCTATTTGGGTAGCATACAAAACAGGCACTCCCGTCTCTAAGCTGCTATACAATATATACAGAAAAATCCTTTGATTTGGTGGAATGGGAAAACTTATTCTACACGATGAAAGTAATGATCATAGGTCCAAGTTATCTCTGAAACTCTTTATGCATCCCCAACCGACTGTCTCATAGTAAATGGTGTTATGTTATCCATAATACAGCTACACAGAGGAACTAAGCAGGGGGGGACCACTCTCCCCTATATTGTTTCTTGTGGCATTTGAACCCCTCTTGTGTAAAATTAGGCAGTTCCAGGACATTGACAGAATCAGATGAAGTACTACACAGGTTAAGACTCTGGCCTTTCTAATGATTTTTCTCCTAACGCTTAGTAATCCAACAGTATCTCTACAAGTTACTTTTGCTGTCATTTCAGGCCTAGGTGTCAACTGGACCAAGACAGAGGTTCTGATTTTGATTATAATAATAAAAGAGTCAAATATTCAACATCTGGATGTCTGCTGGCAACAGCAAAAAATTAAAAAACTCAGATTTTGGCTCTCCCCAACCCTGAAAGACATGCTAGGCCTCAATGTAAACCCACTGGGATCAGTTATTGAGTGAACTGCCAGAGGAAGACTGTGCATTGTGTTTACTGTGGAGGAGCAACAGGGCAAGACATGCTTTAAGTCTTTTTTACTTTTAGAAAAGGTATGCCACCGTTAATATAATTGCACATCTTACTGGATTTTCTTGTGTCTTTCCTCAACTGGCGAGGCATTTCAGGCTGTTTTTTGTTCCCATGTTGGAGGAAGGCCTTGGTGGTGGCTGGAGACTGAGAGAAAGAGGGCCCTTAGGAAAGGCTCAAAGCCTGAAGCACGTAGCCTGTAACTTGTAACCCATTGCCTGGAGCCTGGAGTCTGAAGCCCAGAGCCTGGAGCCCGGCGTTAGAAGTATGAGAAGCCTGGGAAGTCTGGAAAGTCTGGGAAGTCCAGTGACCTAGGAGCACTTTGAAGCCCTGTGGAGCATGCAGAGCTCTGTGATTTATATTTGCTTTTTTTTTCTTTTTTCCCTCTGTAAGTATGGTACTAGTTCTGCTGAACTGGTAATTGAAGAATGAAGGACTGCTCTCCCTGTACGATTTGTGGCTGATTTTGTGCTGTTCAGTGTGCTTAGAGGAGTCGGCTGAAAGAGGCAGGAAGAGGCGGTTGGTGGCTGGTGTAGCAGCACCCAAGGTTGATTGGAACTGCCATAGGGCAATGGCCGAGATAACCCATGGAGAGAGGAAGAGTGAAAAGAAATTTAAGAGCTCAGACTGGCTTGGCAGCCACCTTAAAAAGAGATTGACTTTGTGAGCTAACTGGGGGACAGAGTTTGAAGTATTTTTTAAAGACTGCTTGACTTTTGGAGACTATGGGAGATTCCCTCATTCTTTTATAGTGTACTCTGCATTCATTTTAACAATTTAATGATTTATATCAAATTGTAATACCTATATATTATGCAGTAGTACATAAAGACGAGCGGCTGATCGAAAAATTTTTCCTTCTGCTTTCGTAGTTTGTTACTGTCCCTGGGGTGGCTACTGAGGTATTTGTTTTCCCTGTTTATTACTTTAAGCACCATTAGTGATACTGGTGATACTAGCGATATTAATATAATCTGGTGGTTTTTACTTATTTACTCATTATTGCATTTATTTAATCTATTTTATTGTTTTTTGGGCTTTCGCTCCACTCGCACTTACCAGCACAGGATAGGAGGGCTTAGTTACATGAGCTGTGCAGGTAAAAACGCATTCATGGAGGTGAAGTAATTAGATCTACCTAGAGTCAGCTTGGGATGAGACGTGTGTAATTATCACTCTGCTGCTTTTGTTCTCTCATTCCTTGGGATCTTTCATTAAGTACCTTTGGTATCCTGGAAAGATATTTATTAGTTTAGCTTACTATTGGGACACTCTTATTGGGATTTTTTGGTTGTGTTTTGTATTTTAGTTTTTAGGAAATTAGGTTCTGTATGGTAATCAAATATTTTTGTGTTTATAGTTCCAAAGTGGAAGCTATTTGGATCATCTGATGCAGCTTTAGATGTCTGTTTGGTTTCTGACTCATCATATATCTTGTGGCACATGGACTAATAATGCTGAAGTAAGTGTGATATAGTTTCACGACTTGCTGTTACAGGGTTGTGATGGTCAGATAGTCATTTTTTTATGTGATCATGTACTATTTAGCCATTAGTAGTTTATCATAATATAAGGTGATACAGTAAAGTGGTGTATTTATTTACTGACCCTAAGGTTATATAAAATTGGAGGCTAAAACTATACTTTCTAGGGCCCTCATTGTTTGCTCTTTTTGTTTTAGTGTGGCAAGCTACCCTTCTCATCTTGAAGCCCTTACAGAAATTAAAACACAGAAAGTGAGGATAAGGAGACAATCAATGAAATCACCTTTTTTGTGGGAAGAACTAAGAAGAAAACACCTAAGCAGAAAGCAAAGGTGGAACATGAAATATACTGAGAGTTCATAGGAAATGCCTGTTTCATAGATTGTATAAACACTTTTTTTTGTTAAGTAGTGTGACTGTGTAATTCTGATTTGCGTATACTTGAGAGAATGCAACCTAAAAAATTAAGAACATATTGCCATAAGGTTGAAAAAGCAAAGAGTAAAAATGGTAAAGATAAGAACAATGATAAAACTGGTTTGAATAGATCCTCTTCTGCTCAGAAAATAACAGAGTTTTTACAACATAAGTGTAATTACAATCAACTGGAACTAAGGGGAAATAAGAAAATTATTAAAGTATTTTACCCAAAAACAACATCTTCTCCAGTAAGATCAAATGAGATGACCTTCCAGAGTATACATCCACTATTAGAAGAGATAAGAAGGTTGGAGGATAATCCACAGTGTCCGAGTAAAAAAAAACAATTATAGCAATCTAATAGATATTACGGGACCAGAGCTGCATGTTTCTGATTTTAAATCCTTTGATAAACAAATAGAGGAGAGCCACCATGGAAGTAATATACTGTCACCTTAGACTAACCTGAGTAATAAGGTTAGGGTGGTTGAGGCTTCTAGTCTGGATATAATGGATGAGAAAAGCTTAACCTGTGATGGGAAGCCATTGGGTGTAGGGCTTAATGAAAATGAAATAAGCATGAATCTAATGCAAAAAAAATGATCATCAAGTATGTATAGAGGCCCCTAAGCTTGCAAAAAAGATTGACCTGTCAATCAATCAATATCATGGTAAAAAAGAATAGTTTTTACAAAATTTTGAATCCTTTTTGACACCCTGTATAACACCAAAAATCAACAATGAGTAAATGGCTAATAATTTGAATTATTCCAAATTACAAAATCCATGTGATTTGAGGTGAGAAAGGATGGATATTGTAAAGAAACATAAAGGATTAGGAAATGCAGAGTCTAATAGATAAATTAGAGGAAGATAAAAAAGAGATTGCTTTTGGTAATGCCCAATTGTTGGAATTAAATACACTCTTTCATTCATTTATTGAATTCTATGTGGGCAACCCTCCTCAATTATACAAGGAGACAAAGTCAGATGATCTAGTTTTGAATAATGTAGGAAGGAAGAAGGAGGAAGTTATCCCCCCAAAAGGAGGAATTAATAAAGAGAAAAAACACTGTATATTTACCAAAAGAAATGGTGTAGTAAGTAATGGTTTACTAAAAAAATCAAGCAACTTCCAAGGAGAATGATGATATAAAGAATTTAAAAAGGAAAACAATCCAAACAATAACAGAAGAAATTGGTAATAGAAAAGGGGAAGAAATAGATTTGTTGATTGGTGAATTGGAACAAAGGAAAAGAGAATTAGCCCAAGATATAGAGGACACGAACATCAAGGATGCCAAACAGGTAGAAGCCAGTGCTTTGAACTATAAAGATAAAAAGGAGAATAGAAGATGAAATATGATACTGGATAGAGCTGGAAATAAGTTGGAAAGGTTAACAAAGCAGCAGACTGGAAAAAAGGGGAATTATAAAAGTGTTGAGAAAATAGAGAAAAAGCTTTTAATGAAAACCAGGGTTCTCTTAAATTGAATGGCCCAGAGAAAGAGGTTAATTTTAGCAGGAGAAATGCTACCTACAATTTTTATAAATGGAGTACCAAAACAAAAGAACGAGAATGCACATACAGTGAAACTGGTGATGTATAATCTCATAAAAGGGATCGTTGGAAAAAAAAATTCATTGACATAATATTAGATCAGTTTACAGGTACCAGGTTAGACCTTATAAAGGATGGTTATGTGTTGTCCTAAAGAATGCAGATAAACATTGAGATATTCTGAAAGAGAAAGCTAAGTTTTGTGAATTGGGAATTCTCCTTGATACAACAATCATAATGGCCATAAGTGGCCCTAATGATTTAAAAGGAAAGCAGGTTGTAAGGGTTGATATTAATAAGAAAGATAAAGACATGGTAAAGCAACCTAGAATTACAGCAGTCTTGAAATGAATTGAGACAACCCATAAATTAATAGGGGAAGATATGCATCACGTAATGAGAAGAGGTAGAAAGCAACTAGGAGTACACATTAATGTCTCAGTGATTCTGTAATCTGATGAAAGTCTGAATAGTGATTACAAAGAGGTTAGCTCCCCACATATGTCTAGAGAGAGACAGTTTAATTGTGTAATGAGATTGAGTGACAGTGAGGATGAGATAGTAACACTGGGCTCATCAATCTGACAGGATAATGAGAATAAAGGTATATATTTAATATCATGGAACATTCCTGGCTCTAAAGAAAAGATGGAGGATGAAGCCTGTCTGGAGTGATTTACTAAGTTCCCAATATTGCTTTTTCAAGAAACATGGATGGGTAAACTGGATGAGATATGGGTAAATGGCTATAAAATCAGGATTTCTCCAGCATATAAAACCTCTAAATATGGCAGATCTAGAGGAGGATTGATCATATGTATCAGTCTGTTAATTGAATTTGAGAATCCTGAAGTTAGTATGTATAATGAATTTTTTATGTATGTTGTTATCACAACCCAGGGGAAATATTTTGCACTATTTAATACATATATCCCTCCAGTAATTAAAATAAGTGAACTTACTGGCATCCTTAACTGTTTAAGACAGAATATTGAATCTTTGAAATCTAGATACCGAGGGATATCTATATTTTTGTTTGGAGACTTTAATGTTCATGTGGGTAGTGGTATTGAGAGTGTAGAGCCAGATTGGGGAATTTATGATATTTTAAATATACCTGTGCATCAATCAAAGGATGAGGTGTTAAACCCAAAAGGTAAATTACTATTACAGTTTCTGGATAAATTTAACCTAAGAATCTTAAATGGTAGGACTAAAGGTGATTGGGAGGGGGAAGATTTCCTTCCCTACAATCAAGGGAGGAGTGTCCTAGATTTAGGCATTGTAGAAGCATTAGACTGTCATAGAGTTAAGCATTTTAAGATATTGAAATTGTGGGATAGTGACCACTTTCCTCTGTTATGCTCTATTGTATTAAATATCAAGTTAAAAAGAAAAAATCTAAAGGAAGAAAAAGATGCTGATGTTAATATGTGTATTAAGTATGGGAGAAAAGTTATATGGAATAAATATACAAAAGAATGTACTGACCTGATAATACAAAAGCAAAATATGATAGAACATCCAGTAGATATAATGAATAAGGTTGGAGTAACTGAGCAAATCCAATATTTTGAACATTATATGCAACAAATAATTTTGACAGTGAGCTCTAAAAAAAGAGGTGTGATAAAGGCTAATATTGGTAGCTCCCAGCCTTGGTTTGACTATAAATGTAGAAATTTAAGGAAAGAGATTAAAACAGTGGGTAAAATTGGGGTCTGAAATACTTCCCCGGTTATACTGAAGGCCTTTAAGAATTTAAAAATAGAATACAAAACTATGATATGTAAAAAGAAGAGGATATATAACCTCTCATTATGGGGTAAATTATAGGACTCCATCCTTAAGAAAAACAGTCAAACATTTTGGTCATCGGTGGCCTTTGGATGTTGTGAGGCTAATATTCAATATAACTTGTTAGGACTGATATCAGAAGAACAGTGGGTGTGTCATTTTAGTAAGATTTATGGAAATGATGATACTAGTGGTATGAAGGAAGACAAAGAGGAAAGTGATCCAGTCTCACCTTTATTTACTCTTGAGGAAGTAAGGGAGGCGATACAAGCTCAAAAAAGGACTAAAGCTCCAGGATTTGATGGTGTGCCAGCTGAAGTTTTTTTACATAATGTCGACCACTGGGCACAGGTTTTGTTATGTTTATTTGTAGCAATTGCCCAATCCCTTGTGTTGCCATTAAATTGGCATAAAGGAGTAATCATTCTGCTACTTAAAAAGGCTCTAAACATGACCCTATGTGCTATAGACCAATAACTTTATTGCCTAGTTCCCAAAAGATCTTTACCAGTTTGTTATTGAAGAGGATATTAGTTTGAGTGGAAGAAAAACTAATTTCAAAGTAACAATGTGGTTTTAAGAAAAATTGTAATACTTTGGATCTGGTTTTTACATTGAATTATCTGTTGGGACTATATGTTCACAGGAAAAAATGTGTACTTTATTTATGCTTTGTTGACATATGAGCCACTTTTGACTTGGTAGATAGAAATAAATTGTGGGAGATTTTGACAATGTTAAATAGTTAAAGATGTTACAAAGGTTACATTATAATACTACTGCCCTAGTGCGTTATTCTAGAGATGGTGCAATAACAAGACAGATAAAAGTGGGAAAGGGGGTCAAGCAAGGTTGCCTACTAGCCCCAATATTGTTTAATCTATATACTGAAACAGTAATTAGAGATATGGCTAAGATCAATACATTTGCCTCTTCAATAAATAAGGAAAAAAATCCAGTTACTATTACAGTAGCAGCCACAGACACTGCCAGCTATTTCCTGAAATTTCTGTGATATTTCCAGAAATATCTCCTGCTTTCTGCATTTCCACAGTAGGGGCAGCAGAGAGAAACTCTTCAAAAATTTCACGAAGTATCGGGAAATAACTGGCAACGTCTGTGGCTATCACTGCATATGCAGACAATGCTTTGGTCATCTCACAAATGCCTTTAGGCCTAAAGAGGGCAATGACAAGTTTGATGGAGTCATTTGCCAGACTGAAACTAGAGTTGAATGTTGAGAAAACTAAAATAATATCATTTGGGGAAAAAAAAAATTATGTGAAACGCTCCTGGGAAATTGATAATAAAAGAATAGAAGAAGTGAAATCATTCAGGTATCTGGAAATTATATTTGAGAATAACCTGAGGTGGGATGCTCATATATGTGAGATAAAAAATAAATCATATAGCTCAATGAGTGCTATATATGCCTTAGCCAACAGGTTTGCTAATAACTCTTTCATGGCACTAAGAAGAACATTTGAAGCTAAGACCATTATCAGACATTATATGGCTGTGAAGTATGGGGCCTGCTGTCAGGAGATACAAACTCAGAATCTATCCAGAATGCTTTTCTGAGAAATACCCTGGAGCTTCCAAGGGATTGCCTGACAGCCTTTATGAGATTAGAAGCAGGTATTCCTGCTCTAAATGGTAAAATTAATATTAGAGCTGTAAAATAGTGGGAGAAGGTAGTAAAGATGTCCATGGATAGGCTTCCCAAATTATGCTGGGTTGACTTTTTGGAGAGATTAAAGGGAGAGATTGGTATGAAGGGGTGGTTCCAAAGTTTGAATAACTTATTCAAGAATTTTGGTATGGAAGATATATGGTCTAATAAAGTGATGATTGATGCAAACCTGTTTTCGAAGGCTGTTATTCAAAGATTTTCTGATATTGCGCTCCAAACTGACCTTGCCAGAATACATGAGTTAGATACAGTAGATATGGGTATTATTCTGACATAAAAGTAAATGGGAAAATGGAAACATATTTGGTATACTGTGAAAATAAAAAAACATAGGAATCCTTTGTGTAATATGAGGTTGGAAAGTCTGGGTATTGTAAACTTACAATATAGTAAATGGTGGGGTCAGTTTGGGAATGGGAAAAAATGCAATTGTAACAAGGATAATGCAGAAAGCTATCAACATAAGTTATTAGAATGTGATGAAATGAAAAAAGAAAGAGATAAATGGATAACCCCTCTGATTATGGTAGATAAGCTGGAAAATAAGGATATGTGTATGAAGCATCTGCTTAGTCTGGAAAATATTAAGATAATGTATGGTATGGCAAATTTTGCCAATAAGATGAAAAAGTGAACCGAGTATAATTCATTTTATAACCTTCTTATTTATGCTGTTTTACAATATTGTATTACAATGTTTTTCTTACTTTGCCTTATGATTAATATTTTATGTATGTTCTGTGATGGATGCAATAAAATGTACCATTTTTATACATCTTTTGTATTAATAAACTTTGAACTTTGAGTCTGATCTTAATAGAGGGAGGAAGTTCAAACCAACATTTTATGGAAAGATTGCTGGCTACAAAATTATGGAATTTCCTAAAATTTTGTTTGTGTTAAATAATCTACCAATCCCTCTCCCAGCCAGCTAGTTCCAGCAGATAGAAAAACTCTTCACATCTCTTTTGTTGAAGAGTAAAAAGTCATGCTTTAGTCTCCAAAAATTGAGAGCACCAGGCAAATGGGGTGGTCCTTTCAGTGACTTTGGGCCTACCATTAGGTGTCAGGCATTGGACAAAACTTGCAGTGGTTAGGGGGGCATGGTCTAGCCACCAACATGATGGCAGCTTAACTAGAGAGCTCTCTCCTGCCTGAACCCTATCTAGGCTTGGTTGTCGGGATCCTGTGGAGTTTTTCCCCCCCAAATTTAATCTAACTTACGGGCTCAACCCCACCTACCAAGTAGCACCTTCCTTTGTGAGCAATTAGGAAGTTTTTTATTGAGGATCGCAGCACCATCTCCTATTCCAACTTTGGCCTAGTTAGGCCACACAGGCCACTTCTACAAGTTATAGCTCCCACAGATGTTCATCTGGTCCATGGTCTGCTTGGTGGGTATGCACAGACTCAGCATGGACTCTAAACAAACCCTATCTCCTACATCTACTGTCTTACCACCCAATATGTTAGCTGCTAAGGCTCCTGAGCCTACAGTATCTGAGACTCTGCAACAATCCTCTGTCGGGGACTCTCTCCAGTATATAACCAAGATGCTGGAAACCATTCTGTTATGCATAGCAGATATTAATCTGACTCTAACAGGCACAGTTACCAAGGTTCGTCACTTCCAGGACTGTATGAACGTTTCTGAGCAAAGAATGGAAATGTGAGCTTCAGCAGCAACAAATGTGGCAGCACATACATCAACAAGAAGAACACCTGACTACCCTTTGGGAGAGAATTGTAGACCAGGAAAATAGGGGCAGGTGCAACAATTTAAGAATCATTGGATTGCCGGAAGGATCTGAAGGTCGATCAATGGAAACATTTCTCAATGAATGTCTTCCCCTTATGTTAGGGGATCACTGGAGGGAACCTGTAGAGGTGGAGTGGGCACACCGTATAACCGTGTGGCCTAATAAGTCAGCAGGTACACCGAGACCAGTAGTTGCCTACCTACTCTGCTATTCTACAAAAGAACGGATCATTCGAGCAGCCAGGAATGTTGGGGTACTCTGTTGGCAAGGGACACAGATCTCAATCTACCAGGATTTTGCCCAGGAAACGGCAGCAAAGAGAAGAGCTTTTGGACCTTTGAAACATTTTTTTATTCCAAAATAACTTTAAATTCAAATTCAAGAATCTTATCAAGCTTCAGGTCTCTAAGGAGGGGAGAAAAGTGCTTGTAGATCACCCAAAGGAGTTAGAACGCTGGCTATCAAAGTTTTGGCCTTCCCTACAGTTCTCTACTACATTTCCCAGAAAGCTGTGGGAACCATCGACTGTTGAGACTTCTGCTGGGCACAGTTTTTCACATGCAGGGGCCCAGGGGACCGTTTTACCTAATGGACCAGCCAACTCAGTCTTACTTCATTCTGGTCCTCCACCACTAATGGGCTCCTCGCCGAAGTTATCTAGCCTAGTGACAATAATAAATCCAGTACTGTCTCCACTGCCTTCTCTTCCCCAGAGAGATTCAGGCACTTTAATCAGATCTCGCCAATGTGCCAGAAGTGGACTGCAGAACTCGCTCAGCAAGTGTCCTGCAGCTCCTCCTGTGAAAATAAGCAGGGAAGATAGTGCTTCTGCCTTGATGTCAGGGGATGCCAATTTGCAAGATGTGGATACCACACATTTAATGGATTGGGCAGACTTTCCAGATGCCTCTTTGGTAGAAGTGGCCTGCCTTCCCTTCAGTTCCCTACTACATTTCCCAGAAATGCTGTGTGATGCTTATCTTATTGGGTGACTTCAATCTAAACTGGGCCCAAGAGGCAAAGTCAGCCATAAGTGGCATATTGCATGACTCCCACCTTGCCCAAGTCATCTCTCAACCGACCAGAATGAACCATAAATCGGGAAGGCACTCAACAATTGACTGGGTCCTGGCTTCAACCCCAAGTAATGTAAAACCGGCAGACACCATGGCCGATGCCTTGAGTGACCACTCGCCTATATTTCCTATCTGGAAGAATAGTGCGAATAAAGTCCAACCCAGAGTGATTACCACCAGGGACTACTCTAATTTCCATCCTGACCAATTCATTGGCTACTTAGATGGCATCGGCTGCAGTCCAATAAGACACCTACCTACCCTGGAGGAGGCCGTAAAATTTTTCCAGACAACCCTCACGAGGACCATTGACCTTTTAGCTCTGATGAAAACCCACTGAGTAAAGGGAAGCTGCTATAAGTGGATCTTGCCCTCTCTAAAAGCTTTGATGACCACCCGTGACAAGGCCTGGAAAAAGTTCAGGAGATTGATGCTACCCGCTGACTTTGCCAGCTACAGGGCCCTTAGAAACAAATGTAAGCATGCCATAAAGATAGCTAAAAAAGACTACATCACCAATCTCCAAAAAACTAACCTAGGCAATCCTAGGTTCTTCTGGTCGTGTATTAATGAACTGCTCAAAGGGAGCAAAAAAACTACCCCTGGCCTAATCATGACTAATGGGCAATTAATTGAAGAGGGATCACTCATCGCAGAGACCCTAAACAGCTACTTCACGAACCTGGATGCATATAAGACTGGACCCCCTGACAACAGGAGGGAGCCTAATGCACAGCAGCCCCCAGACCTAGACCGCCCTTTGTTTCACTTGAGGCTGGTCAGGGTAAAGGAGGTCTTGAACATCCTTAAATCCCTGCACTTGCGAGGATCAGGGGGCCCCCGACAGCATCCAGACTAGAATCCTCAAGGATGGAGCCCCAGCACTAGCTAAGCCCCTTGCCTGGCTGTTAAACAGGTCTATTATGGAGGGGTCCATACCTGAGCTTTGGAAGCAGGCTCTCGTGATTCCTATACACAAGGGAGGGTCAACTGAGCCCATAGGGAACTACAGGCCTATCTCCTTGCAGTGTGCCATTGCGAAAGTACAGGAGAAGCTAGTTTACTCCCAACTCCGAGAATACTTGGAAACCCACCAGGTAATCTCTCCATCCCAACACGGCTTTAGAGCCAAGCATGGGACAGATACCATGCTAACCAAATTCTCAGCTGAAGTACTGAGCAATAGCAACTCAGGGGCCAGTACAGGCGCGGTCTTCATAGACCTCTCCAAAGCATTTGACTTGGTAAACCACAAGCTCCTACTCCAAAAAATGTGCTCACTTGGCCTTGACACTCATGCTCTGGGATGGTTTGAGAGCTATCTCTCAGAATGTACCCAGAGGGTCAAGTGGAAGGACAATATCTTCAACCTATTACCACTCAAAGAAGGGGTACCACAAGGGTCAATACTCGGCCCCCTTCTTTTCACACTTTTTATAAATGAGCTGCACACACACTGTGGGAGCAGTAGCGTTATCCAGTATGCGGATAATGCAGTCATTTACAGAGCCTCCCACAACCTAACAGAGCTGGGGACAGCTCTCCAAGAGGACATCCTTCAGATGGAGTACTGGCTCACTCTGAACAAAATAGTCTTAAATACCAACAAAACGAAGGTGATGCTGTTTGGGCCCAGATCCCTGGGACCTGAGAGGTCACTGCTCCTACTCCTTCAGTCCAGGGGGTGTAAAAAACTTGAAGTGGTAGCCTCCACCAAATACCTTGGACCAAGGTTTCACACTAAAAAATCATGTGGACCAAATCACTAAAGCCATACATGGGAAACTTGGAATCCTCTACAGACTAAAAGACCAGCATATCCCTGAAACTAGGGTAGCCATTGCGGCTAGTGTACTTCTCCCAAAGCTCACCTACGTGGCCCCGGTACTCCAGGGTGTGGCCAAGATGGAGCTATGCAAGCTGCAGACCATGTACAACAAGATAGTCTGCTTTGCCTCACTGTCACACCCCAGGATTCATCACTGTGAGGCCCTAACTAGGCTCAGGTGGCTGTCTCTGGAAGCTTGCCTCATCTATCCAACCCTCTGCCTTACTTTTAAGCTAATGGGTCCTGCACCTCCCCCTAGCCTTAATGGTCTCGTTAGTGTTAAACTTAGTCCACAAAATCTACAGACCTCAGGCCAAACCCTCCTTGTGGTTCCTAAGAGAAGGACAAAAGCCGGGTCCATGTCCTTCACGTATGCCACCCCTTCCAACTGGAACAACCTCCCCCTGGAGGTGCAGGAGGCGGAGTCTATCACCTGCTTCCGAACAAAGCTTAAGGCACACTTGCTCGATAGGAGCATATGGCTATGTTACAGGACCTGACCATTTAATGCCATCCCGGTAGGTCAACGCACCTGCCTCAAGGATGGGGAGCACTTACGTGTTTGCATATCCCCCTTCCTTTATGCCCATAAGGAAGGAACCATATGACCCTAGCAATTGCCTTGCCCTAACCTCGAGCACACTTAATCTAAACTTGTATCTGCTATGCAAAATGTTTCTCGATGTGTAACTACTATGTCCCAACTGCCTGTATGTCTTCCACAACTTACTGTTTGTAAACTTATGAAGTCTTTAATGACTTATCTCATTGAATCCACAGGCTCACTCTGAGATTACACCACTTGCCTCCTGAATCTTCTGTATACTTTTAACAGTGAATCCTGGGCCTTTTTAAGCAAAATCAAGCCATAGTCAACATGTTGCAAACAAATGCTAATAGCTCAATAACTGTACCTGCTAGACACAAAGTTTGAGTGGCAGAGTTATTCAGCACCAAATTGCCTTTCCAATGGTGGCATGCATGTAATAATAAGTAATTTTGTTTTTTTTTCTATGCTGGTCAAAAGAGCAAACTAAATATTTTTTTCACTAAAAAAGGGCAACATAAGCCATTTTTTGTTGGAAAATATGTAAAATATCTACATCAGATTAAGCATACAGACATTAGATGGTTTTTTAATATTATGTTAGTTAAACAAAAGATATATTTTTACCATAAAATGTCATTTTTCCCAATTTTAGTCAAGGTGCTTTTGTGAGATTTGAGGGCTGAATCTGAACCACACATACCATATCATAAACAAATGCGTATATCTCCAAAAGTATACATGATACACATAAAATATCAGCATGAAAGTTGATTAGCACACAAATGCCTTTCCAGTGGTGCTATGCAACCAGTTGTAATCAATACAGTTTTTATTTTATACCTGCTGAAGTGCCAAAAGAGTGAATTTTATTCAAGCTGCTTAGGTGAATCTTGATGGAAAACATGTCAGCCATACACACCATACCATAAACAAATTTTAATAACTACTAAAGTATACATGATATACACAAAATAACAGTGGCAAAGTTTTTCAGCACAAAATTACCTTCCCAATGGTGGTATGCAAATAATAATATGTAATTTTGTTATTTTTTTTAAGCTGGTTGAAACAGCAAAAAAATATATTTTTTCACTAAAACATCAACATAAGCCATACACACCATACCATAAACAAATGCAAATAACTCCTAAAGTATACATGATGTGCACAAAATATCAGTGACAGAGTTGTTCAGCATAACATTACCTTTCCAACGGTGCTATGCAGTCAAATATATATTATATCCTGTTACACTATATATTAAAATATATAAGTGACTTCTCCAGACGTTGCTTGGGCACATTGGGAGTCAGTAGCAGACTTCTGCAGATGTCCTCAGGACACACCAGTGTTTTTTTACTGACGACTACAGGCGTCTGCTAGGAGACAATGAGTTATAACATGATAATCATCTGAGTGTACTGATCTGTTACCTGTAATAATTGTTACTCCCGGGTCGCCCCTGAAAAAGGGACCTCCGGGGCCCAGCAGGTCTACCCGGTCATCAAAATTCAATAAATAAATAAATAAGTGCTGGATAAGACTACTCCAGTCAAGCCTGGACTACTCACTTATGCTGCCATGGTTGTGAACACTACCTCAAACTATAAATGCCTAACTCAGGTGAGCTCTGAGCAGGTCAAAGGACTGGTCACCTGATGATTGCTATATTGTTCCTTATGGGACTAACTGTTCTCTAGTTTATGTCTTCTTTAGACCTACTCCGGGGTACCCCCCCCCCCGGCTCCCAATGTACTTTACTCCCTCTTCTTTTTGCTCAGCTGAATCTAGGTGATAAGTTATTTAGCACATGGATTACAGTTGTCTCCCCAGTAGGAGTTTCCTCTCCTCCACCTTCCCATGATGTGACAAGGTGTTCACCTGTGTGATGCCTTCCCTGTAGTTAAGGTTGAAGACTTATATAGGGCCTGTTGCCTTTTTGTTATGCCTAATTAGTATTGGTAGATGGGTGAGCTCACCAACCCAACCGTTTATTACCCTTAATTCCCCCCAGTCCCCCTCTCATATTTCCCTCCCCCCCCTTTTCCCTCCACGAGCTTAAGATGCCCAACCTTAGAGGGTTCTCGGTGTGAGAGGATTTCCTTGATTAAACTTCCACATACACCCTAACTTGAGTGTTGGATTGAGCATAGCAGTAGGGCAGTTTTGCTGTCCTCATTTGCATTGACCTCCACACTCTTAGAGTATTTGTTGTTGAACTGTTGTTTGGACTTAGTAGTCCTTAACAAATATTAATAGTTTTTTTTCATTCTCTCTATGTTTATCTAGTCTATTTGAAATCTCAGACAGTGTGAACCTAGTGACTTGGTAATGTTTACACCTCCATTTTACAGGGTCCTCAGCTTACTGGTAATATCCTGGTTTGTGTATTGTGGTCCCATGACTTCCTGGGTGAGCTCATCTCTTCCCCCTTATTCATTCACAGTAAGTACACCTATCTATTCCTTTTTTGGGACTATGGCAGCAGATGCTTCGATACCAAGTGCAGCCTGTTGGGTGTCCTGGAATGTAAAAGGACCGAATCATCCAATTAAATGCACAAATGTATTGCAACATCTGTGTTCCCTCCATTCGGAGGTTGCACTGTTACAAGAAACACATCTTTTACCCTGTGATGCTTCATGGCTCAAGAAATCCTGGGTAGGGGAAATAGTGGCTAGTTCCGCAGATATGACCAAAGGGGTTGCTATTCTCTTTAGGCATGCTACCCTGTGGAAAGTAGAAAATGTTAAGAAAGACATTCAGGGATGATGGGTACTGGCTAGGATTTCCTTCCCAGGGAATACCATGTTGTCTGGTAATATCTATGCCCCAAATCTAGACCATGTGGACATTTTCCTTGAAATCAGCCGTGCCATCGTGGAGTTAAATCCTGCGGAAGCACCTATTCCAATAGTACTCGGTGGGGATTTCAACATGGTCAATGACATTTTCCTGGACAAATCATACCCCACCCCTCATGTTACACCCAAAGGTAGACAGTCACTGCAGAACATGATGGAGGAATGCGTTCTTATTGATGTATGGCATAGGGATCATCCTACGGGTCAAGATTACACCTTCTACTTTGCTCCAAACAGTTCCCATAGTCATATAGGCTTCTGGCTAGTCAATGATGTGGCTGCTCAGGGTATAATAGGCTCATTGATTGGTTCAGTTCTCATTTTAAGTCATGCTCCCATCCAAATCTCCTACTCCCCCCCAATAGCCCTCCCCATCAGGTTAGATGGTACTGTAACCCCCTTCTTTTTAGGGACCCCAACTTTCACCCCATGCTTAAACAAGCAACAAAAGATTATTTTGCCCTAAATTCTGAGTGTGGAGTTGACCACACAACTGTTTTGGAAGCATTTAAGGTGGTGATCTGAGGCCATATTATCTCCTTCTCAGCAGCCTGAGACAAGGCCTGTAGAACACAACTTGCTGAACTGCAAGCAGATCTACAAATGCTAGAACAATGCTTTAAGAGCACACCGCTGGCTAAAGGACATAATGCTCTGCACTGACAAATCATAGAGCTAAAATATCAGATTAATCTTATTCTCCATCAGAAAGCATAGTGGCTTATGCTAAGGTCCGAATATGCATATTGGGATGGCGGTGAGAAAACTGGCAAACTCCTTGCCTTCCGGCTACACCAACAACAGGCTGCGACCAGAATCCATGCCCTTCGTTCCTCATTGGACACCATTGTTTCAAGTCCACAAAGCATTAATGATGTCAAGAAAAAGTTTTATGAAAAGTTATACCAATCCCAGATGCCTATTACAGGTAATCAACTCTCCCAAGGTTTATCTACCTTTGTACAACAGACCCCTTTACTAGCCCTCACCCCAGATCAAGTAGCTCTCCTTTATGCCCCCTCACCTGTGAGGAGCTCCACACTGCACTCTTACACATGGCCCAGGGGAAAGCCCCAGAACCAGATGGAATGTCCTTGGAGCTTTACCAGGCCATGGGACCTTATATCTTGCAACCTCTTGTGCTGGCCCTGCAAGCCTCCCATATTGCTGGATCTTTCCCAATTTCAATGTATGATGCATTGGTCATTCTACTTCCTAAAAAGTCACCTGACCCCTTGGACTGCACCAACTATAGACCTATATCACTATTACCAGTTGACACTAAAATTCTAGCTAAAGTGTTAGCTACACGAATTACATCTATCATCCATTATGCACAAGCAGGTTTTATGCAAGATAAGTCGGTAACAGACAATACCAGGCTATTACTTAATCTTAAATTGTTTGCATCTAGGTCAGCACTTCCCATGGCAGCTATGGCCATAGACTTCTCAAATGCATTTGACTCTATAGAATGGCCATATCTCCATGGAGTACTTAATAGGTATGGTTTGGGGGACCAATTTCAGAAGTGGATCCAGACACTGTATTGCTCTCCTACAGCATGCATTTTAACTAATAATGTCATTCCCCTCCCTTTTCAATTAATAGAGGTATGAGGCAGGGTTGTCCCCTTTCCCCTCTTCTTTTCCTAGTAGCTTTAGATCCACTGTTATGGGTCTTGATCTCATCCTCACAAGTCCATGGTATACAAGTTGCAGAGCATTCACATCTGACTGTAGCATATGCAGATGATCTTCTGTTGACCTTGTCCAACCCCACCCAGTTGGTCCCTGCCACCCTTAAAGTGTTAGAGGACTTTGCCACCCTATCTGGTCTTCAAGTCAATCATAAGAAAACAACAGTAGCTCCCTTTAATTCAGGGCGTACCAATACGTGCATACAAGGTACTGACCTTACATGGGCTGCATGTGTCGTTACCTACTTGGGTATACATCTTCCCACCAACTGGTCTGCATTTGAATTTGTTAATTTTTCTCCTGTATTCACACAACTTGTAACAGAGATAGAGAGATGGTGTAAACTGCAGCTCTCTCTCACCCTGGACAGGTGGCGGCCATTCGTATGTTGCTGTTTTCCCGCCTTCTTTACCGCTTTAAAAATTTGCCCATCTACTTTTCTCCTAAATTGTTCACACCTGATACAGCATTGAGTCTCAGCCTTTTTATGGGATAAAAAACCCCCTAGGTGGAGTAAACAAAAAATAAGAGCACATTGGTCGCGAGGTGACTTAGGCATCCCCTGGTTTCTGGGTTATCATCTTACGTGTATGGCAGCATATACAACCAAATGGTTTATACCCAATTCAATGGGCCCTTTGGCCTGGGTACAACTAGAATCAGATATGGCAGGAGGTGCATCCCTCTTTTCCCTTCTTCAGTTCAAACACCCCTCACCACATTCCCTACCCCACATGATTTGCAGTGCTATCAAGGCATGGAAAACCCTTAAACTTAAAACATATATGTTGAAACAGGAATGGTCCCCTCAGTTCGATACGCCCCCATTTGGTGGAATAGTCTATTTCAAATTGATGGAGCCACATTCCATTGGCCCTCCTGGCAAGAGCGTGGAATACAAGTAGTTCAGGACATATGCTCACAGAGTATGCGGCACATCCTGTCCCTTGCACAACTCCAAATAAAATTCTCCATTCCACAAAAAGATTTCTGGTGATATCTCCAGATTCGTAGCATTGTACAACCCCTTCTCATCAACCTGTCTCCCAGTGCACCCTGGCAATGGTTGAACACTCTGCACAAACACCCTACTTCCAAGGGTCTTCTGGGGTGTTTTTATGCTACCTGGAGAGATGCACAGCCTCTTGCCACATTGACAAGTAAGCAATGCTGGGAAGCCTATTTGTCGTCCCCTATCTCGCAGAACCAATGGGATCTTTAACTTAAAGATGCACATCAGGTATACAGAGACACAAAAAGCGTTTTCTTCAACTGAAAATCCTGTTGCTTTGGTATCATATGCCAGAAGCTTTATAAGCTCGAGGCCTGCTTAACCATGCAAATTACTGACAATGTTTGCAGCCCAATGCCGTCCTTTTGCATATTCTGTGGACATGCCCCCACCTCACAAGTTTTTGGAATATGATTGCCTCGGACCTTTCTAAAGTACTTAAGACCCCTGTGACCCTCAAAGATCCCAAACTTTTATTGGGGGATACTGCCTTGCTATTACATCTTCCTAAACCTCTCCAGGATTGGACCCTTTCAACCCTTTTAGAAGCTAGACGCTTGATACTTTTACACTGATGTGAGATGGTCTTACCTACACAGAAGACTTGGCATGCGGCCCTTGCAAGACTGTCCATCTTTGAATGATTAACTTATCTACAAGGGGGAAATTTATATCACTATTACTCTAAATGGGATCCGTATTTGCATTCTGAACTTTGCAAACTCCCCCCTACCCCTGTAAATACCCCCCTTTAGCTTCTATTCATGGAAGGTGTAAGCATCTGAGTGTGCAGTTATGACTAGTCCTGTATACTGGAATATGTTGTTGCTAAATATGATGTTAGCCTAGATTAGCTTTGGGATGTATAACACTTATATTAAGATATAACTTCTATGTATACTATCGTCTGAGCTGGATACATATTGTCTGTAATGTCATGCTCATCAAAAAAACAAAAAATCAATAAAATCTCCTACGATAAAAAAAAAAAACTTGCAGAGGTTAGAGTCTTACAGATCAATGGCCCCAGTTTGACTACTACTAGAGGAGGGACTAGGTCTGGGGCATCCATTAGAGATTATGCCCTGCCCCAACAGCCACTCCTGAAGACTCACTCATCTGCAATATCATGCTTCTGTAGTCAAATCTGGAAAAAGCTAGAAGTAGAGACATCACCATTTAGGGAGTTGGTAACACCTATGGCATAATCTATTTCCCTTTGTAAATGGTGTACCTTAGTCCTTGGTGTCCTGGGCAGCTATGGGAATACTAATACTAAGCCACCACCAAAACCCAAATTTAGGGGTAATAGATTCCCTCCAAAATCTATCCTCAAGAGTCTCTCTGCCTTGCACAAACTATTGGTATTACCTCCACTTGAGAATGTCACTTCAGGAAAGAAATGCCATCTCTCCTTTGTTCAAAGTGGACTCTACCCTTGCATTTAGATAAATGGATGAAAACATCCTCATAGGCTGAGGGGTAGAATATATGACTATTTACCACTCCCACACATCCTGAGACTGCAGGCCTGCAGAAGTGCACGGGAGTCTGAGATGCACACTGTCATTCCCACTGTAGTCTGGGAAGTAGCACTTAAGACTTCACACTCTGAATTCAGGGACAGAAGATACCAGCACATACTGTACAGTACAGAGGGAAATTCTGCATCTGTGGTACTGCACACCTGAAATTCTGGAAAAAAAATGAACCAACATTCAATAATACTGGCTGGAGGTGCAATACACATTCTTTGATCATGCCCTCTACTTGCAGATTATTGGCACCAGGTCAGCTGGTTCTGTACAGTGGCTGTTGGGATTGGGTAAAGGCAAACCTGATCTTCTGGCTAATAGGGTGTCCCACTGAGAATCCACACTGCACACAAAGTCAAAAGCTCTGGCTGCTCCCAGCAGCCTTGCAAGCAAGATGACAGATCCTCCCAAAACTGGAGAACAGCCATGCCCCAAATCTTACCTGACTGACTGAATATGAACAACTAACGCAATTGGCTAACTCCAGGTTAAATAGATTTCAAGCTCTTTGCTGTCCTTTTCTCCAGTATTCACTAAGTGCAGAGTGATAGATGTTTATTCCTACTAGTATCTGTCATCTCTATATAATGTATATTGTCTTTCTTAAATTGCAACACAGCGTATTATTTAGCATATTAATCATGAAAATGTTGCATTCCTATTTTATATGTTGTTCTGAGATATATTTATTCTTCTGTGTATGTATAGAAATTCTTCAACATAAATGTGTTAACAAAAAGGGACAGATAGTGGAAATCTTTTTTCTATGAAGGTTTTTATCTCTCCTGTTGCTGGATCTGGCTGCTCTTCACCATCTGTCCCTGCCTCCTTCTGCCAGTATGCACCACTCCAAGACTTACCTGAACCTTGGAATCATCCACGATTTTCCCCCCATGGTGGGACCAGTGGGGGAGGACCATCATCCCCCACCCTGGAGTCACTCATCCAGATAAGTGCCCATGACCCTGGTGGTGGTATGCAGACCATCATACGAACATATGAAATTGCCAGCAGATAGAAGCCTTATGGTCTATAAAGTCTGCCCGATTGTGCAGCTAACAGCTAGCAGCCCTTATACTGCAGCTTCCCCTTTCTCCCCTCCCCCATCCAGTGACCTTCCCCCTTATCCTGTCCCATCCCCTTTTGAAGCAGCCCACTGTTCTGCAGGATACCACTTCCTTTGGCAATGTGTTCCACCCAGACACCACCCTCTCTGTAAAAAAGTGTCTCCTCATTTTCCTCCTGAATCTTCCCCCTTCCAATTTCAGATCGAGCCTGCAAGTATCCTTCCCCCTTCTTAACTTGAAAAGCCCCTCAGTGCTTGTCGTATTTATTCTCTTCATGTACTTGAAGGCTTCAGTCATGTCCTCCCATCCATCCTTTCCTCCAGTGCATGTGTGTGGAGACACGCAATGCACCTCAAGAGTTCCATAACTCCCTCCCCTGTGTATGCCTTAACCTACACTGCCACCAAGCCTCAACTGAATGGCAGTCAAATGATAGACATGACAACCCTCTCTGACCAGGAGAGGAGAGCAGCCTGTTTTTTGCTCAGCCCTCTCCCTCCTCGTACAACCTCAAGTGACCTGAGTTCATTCCTGAACCCAGATCACTTGCATGAGTCAAGTTATGGCATCCAGCACCTCAATTTTCAGCACCAGAATGCCAACAAATATAGTGGAAATCTTGGAGGCAAATGGATTGTAGGACAGATGGCAGCATGCATTTGTAGCAGGAAAATCTTGTCAAACTAACATGGTCAACTTCCTTGATTGGGTTAAAAAGGCACTGCACAGCGGTCAAGTTCTGGTAGAGGTGTGTGAAAATAATGTTCCACAGGTGTAATTTAAGAGAACAATCACAACGGAAACACCAGCCCTCGATGCCTTGTAACAGGATAAAGTCCAGGTCTAGGCAGGAAGATGTGAATCAAAAAGAAATGTTTTCAGTACCCAATGCACCTACCAGGTCATTATGTTGTACGCTTAATAGTGTACAGTATTATTTGTGAACTCCGGACATGTGCGCTCTCTGTGTTGGGCTCCCCCGGAGTTAGAATCCTAAGTGGGGGGGGTCTGGGGTGTGGGGAGAAGAGCCCTCCACAGAACAAAAGAAAACAAGAAATCGCGCAACATGATTAAGTCGCACGGCATTCTGGCATGTGACATTTTGACCCTGTGCCCTCAACGCACACCAGACCAAAAGACACATTGCAAGGAAGCTTCCTTGCTGTGTGCCTTTTGGTCTGGTGTTTATCGAGCACTGAATACATTTCTTTTTGATTCACATCTACCTGCCTAGACCTAGACTTCATCCTGTTACAAGGCACCGAGCGCTGGTGTTTTCTTTGTGATTGTGCTTGTTTGTGGGCTGGTTGCCCTTATTCACCAGCACCACCCAATGTTTTTGCCGATCACAGCACAACCTTTGTTGTTTTGTTTGTAATTTAAGAGAATGTGTGACTTTCTCTTCCATGAAAGTTCAGAAATCCATTTCTGAACTTTCATTGAAATTCCACCTATCCTGCAGCTCGAATTAAATAAAAATAATTCAAATACCTGGTGGCTAGTGGTCCCTCCCCCACCCAATCACCTGCCCTATATCATTTCAGTAACATCTTCCTCATGGATAGTGAGCCCTCCCACCACCTACTCACTCACCCAAGGTATTTCAGTACCCCCCTCATAGCTAGCAGTTCCTCATTTCCACCTGATCACCCACCAGTATGGTTTGAAAAGTTGACCCCCCCATGACTAGCCGTCACTCTAATCACCCCCTGTCCAGTATTAACCCTCAACCCTTTCCTGTGTGTAATAAAATAGTTATTTGACCTGGTGGTCTATTGAACACCCCCTTCCTCACGGTCCCTGATTCTAGTAGCATCCAGTGTTTTTTTTCTGTTTTTTAATTTAATTTTTTTTTTCAACTTATTCGAAATCACTGGTGGTCTAGTGGCCCCCACCCCCTCCAGCATGTAGTGCTTCACTGGACCTGGTACCACCCCTCCTTCCTATCCTGGAAGGAATGGCAACTGGCATAGCTCCTCCACTTTCTTTTTCCATGGTTAGTTGGCTCACTGAGTTGAATTGTGAATGAGCTTATGCTTGTATAAGCATGCGCCATTCACTGACAACTCAGTGGGCAGCTGGCTGTGGAGGAGAGAGGAGGACTGTGCCAGTTGCCTGCTCCTTTTCGGGATGGGGAGAGGGGTGGTACCGGGGTCAATGAGCACTACCTGCTGAGGTAGGGGGCAGGGGGCCACTAAACCACCAGTGATTCCAAATAAGTTAAACACCTAAATAAATAACATTAAAAAAAAAAAACACTGGCTGCTACTAGGACCGGGTGGTTTCAACAGACCACCAAGTCAAATAAATATTTTATTACACGCAGGAAAGGGATGGGGGATTTACAACTGACAGGGGTGATTAGAGGGACTGCTAGTCATGGGGGGTTAACTTTTCAAGCTATATTGGCAGGTGATCCAGTGTGGGGGACCGCTAGCCATGGGGGGGTGATACTGA
The DNA here is from genome assembly GCA_016271365.2 of Neoceratodus forsteri. Classification (NCBI taxonomy): domain Eukaryota; kingdom Metazoa; phylum Chordata; order Ceratodontiformes; family Ceratodontidae; genus Neoceratodus; species Neoceratodus forsteri. The sequence continues at coordinate 1,791,636,062 of CM057456.1, forward strand.
ATTAATACGGGGCTGGTGATCAGGTGGGGGGAGAGACCACTAGCCCTGGGTGGTAACAAGTAGAGTGGGGCAGAACGGGATAAAATTTTACACAAAACATTCTAAAGTTTTTTGATCCACCACAGGTGGAAGCTCAGAAACTTCTGTGAAAGTTGCCCAGTTTTTGTGAAAGCTCTGCTGAGGTGGAAATGGCAGCATTCACCTTCCCCTAAGCTGTGGACATGCTGGACCTTTATATTAGTAAGCCTTTCAATTGCATCCCACACAGAAGGCTCATAATAAAGTTAGATAAGCTGGGCATAAGGGAACACTGAGTAAGTGGATAAGGAACAGGTTGGAGGGTGGCACGCAAAGGGTGATTGTCCATGGGGAACAGTCAGAGTTCAAGGGACTCATTAGCTGGTACCTCAGATGACAGTACTGGGACTTGTGCTTTTCAATATCTTCCTTTGTGATATACTGTATGAGATGGGATCCAGAATAAGGTATGCCTCCTTGTTGATGTGGGCAAGGCAAAGCAAATTTTATTTAAAAGATGCCCCATCCCAAAGTCTCTGGGCGCTGTACACAAATCAGATCAATTACAATGATAAAACCAGCAGTATAATAAACATTATAATAAACATAACTAAATTAAATCACACAAATATATAATTTAAATAAATAAATCAGAAAAATAACTAAATACATAGCCAGGTACAGAACTGAATCACAGAAATCAGGCTAGGGCAAAATTATAAAATGAAGTCCGGGAAAGCCTAATTATATAGGAAGGCACTGAGGCAGGCATTGAATATCTCTACAGAAGGGGCATCTCTTACAGCTGGAGGTAGTGAATTCCAAAGGATGGGGCCAGTGACACTAAAAGCTCTGTCACTGATTGTTTTTAATCTTGTCCTGGGACTCGCAAGGAGGCCCCTAGATGAGGTGCAGAGTGAGCAGACTGAGACAGCAGGTAACCAGGGTACAGACCGTGTATGAATATATGAACATCTGAATTTGCCAGCAGAAACATGCCACATGGTCTATCAAGTCTGCTCAAGTGTGCAGTTAGCACCCTTACCTTGCAGCTCATCCATCCCTCCCATTCACAATTATACCCCACTCACCCTGTTCTATCCCCTTTTGAAACTACCCACTGTCTTACAGGATACTACCTCCTCAGACAGTGTTCCATTCTGCCACAACCCTATCTGTGAAAAAGTGTCTCCTCACTTCCCTCCTATATCTTCCCCCCTCCAATTTAAGACCATGCCCTCTCATGGTTCTACCCCTCCTTAGCTTAAATATCTCTTCAGTACATGTTTTGTTTATCCCTTTTAAATACTGAAAAGTCACAGTCATATTCACCGATCCCTTCTCTCCTCCAGGGAGTACATATTCAACTCACTCAGCCTCTCCTCATATGGCCTGTCCTCCAATCCCTAGATCATCTTCGTCGCTCTGCATTGTACCCCTTCCAATAATCTTACATTCTTCTTCAGATTTAGGCACCAGTACTGCACACAGCACTCCAGGTATGGCCTGACCAATGACCTGTAGAGAAGCAGAATCACCTCCCTGCTCCTGGAGGAGAGTCCTCTCGCAATACATCCCAGCATCCTGTTGGCCTTTGCCACCGCCTTCCTACACTGCTCTGTATTGTTCATTTTCAATGTTACAAACACCCCCAGATCCTTTTCCTCCTCAGTGGTACCTAGTTGCACTCTGCCCCGCTGATAACCCCTCCCTGGGTTCTTTGCTGCGTAGTGCAGTACTTTGCACTTTTTAGCATTGAAGCCCAACTACCACACTTCTGACCACTCCTCAAGTTTGGTCAGGTGATCCTGCAGCCCCTGCCATCCTGATATGTGGTCCACCACCGCCCTCAACTTGGTGTCATCAGCGAACAGACTGATCTTATCCTTGATGCCATGCAAGATGTCTGCTATGAATATCCCAAACAGCACCGGTCCCAGTACCTATCCTGTGGCATCCCACTCTACACATCCCTTGGAAATGAGAACTCCCCCCACCACTACCCTCTGCTGTCTCCCCTGCAGCCAATTCTTGATCCATTTAACCATCTTCGTCCGCAGCCCCACATGTCAACTTTCTTCCCAACCTCCCATGTGGCACTGAATCAAAGGCCTTCCTTAAGTTCAAATATACGACATCTACAGCATGGCTTTTGTTCAGTTCCCTCATTACTCAGTCATAATACTCAACCAGGTTAGTCTGACAGGATCTTCCCAAGACAAACCCATGTTTATGACTGTCCCAGAGCTCATTGCCTTCCAGAAAGGACACTAGCCTCTCCTTCAAGATTGTCTCCATCCACTTCCCCACAGTGGATGTTAGGCTTACTGGTCTGCAATTGCCTGGTTCATCCTTTTGGCTGCTTTTATGGAGGGGTACCATGTGGGCTATCCCCCAGTCATGTCGTATGCACCCAGTGTCCAGGGAGGTATTGAATAGGTCCGCCAATGGTCCAGCCAGGACCTCCACCATTTCCTTCAGCACTTTAGGATGTATGCAGTCTGATCCTGGTACCTTATCCACCCTCAGAGCCCTAGACTTTCCAATACCCTGCCCTCAGTGATCACCCTATCTGCTACCCCTTAACCCCACCTGCCCACCCTCCCACCCCTGCAGTAGTTGCCCACCCTCTCTCTCATGAATACAGAGCAGAAGTACTCATTTTATGCTTCTGCCTGTTCCACCACTTTCTCTGCCCACCCCCTGTCCTTCCTGATCCTTACTATCTGGTACCTGCAGCTCCTTCTCTCACTTATGTATCTGAAAAAGTCCTTTTCCCCATCCTTGATGTCCTGTGCTGGCCTCAACTCCTTGGAAATCTTGGCCACTCTGACTCCCGTGGCAACTTCTTTGGACTTCTTCACATACTGAGTTACTCAATTTGAGTGACTGCATGTACAGTGATAGTGGAAGGAGAGCAACAATTGAAATGGTGAGGGTAGGAGGGCTAGAATGGCAAATGCAGGATAAAGCGCTGGTGGGAGGGACATCACAGGAAGCAGGATATGAGAGGTAATTCAAGGAGGCAGTGCCAAGCTGGCCATGTGGGCTTATGGAGGCAGTGTATGCCTCCAATGTGGAAGGAACTGGGTTTGATCCTGGGTTGGCAAGCTGCTGTTTATGGGTGAGGAATGGTTTGGATGTTGTGTTTTTTTTTGTTCAGAGTTGGCTCCTTTCCCTACTATCAGGCCCCCCTCAGAGTTGATTATTTTTAGATAGGGGGTGCAGGGGGCACAGCCCCCCCACATAGAATGTAGGATAATGTATGGCAGTATAGGTGCAGATGTTGTATTGAGCATAGTGCTTGTTTGCCATTTGTGTTTTTGGCATTGTGCACTCACCCATAGGTGAGGTGCTGTTATGTGTTTGCTGTTATGACATGGAACCTTTAAATGCCTCCAACGATGGGGAATTGACAGACTGGATGGACCACTGGATCTTTTTCTCTCAACAGAATATATGTTTCTATGTAAAAATGTTTAACATTTCATCAGTTTACTCTTGGATAAGAATCAAATTCAACTGATTTTGAACTACCTTAGACTAAGTGTGATACTAGTTAAAATAAAAGGGGGATCTTAAGATCAACCACTAGAGAGACTGCTAATAGCAGGCAGATGAACTCATTTAGGACTCACTGTTAGAGGTGTGCAGAATACAACATTCTGCCTGTGGAATGCCTGCAGAATTATCATTCCGATTCTGTGAAATGTCACAGAATTTGCATGAAAATTCTATAAAATGTTACCAAATTTTTAATTTCAGTAATTTTGTTTTAATGTTAAAAGTACACATCCAACTTACACCAGATTTGGTACATAAATGTACCAAATTTCAGAGTCATAGGTTGAAAGGGGGAGGAGTTATGGATGATCAAACATTTAATTAACATTTTATTTTCAGTTATTTTGATATAATTTTAAAATGTGTGATCCAAATATCTCCACGGTTTTAGGATTTAGAGAAACACACAACAATGCTATGTGCACCACGTTTTGAGTCTCAGGCTTCAAGTGGGCTGAGTTACAGATAGCCAAACATTTTGTCAAAATTTAGATTTCTGCTATTTTAATATATTTTTGATTGTATTCACTGAAATGTTATAAAATGTTACAGATATAAAGGACATTGTTACTTTTATGGATGTACATAGTTTCAAATTTCTAGCTTCAAATGGAACTGAGTTATAGCCTGCCAAACATGTTGTGTAAATTTAAATTTCAGTTATTTCCCTCTAATTTTAAAACAACATATCCCAATTTAACCAGATGTGAAGCATTTAAACTACTCTACTGCATTTTCATTTCTGACAAAGCTCATATTTACAGTTTTAAAAGGGACTGGATTAAAAGTAATCAAACATTCACAACATTTTAAAGTTATGTTAAGCAAGAATGTAAACTGCAAAATTATGAACAACTGAAACTTTATAACTAGAGAATGCAATGACGTAAAATTTTGCAGGTTCTTAGACCTTAGAAGGAGACTGTGTGTGTCAATTTAAGAGATGTTGCAAAGTTTAATTTCATAGGTAAAGTTCTGGCAAAATCATCCACCTTACCTCCAAGGAGCAATCTGGAAAATGTTGCCATTAGGCTGAAGTTATGCCTATGGGGATGTTCCCGCAATTTTTCCACAAACTGCAAAATGTTTCCCACAGAATGCAGAATTTCACACAAAGTAGAATTTCACCGGCAAGCTGTGAAATTCTGCCATATGGGGTAAAATTACACCATTTCCAGGTGAAATTCTGCACATTGTTGGTAGAAATTTGCACTTCACAGATTGATCTGCACTCCATGAATTGTGCTAAATTCATGGATTAATTCATAGAGCAAATTCTGCCAACTTTGTCCATGTCTAGTCAATTTTATTATTGCTTACTGCCATAAATTGCAAAATAACATCTGTATTTAATGTTGAATTTCATGAGTCTTTGTGAAAATTGTGGAATTTCATGAAAATGCCATAAAATTGGAATGAGCTAATTTCACTCAACCTTATCTGACATATTCAAATTAAAAGACAAGGTTGTGCAGGGGGCCACAAGGTTCAGGAGTTATGTGGATAGTTTCACCAAGATATGGACAGCTGGACTGGGTAGTACACAAGTGGTAGACCCCGCCCCTCCAGTTGCAGCAAGGAAGCACAGAGTGTCAACAATGTCAGACTGAATGCAGGATATATAAGGATCACGCCCAGCAAATAGATGATCCAGAGAGCCTGAATTACATGCAAGTCTGGGACATAGATGTACTTAAAAAGATGTAGTGGAGGAAAACAATGCTTGGGGAACCAGAAAGGAAGAATACTAACTATTCCAACAGGATAGATTGCTGGGGAGAGGAATTGGTGAGTCTTGTTTTAAGGGATTTTGTTACTGTAAAGAACAAAGAGGATATCACAGTGGGATCAGTAGTTCTACTGAGTCAATCTAGCAATGCTAAGAGAGAAGGTGGGGCAAAATAGTCACCTGGAGAGAAACAACAGGCAGCAGAAAGCTCATCTCAGCTTATCAAATGAAGTTGTGATATGTACATTGTAAATGTTACATTCCACAAAAAGAATTCTGGATGCTTAATCTATATGCTGCCATAAATATTTGAGACTGTTACCAATATTTTTTCAAATTTTTTCCCCTGTAAATTTAAAACTGCTAAACCATTTTATCCACTTGTGTTAGACACCAGGATACACTGACATCAGATATGCATGCCAAATGTTAAATCTGTGCCTGCAAGAGCAGGGAAGTTAAAGACATCCACATTTTTTAGAGTTTTCCCAAAATGTTGCAGATATTTACACAGTCAAATTTTGAACCCATTACTTAAAAATATTGAATTCATTTTTTTCCATATTCAGATGATTCCATAACCATTACAAAAAGGTTGTTAATGCTAATTCACACATGTTCATCTCAAAGGTGGCTCAGTTATATTCAGATACAACATTTCATGACATTTCCTGCAAAAAATAAAATGACAGATTTAAGAACATTTAATTTTGATATGCATCCTAATGTCATGTAATTTTGCACATTTTTAGAACACAGACCATCAAGTAATCATGCCAAATTTAAGATCTCTGCCCCATAGACAGCTGAAATATTTGCAGATAAAATGGTTCATGAAATTTCCCACAAAAAGTAAAATGACAGACTTAAAACACTTATAATTTTGAGACAATCCATCTTAATTTCATGATTTTTGGCACATCACTAGAACCATCCCAGAAAGTAAGCATGCCAAACTTCAGTATTCTAGCATAAAAGATAGCGGAGATATGACCAAATTAATACATTTTAAAAATGTCAAGAAGTTCCAACAAAATTTTATGAAATTTCACAGAACTTCATATTTCATTGAAATTCTGGAAGTTCTACTCATTGTTTATCAGAGGGAACATTTTCTCTGTTAAAAGCCAAACACAAAACAAGGTTTTCAGTCTGCTATTTGACAGTCTGAGAAATTCATCCTTGGGCTACCCTTGAAAGATTTTTAGTTAAGTCTGGAGCTACACTATCTACTACTATGCAACCATCTCTATTCTGAAGATTTTTCATGTGTGAGTTCTCATTGGGTTTGGAGTTCAGGATGCTTCCTTGTACAGCACAAACTGTTCAATTAAGTGCAGGACACACACCTTGTTGAAGGCACTCAAGAGAGGCATGGGGCCAACTTCTTGAAAACATCGACTCAAACAAGTAGCAGTGACCACGGAAAGGAGCCCAGTCTCTTCCTTTAACTGGTTTTGGACACTTTCCAGGATATTGTGGTGGCACAGTAGGAGGGATAACTGTAAAAAATAATCAAGTTTTAAATTGTACAGTAAGAAGAGTAATCAATTAATTTATAGTATTATTTCAAGCACAGTTGTATTCTATGACAGATTCGAGGCTCCTAGTGAATGTCTGCACTGTTAGATGGCAGTATCATGTTATACCTTTATGATCTGGACCTGTTTTCAGTCATTCGGGAATAACCACAAAGTGCTGGAAACAACTACAATTTGTTTTATACAAACAAAACTTAATTTTATGCAGTCCCCTCCCAAGAAAAAGATGTTACTATTTAATGAGCAGAAAAGCTTTTACTGAAGTGGGTCAAATTTGCCTAATCACATACTGTTCAAGTTAATCCATTTAGCATAAAACTTGTAAATAATCAGCTGTTGCATTTGCTATCCTGAAAAAGAGTTTTCTAATCACAAGCCTTTCAGAGCCATCACCTTTTACTCATCTTATGTGCCAAATTAATTTTTTGCAATGTGGTTTTGGAGAAGAAAGGTACCTCCAAAATTACTCTAACCTGTGAGGAAAGGAGATGATGGTATCCTGTTTGTCTGTAAATGCCCAGAGGCAGACATTCTACCCAAATTGTCTGAAGCTTTGGAATTCTCTATACTTTAAAAATGCTTTTTTTTTTTGCAACAGAAAAATTTGTAGGATTATACATGACAATTTTGTGAAATCTGAATTTTAAAGCTTGAGTGGTTTACTACATTTGAATGCCTCTTTATTTAAGAAGGGATTCAACTCTCACGTCTGTTAAATAAAAGGTCATGATGATAGTCCTGGTCAAGGGGTAAGTGTTTTACTTTCAGTGCTGTCAGATCTTGATTTCTGCATTCAATAATACCAAGTGAGAATTGTATTTATTTGGCTTTTGTTAACCAAGTAAGTACACTAGACAAAACATATGCCTATTTTCAGGTATAACCCAGGAGAGTACTGGAATTAAAAGTACATACAGGTCCAGATATTCAGACTGCGCCAGGCTGTGGCACAAGCCTGGGCACAGCGCAACTTGGCTGTGCAGGGGCATTGATTGGGTGATACTCAATGGAGCTGCGCCATGGCACAGCATCATTGAATATTGCAGTCTGGCCACCAGCAGTGTGCATGGCACAGTGGCACTGTACCAGCACAAGTGGCCAGAGTGGAGCAGGGAGAAGTGCTAGCACAAGTTCCCTTGTGCTATGTGCAACAACCTCAATATTCAATAGTGCACATGCAACTGGGGCCATAATGTATGCTATGTGCAAATGGGGCCATTTGCATGTAGGTGCGCCGATCCCCGGTGACTTGCACCTGGTGCCCTGCCAGGCAGCAGCCATCAGGGGCTGACGCCCCCTGCACAGTGTGGTAATGCGCACCTCTGCCCAATCGAGGGCATATGTAGACTTAAATAATGTTCTATATCCCTGGTGGTCCAGTGGACTGCTGTCAGCCGATTGTGGGCTTAGGTATAAAAAGTTACATGTCCTATATCCCTGGTGGTCAAGTGGACTGCTGTCAGCCCAATTGCAGGGATTTGTATAATAAATATCAAGTCCAATATCCCTGGTGGTCCAGGGCACCACTCGCAGCCCGATAGCGGGCTTAAGTATAAAAATAGCATGTCCTATATCCCTGGTGGTCCAGTGGACTGCTCGCAGCCTGATTGCTGGTATTTGTATAACAAATATCAAGTCCAATATCCCTGGTGGTCCAGCGGTACCCCCCACCTGCCCATGGAGCCCCACCACCCTGATCCCCCCGATCAGCGGTGGACAACAGCACTCCACCCACCTGCCACCCCACCACCCGCTGACTGATACCGTAGGTAGGGCTGTACTCCCATTGGTCCACAGCATGAGCCAATGGGCATGCAGCACACACGGACTCACATTTCCAGATATGGTGAATGGATCCATTCACGATCTGGACTGTACAGTACGGCACAGGCTGCACACTCATTGGCTCACGCTGTGGATCAACGGGCACACAGCCCTACCTATGGTGTCAGTTGGTGGGCGGTGGGGTGGCAGGTGGGTGAGGTACTGCCTCTCACCACTGACCAGGAGGGGTGCAGGGGCTTAGTGGGCGGGTGGGGAGGGGTACGTTGGACCACCAGGGATATTGGACTTACATTTTCTAATATAACTGTCTGTGATCGGGGTGCGAGTGGTCCACTGGACCACCAGGGATATAGGTCTTCATTTTTCTATACTGAAGCCCGTGATCGAGCTGTGAGCGGTCCACTGGACCACCAGGGATATTGGACTTGATATTTGTTATACAAATGCCCGTGATCAGGCTGCAAGCGGTCCACTGGACCACCAGGGATATAGGACTTTATTATTTTATACTTAAGACCGTGATCGGGCTGACAGCAGTCCACTGGACCACCAGGGAGATAGGATGTTATTAATTTACACAGATGCCCGCAATCGGGCATGGGGGAGTGCCACCACAGAGGTGCAGCCGGAGCTTGGGTGGCCACCCACAGGTGGCAGCTACCATGTTGTGCCCTGCAATACAGCAGCTCACCTGTGGATGGCCAGCAGTTGTTCCTTTTTTTTTTTGGCTCACCTGTATGCAGCGCAAGTAGGGGTTGTGCGTGCATAAACTCAGCACATCCTGGGCTGAATATCGGGATGTGCGGAGTATGCATGGGCAAGCCCCCCTACCTGCACTGCATACATTGCTGATGCGCTCCGGTGCATTGGGATTTATGCCAGGCACAATCCCCGTTTGAATATCGTGCCAGGGCGCATCAGTGGGTTGTGCATGGCACAACACTGTTGCACCATGCACAACCCTTTTGAATATCTGGGCCACAGAGTACACCTTAAAGCAAGCAAGGCAGATATACTGAAATCAGAAAAAGCATGACATACATAGTAAGATAACTCAGGTTTCAACAGTGGCACAGTCAAGTATAAAATCAATACAGAGTCACTAAGACAATGCTCAGCAGTATGAACAGGTATACTGTATACAGAATTTACACACTTAACACAGGGCCACATCCAAGCGAGCATGCAACCACAGCATGACCGGAGCCATGTACAGGAGATGATATGCTCAAGCACAGTGCAGGTAACCAAGGTAATCAAGGTCATTGGGGGGGGTTTAAGTCAATCACATACCAAGGAGAGCTTCAAGTGTGTCCACAGGGAGGTCCGTAGGCATGCCTGGAAGGGGGAGGACCAGACCTGGACCAGAAGGGAGTTCCATAATCTTGGAGCACATGACACAAAATCCCTGTCCCCCATTTGAGTGCACTTAGCAGGAACCTTAAGGATAGCAAGGCCCAGAGATCTTAGAGAGTAGACAGTGGAGGCAGCAGGCACAAGGAGCTCCGTCAGTCCAGGGGGGGAGCCTGAGCCCAGAACCTTACCTGTGAAGCAGCCCAAAACCAAATTCATATAGTTGGGTGGGGAGAGCCAGTTAAGCTTAGCATACAGGTATGTTTTGGAAGTACAGGCAAATAGAAGTAACCCATAACAGAGAAATGGTAGAAATTCACCTCTGGAAAAAAGAAAGTAAATATGATAGACATCTTAAATGACCTTAAAAATTGTAAAGCATGCATCTTACTGACTATAATGTGTAGCCTATAATTAAACCTCTTAAGTTTCCTACCATCTGACTTTTTGCAGATTGAGAAATATTCAGTGTCACAGGATGATGTTTTCCAGGACCCATCCACATCCATATAAACACAGGCCATGCTGGCAGGTTCTGAAGTGCCCCATTTTGTAAACCGCATCTTCCAGTTATCAACCCATTTATACTGCCCTCCAGTCTGAAATACAAGAACATGTAGTGTCAGTGTAATACTCCCCTTTGGGCAACAAGGCTGAGGGTTCAAGTGTCCCACTGACCACTTGGCAAAAACAGAAGGGGAAAACTATGTAGTCCTATACAGCATATAACTCCTATCAATGAAAGCATGCTCCAACGCAACTGTCTATGGCCATGTGTGAATTTCTTGTGGGTTTCATAGCTGCTGTCATACCTGTATGCATACAGCCCACGTACTACTTATATTTCACTCATTGGTATGAAAAGTGCTTTGAGATATAAATGTGGGCATGAAAGATGCTAAATAAAAAAATTAATGTCTATGATAACCATGTTGATAACATTCTTTAAATCTGTGGTCACCTGGAATATTCTATACAGAGAGTTCCTTTTTTGATTTAGGTTTCATGAGCATCATCCGTTTCTTTTCCTAAAGTGACCCAGGTAGAACCTTACAGTCTCTCTTTTCTAGGCTTGCAACTCTCTCCCTATATCACTGGGAGGGATGCAAGTCTGCAGCAAATGTAACCAGATTCCAGTTGAGAGATCAGGGGCCAGATATCTAAAAACTTAGCCTGGGGCTAAATTAGCACTGCACTGTTTGCTAAATTAACCCCGAACCAGTATCAAGCTATTTTCAAAGGAATAGCCCTGGGCTAAACCTGCTGAATATACTGTAGCATGCAAAGGAAGCAGTGCAAACAAGGCTGGGAGTGCAGCTAATATAGCCTGGGAAATAAGACCACTCTGAATATAGCGACAGGGAAGTGTAAAATGCAACAGCAGCTCAGTGGACAGAGAGGTGGAGTAAGGCAGTGCTGAAGTTGGTGGACAAAGTGTGATAGCAATGAAGTGTTACAGAACAACTGCAATTAACGATGCAGGCCACACACTGCAGAACTGTGTTATGCATTTGAGAGGATTCCCCAAGGCTAACCCGATTGCACAGTGCTAACACATTAGCCCTGTGCAAACAGGCTAGCTGGGGGCAAATGTATGCTATATTTATTTATTGAGAATTAGGATTAAACACCTTTGAGCTGGGAGCTCGTTTACAAAGGTTCCGCGTCAGTGGGAGGGAAGACAGTATTACAAAGCATTAAACAACAGAGAGTATAAAACATGGACAATAATTACAGCGGTATATACAAGCAGGTTTGTACGAACAAGACAAAACAATGGAGGGTAAGAAACCCTCAGTTTGCGTGTATTGTAAGTTAGCGGAGAGAATAGTTGGAGGTAGGGAAAAAGGAGATTAGAGAAGGCTAAGGTGGTAGTAGGTGGGGGAGGGTGGTGAGGTGAGGTGAGGCGAGAAAGAGAGTTGCAGCAGTCATGAACATTGTCAAGGGAGAGGGTGTGGGGGGAGTGGGGGGTAGTATTCAAAGATCCTATGCAAATGAGACTACTCAGGCAATCCGTGGGGAGAGAGTCACATCTGCATCTCATTATGGCCTGCTTTTCATGCACTCCCATCTACTTTGTCCAGCACTATTGCATGGAGCTCACAGCAACCCCCTGTTGCTCAAACAGAAGTACAGTCTGGAAGCTGCAGGCCAGGTTGTACTCACAGCAAACCCCCTGTTTCTTGGAATGGATGTACAGGCTGGATGCTGCAGGAAATGGGTGTTTACAAGCATAGTCAGGGTATACCACTCACCATTCAGCACTCAGTGAGGGATACACACATGTTGACTGGGGGGCAGTGACTCTTACAATGAGGGACATAGCAGCATACCTCTCAACTTCTTTCCACATAAATCAGGGATGAAGCTTAAGGAACTCAGGGACAAAGACCCCAAATCAGGGACACATCTGAAGAACTGGTACCATTCATTCAAAACGCTAAAAGAAGAGGAAGGTTTGGTGTGAGATGCATGTTCTGAAGAAGAACAAGCCTGTAATGTTAATGTGTGACATTATTAAGTGCTTACAGTCCCCAACTTTTCTGCCATGTAAACACATATTATACAAGGAACAGAGGAATGTCATGAGGCAAGATCAGGGACGTCCCTGAAAATCAGGGACTGTTGAGAAGTATGCAACAGCATCATACATGGATATACAAGCTCAGAACACAGTGGAACCAGTGCCCTTATTTGCACAAGGTAACCCATTTATGTAGCATTGGAGAATATTATTCAGTGCCACCTGAACGTATAACTTGACATCACATTATCTGAGTGTGCAGCACCATTTCCATAAGGTAGAGATGAGGGATAGGGCAATGTAGAGATGTACAATGAGTGATGTCCCTCATAATGAAGGATACTTGGGAGGTGTACTCCAATCTGATACATAGTCAACCACATCCCTGGTAGTCTAGTGACCCCCCCACCCCAAGCCCAATCCCTGACTCCTGTAGGATGTAAAACCATTTATTTTCACTGGTAGTCTAGCAGCCCCCCACCCCCAGCCCAATCCCTGACTCACGTAGGATATAAAAACATGTACTTTTCTCTGGTAGTCTAGCTACCCCCTCAGCCTGATCCCCGACTCATGTAGGATGTAAAAACATGGGGTCAGATTCACAAAAGGTTACACATGGCACAGAGGAACTTACACCATAAAACATGCTGCAAGTAGAACTTTGCATCATGAGTTATGCCACTTGAGATTCTGGAAAGCAGACTGCGACATGTTGCAGGCTGCTTGCATCAATATAGACATCTGCCACCATTTGCATTATAAACTCTGCTGTGACATGGCACAAGTGGGTTAACAGCATCAGCTGAGCCCAGTTCAGTAAGGGCAGCTGCCACATCCTCAATTTGGGATTCAGAAACAACCCCTGGTGGATATCCATCAAACAACAACTATGCCAGGCATGAACTGGCAAAAGTGTTCTTTGCCATCCATCAGGGGTTACCAATGTGCCCCCATTGTTGGGAATAGAGGGCTACTACCCCGATCAGCAATGATCTCCAAAGCAATACCCTGCCATTGTGTAGTTCCTCCAGTGTAGCTCTGGTGGTCTAGTGGCCCACCGCCACCCACAGCCTGATCCCCAAAGGCAAAGATACTGGAAAGCCTGTGTGGGCTATAGCCCTCCAAGCCCAATCCCCATGTATTTAATAAGAAGGTCTGAATGGACTAGCAGCCCCCCAACACACCCTCAATCCAAGAACCCTGATTACCTGTCCTTATCCCACTGACAATTTTATTAGCTTTTGTGCATGTACAGTATGGCTTTCAAATAATTATTCAAGGTATTCCTGGTGGTCTAGCAGCACCCCACCCCTCCACCTGGCAATGTCAGACCACCCTGCTCCCCTCACACCCGTAACCAACCAGCAACTGGCAAAGCCCACCTCTCACCACTTTGGCCAGCTGCAGACTGAGCTTAGCTCTGAGTGCATACTATAGTACTAGCTCAGTGAATCACAGCTGCTGTCATTCACTGAGCACGTGCTATTTACAGTACATGCTCAGAGTGAAGCTCAGTCAGCAGCTGGCTGCAGTGGTGAGAGGTGGACTGTGCCAGTCATCAGTTGGGTATGGGTGTGGGGGGAAAATGGGGTGATTTGGCATTGTTGGGTGGGGGAATGGAGGGGCACTAGACCACCAGGGATACCTTGAATAATTATTTGAATGCCAAATTGTACATGCACAACAGCTGTTACAATTGTCAGGGGGATTGGGACAGGGAATTGGAGTTCCGGGCTGTGTTGGGGGTGCTAGCTCATACTGGCTTTCTTACTACACACACAGTGATGGGGCTTGGGGGGACTATAGCCCACATGAGCTGCCCAGTACCTATACTGTTGGAAATTGGGGCTGGAGGGGTGCATGGCCCAATGCCATGATGCCAAGAGGGGACTCTGAGGATGCATCTGCCACCTGCCTGTCCCATAGCTTGTGGTATTTGTGATCACTGCACCATCTGTTTAACTGATGATGCAAGCCATCAGACCCAGATCCCGGATCAGGTCTGAAGGTGAATCGGGCACAGGGTCCAGAACACAGGGACCATTGGTGCAAGCTGCTATTTTTGCAGATTGCATCCAACCTTTGTTAATCCAGCCCATATACTTTTCCCTGGTAATATAGTGGCCCCCACCCCAGACCAATCTCTGACTCATATGGGATGTTAAATCATATTCTTTTCCATGGTAGTCTAGCTGACCCCATTCCCCCAGCCAGATCCCCAACTCCCTTAGGCTGTAAAGACATTTTATTTTCCTTGGTAGTCTACTGGTCCCCCCAACCCCTTGTCATGATCCCCAACCCCTGTAGTATGTCAAAACATGCATTTTCCCTGGTAGTCCAGTGGCCCCCACCCACCTACCTTGACAGGCTGACCCCCTGTGCCCCCCAACCATCCTGGAACAGAGCTGGTGACTGTCTTAACCCACCACTCACCTCTATGGACAACTACTGACTGAATGTTGAATGATCATGTACCATAGTGAGTAATAAAGGAGTGCAAGTATATGCTCATTCATTACTCATATGGTACATGCTCTTTCAACACTCAGTCAGTGGCTGGCCATGGAGTTGAGTGATGGATTGAGCCAGTCACCGGTTCCATTTGGGGATTGTCTGGGGGGTGTGGGGATTGGCACTGCCGGGTGGAGTGGGCCACTGGACTACTAGAGAGAATACATGTTTTGACATATTACAGGGGTCAGGGATCATGACGGGGGTGGGGGTAGCTAGACTACCAGGACAAATAAATATTTTTACATCCTATGGGAGTCGGGGATCAGGCTGAGGGGGTGGGGGATTACTAGACTATAAGGGGAAATAAATGTTTTTTCAGCCTATGGGAGATGGGGATTGGGCTGGGGGGCCACTAGACTACCAGTGGTAGAAGTTGAATTACTTTGGATTACTTCACCTTACTACAGAATGGGAGCACCGCAATACTACATGCTTTTTGCAGGTGGCAAACCCCCGTTGTGTGGTGCTATTAATTTGAATATGCTGGTGTGCCGGCATTCACAGCCACTCCCCTCACTCCTCCCCTGAATACATTAACTTTTAGTGTCGGTGCTATCACACAGCACCAGCACTAAAATGCCTTCTGAATATTGCAGCCTTGCACAAATTTGGCACTATTCCAGTGCATGGATTTGATCCAGGTGCAAAGCTTTGAATATCTGGCCCCAGATTTGTTACTGACAGGTATCACTACTACTTACTGGAAATGCTTTTTATGTTGCCTGTGTGTGCATGCACAAGAAACATGTTGTGGCAGCTTGCTGCAGAAGCAAGTTGTGGAGGTGTGGCACTGTTGTAACCAATGCCCCCATTGCCTTTGGAGGCTTGGCCCGATTTTCCCAATGTGGTGGCATGCTGCTGCTGACACTAATTCAGCCAGCATGCCACCACCTTGAAAGGTTTTCGCAGCTGCAATCAGGGGTCGCCTCATCATTGCAGCATCAGCCATTCCACTGCAATAAGGGAGTGACCTGTCATTGCAACACAGTATCTTGCATGCCCTCAACCCAGTTTGCCAAAGGGGAGCCCAGTCCCCATTGGCATAATGTCCCAACCCCCAAGTTTCTTTTGTATGCTGAGGGGGTGCCCAATCCCCGTTGGCATCATGCACCCCCGCATCTTTCTTTGCTGATGGGGCACCCAATACCCGTTGGCTTCAGTACCCCCTTCCCAGTTGAATTTGCAGATGAGGGAGCCTACTCCCCGTCAGCATAATGTATCCCCCCAAATTGTAGTATGCCGAGGGGAATGCCCAATCCCCCTCAACTCTTGCCCTCCCCCACTATGTACGTACTGAAGGAAGTGCCCAATCCCCCATCAGCTACAGTCTCCCTAAAAAAAACCACTCAGGTGGCATGCTGGGAGCCCATCCGAGCATGCCAGATGTCCCTGAAAGGAAAAACAGTCCCGCAGTGTAGTTATTTTTTAACCCTGTAAACAAGAAAACGGTCCCTCGTTGAGTCCTTGGCCCCTCCCCAATCCACACCCACCCTCTGCGCACCCTTCCTCCCCACACACCCCTTCCCATACTTACCTCCAGAGCCCAGTGCAATGATCTTCGGTGGACCGGGAACAAGTCTGCACTCTTCAAAGCCGACTGCGAATTGAAGAAATGCCGGTAAACTGTATAATGGCATAAATAGGTTTTTTTTCAACTTTGATGCATATCTCAGGCATTTTTGGGAATTTTGGCACCACATTTTCAACATGAGGTTATTGGGACCCCTCCTCATGAATTCAGCCACTATCATGGCATTATTCAGTCCTGAAAGTTGATTTCGAGGTCACTGCGTGGAATCCCCTTTCGGAACCCATTAATGAAATGACAGTGCCAGTGTTCATGAGGTGGACACTCAAAAAGCCTATGTTGCAAATTTGGTGGAAAAATCCAAAACATGCCTGTTTTACGAGCGTGCATTACACAGTTGCTATGCATGCTCATAACTTGATGAATTTGCAATATTTTCACTCCAGATTTTCAACACTGGCATTTTTCCGCACCTCCTTATGAAGAGTACAGCTGTCATTTTTCACATCCTGGCTTAAATGTGTTTTCGCATTTCAGGTGCAGAATAACGCAGTCGCTGTGGGAAATCAGTGTTTGGGGCACATTAAGAAAATCACAGTGACACTGTTCATGAGTAGAGGTCCTAAAATTACTATGTTGAAAATTTTGTGATGAAAGTCCATAAAATGACTGTCATGAACGTGTGTTGCGCAGTTTACACACACCCATGTAACTTCACAAATTTGTAATATTTTTATGCCAGATTTTCACCACTGACATTTTTTCACACCTCCTTATGAACAGTAAAGCTGTCATTTTTCACATCCCGGTCAAAATGTGTTTTTGCACTTCCGGTGCAGAATAGCGAGGTCGCTTTAGGAAATCAGTGTTTGGACAGATGAAGATCGAGTGAGAGAGGGGGAGTGAATGAGCCCAAATGAGCTCTGTCAGGACTGCTGTGGATTTCTTTGTGGTTAGAAAAAGGCACCAAGGAAGGTAGAAACCCAGTACGAAAGGGCAGCCTGCAGCTCCGGAAGAAACAGAATGAGCGAGTTGAGGAGGGGGAGTGAGCAAGTTCAACAGAGCTCTGTCGGGACTGCTGTGGATTTCTTTGTGAGCAGAAAAATGAGTCAGTGCAGGCAGGAGCCCAGTACAAAAGGGCAGCATGCAGCAGTGGGAGAAACGAACGAGCAAGTGAGAGAGGGGGAGTGAGCGAGCTCAATGGAGCTCTATCAGAACTGCTACGGATTTCTTTGTGGGCAGAAAAAGGCACCAATGCAGGCAGAAGCCCAGTACAAAAGGGCAGTCTTCAGCACCGGGAGAAACAGAATGAGTGCAAGAGAGAGGGGGAGTGAGCAAGCTCAGCGAAGCTCTGTTGGGACTGCTGCAGATTTCTTTGTGGGCAGAAAAAGGAACCAACGCAGGCCGGATCCCAGTACAAAAGGGCAGCCTGCAGTGCTGGGAGAAATGGAATGAGCAAGTGAGAGAGGGGGAGTGAGTGAGCTCAACGGAGCTCTGTCAGAACTGCTACGGATTTTTTTGTGGGCAGAAAAAGGCACCAACGGAGGCAGGGGCCCAATACAAAAGGGCAGCCTGCAGCGCCGGGAGAAACAGAACGAGTGACTGAGAAATGGGGAGTGAGCAAGCTCAATGGAGCTGTGTCGGGACTGCTGCAGATTTCTTTGTGGGCAGAAAAAGGTACCAATGCAGGTAGAAGCCCAGTACAAATGGGCAGCCTGCAGCTCTGGGACAAACTGAATGAGTGAGTGAGTGAGAGAGGGAAAGGGGGTAAGGGATGGGGGGAACTCATCCCGGGGGATTCTATACTGAAAGGGGTGAGATTGGGTGGAAAGGGGGAAAGGCACAGCCATATTTGGGTTGAAGCTGTCCCCAGATTGACTGCAGGAGGGGCAGGGCAGGCACTGCTGAAGTGTGCAGCTAGGAGGAGGAAGAAACATCATTAACTGTTGCATGTGGGTGCGAATGACTTGACGGGGGACACTGTGGAAGTAGTGAGGGGGAGGTTCGAGTAGCTGGGTAGGCAGTGTGAGGGGGTGGGGAAGTCAGTGGCATTCTTGGAGGTACTGCAGGTACCATGTGCAAGCATTGGGAGGAAGGGTAGGCTTGAGGAGTTCAACGAGTGGCTGAGGGATTGGTGCCACACCAAACATTATGGGTTAGTGACTAACTGGGGTAGGGTCTGGGGGAAATTGTGACTTGTACACAGGGGACAGGGTAGACTGGAGCAGGAAGGGAAGGGGATTATTAAAGGAAGCATTACTGCCAGCCCACTGGCACTGAGGGTTGAGGTGCTGGACCCCACACCTCATGCCACACTGGTGACCCGGGTTCAGACGTGAGCCTGGGCTGCCAGGGATCAGCAGGGGAGGGATAGGATTGAGCATCTGGAAGACTGCTGTCCTATCCCAGGGTGGGATCCAGGGACCCACCGCTCTGTAGCAGCCCCTGGTGACAACTAGAGGTGCTACTACAATGGTGTATTAAAGGGGGAGGAGTGTGGCTGATGTTGGCACACTGTGTCTAACTGTCATTGCATGCTCATACTCTGCAAAGGGGAGAAAAGTGGAAAATGGGCTACGGTCGGGCAGCATGAGATTCCAGCCCCCGCTGCCCACCCCGAATGGCTCCTCTTCAACCAGATCCTGCTCCAGTGGGTTGAGCTGGGAAGCTCCTCACCACCCCACCTTGAGGGGTAATCCATGGAGGATAGCAGGTCAGCCTGATGTCGGGTGCAGGGCTAGGGGGCTCAGTTGGGATGACCAAGACAACCGTAGCCTGGGGAAAGAATATGTACAAAACAAAAAGGCAGGATTAGAGGAGTATATCTCTGCTAAGATGGATTTAAACTAATGAAGGGTGGCCAAAAGACTGAGGTCAGTAGAAAGATCCAGACAAGGGAGCCTAATGAGCTCACCGCCCTAGATATAGGTAAAGCCATAGGCGCAGTAACCCTAGAAGGGGCCGGGCAGAGTGATCTGAGTGTAATACAGAAGGCACCACCACTCAGTAAGAATAAGTAGGAGAAAGGTGTGGACTACCAGGAGGAGTGACACAGGCCAAGGAGGAGGAGAAGAGCGAGAAGGAAGGGTATAGGTGGAAGGTGGTCTGACTAAATGGATAGAGAACTGGTTACAGGGGAGGGTGCAGAGGGTGCTGGTGGTGGGGTAGCCCTCGGCATCAAGAGCAGTGACAAGTGGGGTGCCGAAGGGCACAGTGCTTGGCCTGGTGCTATTTCAGGTCTTTATCTCCGATATAGCACACGGAGTGGGGAGCAGGGTTAGTCTGTTTGCACATTATACCAAATCAAAAGCAAATAGTTATAGTAGCAGAGCCCACCCCCATACAACATACACACTCCCTGAAAGCTGCTTAAAAGCCTGCAATTCATTCAAATGAATTCCATTTTCTTACTTAGTTGGGGTTCAATGCCAGCAAGAGTAAAATCATGTACCTAGGGCATAGGAACCCTAATGCTGAGTATAGGATGGGGAGGTACTGACACTCACTAGACATGAAAAGGTCCTTGAGGTTATTATATCAAAGGACCTCAAGATGGCAGTACAGTGTGACAAGGCTATGGGCAGGGCAAATTGGATTCTCAGGTGCATAAGGAGTGGCATCTCCAGTAGGAAGAGGAGGGATGTTGTGCTGCCATTGTATCACTCCCTGGTATAACCCCAAAGTACTGTGTCCAGTTTTAGAGTCCACACTTCAGAAAGGTCACAATCTGGTAAGCCCTCTGTCTGCTGTCTGACACCAGGCATCAACCAGCATAAAATTGCCTAAATAACATAGTGTGGTCATGTGGTTACTGAAATACTGGAGGTTACAGATTTATAAGAACAAAAGAATGTTACACAGATGCTGGCAGATGTGTCTATAGCAGCTGTCTCCTGCTTCTACTTATACCCTTGAGGTACTTGAATGTTTCTAACATATCCCCTCTTTCCCTCCTCTCTTCCAGTGAGTAGCTTGGAGAAAGGACTGCTGTGTGACTGGACTTCTCTGCTGGGACTAAAGAAGTAGAACTCTTGTACTTGGACCTTTAATTTAGGGTAAAAAAAAAATAACAAACAAAACAAAAAAAAAGTGTGTGTTAGTCTGAGTTAATTGAACTGAATGGTTATCTGAACAGTTATCTAGGTGTAAATCTCAGGTGATTGAAATTACTCGATACCGGTGAGGTTTAAATTACTTGTAGAAAGATCTAGTAAGTAGGGGGAATGGCTTAGCTAGAAGGAAGCTACATTTAAAGACTGCCTTAGAAAGATTTTGTTAGTAGCTTGGCAGAAGACACCGGGAGAAAGGACTGCTGTGTGACTGAACTTCTCTGCTGGGACTATATTGCCCTCCTTCCCTCCCACCCAAAGCTAGTTCTACTTTTATAGGCACAGGATTTGACTGACAACAGGAACTTTCTGTTTGGGAGCAGAAAGTGAGTGATCACAGAGCCACCAAAGACCCACCATCCTAGAAGGGCAAGAGTAGATCTCTGGCCCCCTCTAGCTGCTGGAGGTCTGCCTCTGAGCAAGTAAGGGGTCTACTGAGAAATATAGGATATTCTTGTCTCAGAACAGGACAATCAGGAGCTTAAAGGGCACACAGGCAGAAAGTAAGGAGAGAGGAGGGGAAAAAAAACAGAGGAAAGAGTAAGGATTGCAAACAGTTAAGGGGCCAGAAATAAGACATGATGGGAATGGTGCAGTGCAGTGGCTGTGGAGCAGCAGTCTTCTGGGAGACATTCTGGAGGATGTGGTGTTGTTCCATCTGCAGGCACCTCTCTGGGATGAGGGAGGAGGTTGCTCATCTCCAGGCTGAGTTGGCCAGAATTTGTGGGACCTCCTCTTCCATCCAGGGACCACCAGTGCTACTGCCGTTGCCTCAGAGGTTGCCAAGAAAAGGAGTGGTTGGACCACAGTGGGCTCAGGGAGGGTGAGGGTGGTGGAACAGAGGCACATTCCTCCAGTTGTACCTCTCCACAATTCCTATGCCATTCTGGCAAAGTGTGGTTCCTCTATGGAGGCACCTGCAGTGGAGACCAAGAAGGATGCTGGGAACCTCCACAAAGGAGACCCACAGGAGGGTGGCAGGGGACCCCACAGGGGAAGGAAACAACTTTTGATGGGGACTCCATTGTTAGGAAGGTAGAACTGGGGGAGGAAGGGGAGAGGGAGATAAGGTGCCTGCCTGGCGCCATGGCTTGGAGGGACAGGGAGCGAATCTTCAGGATTGCCAGAGAAGCTGCACAAGGGAGGGAGCTGGATGTCATTGTCCACCTAGGGACAAATGACCTGGCTAAGAAATGGATTAGAGAAGTGCAGGAAGAGTTTGTGGAATTGGGGAGGGGCCTTAGACAAGTAGCATGCACGGTAATCTTCTCGGAGGTGCTGCCATCTATGACGTAGGAGAGGCTAGGGTGTTCCGCACCATGGGATTCAATCAGTGGTTGAAAAACTGGTGTGGAGCTCAGGAATTTGGCTTCATTGGGGACTGGGGGTCCACCTGGAGTGATGCAAGCCTATACTGGCATGATGGGCTGCATCTGTCCAGGAGGGGAACCAGGATCCTAGGTGACAGGTTTAAATGCTTCATTGGCAAGCATTTAAACTAGCCAAGGGGAGAGGCAATGGAAAGAAGCAGGGAAATCCTAGACCCCCCCAAAAAAATAATGGTAGTAAGTGCAGTAAACACCAACATAGAGGTGTCGATAGGGAGAAGGGCAGGGGTAAATGGAGAAAGTGACAAAGGCAAGAAGGACAAGGATGGGGCAAAAAGGGGTAAGGTCATCAGGAAATGGAGGATAATGAGTACCAATGCCCATAGTCAGGGCAACAAGCTCCCTGAGCTGGTGACCTTGATGGAAGAGGGATGCCTGGATATTGTAGCAGTCACAGAAACATGGTACACAGAGAACCATGACTGGCATGTTAACATACCAGGGTACATAACCTACAGGAGAGATGGGCAGGGGAGAAGAGGGGAAGGAGTAGCTCTCTATGTAAAGGAAGGGATAAAAGCACCTGAACAAAAAAGTAAACAGGGAGGAGAGGAGGCACTGTGGGTCACCTTTGAGACTGGAAAGGGCACCACAATCTGCACAGGAGTTGTGTACAGACCCCCATGTCAGGGGGAGGGAATGGACAAGGATATAATAGAAGGCATTCTTAGAATGGCAGAGAATGGGGAGATACTGTTGATGGGAGACCTGAATATGCCAGATGTTAACTGGAGAATATTTGCTGCAGCCATATCCAAGAGCAGGGCCATTCTTGATGCCCTACAGGTGGCAGGCCTCAGACAGCTAGTTTTGGAACCCACTCATGAGGGAGCAATCTTAGACCTCGTACTCTCAAACAGTGGCCGTGAGAGGATCTCAGATCTAGAAGTGGGTTGCCATCTGGGAACAAGTGACCATCAAACAGTGTGGTTCACGTTAAACTCAGCTACAGAGTCAAGCCATACAAAAGTGAGGGTACTGGACTTCGGGAGGGCTGACTTTGGCAAGATGGGAGAGTGCCTCAGAAAAGCATTAACAAACAGGCTAGAAGGAGGTGTGGAACAACAATGGGGAATCATCAAAACTGCCATCACAGCGGCAACAAGCCTTTGTGTGAAGCAAATAAACAAATCAAAATGAAAGAAAAAGCCACTATGGTTCTCAAAAGAGGTGACTGTGAAAGTCAGGAAGGAAAAGATAGCATTCGAGTATAAGGAAACACAGAAGGAGCAGGACAGAAAGCTGTACCAGTTAAGGCAGAAGGAAGAAGGAAGGAAGTCAGAATAGCAAAGGCCCAAACTGAGGAAAGATAGCCAACTCGGTTAAGAAGGGGATAAAACCTTTATAGGTACATCAGCAGCTAGAAAGGCAAAGCGAGGATAGTGAGCTGAATAGAATGAACGGTGGGTGGGCAGAGGGGGACAGTGAAAAAGCAGGGATACTGAACGCATATTTCTGCTCAGCATTCACAAAAGAGGAGGGGAAAGTGCCTAATCCAATTAACAGAAGCACTCTTGATAGGGGGTCGATCCCAATCCTTTCACAGAAGAAAGGCATCTGCAAGAACTCCTAAAACTGAAGGTGGACAAAGCAATGGGGCCTGATGGAATTCACCCCAGAATTCTAAAAGAATTAAGGGGGGAACTAGTGAAACCACTGGCTACTCTTTTTAATAAAGCATGGGAGGATGGTGTGGTACCCGAGGACTGGAGGAAGGCGGAAGTGATTCCACTTCACAAAATTGAGACCAAGACAAAGGCAGGAAACTACAGACCTGTCAGTTTGACCTCTGTGGTAGGGAAAGTGATGGAGTCACTTCTGAAGGAAATAATAGTTGAGTATATAGAGGCCAGTGAGGCATAGGACCCAAGGCAGCATGGGTTCACAGCAGGAAGGTCATGTCAGATGAATCTAATAGATTTCTTTGACTGGGTAACAAAGTAGTAGACCAAGGAGGGACTGTGGACATGGGCTGCCTAGACTTTAGCAAGGCATTTGACACAGTCTGACACAAAAGATTAATAGTCAAATTAACCAGCCTAGGAGTGGGTCCCAAGGTGGTAGCTTGGGTAAAACATTGGCTGGACAACAGGACACAGAAAGTAATTGTAAATGGAGTCCACTTCTGAACAAAGAGGAGTTACTAGAGGGATACCGCAGGGTTCAGTATTGGGTCCAGTCCTTTTTAATGTCTTCATAAGTGACATTGCAGAGGGACTGGAAGGAAAAGTATGCCTCATTGCAGATGACACAAAGATCTGCAACATGGTTGATACACAAGGAGGCATGGAAAGAATGAGAATGGACTTGGCAAGGTTGGAGGAATGGTCAGAAGTATGGCAGCTAGGATTCAATGCAAAGAAGTGCAAAATAATGCACCTGGGAAACAAGAACCCAGGGGAAGAATACGCAATGGGGGGAGGTAGTAACAACAACAAATAAGGAAAGGGACCTGGGGGTAATCATATCAGATGACCTTAAGGTTAGCAAGCAATGTGAGAAGGCAGTAGGGAGGGCTGGGGGTATACTGGGATGCATAGGGGAGAGGCATCAGCAGCAGAAAATAGGAAGTTGTTATCCCTCTGTACAGACAGTTGGTGAGATCCCATCTGGAGTACTGCGTCCAGTTCTGGAGACCCCATCTCCACAAGGACATAGACAGAATAGAGGCAGTCCAGCGGAGGGCAACTAAAATGGTGCAGGGTCTGCAAGATAAGCCGTATGAGGAGAGACTAAAGGAGCTTAATATGTATACCCTTGAGGAAAGAAGGGAGAGGGGGGACATGATAGAAACTTTTAAGTACCTCAGTGGAATCAACAAAATCCAAGAGGGTAGCATCTTTCAGAAAAACAGACATGCAAGAACAAGGGGACACAATTTAAAGATAGAGGGGGGTGGTTCAGGGGCAATGTGAGGAAGTATTATTTCACAGAGAGGATAGTGGATGCATGGAATAGCCTTCCTGAGGAGGCTGTGGAGTCTAAATCTGTGGGAGAAGTCAAGACTGCATGGGACAGACATAAGGCAATTCTTGTGGGGGGTAGGAAGAAATAGGCTGTTGGTTAACTAGGATCTGTGGCCTATCCTGTAGGTAGGGAAATGGGCAGACTAGATGGGCCAAGCAGTCCTTATCTGCCATCAAAGTCTGTTTCTATGTTTCTGTTTCTAGTTGAGATCCCTTAATTTCTCCTCATAAGTCTTGTGTTGCAAGCTCTGTACTATGTCATTCGTCCTTCTCTGGGCCATCTCCAGCCTGTTAATATCCTTATGAAAGTGCAACCTCCAGAACTACACATGGTACTCCATGTGAAGCTTGACCATGGTGTTATATAATGGTATCACTACCTCCCTCCTTATGCTGGTGATACCCCTGTCTATGCACCCCAGCATCTCACTGGCCCTCCCAGCTGCCTTACCACTTTGACATTTTCAGGTCATCTGAAATAAGAACCCCCAGGTCCCTTTCCTTCTTAGTGACTGTCAGCAACTCCCCTCCATCCTGTAGCTTTCCTCTGGATTTCTGTCTCCCATATGCATAATTTTGCACTTTTTTGAATGAAACTTCAGTTGCCAGTCCTCAGAACATTTTTCAAGCTTCCCCAGGTCCCTCCTCATTTTCCTCACCCCCCTCTGGGGTGTCCACTGTGTTACAGATCTTGGTTTCATCTGCAAACAGGCAGACCTTTTCCTTCAGCCTTTCTGCAATGTCACTAATGAAGACATTGAACAGGACTGGCCCTAGGACCAATCCTTGCAGCACCCCACTGGTCATCCCCTCTCCCCAGACTGCACCCCATTTACCACCACTCTCTGATTCCTGTCTGTTAGCCACTTTCTAACCCACTTTACCACCCTTTCCCCCATGCCCAGCCTATGCAGCTACTTTATCAACCTCCTATGTGGGATGGTGTCAAAGGCTTTGCTTAAATCAAGGTAAGCGCTGTCCACTGCCCCACCCTGATTTACTTCCTTTGTCATCCAGTCTAAGAGATCAACCAGATTTGTCTGATATGACCTTCCCACTGTGAATCCATGTTACCTATGGTCCTGGTCTCCGATGGCTTCTAGATGCCCCTTTATCCTTTCTTTAAGCAATTTTTCCATGATCTTCCCTACTACTGAGGAGAGGCTGACCGGCCTATAATTCCCCGCCTCCTCCCTACTGTTGGATTTGTATAGAGGGACCACATGTGCCCTCCTTTAATTCTCTGGTACTTCATTTCCAATACCTAAACAGCACATATAAGCAAGCAAAATTTGGCATTGACAAATGCTTGTTTAACTAGATTTGTGTAATTTTAAAAAGGGGCTGTGCCTTTTTATTTCGAGTAGATCACATTGAGTCAATACACATGCCAAATCTGACTTTAGGTATATCAAAGTTAAATTTGTAATCATAGGAAGGAGAGTCTTCTTATGCTTTCTGGGATAGACAGCAGATCCAGAGGGTCTCTAGGCAGTTGGAGATGGGAGTAAGATAAGATGTCATTGTCCACCTGGGGACAAATGATGTGGCAAGGGATAGGGTAGGGATAGTGCAGGGAAATTTCAGGAAGCTAGGGAAGGGCCACAAGCATGTTGCATGCACAGTGGCGTTTGATGAAGTGTTATCTGTATATGGACAGAGACAACATAGGACACTCTGCACATGGGCTTACAACAATTGGTTGAAGGCATGGTGCATGGAAAAGGGATGAGGTTATATTGGGACTGGGGGTCAACCTGGGCAGATATGGGCCTCTGTGGGAGACATGGCCTATATCCTTCCAGGAGGTGGACCTCAGACATTAGTGGGTGGTTTAAATGCTACTTGGATGAGCATTTAAACTATCTGGGGGGAGCTCTAAAACCAAGGAAGGCAACAGTCACCCACCCCCCAGATAATGAAGCAGCAGGGAGGGACAGCCTGACTAGAGTAAGCTCCCCCAGGGCAGGGTAAAAAAAGACAGGAATGTGGACAATGTAGAGCACAAGGGGTATAAATATGTAAAACAGTATAAATCTGTAAAGCAAGAAGAAAGGAGTAAAGGAGACAGGTAATGGAGAAGTTCAGAAAAGAAAAGGGGGATCAGGGGTAGCTTCGGGGAACATCACAAGTGGGGGGAAGCAAGGAAGCAGGCAGGGTGGTAGTAAAGGAAGGGAGAACCATGTGCACCAATGCAAGGAGTCTGGGAAAAAGATTCCAGACCTTGAGGCCATCTTGGAGGAGGCTAACCTGGAGGTATTGACCATAATGGAGTCATGGTGCCCTGACAGCCATGTCTGTGACATGACTGTACCAGCCTATTCTTTGCTCAGAAGAGACAGGGCAGGGAAAAAGGGTTGTACTGTATGTAAAGGAGGGGAATCAAGGCCACAGGGTCAACTGAAGGAAAAATAATGGCTGAAGGTGTGGTGGGTCATCTGGGGGTGCTATCTGTACAGGGGTGGTATCCAGCACACAGTGAGTAGTTGGATAAGGCACTGGTGGAAAATATCAGGATGGCAAGAAAGAGAGAGAGGTGCTGATGGCTGGGGTCAGTAGTCTGCAATAGGTGGATTAGAGCCTTCCAACTGTAGCTTCAGCAAGAAGAAGGACCATCTTTGACTCCTGACAAGGGGCTTTTCTCAGGCAGCTAGTCAAGGAACCTACTTAGGATGGGGTGGTGTTAGACCTGGTGCTTACAAACCGGGGCAGCATTGCTAGTGACACAGTGGGCATCATCCTATTTACCAGTGATCACCATACAATGTGGTGTAACATAAAGATAGGAACAGAGGCAAACCATATGAGAACGAAAGTCCTGGACTTTAGGACTGGAGATTTTGAAGAAATGGGAGACTACCCTCAGTAACTGACCCTCTGAAGGGATTATGAGGGAGGGGAAGAGGCACAGTGGAGAAAATAAAGGAGGGCATAATTAAGGCAACCAGCATCTGCATGAAGGAAGTATGTAAATCAAGAAGGAAAAAGAAATATGTATGGTTCTCTAGCAAAATGGCCAAGGTAGTGAGACAGAAACTGATGGCATTTCAGCAGTATATGAAAATGCAGAGGAAAGAAGACAGAAATGTATATTAGGTAAAATGGAAGGCAGCAGGGACAGCAAAGGTGAAGACACAGGAAAGAAAGGAAAGATGGTAGCTAAAGGGGATAAGACGTTCTTCAGGCACATCATTGAGAAGAGGAACCTAAGCAAAGGGATTGTGAGGATAAGGAGGTCCAGGAGAAAGACTGCACTGAAGATGATCAAGAAAAAGCAGACATCCTGAACAGGTACTTCTGCTTGGTCTTTACTGTGGAGGGACCAGTGAGCAACAGGAACAAGGTGTGGAGATGGATACAAATCTATTTTGAGAGGGAGAGTCCTGAAGGGATTTGCAGTCCTAAAACTGGACAAGGCTATGGTACCAGATGGGATACACTGAAGGGTACTAAAGGAACTCATGGATGTGCAAGCTGCCCCACTTATGGACTTATTCAATAACTTACTGATAACGGGTGTGGTTCCTGCAGACTGGAGGAGAACAGATATGCCCCACTCTATAACAGCAGCAACTGGGAGAAGGCTAGCAACTATAGGCTGATCAGTCACACATCAGTGTTTGGGAAATTAATGGAAACCCTATTGGGGGGGAGGGGGAATTGTTTAACCAAGAAAGGAACACTAAGCTGGACATTATTTTCATGTGGGGCCTGGGAGCACAAGGAAGTTAAGTGACTTGCTTAGGGTCACACAGTATACAAGTGGGTGCTGATGCGATTCAATCTCAGATCTCCAAGTTTTCAGCTCAGTGCTTTTAACCACTATGCTATAAAGGAATGCTTGGCAGCATATCTTGAATCTGAGGGGCTATAGAACCAAAGGCAGCATGGATTCATGGAGGGTGGGGTCAAGTCAGATGAATCTGATCAATTTCTTAGACTGGGTAACAAGGGAAATGGATGAGGGCAGGGCAGTCAGCATTACCAATCAGAACTTTAGCAAGGCCTTTGACACAGTGCCACATAGAAGCCTGATACAAAAAAAATCTGAGCAGCCTAGGGGTGGGATCCAAAGTAGTTAATTGGATAAGAAGCTGGTTACTGTATAGGTGATAGAGGGTAGGTGGTTAATAGCATTCACTCTAATGAGGGGAGAATGACCATTGTTGTGCCTCAGGGCTCAATACTGGGAACAGTCCACTTCGATATCTTTGTACATGACATTACAGAAGAACTGGAAGGGAAGGTATGTCTTTTTACAGATTGCACCAAAGTTTTTAATAGGGTGGACACTTAGGAGGGAGCAGAAAGAATGCATAATCACCTTGGGAATGTTGAGGAGTGGTCCAGAGCATGACAGCTGGAGTTCAATGCCAAAACCTTAAGCATTATTTATTTGTTTATTTGTTTACTTATTTATGTATGTATGTCTTTGTTAACTGGGTAAGTGTGCTGATCCAATGGACTATTTTTAGACATGACCCTGGCCAGAAGGTGGCACCAACATAGTTCAACAGTCATAAATTTTATATAGACAGTAGTAGCTATTACACAGTGATAAACAATAGACAAAGGTCAACACATGAGTCAAACATGTCTATACAAAAACCTCAATATGAGGTCAGTAAGGGTACAATGTAAATTGAGCTGAGGCAATGGTATCAACTCAGATTACAGAGGATAAATGGTACAAAAATAGCAAGCAGTAACTTTTATAATTAGAAGCAAAACATCCATTTCTTCTGAACTGGCTGACAGACTAACAGACTTGATAAGAAGGCCTTGTAGGTCAAGGAGAAAGGAAACCAGAGTCAACTAGGAGGTCAGGATTGGATAGGACAGAGATACATAGCACTTGGAGCAGTTGTGGGCACTTTTTGTTGTCCAGGACACAACTGCATGTGGATTCAGATAGAAACCAGGCTCTCAGGTTCATTCTAAACAACAGGGGAAGGGGGACCAGTGAATAGGCAGCGGTATACTGTTCCATAGGGTGGGGGCAGAGACTGAGAAAGCTTTAGTTCCCATTAAAGTGGAGACACGTGGTACTTCCAGGGGAGGGACTGAGGATATCCTGAGGTACCTGGAGGCAATTCAGTGAGTGAGCAATGGGGAATGGGAGACATCTGGTTGCATCTGAGTGCATTGTCCACAACACAGCCCATAGCATACTCAAAGCGACCTTGCACAGGGAGTCACTGTAGGGACCGGTAGAGTGAACAATGGTGGGTGGAGAAGGAGGCTAGAAGAACAGAGTGACAGACTGAGTTGTAAGTTGTGATTAGTCGAGAATGTAGGGTGGAGGACACAGAGGGCTAGAAAGGGGAGCAGCAGTCAAGAAGGGGCAATAGGTTACCTTGCATGATAGTGTGATAGCAAGATGAGCTTCAGAAGACAGAAGCTGCTTAATATGGTAAGCAGCACCTAGTTTTTTATGTATTTTCCACACAGTGTTGTTTATGTGGTCAGAGAAGGTTAGTGAGGGGTCAAGGGTAACACCTAGGTACTTGAAAGAGGTGAAATTTTCAGGGGGGGCACTCGGGTACACACCAGGAGGGAGTATGTGGTTTTAGTGACCTTGGCAAGGAAGGTTTTTGAGCCAAAGAGCATAGCCTTTGTCTTTTTTTCATGGACTAGGAGCCTACTGGAGAGGAACCAATGATATGCAGAGGCATAGTTATGTGAGAGGACGGATGATATGGAATCAAGTGACTTATCGCTGTGACAGAGGACTAAGTTGTCTGCATAAAGAAGGGCATGACAGTTTAGGCTGTCAGCAGGGAGAGCATTGATGAATGTGTAAAAAAGTAGCGGGTCAAGTATAGAACCCTGGGGGATTCCCATATGGATAGATAGGGTAGCAGAAAAGTCTTTACCTATTTGGACAGCCTGAGATCTGCCGGAGAGATAACTGCAGAACCACTCCTTAGAATCAGGGGAGAAGCTAAACTGAAGTATTGTGGAATGTAGAAGATGATGGTCAGCAAGATCAAAGACCTTAAACAGGTCCACAAACACCGCTCCAGTGGCCTTGCCCTTATTCATATTTGTTAGAATATTATCAGAGATGAGGGCTAGTGCCGAGGAAGTACTGTGATGCTTCAGGAAACCATGATCTAGGGGACATAGGAGGTTATATTTTTGTAGATGTTCCAATAGCTGGTGGTGGATGTTTTTTTCCAATAATTTGCTAAGGTGTGGGAGGAGGGAGAAGGGTCTATAGTTTTCAGGGGAGAGAGGAATCACCTACCATAAAGACAGGTACCACGTGTGCAACTTTTCATGCATCAGGCACAGTGGATGAAGAGATGGCAGGGATAAATATGAAGGTAAGTGGTTTAAAAATGGCTGTGGAGATAATCTTGAGAAAAATGGGGTAGTGTTCATCACTGCTAGGGCTGCCTCTGGATGATAAACTCTTTAGGAGCTTAGTAGTGACTCTCTGCCCAATGGTCCAAAAATAGAAAGGGGGTGGCAGGTTGTCATTTAAAGCATCGGGGATTTCTTTAGGTCAGGTGAGGCTTGGTGGGGGGCTTACTGGGGTAAGAGGCAAGGTCAGTGGACATTTTATTGAAGGTGTCTGCAGTCATAACCAGATCAGACACAAGGCTCAAGAGGGAAGAGAGCTGAGAAATGTGCTTGTTTTCCTTGGGGTTTAGGAGTGACCCTAAGGAGGCCCAGAAAGTATGAGGATTACTAAGGGAAGCTTGTTGCAGCCCAGGAATTGTGCAGTTTTTTATACGCATTCCAGAGCTGTGGGGAAGGGGATGATTTAAAGGCTCTCCATTTATGCTCCCTGTCCTTCATTTGTGACAGGAGTTCCTTTGATAGCCAATGGTTTCTGCCCCCCCAATCTTCCTGGTTGTGAGAGGGAAATGTTTGTCTTGCAGTTTTTGGAAAGAAATGGAGAGAGAAGCAACTGCAGCTGAGATATCCTTGTGCAGATAGAGATTGTATCAGTTAATAGCCTCTGCATCCCTGAGGACAGGTGCTAGATCAGGGCTACTGAAATTTCTAAACAACAGATATTTAGGTGGGGGATGATTTGCTTTGGAGCTCAAAACAATGTACATTGGGGTATGGTCATTGATAGAGTTGGACATAGTGCCCACCTGGAGGAACATGTCTACCCGGTTAGTGGCAATCCAGTCATATGGTGTGGTTTAAAGAGTGGGAGTTGTACCTTGTTGGGGAGGAAATGACTTGCTCCAAGAGATGCATTTTTAGTGAGTTCACATAATCAGGTTGAGGAGCACCTAACCAGTTAAGGTTAAAATCACTGAGAATGATGGTTTCTTTGGAACGAGAGAAACCACCTAAGCCATCAAGGAAGTTAGTTAGGCCTGAGATGCCTCCTGAGGTGGGGTTATAACAGCACTCAAGATGTATTTTTTTAGATGCACCCAGGATAATCTCAGCCTGGAGTCATTCACTTGGGCAGGAGGGATTAGAGCAGCTGATGGAGGCGGCAGAGAAATGATCTTGAACATACAGTGCAAATCCTCCACCCCACTTTCTTCCTGATCTATCCAATCAAAGGTGAGAGTAACCAGGGAGTTTATAGGCAGCATCAGTGTGGTAAGGTTTTAACCAGGTCTCAGACAGGCCTAGCACATGAGACTGATACAGGGACACCCAAGCCTCTTGCTCTGGGAGCTTAGATGGGAGGCTACAGATATTTAGGTGGGTGACCCTGAGTCCAGCTTGTTTAACCCAGAAGTCAGAGTGATCAGTATGTATATTTGTGGGGCTCAGGGTTGTTTCTATGTCACCATCAAGGAACAAGAGGGAGAGGGAAGGGGAGGAGGGGTGGGGCCCAGAAGGGAATTGGATAGAGATGGAGTGGACAAATAGGCCAAGCAAATGATGCTCATAGTTAGACAATAGAATGAGCATGACTGAGGGTGAAATTGTAGGTACATGGCTGATCACTGTATCTGGGGTGTCAGAGGAATTTAGGGTGGTAGAGGAGTAATACAGGCTTTGCTGATCAATAGCAAGTATAGAGGCAGAGAAAGCAGTTACCAATAGCAGGCCAACCATGGATGCAATTAAGAGAGTAGTCAGAAGCATATTGATTTTCATACTATCCTAGCAAGAGATGGCAGAGGAGGAAGTATTTCCAGGTCTAGCAACTTGGTTTAGAGTGCCAGGTGAGCAGGCAGAAGCTGATTTGAAGTGCCTGTCAAGCAGGGCAGATGAGGGAGTACTGTTTATCATCACCTTGTCCTGGGTAAACAAAGTGCACTAGGTAGTATAAGATATTTAAGAAGAAAGACGATTGTAGGCACAGACAATCCCCAGGAGAAAAAATATCACAGCAGTTAGGAAGCAGGGACTTAAATCACTTTAGTGATGTCAGGCGAAATATTTAGACAGCAAGGTTAAGGAGCTTAAAATTAAAGTACTTAGTGCAGGGAAGGAGTTAAGGGGAGGGAAATGGCACAGTAGCAGAAACATATTTAAAATGGATTATATCACTTTAAGAGGTGTGGACAAATTGGGAGAGGCTCAGATAGAAGTGGGACAGGCTAAGCAAGAGCATATAAATGGTGTCAAGGTGAGGATGGTGGATGGGTGCAAAAATTGGAGTAGGAAATCAGTAGGCAACTATGAAGAGCTCAGGGAAATCAGCACCCTGAAGTTCAGTGTGCCTGAGATGGAATCAGTCAGCCACAAGTACCCAGTCCACGGAAGGGTGGCCAATCAGGAGAACAATACAGTCAAGTGCTAAAAGTTCCAATATTTAAAAAAGGCAGCAGAGGATTTGATGATTACCTTCTCCCCAGACAGGAGCTTCAGGACGGGGGGGGGGTAGCAGCAGCTGCAGCACAGGACAGCAAGTAGTGCCGCCCAGAGCAGGCAGG
Source organism: Neoceratodus forsteri (assembly GCA_016271365.2). Lineage (NCBI taxonomy): Eukaryota > Metazoa > Chordata > Ceratodontiformes > Ceratodontidae > Neoceratodus > Neoceratodus forsteri. The sequence goes on from CM057456.1 coordinate 1,791,669,948, forward strand.
GCACCAGACCAGGGGTGAGTTGGAGATCTGGGGAAAGAGGTAAAAATGCAAGCTTTAATAGGCAGAAAGTCAAGCAGGGGTGTGGGTGGACACACACAGAGGTCAGACGGCATAGCAGCAGGACGTAGAGGACAGAGGGAAAATAGGCAGAACAGAAGGACAATAGAGAGAGGGGTCCTGGAGATTTACAAGTGAAAAGGTGCAGAGCAGGGAAAAGGTTACTGCTGCTAAAGAGTGGTGATTAGGCAGAGAAAGCAGAGAATACAAACAAGTTTCAAGCAGCAATTAAATTGCATAAAGAGCCAGAAAAAAATTCAATCCCCCAGACACAGAAGCCCGCTTTAGCAACCACAGCTAAGATAAATCAAATGGTCAGAATTAAACAGGTATGGCACAACAAAATGAAACAGTTTAAAATGGTACAGAAATAAACTGTAGACTTAATTAGGGTGATGCTGTAAATTAAAACACTGGCTTAATACTGAACAGAGAAATTAAATCCAAAGGCTTAACATAAATGCAAACTTCAGAAAGGCTTGAGATGAGCCCAAAAATTGGAGCAGAAAGTCAGTAGGCATCTATGAAGAGCTCGGAGAAATCAGCACTCCTAAGCTAAGTGTGCCTGAGATGGAACCGACTGGCCTCAAGCACCCAGTCCACAGAATGGTGGCCAATCAGGAGGAGAGCATAGGAACCCAGGAGCTGAGTATTGGATTATGGGAGGTACTGACAGTCATTAAGCAGGAAAGGAACTTTGGGATTATCATATATGATGACCTCAAAGTGGCAGGGCAGTGTGACAAAGCAGTGATAAGCCCAGTGGGATGCTGGGATGCATAGGGAGCGATATCTCCAGTAGGCAGAAGGAAGGAAGTGGTGTTGCCACTACAGTATATCGCTCACTTGAGAGACCCCTCCTGGAATATTGTGTCCAGTTCTGGAGGCCACACACCTCAGAAAGTAAATAGAAAGGGTGGAAGTAGTCCAGAGGAGGACAACTAAAATGGTGCAGGGGTTGCATCAAATGTCCTATGAAGAGAGAGTGAGGAATCTCAACATGTACACCCTAAAAAAAGAGGAAAGTGAGAGGGGTTATGATAGAGATCTGCAAATTACCACCCAAGGGGTGAACAGGGTGCAGGATGAAGTATTTTTCAAATGAAATAGAACACCAGAAAAAGAGGGCATGTGATGAAACTGGAGGGGAAGAAGTTAAAGAAGGATGTGAGAAAGTATTACTCCACTGAAAGAGAGGTGGATGCCTGGAACAGACTGCCAGTAGATGTGTTGGAGGCAAAAATACTAGGAAGCTTCAAGCACATGTAGGCTAGACATAGGGGAATATTACTAAATAGGGAGGGAGGAGAAAGTGTCACTAGTAGAGATGTTGAAAAGTTTTTACTTCATCGGCGAAGTTCCGCTCAACTTGTGAAATTTGGTTTTGCAAATTACTTCATGAAATTTCCACTCCGTAAGTTCCATAGCTTCACCTAGATAAATAGTGACGTCAGGGAGAAGTTAGGTGAAGTTAGGCAAAGTTAGGTGAATTTAAGTGTATCAGCCTAGAAAAAGGGCAACTTCACCTTGTAAAAACTGTGTGAAGTTGGCACTTTGTGAATCTCTACTTAAGCCCTCCACTAATGAACTTCCCTTGCTTAGGGAATGTTTTTCTCTGAGCTCTTTGCATGGCTTGTGTGCTGTGCTGCCTTGTGCTTCTGCTCTTGTGTGTGCTCCCCTCTTCATGCCAACCTATTTTTCATCCTCCCTTATCCCTGTTCCTGTGTTTGTTCTCCCCTACCTGCATTTTCTTCCTTTGTCCGCGGCTGCTCCGGATGCCTTCCTACTCCTTTTCCTGCTCCTCCTTCCAAGGCGTGCTTGGGTTTTTGATGTGTGGTTCCTTTTTTGGGCTTTCATTTCCCTGCTTCCGACACTTCTGAGACCTCTCCACTCAGCCTGACTTCTGGCCACCGGTGCTTACAAGCATCATCTCTCCTCCCTCCAATCCTGTCTTACTCTCCCTCAGCGTGTCCTCCCACTTCATGTCTTCAATAATCGCTCTGTCCCTTCTGCATTACCTCCTATGGCTCCATCTCCTAAAACAGCCTTTCTCCACTTCAAGGACGAATGGTTTCTACTGACAGGTTTCCGGTGCTCTCAGCAGTAAGTATGCACTCTTAAATTCCAGTACCCCTGCACTTGTTGTTTTCTCTGTGTACCTGTTAAACAACCCCATTCCAGGGCAATGGCTCTCCAGCTACCACATACTAATTACCTGCTAAATGCTATCCTGGGACAATGGCTTGTTCAGCTCACCACCCTGCCAAACACTGAACTACTGATTGGCTATCGTATCAGTTAGTGCACAGCACATGCTCAAGAGTCTCCAGGTGAACGAAAGCATGAAGGACATATTGCCAGTATCCAAGAAGACTTTTTACATAGAATATTCTGACAAGTATATGTTTATGTTCTCACTTTTCATGTACCCTCAATCATTGTTATTGGGAATATTTGCATGGAAACAGGATCTGTGTCTCAGGCTTCATTTTATCCTCCTGGTTAATCTCCTAAGCTCCCGGATACAATTCTTGTAATGGTAGCCTGCATACCGAGGCTTCCCAATGAACCAAAAGCTAACCATTATACCTCCTGGAAAGAGTGCACAATTTTCAGTCATTTTCCACTGTCTCTCAATGCTCCACCTATGCTCTGGACTTGCGTTCATTTCTCCCTGCAATCTGCATTACCTTTTTCACCTCAAACAATGGGAAGGGGGTTGTTGCTCACTCATTTACTTTAAGAATTAGCCTGGGGGCAGGTGCAGGGGGTGTTCATACTAAATAAATCTAAACATGAAATGAACTAACGTGTGGAAAGAACACCAAAATCTCAGAGACTGGGAAGGGGCTGGCTGGCAGTTACATATATACACACTGCTGATAAGAAATCAACATTTGGATAAGGCAGACAAACACAATTGGGTATAATATACAGAGTGTAATATCTGGGTGAACCCCATGAAGCAAGAGTTCATGGTTGGCATATGTCTTAGAAATTCACAGAGTAAGTGCTATCTGTTCTTATTCTCAGACAGTCTGGAAATAACTGTAATATAAACAGAAAAGCACATAATGTGTCACAATAGTGGAAAACTAAAGAATATGAGTGATTATGAGTATAGTAGAATATATGGGAGAAGCATAGAACATATGTACATGCATTACATACAAATATCAGCATAGCAAATATAATAAAGAACATTAATATAAGTAATAAAACAAGATACAACATTTTAAGACTCTGGTAAGGCACTAATACTTGTAGGTGTATGAAGTTACAGTTATATGTGGGTCAGTTGGTGGTATATAACCCAGGCATAACAGTCCCCTCCTTGTTGCCTAGCTCAAAGGGCAACCCAACAAAAAGAAGGTTGGATGTAGTAATGGTTTGTCTTATTTCATTAACAAGCCCAAGGTACAGGACTTGTAAAGGAAATCTAGTTGCCATCTGTGTTGTCATAGGGTTCACCAAAGATAGCAGTGAGTTAGTATTTCAAGGAAGGTCAAACAGGATTTAATTATTACAAACATTTTAAATGTAAATTCAACTATAGGATTTTCTAAAAGAAAACTAGTATCATTGTTAATTTAATCATTCAAAGATTCAATAGCTTTTGTAATAATATTACTAATGTAAATCAATTGAGTATCAGTACGATTGAGAAGGGATTGAAGAGACAGATTCAGAGGTCCTATATGGATATTGAAGATAGGCATATTTTGATATAAAGCATCCAAGTAGTCTGGGTCAGACTCAATGATGTCCATTTCCATAGAATAGACAGGTGTGATCACTGTGTGACCAATAATAATTTGTAAATGGGGTGTAAACCAAACATTACCTATTAACAATGCCATCTTTGGCTGCACTCATAAGGTATCTGTCTAATTCTCTACTTCGCTGTAAATATCAAACCTGTTACTCCCTCCCTCTATCAGCAAGCTTATTGTTCTCTTGAAAACTGTAAAATACAGCTCTCAGTAACATGTTCAATGCAATGTATAGCTGATCTTGATTCTGCAATATTGTATAACTAAAAGAACTGTAACCATTAGCTGCCATTCTATATCTATATGTAATAAGTGTTTATGTTTGTTGTTCTGACGTGGGGCCTTTGTAAATGAGTCCCTGACTCAAAGGCTGTAATCCTAAAGTCAGCTAAATAAATAAATAGTAAAGCAAAAGTTTGGTTGAAGAATGTCACAATATTTATCACCATAGCGAAATGGTTTCAGGTTAGATACAACACAAAAATTCTCCATTGGATGAATAAGTCACTTTAGCTGATGGTACAATCCAAGTTTTGCTAAGGCAAACAGTACAAACAAGGTCAATGTTATTGTCCACAATCCATGCACCAAAATTAGTTCCAAGAATAAATCCAGGTTCTTTTCCCACTGTCAAAAGAAGAATCAACAGGTGACAAACTAGCAGTATTAACACCAAAGTTCCATAAAGAGATGTTCAAAGTTCCATTGTTTAGAAGACCCAAATCAAAGACATATGACCAATCCAAGTTCATTGATTAGTAACCACAAACAGGGCAGATGACAACAAAGACATCACATCTGCAGAGAAGATGATACCCTTTCCAGGCAGAGCAATCAGTGTGGGGAGCAGCCCAAACACTGAGTATAGGGTGGAACACCAACAATGGAGGAATATCCAAATGTTCACCATAAGTGTTGCCATCAACATGCCGAATAAAAGGGACAGTTGCCAGATGGTTGAAAATCGCTGATGAAGAATCAAATTACAGTAAGGAGATGGTAAATGTCACATAAAGTACATCCTGAATTGAACATGAGTGAGATGCAAAGCATGGAGAAATGTTTGGGTGTGGGATTATATATCCCAGATTTCTTACTATTGATAACTGCATAGATAAAGTTTGTTTCAAACATATTGCCACACATAACGTAGAGAAACATTGAGGGTAATACCATCATCCAAGATGATTATCATGGATGAGATCCAGGATACGTCCAGATTCTAGATCCAGTAACAATCCCTTAATCTTAGTTTTGATGTGGGAACTATATGCAGTGCATACAATTTTCCTTCCAATTGAATGCTTTTCTGCTTCCTTATTGTGAGCAGAAATCGGCTGATTAATTTTTAATCTTGTGTCCTTGAACCCTTCAAATATTTCTGTCAAACTATAAACTGTGAAAAGTTCTTCCTGTCTTAAACCATCTACAGCATGTAACAGTGATGGAAAAATGTTATATTTAAATGCTTCATCAGTGTTAGACATTTGGGATTTTAAACTGGCTATATCAGCCCTATTCCAAATAGACATACCAGAACCAAAGAGGCCTGTGACAGTGTCAATAGCTGCACCAGCAGATGTCATATCAACATGTTTATATTGTTGTGGTTTACCTTTTTGCACAGAAGATTTAGGGTGGGGTCTAAGGACTACCCCTAAATTCAGTGCTAAAGATCCCTGTTAAGGGGTCACTAATGCTTGTATGATACGCAGTAATAATATTAGTAAGTAAAATGTGAAAAAAAACTTGAAGCATTTGTTTCAGAACATAAACCAAACAATCTCATGTCCCACATGAAGAGGTTCTAAAGAACAGGAATGTGCATCCACTGCACATTATTAATCAAGGCACCAGCTAAGGAATTGATAATTAAGCCACTAGGTGGACCCGGTGTTTGTTTGGAACTTTCAGTTACCTTGATAAACCTATCTTGGTGTCTAAGAGATTCAATTTTAGGTATAACTTCTAGTTGAATAATAGAATGTGCCAGGAAATGTAAGATACAGAATTTCTGATAATAATTTTTACAAGTATTTTATGAGCTAGGATTGAACCAAGCTGTAATGTTATACAGACCAGAATGTGTGGGGTTTGCATGACAGATGAAAAGGGTATCATTAGTTGCAAATTTTGTATTGGGCAATCCTTCAAAAGTGCTATTAACCAGGTGGACTACTTGTACTTTTTTCCATTGTGATCTGTATGCCATAGAATATCAAGGCTTTTTTGATCTGAGGTGGTAACCATGGCATTCAGTAGTGCTTCTTCACCCTCCTGAATGATGATCTTTGGACTTGTGACATCAATTTGGGTTCCATGAGGTATCACCTCATTGGTTTCCACGTTGATGTTGGACACCCTAGAAACAGGGTCATGGAGAGATTTATGATAGACCACATAATGTGAGGTCATGAACAAGACTCCATAAAGGAGTAGGTGTTGGGTCACCATCTCAGGTACCTAGAAGGAAAAAAAAAAACATACTTAGTTCAGTACTATTCCACCCTGTCGGGTTAGGAAAAGTAGTTTAATCTCCTTTATATTACTTCATCTGATTGGCATGTAGCCATTTGTCAGTGAGCTTCTTACTACATGGCAGTCTAACTTGGTAAACCGAAGGACTGAGCTTATTTACAATAGGATAGGGACCTTCCCATTTGATTTTGAAAGCATGAGTAGGAGCAGCAAATCTGAGAACCATCACTTGATCTTAAACCTACCAGTCCACATCATAGATTGTTTTGTCAAATTGTATCTTTGACTATTGTTGGGCTTTGCCCAAGCATTTTGCAGCAAACAAATATATCATTTGGATGTCTTGTTTCAATTTCTGGACATATTTGTCTACTAATAATCTGTCATTAGTAGGAGCACACAAATAGATATATAGAAGTAGATGTTCTGGTAATCTCATCGATATTCTGGTCATGACCTCAAATGGGGTACATTTTGTATTCATTGAGAGTGTAGCACTTATTGCCATAAGGAGCAAAGGTAATAAGGAATCCCAGTTCTTGGGGTTATCCTTAGAAAATGCGAATAGCATAAGCTCGATCTGCCCATTTGCCCTTTCTACCTACCCTGATGATTGTGGGTGGTAAGGGATGTCAAATGTTTGACTGACTCGTAGGAGTTTCCGAGTTTCCTGCATCAATTCACTTGTGAAACTCAAACCTTGATCAGAGTAAACCTTCAAGGGGAGACCCCCTTTGGTGAAAAGTTGTTCTACCAGAACCCTGGCGTTATTTTTGAGGTGTTGTTTTTCATTGGGAATGCCTTTACCCATTTAGAACATATCAGAGACCACTAATGGAAACTTGTTGTTGTTTTGGTTATTGGGAGTGACCCAATGTAATCAATCTGGATGGAATTCAAGGGCCAGTACCTCTGGGGTAACAATTTTGCATTTTCTTGGCCAAAGTTGTGTTATTCTGTGCAGACTGTCACAGTGCGTGGGAAATGATGGACCAGAGACAGTTGGATGAAGAGATTTCAAACATAAATTTCTTTATTCAAACAAAAGAGCGTACTGAATCTGAGAAAAAAAATATATTTCAATAACAAGTATGTACTAGAAAAAACCTAGCACAGCAGAAGGCTTGAGACAGCACTTCCTGGTCCGACTCCTTTGAGTCAACTAACTCACTATCCTGATTCACAACGTTTTATACTATTAGGACCTCATGTGACTAACTAGCCCTCCTTAAAACATTTCTGAAACACAAACTCTTTGTCTATAAAGTGAATAAACCATTTAGGTATTTCAATATTTGTTATTTAATAAAATAATGCTGTTTAGGATACCAACCACTGAAAATATTAGTTAAAAAAAATAAAATAACCAATATCAACAGAAATAGTAACTGCCCACCTTAAGCTAGGGTATATAGTCAGCTGACTGAGGGCTGGCCAGCTCCTAAAAGGGGTGTGCAGAAGACAGAGAAAGAAGCAAGCAGGACATTCCTCAAAGCCAGCAGTGCAGCAAAAAAAAAAACAAAAAAAACCCTCGCTTTTCAAAAACACAGAACCAACAGAATAATCCCTGTTTCCCACCTCCAGGAGGTATGTATAGACTATTTCCATATTGTAAAAAAAATGATACTGTTTGGAGCCAGGATACGGCAAAATGCAAATCACGACAATCACGCACATTCACGGTAAATTTACGGCGAATTGCCTGCCCTTCTCAACCCGCATGTAGCTCCGAGAAACAGCCGCAAAACTACATATGCTTAACAGAATGAGCCCGACAGGGCTAAAAGAACCACAGAACGGCTCTTTCTTTTTTTAAACTTACATGCCTAAAGGCATAATAATATCAATGACAATGGGGAAACGCTCACAAGAGCCTTTTTAAAGGGGAAAAGCTCTGCCCTATATAAAAAACACTGTTTTCATCGCTAAATTAGAGGCAAAACTAGCCAGATAGGTCAAGGACATAACCGAAACACCAAAAACAGGGGTTTGTTGAATTTTACTCTGGCAACATTATTTTATTAACTGAAAACAGATTTTTAAAATTATGGGGTTGACAATGGAAGAGAAAGTACTGAAAAAGACACTGAAGCAACAAAATTCAGACAGTACAAAGACTATTAAGATGAAATACAACATTTACACAAAATGGATGGCCAGCCCAACAAACAACCATATAACAAACTGACAAAGACAAGAAGAAGAAGTACATCCAGGTCGCATTGTCTCCTATGGAGGAACAGGAAAATTGAGTGATTCCACTCTTTCACATTCCTCCCACATAAAACAAAACTTATGGATTTGGTTCCAAAAGTACCCTAAGAATAATTCACCATCAGATCTCTCAGCAGGAGAGATGGAGCCATAGCCCTCCCACACCTAAGGCTCCACCTCGGGGTCCCTTTATTCACAAAAACAAGGAAAAAGAAGAAAAAAAAAAAACTAGGAGTTGATGACTCCTTCAAATTATTGTTTCTACTTTATCCCGAGGTCTGATGAAAATTATTTTTGAAGTTTTATTTCTATATTATTTTCTTTTGGTTCCATTCCATACCTTGATAGAAAATCAGCATTACAATGTGCTGCTCCCTTTCTATGTTTGATGACAAACGATAAGGTTGTAAAGCAAGATACCATCGCATTATCGTGCATTTATCTTTAAATACTTGTAGCCAACATAGCGGATTATGGTCGGTCCATAGTTCAAATTCTACACCCCATAAATAAAAGCGAAGGGCCTCTATGGCCCATTTGATAGCTAAACACTCCTTCTCAATCACAGAATAGTGGGTTTCTCTTTCATGAAGCTTTCTACTAATGTAGATGATGGGGTGTTCCTCCTTATCTACAATCTGGGTTAATACAGCACCAATTCCATACTGTGATGCATCTGTTTGCAGAATGAATGTTTGTGAAAAATCCGGAGTGCGTAATACAGGGGAGGAACACAAACTAGCTTTAATGCACTGGAATGCTTCTTCGCATTCTTCAGTCCACCTGACCTTTTCAGGGTTCCTCTTCTTTGTTAAATCTGTCAGGGGGCCTGCTAATGTTGAAAAATTGGGAATAAACCTATGATAATAGCTGGCTAATCCCAAAAATGACCTTACATCTTTCTTTGTAATAGGAGTGGGGCAATGTGCTACTGCTGCAACCTTTTGTATCTCTGGCTTTATACATCCTTTACCAATATGAAATCCCAAATATTTAGTTTCCTGCATGGCGATTGTACACTTATGAGGATTTATAGTAAGGCCAGCCTGGAGATTGTGGTTAGTACAGCTGAAGATGTTTCAAATGTTCCTCCAAGAGGGACTGAAAATGATAACATCATCCAAGTAGTAGACTACTAATTTGTATGAGGGGTTAACAGGCTATCCATCATTCTCTGAAAGTTGCGGGGCACCATGTAATCCAAAAGGCATAACTGCAAACTGAAAGAGCCCAACAGGCGTACTAAATGCAGTCTTGTCCTTATCAGCAGAATTCAATGGAATTTGCCAATACTCTTTGGTCAAATCCAGGGTACTAAAATATATGGCACTTCCCAGATGGTCCAAAATGTCATCAATTCGTGGCATTGGATAGCTATCAAATTGGGAGACTGCATTTAGTTTCCTGAAGTCCAAGCAGATACATATGCCCCCTTCCTTCTTTTCCACCACCACCATAGCGAAACACCACTCACTGTGTGAGGGTTCAATGATTCCCATTTCATGCATCCGTTTCACCTCTTGAATTACATCCTGTCTTACTTTTTTGGGTAACCTATAGGGCTTTTGTCTTAAAGGCTGATTATTTGTAACTCTAATATTATGGCTAGTGTTTCTAACCCTCCCAGGAATACTCGTGAATATATTTTTGAATTTTTGTAACTCTTTGTCCAGATTAGACTTTTGTATTGTTGATAATTCATGGTTGATTACTAAATCCGTCATTGTCCCATTCCCTCAAGCGGTGATATGCTAGGTCTAATTCAGTAGCAGATTCAGGAGAACATAACTGGACAGGGTACTTGGCGGTCTTCCCAAGATTTTAGTAGATTGGCATGATATATATGTTTCTTACCCTTCTTGCCAGGTATTTCTATTTCATACGTTACAGGTCCAGTTCTCTGGGTAATAACATATGGTCCTTGCCATTTCATTAATAATTTATGTTCTGAGGATGGTAATAATAATAAAACTTTCTCCCCTTCATTAAATTCTTTACGCCCTGTGCCTTTGTCATAGTACAGCTTTTGTTTTGTTTGTTGTTGTAAGTTAGAGCTATGAGCCTTTTTAACATAAGACATTAGGCGTTCCCTTAACTTTTGCCAGAAATCCAGGGACAGTATTCCTTTTGAATCTTCTGATTCCTCCCACTCTTCTTTAACTATGTCCAGAGGTCCCCTTGGATTATGCCCAAATAATAGCTCAAACGGAGAAAACCCTGTGGATGCCTGAGGCACTTCCCTGTAAGCGAACATTAAGTAGGGGAGATAGGTGTCCCATTGTTTTCCTTCCTCTGTTACAAATTTCTTAAGCACGTGTTTTAAAGTCTGGTTAAAATGTTCTACCAACCCATCAGTTTGTGGGTGATAGGGCATTGTGAACAGAGCTTCTATTCCTAAGGCTTGGTATAGATGCTTAAGTAAGGATGATCTAAAATTAGTACCCCGATCTGTCAAAATCTCTTTGGGTATACCTACCCTACTAAAAATTTTTACTAACTCATCGGCTATTCTTTGAGCAGTCATCGTCCTTAAAGGAATAGCCTCTGGATATTTCGTAGTGTAGTCCACGACCACTAGTATGAATCTATTAATTACCTTTCGCACTTTTAGGTAATGGACCTACTATGTCCATGGCTATTCTTTCAAAGGGGGTAGATACTAATGGCAAGGGTAATAATGGTACCTTATCTTGTCGCCCAATTTTGGCTACCTTCTGACAGGCTTTGCAACTTCTACAATATTCAGCGACCTGCTCATGTATACCTGGCCAATAAAATCGATACAAAAGGTGACTTAATGTCGGTCTCTCCTAGATGTCCGGCCATAGGTATATCATGAGCTAGTCCTAATAGTTGGGCCCTGATCTGTTGAGGTACCATTAACTGCTCGACCACTTCCCCAGTTTGTGTATTTGTACAGACCCGATGTAATAGTCCATTTATGATTTTAAAAACAGGACCCTTGGACTTATCCTCCTGACCCACCTGTAAAAAAAGGGTTAGTGACACATCAGTTTTTTGTGCCTCTTTAAAGGCTGGCTCCTGTTTCTCAATACCTATGTCTAGGTTATTCTTAGAGTCTGAGTTTAATTTGTTTTTAGTCCACAGTTGTTTTTCTCTTCTCTTTCTGTTTTTCGGCTTCCTATCTTTACCAGGTACTTCAAAAAGATTATCTTCAAATGGAAATGTGTGCCCCAATACTTCTTCCCTCCTGGCCTGTGCTCTAGTTATTTACAGCAGTAAGATTAGTTGTTAATAAAGCTTCAAAGTCTTCAAAATCATGTCCAATAATAACAGGAACAGGAAGCTGAGGAACCACCCCACTTGCATTCTCTGGCTGTGGCCGTACTACCACTGTCTCTTTCAAAGGGTACTGATGTATGTCCCGATGTACACATATAACATCAGTTGTAGGCCCCTCTGATTTTACACTGGTATCCAGGACTGAAGCATGAACTAAAGTTTGTTTGCTGCCAGAGTCTATGAGTCCTGTGACCACTCTTTTCCCAACTCTTACAGGTCTTACATAATGCCCCCAATTAGCTAGAGCCAAATGTACATCTTCTAGTGTCTTTTTAGGGCAGAATCTGGCTATATGCCCTTTTGTGTTACATTTGTGACACACAATATCTGATTTATATGGTTTTACCGGTCTCTGACTTAGTTTAGTCCCAAAGTATTACTGTCTGTGGTATGGGGTATAGGAACATGAGAAGGTGGTCTTACCATGGATGGAGGTACCCAAGGACTTCTAGTGGGTCGCATTCTGTGAGGTCTTGCAGCTATATAATCTTCCGCCAGTCTTATAGCTACTTCTGCTGTCTCTGGACGGTGTTCTTTCACCCATAACTGTACCTCTTGTGGCAGTATGTTTACAAATTGTTCCAGAACGATAGCTTCCAAGATTTGTGCTGTTGTCCGCGTATCAGGTTGTAACCATTTTTCACTTAAGTCTTTTAGTTGGATATATATATCCTGTGGGTTGTCGGCAGCAAAAAACTTCAAGGTTCTGAATCGCTGTCTATATGTTTCAGTGCTAATGTCGTACCTCTTCAGGATGGCCTGTTTTACATGTCCATAGTCATTGATATAGGCAGTTTCAACATGGCTATAAGCCAACTGGGCTTTTCCCGTTAGATAGGGTGCTAATCGAATGACCCATTGGTCTCTGGGCCAGGCACAGGCAGCAGCTACCCTCTCAAAGGTCATTAGATATGCTTCGATGTCATCAGCACTAGAAAGTTTGACTAGTTTAATGTCCTTCTGTATGCTCCCTGATGCAGCAGGGGTTCTAGCCATACCTATAGTTTGTATTTCCCTCAGTGTGTCTGCCTATCTGGCCTGATTTTCTCTCCATATCCATCTGTCGAGTACACAAGTATTAATTCTTTCAAGTCTTGAGGGCCTTCTTCCATCTCGGAGCTGGCTGCTTGGGCTCCTGCCACAGGTCCTTTCTCGTCTTCCATCTCTGCTCCTCTTCTGGTCTTCCTTCTTACCACTGGCTCCAGACCGGTCAATAACGAAGTTTTAGTTGCTGGACATGGGACGTGTAGCCACTCCACTCCAGACTGCCTCACCTTCTTGCATTCAGGTCCACTGGGTTTGTGCTCAAAACTTCCACCAATCAAATCCACTTCTGACACCAAACTGTCACAGTGCATGGGAAATGATGGACCAGGAGACAGTTGGATGAAGAGATTTCAAACATAAATTTCTTTATTCAAACAAAAGGAGTGTACTGAATACGAGAAAACAAATATATTTCAATAACAAAGTATGTACTAGAAAAAAACCTAGCACAGCAGAAGGCTTGAGACAGCACTTCCTGGTCCGACTCCTTTGAGTCAACTAACTCACTATCCTGATTCACAACGTTTTTATACTATTAGGACCTCATGTGACTAACAGCCCTCCTTAAAACATTTCTGAAACACAAACTCTTTGTCTATAAAGTGAATAATCCATTTAGGTATTTCAATATTTGTTATTTAATAAAATAATGCTGTTTAGGATACCAACCACTGAAAATATTAGTTAAAAAATAAAATAACCAATATCAACAGAAATAGTAACTGCCCACCTTAAGCTAGGGTATATAGTCAGCTGACTGAGGGCTGGCCAGCTCCTAAAAGGGGTGTGCAGAAGACAGAGGAAGAAGCAAGCAGGATGTTCCTCAAAGCCAGCAGTGCAGCAAAATAAAAAAAAAAAACTCACTTTTCAAAAACACAGAACCAACAGAATAATCCCTGTTTCCCACATCCAGGAGGTATGTATAGACTATTTCCATCATTGTAAAAAAAAAACGATACTGTTTGGAGCCAGGATACGGCAAAATGCCATCACGACAGTGTGCACATTCACGCGGTAAATTTACCGGCGAATTGCACTGCCCTTCCTCAGCTCCGCGGCGTATCTCCAAGAAACAGCTGCAAAACTACATACACTTAACAGAATGAGCCTGACAGGGCTAAAGAACCACAACGGCTCTTTCTTTTTAAACTTACATGCCTAAAGGCATAATAATATCAATGACAACGGGAAGCTCCACAAGAGCCTTTTAAAGGGAAAAGCTCTGCCCTATATAAAGAACACTGTTTTCATGCTAAATTAGAGGCAAAACTAGCCAGGTAGGTCAAGGACATAACGAAACACCAAAAACAGGGGGTTTGTTGAATTTTACTCTGGCAACATTATTTTATTAACTGAAAACCGATTTTAAAATTATGGGGGGTTGACAATGGAAGAGAAAGTACTGAAAAGAAGACACTGAAGCAACAAAATTCAGACAGTACAAAGACTATTAAGACGAAATACAACATTTACACAAAATGGGTGGCCAGCCCAACAAACAACCATTTAACAAACTGACAAAGACAAGAAGAAGAAGTACATCCAGGTCCTATTGTCTTCCTATGGAGGAACAGGAAAAATTGAGTGATTCCACTCTTTCACACAGACCAAACAATTATTGATGTAGTGTTCCACATCGTGTTTCATGTGAGGCCATGATCCAAAAGTAATTAGTGTATCCAGGGTTTTGTCCACTCCTTGGTGCCTCCAGTAGGAGTGTAATGCACTTGATGGATAAAATCCATCCTCAGTTGTTCTCAGATTACTCACAATTTCTCAGAACTGTTGGGATTATGATACCATATGAGTAGTTTATCACTGGAGAGGTGAAGGTGATGCCTTACTCACTTGTAGGAACTGTGAGGTGGAAGTTCTTCCTCTGTTCCTTTGTCAAGGAATTTGAATACTGCTCTCAGATGAGGGTCCCATTTTTGTGCGGATGCTAGATCTAGTGGCACAAAAGGTGTTCACTGTTTCACAGCAGCAACGCATACAGTACCTGTAGTAGAGGAGGTTTAGTACCCATTTATTCCCTCCTCGAGCACCGGCATTCACAAGAGAGTCAGCATGGTCATTGAAAGAATGGTAGGACTCACTCTTAGAGAGGGCACAAACTTTATGGATGTACAGTTTGTTCTTAAACTATTGTGCTAGTGTTGCATCTACACCAAGAAGTCTTTGTATCTTACAGGTGTTCCATCAGAAGACGTAAAATTTGTTTTGTCCCAAAATGGTAAGAATTCAGACAGGGAGCAACAAACCATGTTAGAGTCTATAAAGATGATTGTGTCTGCACTGCCTTGTTTTAGCAATTCCAGAGCACAGGCCACAGCTGCCAATTTGGCATACTGTGAGAAATGACACTACAGTTCTGGGCAATGCTGATGGTGTCATTGTCCAAGATGCACAATGAGTACTCAAATCCCACTACCTAATCCCCATTGTCGTATGGGGCTGAGCCATCAGTGAAAACATGACACAAGTTGATGTCATTTAGTACTTCCAGTGTTTCAGGAAGAAAGGGTCCTGGGTCAGGCTGGTCAGGCGGTTGGAGGGAGCACTCATGTGTGTCCCCTGTATATAATATGCAATAGGCCAATAGGGATGGTAATTTTGTAGAGTGTACAATAATGTTACAATCCTGTAAAAGAAGAGACCAGTGTGTAAGTCTGGTGTTAGAATCAGAGCCATCTTTGACTCTATCTGACAAAAGAAAATTAGTGGGCATATGATTGGTATGTAGAACAATGGCAGCATAACCAATGATGTATGAAAAGTGTTTCACAGCTCAGAAAGTAGCAAGGAGATTCCTTTTGCAGAGGTTATACTTTCCACTGGAGAAAATATTTGTGATGCATAGGCAATAGGCCTAATGTTTCCATTGAATTTCTGCACTAGAACTGCTGAACTGGCTACATCTGTTGCTGCTGTTTCCAAATGATAGGACAAAGATAGATTTGGATTAACCAAAGCAGGAGCTGAGGCCAGTAACTTTTAGGCTGGTTACAGCTGTTGTGTTGGACACCATGTCCAGGGGAAATTCTTTTTCAGTAACTCACACAGAGGCACAGCTTTCTGTGCAAAATCACAAATAAAATCCACAAAGTAGTTTACCATGCCTAGGGAACATCTGAGTGTTGCCACACTAGTTGGTAGGGGCAAGTATTGTAGTCCTTGAATCTTATTCAAATCTGAGTTTCTGCCTTTTTCTGTAATGTACAGGCCCTGAAAGGTGACTTCATTCTGACACAGTTGTGCTTTAGAGGGGCTGTATTTTAGGCCTGCCCTCTGTAAGAGGGCAGTAGCTCATCAAGTAGAACCAAATGTTTTGCTTTTGGTAGCTGTGGACAAGAGAAAATCATCCACAAACTGCAGAAGGAATTCAGGAGCTAAAGATCACCGTAATGCATCTTCCATGTATAAATGAAAGAGGGAGGGGCTGTTATGATACCCCTATTGTAAAGACCGAAATCCACTGGGGAATATCCAGTGCACTGAACCATTTGCAGTCAGGTGTTAACATCCTTAACTGATGCTGATGCCACTGCTGGGACATAGCTTGGGGTTACTTGTTTAAGTTTTCGATGATCAATTGTAAGTCTCCAGGCACTAGTTGTTTTCTTCACAGGCCAAATAGGGGAGTTTGTGGTTGAAACACATGGTCTAATCAACCCCCTGTTGGAGCAGAGACTGGATAGTCTCTCTCAATGATGGCAGGACTTCTGCAGTAAAAGAGTATTGTTTTTGTCTAAGAGGTTCTGTGTCTGTTACTTCAATGGATGTTTTCATCCAGCCACAATCATGTTTGTTTACTGCAAACACATCTTGGTGTTTTGCAAGTATATGCTGCAGCTCACTATATGAGTCATGATCCTTGTCGATATCTATGATGTCATACTCAGCGTCATTGTGTGTAATGGCAGCCAGGACATGATAATCACATATCATGATAGTATGATACTGGCCTGGAATCTGAATTGTTAGCCTGTTGGATAAATCACAACACAACCATGCTGTGCAAGAAATCAATCCCTAAAATACTGGGATGATGACGAGAACCATGGGTCAAATGTGAATTGGGTGTTTAGGATACCACTACCACTGGAATGGGATGGACCTATATGTCTGAAGTATGGTACCATCACACCTTGAACACTAGTCAACCATCCGGTGGACCAGTGTGAGAAGTTAGAGCCTCATCATGCATAGCGTTACTGTATCACAGCATTACTCTGTTGGCATTCTCTACCATGGCCTCTACACAAGACCTTCCACTTGTATCCACAACCAAAGGAAAAACAATGCAGACAGGTGCATCTAATTGTCATTGTGATGTATTAGGGCTCCCCCCCTGTAAGTTGTGCAATAATTGCTTGCACTTTCATACCAGTTCTGGCATTATTCTCATTATAAACTGGAAGTAACTGACTTTGGATAGTAGTAGGCACTGCTGCCACAGGTAATGCTACAGTGGCAGGTGTCAGTGAAGAGGACTGCATCATAGGTGGAGCTGGTGCTGGTAATGTGTGGGGGGTGTTGGAGCAGTAAAAAGAGGCAGCAAGACCCAGACTATTTCAGGTCCTGTATCATCCCCCCCATCATGAGCTGGAATGCTGGAACAATCGCTGCCATGATGCGGTCACTACCAGGGCTTCTAGCAGATTTAGCATGATGTGAAATCTCTCTCAACCTTTTATTTTCCTCAGTAATCTGTTTTATGGTGTCCCAGTCCAGTAATTCCTGCTGCCCTTAGTAGCCCTAGATTGATTAGCATTACTATGCTTCTTACCCAGATAGTTGTTCTTGTTATACTTTTAACCATGCCCATTTCTGTTGTCCACCCTTCCTTGGTCAGGGTAGTGGTGGCAGCTGAGCTGGATGGTGCCCTCCCCCCTTCCACTGCATAAGTGGTGATGCCTCCTGTAGGTTGCTGAATTGCAGTAACCTTGTTTTTGTCTTTAGACCTGAGCGACTGGATATAAATATGATACAGCCTCTCAGTTACTGTTTGAATTTGATCAGATGTGTCCTGTTCTGGGAACACTGCACACTTAAGTCTCTCATGTAGGGCTGGTGTCATGTTGCTGATATACAGATCCTTGTATTCAGTCTGGTCTGTGCTATGCTCCTTCTTTGCAAGGAGCTTGCCTGAGTGATAAGCCATCCACAAATGGGAATGGTATGGGGCAAGGGATTCTCTAACCTGTTGTCTCACATTCAAGGCTAAACGCACACCCAAAACTCCTGGGTTGGGAACAGATAACAAGTTAGAACAGATATCATCAAAATCCATGTTATCACCAGTCTGTACAGCTGGCTTAAGTTTGGACCAGAGACCAGAGTTGATTGTCAGACTTAAGACTTTCACCTTACAGTCCTCTGGAAGGCTAAGCATTTCACAGTATGAGCTCACATTTGCCATACGACAGCTCAAATTATCATTAGGCTTCATATGTCCAATGCTGTCAGCAATCTGTTGTCCTGAATGGGCAACCTGCGTGGGTTTGCCTGTAGGTGGTTTCTGGTCAGTTTCTAGAGCTATGGCTCTGGAGGTATTATGTGCAATTTCTGCAGCAGTCTGTGCTACAGACTTTAGTACATTTTCCTGTGAACTACAGTAGCTTCCATTATCATTTTATTAACCTCCTCATGCAGTCTGTCTCACTGCTCTTCAGTGATACCCATCTATTATAGCCTCATCAGTCATAGCCTTAATTTCAACTCTGTTTTTTGAATTCAAAACAGCAATTGTGGGGGGGGATAGCTTTAATTTATCCTTGGCTTGCTGACAAAGGCCATTTTGTTGTAGGCATAGGCTGTATGGGTACAGACATTTTGTTGTAGGGCATAGGCTGTATGGGTGCAGCCATCTTGTAGGGAACCAGCTGTATGGGTGCAGCAATCTTGGAGGCAGGTATGGGTGTGGCTATCTTAGAGGAAGACCTCCTGAGGGTGGTCATCTTGTTGTAGGTCAGTGCCATTTTGTGAATGGCACTGCTGCACAAGATGTTGACATCCACTTCCATTTTGTGAATGAGAACAGCCACCATTTTGTGACAAAACAGGAGCAGGGACAGCTGTGGGACTAGCCTGTTCTGATCAATCTGTAGAACCCTCTGCATCAGAGTTCTCTTCCCCAGAAGAAAAAATATCAGTGGGGACATAATTAAAACCCTTCATAGATTTAGTGTGACCTTGTAAAAGGAACAACTGTTGGCATAACTTTGCCACTTTAGCAAAACATTTGTCTTGATTAACCTTTGCATTTGAAGCAAACAAACCTCTAGACATATTTTTCTGTAACACTCTGTAGGCTTCAGACACCTTGATATGATCTAGCCTCAGCTGTTCTAAATCATGACTCCTCTGTTTGCAATCAGCCTTTAACTCATCATTCTCCTGAATCAAAGACTCATTAGTATTAGACAGTAGATCATTCATTTGTAAAACTTGTCTGTCAAGCTGCAGTTTATCACAAAGTTCACTCAGCTCATGCACTTTCTTATTAGACTGTTCATCTGAGGCAGCTAAATGGCAGTCACACTGCTGACATAATGCCTGCAGCTCAGAATGAAGTATGTTTACATTCCTCAAATGCTCTGCTTTTTCAACAACAGATTTCTTATAATTAGTAAAACTAGACTTCACATACCTCAACATCTGTAATGAAGTCTCTAACAATGTTAATAATGTAGCTAGGAGCATGACCTTTAGTGGAATGCTTGTTAGTTAACTGTCTCAGTGTAATATACTGCTCACATATCAACATAATTGGATCAAAAACATTTTTAACCCATCTTTAGTTAAATCATTATAGCATTCCCATCCAATGTGTGAATTGAGATAAGTCAAGATATCTTCTCTCAACTCCATGCTAATTACCATAGACATGTCTGAAAAGCTGGGGAAACCTTTAACTATTTGTTGGTCAGCTGCTGTGTTCCGAACCACAGTAGTAGAACACTGGCAAACGGAAGGCATGAGTGAATGACTTCAAAAGGTAAAAAAAAAGTTACCACACGTGTTTTTATTTATTTTTTGTTTCTCTACTCACTCTGCTGTTATTGTAACCAATAGACAAAGGCAGCCTGTCCGAATAAAAACAGGGGATCCTGATGCCCTATGAGTCACACTGGAAAAACACAGAGTGAGAAGAATTAAACAAAAGCCACACATAGTAGCTTGCCTGTTATGAATTCCTCACTAGTCACAGCATCATCCACAAGTCGCCAATAATGTTACTTATGAGTCCTGCTCATAATTCAGGTTCTTGTATGCAAGTGCCGAGTAGGGAAACACAGAGCAAACAAGTAATAAAAGGAAATATTTATTACTATAGTACTCATGCTAAAGCATGTAACAAGGAGATACAAAAAGGATGATTTCCACCAGTTAGCCTAACTAAATCTAAACATGAAACATGAAACAAACAAACGTGTGGAAAGAACATCAAAATCTCAGAGACTGGGGAGGGGCTGGCTGACAGTTACATATATACACTGCTGATAAGAATGCAACATTTGGATAAGGCAGACAAATACAATAGGGTGTAATATACAGAGTGTAATATCTGGGTGGATCCCAAGAAGCAAGAGTGCATGGTTGGCATATATCTTAGAAATTCATAGAATAAGAGTTACCTGTTCTTATTTCCAGACAGTCTGGAAATAGCTGCAATGCAATCAGAAAAGCACATAACATGTTACAATTGTGGAAAACTAAAGAATATGAGTGATTATGAGTATAGCAGCATATATGGCAGAAACATAGCATATAGGTAAATGCATTACAGACAAATTTAGTATAGCAAATATAATAAAGAACACTAATATAATTAATAAAACAAGATAAAACAATATAAGACTGTGGTAAGGCACTAATACTTGCAAGTGTATAAGGTTACAGTTGCATGTGGGTCAGTTGTGGTATATAACACAGGCATAACAGGGATGGGAGTCATGTCTACAAACTATGGAGTCTTAACCTGCTTCTGTACCTCAGGTCAGTTCTCTCTTCCCTTTGGGAATGGTACTTCTTCACCATGTGCCCTACTCATCCTACCTCTGCCTAGATACCTCAAGTCAGGATCATCCCACTTCAGCCATCACCAATGGGTGTCTGAACCTCCATTCCATAGCTTCAACTTTACACATTCTCTGCCTGATACCCAAATGCTGCTTCTCTTCAGGAACATGACTTTGCCCAACTTGCCTGTTACATTCTACTTGGTCTGTAGCCTCGATTTATGGTCCTATCACACTGTCTCCCACGGCTGTAACCCTGACTCTGCAATCACCCATTTCCTCTTTTGCATTGGAACCTCTATATCTAGTGTGCCTTAATCATTTTACCTATGCCTGGCTGTCTCACATTACCATCTGCTCTCCTCAGCTGCCTCCAACGGGTGTCTGAGTCTACGTTCTACTGCTGCACTTACACATTCTCAGCCTGATACCTGGATGTTGCTTCTCTTGGGGAACTTGGCTTTGCATGACTTACCTTTTCCATCATGCTTA
The DNA here is from genome assembly GCA_016271365.2 of Neoceratodus forsteri. Lineage (NCBI taxonomy): Eukaryota > Metazoa > Chordata > Ceratodontiformes > Ceratodontidae > Neoceratodus > Neoceratodus forsteri. The sequence goes on from CM057456.1 coordinate 1,791,691,336, forward strand.
TTCTGCAGCCTCCATTCATGGTCCAATCCTGCTAACTTCTTTACCAGGAGCCTGAGTCTGTATTCGACTGTTTCCACTATCGGCACCCTATTCCTGATGCAGGATGCTGCCTGCCTTCAGGAATGGAACTTCTCCAAATATGTACTTTCATCGTCATATCTATCCTAGCTGCACCCAGTCAGGATCATCTTGCTCATACCGTCATGGATGGATGCCGCAGTTTCTATTCACCTGCTTCTTATGTGTTCATTCTCAACATGCTATCGGGTGCTGTAACTCTTCTAGAACTGGACTTTCTCCTGCTCATAGTCTCCATTCTCCTTTGCCTACAGCCTTCCCTTGAGCTTCATCACACCAACATAACTGGTTGACAGCCGAGCTTGCATCACTGCTTCCACTTCCTGCATCCTCTGCCTGATACATGTCACCACTTCACTTCAGGAACGGGACCACCACACTCCAACTGCCTTCCACGCTTGGTTCTGCCTGTTGCCATTGACAGCATACTATCTCATCATTATCAAGCAGTGGTAGTCTGTTTCTGGATCCACTGGGTCATCGTGTCCTCTGTCTCTGGTCTGTCACAGCTTCCCATTTGTAAGGATCTCACTAACTTCTTCACCTCCATCCTTCTACCTCCATAGAGTGGTATTAAGACTAGTTCTTTTTCCTCATTTACCAAGCCTGAATGCTCATTTCTTCAATCAACTGTTTCAATCTTACTTGCTCTCCACCAGACAATCGCTTGGAGCTCCCCCTTTTACTTGAGCATGTCCCATACATGCCTCCACCCTCAACCATCATCAGGAGCATCATGCCTTCATCCCACCTCACCTATTTCTGTTAGGAGCCTGTGTCTGCACCCGCAGACCCCTTCTTATGTCCATATCCTACCTGATTATCACTTCCCTCCAGTCTTAGGATGCCTTTACTCCACCTAACTTCCATCTTTCCTCACCACTTACCATCCCGCTCATCCATGGACCATCATACTTGACCCCCTTGGCCTCCTGTCCCTCATGATTTGTATCTTACCACCTGGTCTGGTATCAATTCCAATCCAGATTGACTGCCTCTGGAACTTCCTTGCTGCAGGTCATTCCTTCCAGCTGCTGCATGAGTTCATTTTTCTTTCAGGTATGGAAATGTCATCTTTCTTCGGTCTAGCACCTTCCATCCTTTCCATTCATCAAATGCTGCCTTCATCAGATGTAGGACTGATGTACCTTGCCCACTGGCTCTTGGTACTTAGCTTTGTCCATTGGCCTTGCATGGATCATCGTCTAGTGACTTGCTACAGCCTTCCACATTCCACTGCTGTTCGCTGTGAAGTTGACCTGCTCCTGCTCCTTCCTGTATCATATGTCCTCCAACTTTGCCAAGCTTGGCACCTTCTTGGATCAGTCCTTCAGACCATCAGGATTCATTCTAGACTTTCTTTCATCTTCAGGTAGCAGTTTTGTCATCTCTACCTTCCAGGCTCGGGGCTTCATCCTGTTTGTTGTGGATCTCTTGGGCATCCTACCATACCTGGCCTATATTCTTGCCCAGTCACCTACTTCCACTGGTTATCCATCTCATTCTTCTACTCTGGCCATTCAAGCAGCTCCCATCCACTACTCATGGATCATTGTACATTTCACTTGAGGAAACTACTTCTCACACTCATCCCTTAGATAAACTTGACTCAGAAACTCTTAGGTTATCATACTGTTCTATCAGCTCCCCCCATTCATTTCAGAACCTCATTCAACTGGACACTAGAAAGAATCCATCTCTTCTTATTGGATACTCTCTACCAATCTTGTTAAGTCAATCTCTGTGGACTTCCCTGTCTACCATACCACACAGGCTATCTATCTGCATGGAAAGGACTTTGATTATTCTGTCATACTCTGACTTAAATCTCCATGATCACTGCTTCTGAAACCAAGACTCTCAAGATAGCTCACATCACCTTAGGCATTATCCAGTCACCTTCTATGACTTCTCCTTCCAACACAGACTTCATCGACCATGTTACTAGACTCCTACTTCCTCCTCAGACATTGATTGCCTCACAACCATCCAGCTGCCTTCCAGAACATTCATCATTGGATCTCCATTGCCTAGCTGCTTACTACCATCAAGCACTCTGACCCACTGTTGTCTAGGTCCTGGACATCAATATTCCTTATGCAATCATCTACATTTCCTCATCTACTACCTTCTGTCAAATTAGCCAGCATTCCAGTGAATCCTACAGCTATCCTTCATAGATTATCTCCATTACTCACTCCAGTAAAAACTATCACCAAGACCAGGCTCCTCCAAATTTCTATCCATAAATACACAACAATTAAGGTAAGTTCACCATTCCACTCTTGCCTCCTAACCCATCTTAATCAAACGTAATTCTAAGATTCTCTGGCACCCACACTGCTCAACTTCACAACTAATCCAGGCTACAGACTCTTCCGTATATGCACCTTGAGCTACTCTCAAGGATTTCTGCATCAGATAACAGGTAAATCTAATTGTCAATATCATGCCACAGAAATATTTGCCCTTACTCCAGCCAGTGTACTGTACCAGCAGAGTTTTTACAAGAATAGTTACAATATCATGCCCAAATAAGCCATCCAAGTCCTTATACCGAACTACCAGTCATGTTCAGTCACTATCTAGCTTGCATCTGCAAATCTTTCTCCATTCACTTACTACTCACTTATGGTACTACTCTTATCAGGCACTCAAAGACTCTCTTCTACTCATTTTCTACTTCATGGATGCATATTTAGTGACTCAGCGCTCACCACTAAATTCCTCACCTCCTGACTTTACCTTGAAAGTCAAACCCCTCACAAGTTGGAGCAGTCACCCATCACTTTTCATATAATAATAATAATAATAAAATTTATTTCTATGGGAGCCTTATCCAAAGCCAAGGTACCTCACATTTTAAAACAGCAATTACAATATAAAGTATAACACGCTTCAATAAAATCAAACAAATATCCATAAACTAAAACAAGAGGCTCAGTTATTAAAAGCTTGAAGCCACAAATACATTTTTAATGATTGCTTGAATGCTTCCTCAGTTGCGCACATAGCATGTTCACCGTTCACTGTCTAGTAACTTATTGATCAATCCATGCCCACTCTGCTCATTATGCCCATGCAATGCCTTGGGACGAACATCCTTAATTACCTTGGAAACCTGGACTTCATCTGCCATTCTTCAACTGAATTTGCTAACACTTAAGAGTCTACTACTCCTTCAGAAAATACCTTCTCTTCAACTTCAGGATCATCATCAATCCATATTATCCAGAGATCAATGATGGCTGTGATTTCTCCAAGAAGCTCACCTTCCTCAAATTAAACATGGTCACTAGAACCTAAGTCCTTCTCCTCTTAGTATGCCCAGAGGACAGGCAGACCTATGGTCATGGATCCTCAGATGTTTCCTCCACCTGGGGGGGCTTCTTCTCCTGAGTGCCAGGGATCATACTGTCCATGCGTTGCAGTAGGAATCTTTTTGGGCTTTCTATTCCCTACACATTCCTACCTACATACCTACTAATCAAGGGTGGGAACAGAGTATAGCCACAAAAAGAACTACATGTTACACATGCACTGTATACCCCATTGCTGTTCTACAAACATTGAACGGGATGGCCTGGCCAGAGGTTCAATGTGGGGAATAGCTCCTCCCACAACCTCTACTTAAGCCCTCCACTAATGCACCTCCCTTGCTTAAGGAGTATTTTTCATTCACCACCATCCCCTCCTCCTTCTTTTCTGGCATTCTTCTCACCCTTTTTCATGGGTCTTCTATTCCATACAAATTTCTGCCTACATACCTACTACTTAAAGGTGGGAACAGAGTAAAAACACAAAAGGAACTACAAGTTACACAAGCACTATATAGCCCATTGCTATTCCACAAACATTGAAGCAAAGCAAATTTTATTCACTTAGTCCATCTCTAGTCACCAAACACCAGGTTGGAACTGCAGAGACAGATTAGGTAAGGACCATCTGGGCAGGCTGGATGGGCCATGCAATCTTTTCCTGATGACAAATTCTGTGTTTCTATGTTTCTAATTGAACAGGAAGGAGGTCAGATGTTTTATAACCTATCTATATTGTTCCACCATGGGAAGAGCATTTGGGAACTGTGCTGGAAGACTCTGTTGAGACATTTTTTCACTGTAAGTATGATATTTAGGTATATCTTGCTAAAAGCTTCAGCGCACCAGAACAAAACTTTCCTTTGGAGATGCACACAGAAATCCATACATTTGAATATCTGTTCTCTCTGTGCATCTGTTTCAGAATTTGCATACTTAATTTTCCTTAAACTTTATCTCTGGTATGCTACCTCTGAATGTTCCAACCCTGATTTCATCTGAGCCTGACAGATTGCAGAAGTCAGCACACTCCCGGAAAGCTCAGGTCTGCAAAAAAAAATCAGCTTTGAGACTTAAATAATCCAAAATGTTTTCAAATTTATTGCAAGTTCATCAGACCAAAGGCATGTGGAAACAATCAGCAATATACAATCCTCTGGATCTGATCCAATTCTTGGTTTACATTGTGACTGCATGATGCTGAAGAGTCCCAACAGAATGAAATACATCTGTAGTTTGTCATCCCCAGTCTGAGCTAGAAACATTGTACAAGCCTTAACAGCTTTTGTTTTGATTAAGCCTTGTTAGCGAGTCACATTTGAAGATTTGATGTGCACTGGCTTTGAAGCTTTAGAGTGTGTGCATGTAGTCTGAAGAGACAGACAGAAACCACATTTTTTGTTCTCCCATGCATTTGTTTCACTTCTTGCACATTGCCCTTCTTCCAGACTGAATCTTTGATCTGCTGTCACTTAATGTACATAATGCTCAGCTGAAGTACGAAATTATTGCTTTCCTCTGATGACGACCTGTTTCTTGGCTGAGATAGTGACTGATGAAACACATAACGCATATCTGCAGTTTGTAGTTCACAGTCTGAACCGAAACCAATGTAAAAAGACTGTTTTAAGGGTGACTTTTGTTCTAGCTAAATCTAATCATCCTTCCACCATCCCCACAGACACACAACTATGCATACCCATGAATGAGAGGCTTTAGACAGTATGTATGAGGTTTGGAGAGACACGTAGAAACAGAGACAGAATTTAAATATTTGTACTCTTTATGAATCCATTTTGGATCTTGCAGTGTTCTCTTTCCAATCTGCTTCCGCTATACTACCTTATAGTGTACTAAATGACTGAGTATAGGTTTTAAATAGACAAGGCTCTACAAACTATTGTATGATCTGCCATATAGTAAGTGCAAGCTACAGTGCAGCTTTCAAAATGTTGCATTAAAAAAGTACAAATGCTGATATGTGAATATGTCTCTATGCAGGTAACTGTGCATAACTGTGTCTCTATGTGTCTTGGATGGATGTGTGCCTATGTATGAACCCCCAGAACAATATGCAATTAATACAACCAGACCTGCCTGGCACTATCCAGCTTCTGTTTTCAGTTTTCCCTTTGTGTTTGTGCCATGTAACATGTAATACTGTACATATATCAGTATTAGGTGAGCCTTTGACAAAGGTATTTGACAAGATACTCATATCTCTTGATGGCCACATACACACATATTCACTGCCACAGTGAATTACACCATCTGCCATTGACCCAAAACATAATCCATCTGGCAACCAGACACCCTTTCCTCAGTAGGGATGTAAGTACAGTTTCTTAAGTTATTTTTTTTAATTTAAAGTTTATTAGAAGTTTTCCATATAACAAGGAGACAGAACATATGACATGACCATGTTATACAACTTATCGGGTACATTATGTCTGTCCCCCCCCACCACTCAACCTCAACCCAAACCCCAACCCCCGGCAAACCACTGCATTTACAACATCAGCAAACCTTTATAGTCCATGAGACCAATATTCACAAACAGGTTAAATGGAGTACATGGTGTGAAGGGGATCCCAAATCCTGTTATATTTAGGCAATCTATACTGAAGAATAGCAGAGGCTTTCTCTGTCTTAAGATTCCCCAATAATTCGCTGAGCCACTCAGAGTAAGAGAGAACCTTTGAATCCTTCCAATGCCTGAGTACCAGTTTCTTGATGGACATCGCAATAACGGACATATAATATTTATGTTTGGTAACTCTTAACAAGGAATAGTCCCCTAATATACAAATTTCAGGAGTAAAACAATCAGAAATACCTAACAACGGGTCAGCCTTAGCTGAAATTGCTTCCCAAAGAGGAGCAACCTTTGGACAGCTCCAAAAAATGTGCAGGAGCATACCTACTTCCAAGGAGCAATGAGTGCATAAGTTGGACTCAGTAAAACCCCATTTAGCCAATTTCTGGGGAGAATAATATAAATTATGCAATATATGGAATTGCATAAGACAGAGTCAATCCTGCTTAATGAAGCGATGGCAATTACTCCACAGGGAGGCCCAGTCCAATGTTAAAGAAGGAAACAAACTGGTCCAGTACTCCCTAGGGCCGAAAAGCTGTGGGAAACGGTACTCAAAAAGAGCAGCATATATCTTAGAGATAGCTTTAGGGGAGAGACTTAAGACTTGGAGATCTTGATACAATGACTTACTGCTTAACGCCGGTGGAAAGTGGTCCAGGACTTTAATAAGAAAATGTTTGAGTTGACATACCCTGAAGTAACCAGAGGGTGGAATATTAAATTTAGACATGATGTCTGAAATAGAGAGCCAAGACTTCTCATCTTTTTGAAGCAAGGACAGAGAACCCATCCCCAGCTGCAGTAGCCATGTAGAAGGAATGGGTTTACCGTCCATCACAAACAAGGGGGAGTTCCATATAGATAGGGAGAGGTCATGGAGAGGATTATATTGTAGGAACACACAGAGCAATGAATGAACCCGCAAAGATAGCTCAATAGTTGTGGACTTTAATTTAAGAGCAAGTTGAGAGGGCTTTAAGGTTACAAGGGTAAAGGGGTCAATCCCTGTTGAGCGTATCATAGCTGTCTCTATTTCAAGCCATGGAGGACAGGGAGACGCAGACATTGTATCAACCCACCTCATTTATTTGGAGACATGGGTGGCCCAATAGTACATATGCAAGTGGGGAAGTCTCAATCCACCCTTACATTTTGGAGCCACTAATTTGTGGTATGCCAATCTAGGTTGCTTTTTGGCCTAAATGAATTTCATAAGAAGTTGGTGTAACTTCTTAAACCACACCCCAGGAAGCCAAACATTAAAAAGATTGAGGGGATACAAGAGATGGGGAACTACATTCATTTTGACCAAATTGGTCTGACCCCAGGGGGGGGAAATAGGAAGTTTACTCCACCTGTCCATATCATGTGTGATAGTCAAAATGAGGGGATCAAAATTTTTCTTGATAGTTAAAAAGAAGTTCTGGCAAGACAGATACTGAGGTATTCCAGAGAGTCTGGAACCCATTTAAGACCTAGGGCAGTGACCGATTGCTTAAAAACTTTGTGGTTCAAGGGGAAGACAGCCAATTTGCTTAAGTAAAGCCTGTAATTGGAGTGGCGGATATAATTCTCTATGACCTCAAGGACTGCAGGAATTCAGATGTCAGGATGTGAGAACTGGAGAAGAGGATCATCAACATATGCTAAGACCCTTACTTCCTGACCATAACATGTTGATACCCTGTATTTTTGTGTTAGTGATTAAATTTCATAAAAGAGGCTCAAGGTAAATATTAAATAGAAGGGGGGGAAGAGGACATCCCTGTCGAGTACCTGAGTGCAGGGGAAAAGAATCCAAGATAGCACCATTTCCCATAATCCTAGCCAATGGGGCCCAATAAATAGCAGCAATACAATCCTAAAATTGAGATGGGAAACCAAAGGCTTGTAATGCCCTAAGCAAAAAATCCTAATCCACTCTATCAAAAGCCTTCTCGGCATCCAGGGACACCAAGACCACTGGGAATTATACATCCCTGGATGCCGAGAGGATGTGGGAAAGCATTCGGAGATGATCCACTGAGGAGCGTCCTCATATAAAACCCACCTGATGCATTCCGATAAGGTCCAGCAAGACGATAGAGAGTCTATCTGCTAATATTTTTGTTAAGATCTTCATGTCTTGGTTTAGAAGGGAAATTGGCCTATAACTCTGAACAAGTTCTGGGTCTTTACTGGATGTCGGAATCAGCACAATGAGGGCCTCAAAAAGAGTGAGATCGGTGCGGGCACCAGATAAAATATGTTGGAATAGTGATACAAGAGCTGGGATGATTGAATCTTTAAATTTCTTGAAGAAATAGGCTGAGAAACCATCTGGGCCTGGAGCTTTGTCTAAGGGGAGTTTTTGCATTACCTCAATAACTTCTCGACTAGAGATAGGTGCCAGCAATAAACTGTTGTGGGCTTCGGACAATGTCGGTAGATGGATACGCGAGAAGTAAACATCCAATATGGAAGCCGAAGGAGGATTACTCATTTTTTGGCACAAGGATTTATAATATTGAGTGAATTCATGTAAAATTTTCTCAGGAGTTGTTTTCAATGTTCCATCCACTATGGATATAATTGGGGGGATGAACCTTGTTGATTCCTGCTGCTTAATCCTGAGAGAGAGAAGTTTGCTGGCTTTTTCACCTTAGTCCATATACTTGGCTTTGGTGCATAGCATGGCAAATGCGGCTTTCTCCCCGAGAATCTCCAAACATTGATCTCTGATAAATGTTAATTTATGTTTAACTTGCGCCGGTGTGTTTGGGGTAAAGGAACTTTCGATTACCCTAATCTGAGACAGTAAAATCTTTAACTTCGTCTTGTGACTTCTTACGCACAGTAACCTGACTAATTAGAATGCCTCTGATGTATGCTTTAAAGGCAGACCATAAAACATCTGGAGCAATATCCAGATATTTATTTATGGTAAAGTAGAACGTGATATGTTCCTGTATTTTTTGGGCAATCTTGGGTTGTTTTATGATTTGGTCATTAATTTTCCATCGTCTGTCTCTCTTTGGAAGTATAATTAGAGCTATATGGGATTGGACTAGAGAATGGTTAGAAGGGGGACCAAGTGAGATAGTGGAGGACAACACCCCAGGGATAAGTGCCTGTGAAATTAATAAGTAATCTATATATGAAGACATACAATGAACCAGAGAGACGAAGGTGCATTCTTTCTCTTTGGGGTGCAATACCCTCCATAGATCACATAACCCAAGTTGATCCATCAGGTAGTGCAGGGCTCTTTACGCAGGGGAAATCTGTCTAGTTTGAGGAGGTGATCAGTCTAATTCAGCATCAATTACAAGATTTAAGGCACCCCCTGTGACTATCATTGTAGGAAGAAAAGGAAGTATCCTCAAGGTCAAATTCATAAAGAATTCTGGGTCATCTAAGTTAGGACCAAGAGGATAGTCCCTTTAACTAAAATGTATGTATCCTGCGGGTCCTGAATAACCTTTTCCACATCAAAGGGAATACTTCAGTTGATCAAAATCATAACCCCCCTTCTATTGGTGGAGCCTTGGGCAGCCAAAACTTTGCCCACCTGGAGCCTCCTCTTCTGCAAGGCCTCTGAATCCAACAAATGTGACTCCTGGGTGAAGGTGATCTGCAAACGTACAAGACTTAAGTGCTTTAAAACCTTGTACTGTTTGAGTTTATTTCTGATCCCCCTTACATTCTAAGTGGAAAAACAAGCCTCATGTACCATATACAAGCAAATACATCAGAGGAAAAGATATAGCAATTGACCAACCAAGTTGCATATTGAAAATGGTATGCATTTAGGACCATAAATTATGGTTTGCCCTTCCCCATTCCCCCCAAGTTACCCAAAGTACCCCATCAAACAACCAGAAAAACCCATATAATATAAACTGAAAACTTAAACACAAAAAACAATCCTGCATGAAAAACCCCTGCCCTCCCATCACTTTACCTGTTATGTGCTCCATCATGCAACAGCCTATCCTTCTGTTCCCCCTCCGAATCCCACCTCCATATGGGAGAAGTGTATCATGGAAAAGAAAACACCAAACTTTATAAACTTGTTTCCATAAAGAGCATTTTAACATCAACTGCCCTGAAATGCAAGTGTAACAAAAATTAGAACAACACTCCCCTCGTGCAGCATTAGAGATTAACTGCATGCCTGTAATACGAAGCAGAGGGTTAATGAAGATAAAATAAGCACAACAGAAGCCAGCTTTATCTATTGAATGCCACTCAGGCAATGAGAATAATACCAACACTGAGCATAATTAATGAAACTTAAGATCTGGGATCAAAAATTAAAAAGGAGAAAAGGGGGAACCCCCCCCATACCATCTGACAAACGTTGGGACAGTTAGGCAATCTACATACAGGAAAAACATTGTAAAACAGAGGAACCAGGGTCCCCGGTTGTCAATCGAAAAGTCAATCATCTGATTAAAAACTTGCCATGCTGGGGTGTCTCTCGCTGCTGAAATCAGGGATTCCACTTGAAGAGTGCACAGAGGGATCAGTGAAATAGATCTCCATAGTCCAGACTTCCAACCCAAGCAGTGATCCCTTACTGGACTGACTTTTCGCGCAACTCAGCAGACAAGACTTCCTGGGGCACCCCTACAGTTCGCAAGCCCCCGATGAACTGCTACCTCCACGACTGAATATGGAGTGATGAGTGTGGGACTATCATTTGGAATCCCAAAAAAGATCAGGCAGGGCTCACATAAGGTCTGTACTTGCTGCTTCATACTCCACATAAGAGCATCACTCTCTGTCGATAAAAACCTGACGTTTCGTGGGATATGCCATACGGAACTTTATCCCTGCAGTGATAATCTTGGTGACCAGTGGATGAAAGCAGGCCTGATGCAGCCTAATAGAAACCGGCAGGTCATGGGCAATATGGATCCCTACATCCATCCCATGATAGCTCTTGTAATTCCTTCACCTTGACCATCAGGTGTTGCCGCTGAAGGTAGTTTAAAAATCGAAATATGAGGGGGCAGGGGACTTCCCCAGGCAATGGAGTAGGGTGAAGTGCCCTATGCACCCTTTCAATTATATATTGGGAGCTGTAGGATGAAGGACCCACCACCTTTTCAAGGAAACGCTGGACAAATCGAATTGGGTCTTTGCCTTCTTCTTTTTCTGGTAAATCGATGATCACTGTGTTATTCCTGCGGCTGTGACCTTCCAAATCTTCAAGTTTCTGCTTGACCATAGTTAAGTTTTGCCTTATGGAGACTATTTCAGGGTCTTGCTTATCGACCCCGCTTTTCTAATGAAACAAGCCAGGCTTTGTTATCAGAGATCTTGACAAGTATATCCTCAATTGTTTGCGAGAATGATTTTATATCAGAAGCCATCGACCGGAGTTCTTCCTTGAAGGGTCAAAATTTGGCCAAACATCCAGCCAAGGTGAGTGGCTCCTGGTCCCTCGAAGTTGCAGAGTGGGGGTAGGAGGCAGTAGCACCCAAGGCCCGTGCCTTCTTTGGGGCCTTTTGTGGGGTAATGGGTGACATATGTTTTGGCAGCTGCTGCTTCATTTCTGCATTCATGACTCTTGAAAATACGCCGATGGGTGCTGCAAGTTGTAGGCAATAGGTATAGGGTGTTTTTATTTTCTCTCCCTTTGTAAGTAAAATTGAGTACTTTAATTAGGTGGGTAGTCGGAGCAGTCCAAAGAGACATCTTCTAGGTGTGCTGCATCACATGTCCTCCTCTTAAGTTATTTTTGATAAGAGTTTAATATTTTCTGTTGTATTGTTGGCTGTTATGGTTATTTATAAGGTTTTTCAATAGGAAACATTTTAACATCTGTTTTTCTCATGGAGTGCTCATTTGATTTAGAATTAATTTATAATTACTGGTGACCCCTTTTAACATACTGACTAGAGCGGCGTTTCTAATGCAGTAATAATCCATTGAATGACAACAGCAAACATGGGGCAGTTTTCCTTTACCAAAGAGTTGGACTGTATTTATCCTATGGCACCAACTTCTGTGAATGTACTATTTTTAACAGCTTTTATCAGGTTGATCCTGCCTTTCTAGTTTTTTAAAATCTATCCATTTGATCCTGGTGTTGTTTCATTTTGGGGCTTCAGGAGATGGCCAACAGAGTTCAGAATGGCCTGTGACTGAGTACAGACTACAGGCTTTATTCCACAGTATAACGTAGACAAAAAAATAAAGAAATTAGGCAAAACAACTACCCTTCTTTTCAAGCGAATGTGTGTCTGTGTGTGTGTGTATGTGTGTGCATGTGTGTGTTGTTTGTGTGTAAGTAAAAGGGGGACTCGGTAGCAGCAGCAAATATCTCAGCATAGCTCCTTCAGTTAGAACCTTTCACAGAGACTTCCTTTCATGACTTATTACAAAAAATAAAGCAGGTGCAAGATTTGTGTCATTGAGGATTTTTCACACATCCTCGGTGTGAGAAAATCTCATAAACCCCTTGAGATTTGCTCTTGGTTTTTTTTGGATAATCACACACCTCAGGTGTGTGAAAAATCCTCATAACACACACCTGCACATGCATTATTCTCTATTTAATACATAGATGGGGTAGCTACACAGACAAAGCTCTCAAACAGTGAACATGGTGGTTTAACAAGATTGGCTCTACAGTAGTATTGAGGTGAGTTGCAGAAACAGTTTAATCAATCACATTCCTCAACAGTGACATGTGAGGCCTCTTTCAAGTTATTAATAATAAAGGTGTCCACTTACTATTTTATAATTTTGGGTGTCCTGTTTGAGCCTTAAAGGGAATGTGTATGATTCTCAATATCATTCTGTTAATAGTTATTACAGTTTAGAAAATGTTTTCATTAAAACATAAAATAATTATTTTCAACAGGGATATGGAGGCATCAATTTTGTGGACAGGAAGGCAGCTGTGATGATACAATTGCTTCATAAGCATGAGCCGATGCTAAAATACATTCACTCAACGTGCCATTATCTGGTGTTTTGGAAACCAGCAAAGCCGGTCTAAATTAATTTAGTTTCCGTTTGGCACTTCAACATGAAGATGCAGCTCATTCTACTGGGAGCACACACTGAAAAGGTTCAAGTTGCTGGCAAGCCACAAGACCTGCAGCAATCAATCAGCTATGGCAAAGGTTGAAAGCTCTCAACCTATGCACATCTCAATGCCATTGTTAGCTCTATCTCATAAGGAGACATAGAAACATAGACACAGACTTTGATGGCAGATAAGGACCGCTTGGCCCACCCCTAGTCTGCCCATTTCTCTACCATTGGATAAGTTGCAGATCCTAGTTACCCAACAGCCTACTTCTTTCTACCCCACACCAGAATTGCCTTATGTCGGTCCCATGCATTCTTGAATTTCCCCACTGTTTTTGACCCAACAACCTCCACAGGAAGGCAGTTCAATGCATCCACAACTCTTTCTGTGAAAAAATACTTTCTCACATTGCCCAAAGCTGCCCCCATCTTCAAATTATGTCCCTTTATTCTTGCACATTTCTTTTTCTGAAACATGCTACCCTCTTCGACTTTGTTGATTCCCTTGAAGTACTTGAAAACTTCTATCATATCCCCCTCTCCATCCTTTGATCAAGGATATACAAATTAAACTCTTTTAGTTTCTCTTCATATGGCTTCTGTTGCAGACCTGTGCCATTTTAGTTGGTCTCTTCCAGAATGCGTCCATCCTGTCTATGTCCGTGTGGAGATGGGGTCTCCAGAACTGCACTCTATACTCCAGATGGGGTCTTACCAACTGTCTGGACAGAGGAACATCAACTTCTTGATTTCTATTGGTGATGCCTCTCCCTATACATCCCAGTATCCCCCCAGCCATCCTTACTGACTTCTCACATTGCTTGCTTACCTTTAGGTCATCTGATATGACTACCCCCAGGGTCCTTTCTATTTTTGTTGTTGATAATACATCCCCCACCCATTGTGTACTCTTTCCCTGGGTTTTTATTTCCCAGGTGCATTAATTTGCACTTCTTTGCATTGATTCTAAGCTGCCTTATTTTTGACCATTCCTCCAACCATGCCAAATCCTTTCTCGTCCTTTTCACTCCCCTTGTGTATCAACCCTGTTGCAGATATTTGTATCATCTGCAAATAGACATACTTTTCCTTCCAGTCCCTCTGCAACGCTACCTATAAAGACATTAAAAAGGATCAGACCCAGTACTGAACCCTGCAGTACCCCACTAGCAACCCCCTTTCTTTGGAGTGAACTCCATTTACTATTACCCTCTGTATCCTATTGTTCAGCCAATTTCTTACCCAGGCTCCCAACCTGGGACCCACTCCCAGGGTTGCTAATTTGTTTATTAATCTTTTGTGTGGGACTGTGTCAAATGCCTTGTTAAAGTCTAGGTAGGCCATATCCATAGCCCCTCGCTGGTCTACTACTTTGGTCACCCAGTCAAAGGAATCTATCAGAATTGTCTGACATGACCAACCCACTATGAATCCATGCTGTTTTGAGTCCTCTGCCCCCTGGTACTCAGCAATTCTTTCTTTCAGAAGCAATTCCATCATTTTCCATACCTCTGAAGTCAAGCTAACAGGTCTATAGTTTCCTGCCTCTGCTTTACTCCCACTTTTGTGCAGGGGAATCATTTCCACCCTACTCCAGTCCTTAGGTACCACACCATCCTCTCATGATTTGTTAAAATATGTAGTCAGTGGTGTCACTAGTTCTCCCCTTAGTTGTTTTAGAATTCTGGGGTAAATCCCACCAGGCCCCATTGCTTTGTCCACCTTCAGTTTTAGGAGTTCTTTCAAAACCGTTTGTTCTGTGAAAGGACTGGTAACAACCTCCCCCATCCAGAGTGCATCTATTAATTAGATTATGTATCTCCCCCTTTGTTTATGAATACTGAGCAGAAGTATTCATTCAGTACCCTGATTTTTCACTGTCCCTCTGCCCACCACCTCCCCTTAATTAAGCCTCACTGTCACTCCCTTGGACTTTCTTCATTCCCTGATGTACCTATAAAAGGTTGTATCCCCCTTCTTAACTGAGTTGGCTATCTTTTCCTTGGTTTGGGCTTTTGCTATTCTGACTGCCTTCCCTACTTCCTTCTGCTTTTACTAGTACAGTTTTCAGTCCTGCTCCTTCTGTGTTTCCTTATACTTTCTGAACATTGCTTTTTCTCCCTAACCTCACTTCTGAAAGAGCTCATGTTATGTAACAAAGAATGACTTTTAATTAGGAAACTTTTAAAATCATTACATAATCATGCATATTCATGCCAGCTGCATACAATTCCCATTACACTTAATAGTAGTTTCAGGCAGGTAGGGTAGTGAAATCATACTGTTGAGCAGAAGAGAGCAGTGGACCTTTTCTGCCATCACTGTGTAAGTCTAACCGAAGAAGAAATATTTGTAATTCTGCTGAAGTTATACAATATGGGCTAAGGCCAGTCCTCTTTCATGTATTCTTAAGCGACATTGCTGAGGGGATGGATCTTTGTGTTAAACCCCAGCTGCCACTCTTCCAACCATTTTACCAGTTTATCCAGATCTCTTCTCATTCTACCCACCACATCTGGATCACATACTCTGTTGCAGATCTTGGTGTCATCTGTAAACAGATAAACCTTACCTTCCAGTCCACCTGCAATGTCACTGATGAAGATATTGAAGAGGACATTGAATGGCATTATGGTTTTCCTTGTATACATATTTGCATTTTGAATGGACTTTGATTCATCTGTGTAAGGGGTTTAGATGGCACTGCTAATTATAAACTTGAATATGATTCTGAGTCGATTGGGGATGGTGAGCCCTACTTGCAACTCTGCTACAATCACATGCTCACACACAAAGCTTGGGGGAAGGGTGGTATCTGGATCCTTGATCCCTTATGACACTGTGCAAGCTGTTTTCAGATACAGGACTTAATAAAGGGCACAGTAAAAACAGCAATCTTGTGAAATGAATTTATACTTTTCAAGTTTAACAATGAATATTGGTGATTTTTTTTTACTCTTTTATAGACAGTCTTGGAAAAGAGCTTGATACAGTGTTTCTATTTTGTGTTTGGGTGATTTGTTACAATTGGTTATGATCTGCTATATTGATAATAATATACTGATACAGTGTTTATGTGCTTTTAATGTGACTTGTCTGCACTCAAGGAAAAACAGGACTGTTCTGTAATTCATTTTCTGAATGGTCTGACTCACTACTGACACCCAGCTCATGTTATGATTGAGTGTGTTTGTGTGTGTGTGTGTGTGTACTATCTGTGCAGAACTTTACCTTGCCCTTTGCCAGTGTCATACAATATATTATGTTTCATTCCATTATCCACCAATGATTGGGTCACTCTGTATCTTCTTCTATGTTGAAATGGAGGTGTGCTTTCCCTCTGTCTGAGTGCTCTCACCTGAATAAATGTTGTTTGTTCTTCATTGCCCTTATTGAATTGCCTGGCTCCTTACTGACACACAGTATGTAGTTGATATGAAAGGAATTATGTGGTTCTGTCCCTATTGTGTATAACATTTAATTCCTCAAAACTATAAGGTCAGCATGTTTTTAATTTGGAACAGTGTGTTGATGGAGAGTGGAGAAAAAAGGAAGGCTCTTTTTGCACTGAAATATCATGCACCAGTCAGTGAATATTTTCCATGTAACTTTGAACACAGAAAGCATAACTTAAAAAAAATGACATATATGCATACCAGCATACAACCAGCTGGTACCGGGGGAGGTCCAGCTGATAAAACCAGAAGGCTGTCTTTGCAGTGTAATATCATGCATTGGTCACTGACTGTTTCCCAGATCACTTTCAAGTCAGAAGCAGAACTTTAAAATTTAAATAAATGCAAACTACACAGTATATCTGTAAGGAATAGTTTTAAATGAGTTTTTAAAGCATGTGGGTACAAAAGTATGGACATCTGCATGAGAAATCAGTAGTTCTATTTGCTAGAATGACATGGATGCATAATGTGTACTCTTTAAGTATGCTGGCATATCCACCATGCACTTAGTCTGTACAAAGTGCTGTTATGATGGAATACATTTATTGTATTTTTAAAATGTTTGCCTTTGACTTGAAAATGTAATAGACAGCAGTCACTGACTGGTGCATGATACAGTATATCAGTGAAGAGAGGCTTCCAGTTTCATCTGCTCAGAGTTGCCACAGGATCTTGAGGTAAGAACTTAATACATTTATCATTTCAAGGGATTCAATGTGATGTATAAATACACAGTAATGTCAGAGTCATACAAGCCTTCCAAAATTATTGTCATGCTTAACAACCACCTGCAAATATGTGAGTGGTCTATTTTTTTTTTTTAGTGCATGACATCAGCATATTCATTTATGTTTTATTTGCTTTACTGATGCAGTTTAAAGAACTGCTTGTGCCAGTTCTGACACAAATGCAGCTAATCCCACTGCTTTGAAGTACCGTTCCTAATATACAGGATTCTGAGGACAGAAACCTCTTCTACACCCCCCCACATGCATTTTAGCCCTTGTAGATGCTATTCATGTAATATAAACAGTTGTTGTTGTACAGTATATTGGTTGGCATATCCTTTTCTGAGTCCCAGGCAGACATAAAAAGTGTCATTCCCTACACTATGCTGTCTGATGATCAGTAAAAGGAACACATCCAGCCTGATTATGCAGTTCTTTTTCTCATGCTAAGCTTTGTTGTGACCATGACAGTTTCCTTTTATTGTTGTTTAACTTCCCTGTTAACAGTTTTGTGATTGTCAAGCATTTGTGAAGTCTGAAGTGTCTTTTATTCCCTGATGGAAAGGCTGTCATGCTGTGTTTGGCAATGTATAGAGCACATCTTTGTTTTACAGATGAGCTGCACTGATTAGTCCCTGGTTAGCAATATTAGCATTTCACACAGATGCAACATAGTGGATGAAAAAAAGAACAGCAAATACTGTATGTGCATAACTGCTTGGAGTTCTACTGGGTAGCCCCAAACTATAACATAATTAAAGGGTTTGC
This sequence comes from Neoceratodus forsteri, assembly GCA_016271365.2. Taxonomy (NCBI): domain Eukaryota; kingdom Metazoa; phylum Chordata; order Ceratodontiformes; family Ceratodontidae; genus Neoceratodus; species Neoceratodus forsteri. The sequence goes on from CM057456.1 coordinate 1,791,709,313, forward strand.
AGAAAATGTATTTTAGCAGTTGCAACAGAGGGGGGAATGCAGATTATGATATTATGCAGAAATAAAATTAGTGGACATCCTGAACTCCCCCATGCTGTTTTCTAAATACTGTATAATCTGTGCAGTTGAAAAGAAAAGTCAAGCACAAAGCACACTTCCTGCCCAACTGTGGGTCTAACTGTGGAAGACTAGGTTTGCTGGCAAAGGCAACTAGCTTTACCTGAGCTCTTTTGTTCTAGGTTTGCTTGTAAGGACAGATCAATGAACAACATTATCAGAGCAAGGAAAAAGAATAAGGCTTGTTTTGGCTAGGCAGGTTTACTGTGTGTTATTATTTTCTTTTGTGCTCTCAGGGTTTGTTACTGTTTTTTGCTTATATTTTACTGCTTTATTGTTCTCTGATTCAAATTGCTGTTGCAGGATATACTTTCTGCTGCATTATTATAGGGTGTGCTTACAGGTCTGCTAAAATTTTCTGCAGGTTGTGCTTACAGGTGTTGTTACTTTTTTACTGCTTTATTTTTTCTCTGTAGCAAAGTGTTTTTTTGCAGGGTATATTTTCTGTGAAATTGTTACAGGTCGTGCTTACAGATGTTGTGTCTTTTTTATCTATCATTAGGCTAAGCAAAATTACTGTTTGCTACTATTTTATTTTTTGCTGAAAGGTTTTTATTTTGGTCTCAAAGGTGTTGCATTACAGTCTCCTTCTCACATTGAAGGAATTAATTGCTTTCCTCTCATAGCTCTACAAGGGTATTAGGAGTGTAATTGGGGGAAGGGGGTGCTGTCAAAGTCTTAGTAACTTCCCAGAGAGAAGAGTTAAAAGGTCAGGTTAGTTGGTGTTTTTGAGGTGGAAAACTGAGTTTGCTGGCAAAGGCACCTAGCTTCACCCGAGCTCTTTTGTTCTAGGTTTGCTTGTAAGGACAGATCAAGGAACAACATTATCAGGGTAAGGAAAAAGATTTAAGTCTTCTTTTGGCTAGGCAGATTTACTGTGTATTATTATTTTCTGTTATGCTCACAGGTTTTGTTACTGTTTTCTGCTTACATTTTACAGGTTTAGTGTTCCCTGATTCAAATTGCTGTTGCAGGGTATACTTTCTGCTGCATTTTTACAGTGTGTGCATACAGATTTGTTACTGTTTTATGCTTACAGATTATTGCTGTAATCTTCTCTGATTCAATATGTTTTTGCAAGGTATATCTTTTATTAAAGTGTTCTGCAGATTGTGCTTACAGTTGTTGTTACTTTTTTACTGCTTTGTTTTTTTCTCTGTATGAAAGTGTATTTTGCAGGGTATATCTTCTGTGAAATTGTTACAGGTGGTGCTTACAGGTTTTGTGACCTTTGTATCTATTGTTAGGCTAAGCTTTCAGGGCTAATTACAGGAGCATGTACGAGATACAGACCGAGGGATGGAAAATGCATTTGTTATTGGTTGATTGTTTCTGCTGTTACCTCTTTGTTACTTTCATCAGTGGTTCTTCTTTTTCAGCAGGGGAAGGACCCAACCACCAACCCCCAGCCCCAACAACCCCATGTTACACTAATTTTATAGTGTAGCACAGCCGTAACATTTCCTGTAGCAAAGCAGAAAGGGGAGGATCAGAGAGGTATCCACAGAGTGACATCACTTACAGGGGCACAATTAATGTAGCTTGTTGTAAAAAGTTATAAAAAAAGAAACAAACAAAAAATAAATAAATAAATAAATCTGTAGCTTTCATTTTCCTTCTAATTATTCAGACCAAGTTATAAACTCTGCAACTCAACTGGAATGGATATTGTTAACTGCAGGTACTGTGGGACACTTTTCGATAGGACAGTTATACAAGATATAGGACACTGTCCTACATGCTGGACCATTGGAGATCTAAGGGCTCAGCTCAAGGCAGCATGGGCAGAGATTGCATACTTTAAATCACATATTCAGGAATAAATATATTACAAGAACCACCCACCCCATATCCTTAACATCCAACTGAAGTACCTCGACTGCAGAGGGCAGTTGGTCTTGGAGGTTGGCAGGTGGTTAGGAGGGGCAAATCCAGTGCCCCATCACTCAATGCTCACAAGTGTATCACATCCACAAACCATATAAAAACCACAAACAGGTATCTGCCTCCAGCTCCAAAATCAAACAAAGGGGCAGAGGACACTGCAGAGCAGGACACTGCTGCACAGGAGCTAGCACTACAAAACTCACCAAAACAGGGACCAAAACAAAAAAAGCAAAAAGGAAATCCAAAACATTTCTGATCATAGGAGACTCTATGATTTGAGGAGTTGATACCTACCTCCAGACAGGGGTAATTGTCAGATGTCTCCCAGGTACATCAGCATGGAGAGACACTGATCCCATTGCTAAAATCATGCATGAAGCAGGAGAAAACCCTTTGCAAACTGTGTGATAGGCCTTTCGGCACCATGCAATTCTGCTTAAAGTTGGACCAGCATAACATTCTGTGGTGATTTGCATATGCAGCCCATGATGCTTTGCATTGTGTGGGCATGTGTGATTTTGTATTTTCTATCAAAGTCTTGGTACACATAAGAACTAACAATTGTGCCAGCCTCTCAGTTGTGGAGACCAAGGAACACCTGATCAGGCTGGAAGACAAACTGTTATCCATTTCATCCAGCACCTCCTTCTCTGAGATCCTGCAGGTCTGGGAGAGGGGGCAGATGGACAGAATGTCAGAGAAGGAGATATAGGGTAGTTAAACATGTGGCTCATATGCTGGTGCTGGGAAAAAGGCCACAAATGTGTAGGTAACTGGCAACAGTTTTGGGAATGAATGTTCTTTAAATTCAAAAGACTGCATCTGATGAAGGAGGGAGTCATTGCATTGGGGCAGAAGTTTAATATCTTTGCAGAATATTTAAACTAGCAAATGTGAAGGGTGCAGCACCTGATACATTGAATGGGAAGAACACCCCTTCCCCCCTCAGCAATTGATCAATCAGGAGTTCAGCATGTTTGTAGTTCATTTGGATCACCAGGTAAGGAAAAAGGCATGGCTCCCCACACGATGCGCAGGAGAAAAGCCAGACCTCACCCAACAACTAATGCACCAAAATCTGGCCAATGGAAAATCATGTACACAAATGCCCACAGTCTGGGAAACAAGGTCCCAGAGCTGAAGACAACAATGATAGAGGCTAAACTGGACATCGTAGCCATTAGCGAGACATAGTTCACCAGTAACCACACTTGGGAGACTTCAGTATCCAGCTGTGTACTGTGTAGAAGAGACCAAGTTGCAAAAGGGGGGGGTGGAGTAGCCCTTTATGTCAATGAAAATATCAAAGCTACAGAAATTCCAAATACACATAAGGAGCCAGAAGAATTGTGGGTCACCCTGGAAACAGGAAATGGGACAACTATACAAACTGAGGTTATCTACAGGCCTCCAGATCAGGGTGAAGACATAGACACATTACTGTTAGAAGATATACAAAACATGTCAGCTAAAGGGGAGGTTAATGCTAATGGGAGACTTCAACATGCCAGATACAGATAGGTCAATACCAGCAGGAACATCCACCAGAACTAGACACATAGTGAATTCCCTACAGAGGGAAGGCCTCAAACAATTGGTATCACAACCCATGAGTGACAGGGTTATCCTGGCTCTACTACTGACTAAGGGGCAAGGGATCATAGATCTCCATGTAGAAGGTCACCTGGAAGCCAGTGACCATCACATGATATGCTTCAATTTGGCCACTTGAAGTAAAAGCTCATGAAATAGCCCCTGTGTAGTGAGCAGGGGGACAGGAGTTGGATCATTTATTGAGCAAGCCTCTGGAGAGAGATACAGGGTCTATTATCTGTATTGACCCGCATTATTGCTGTTTGAAACTGTTAAGGGAGAACACACGGACTGCAGGTAGTGGGTAGAGAATACCCCCCTATTTCAACTAGCATTTGTGCGGTGCTTATAGCATTGTGGGACACAGAGGGCCAAGTTTAGGTCATCCAGACCTCTCATATTGTTTGATGCAATTTTTAATCAAATTTTACCAATTTGAGCACTGCAGCTATAATTAAACAATACCCCATGCATGAGAGGGGCTTGTGGAGTTGATTTGTGCTGCTATTTATTTTAATATCTGCATTTTGGGACAAACACCAAACCAGAAGTCAAGGGAGACACTTCCTGTAGTTCAGCTCCTGAAATAGCCCCTGTGTAGCAAGAGGGGTGAGCGTGCACAGGCTGCGCACAGAGACGCGCGCAGAGACACACACATCACCACATCTCTGCTGTGTCCACTGGGGACACTGGGGATTTGGGAGATAAAAACATTCATCTCAGTATGACCTACTCATCAGGTAATTGACATAGACCTTGTAATATTCTAGTAATAGTAGCCTTATTATCCCTGCCTTGTCATGTTACAAAGTAAGGCTAAACTGGGTAAAGTTATTAAGAAAAGAATATGTTTGCAGTGTAATATGTACCCAGATGACCTACCTTGCCCTGAGTTTGTCTGTGACAAATGTAATTTAATTGGTATCTTACAAGGGGAATTAGAAAAATTACAACAACGATCAGAAACACAAAAAGAAATTAACCTCCTTGAAAACGTTATTGATTAGGCCCTGATAAACACAAGCAATCTCCTATCTACCACTACTGGAGATCTCAGGTCTAACACAACTAGTTTGAATATAAATAAGGACACTGGGGCAACTACATCTGCCCATGATATTGATTCTGAAGGGATTATAACACAGTTGCCACTGCATAATAAGTTTGATGCTCCAGCTAATAATACTGGAGACCAAGAGCAATCTAATGGAACTGAAATACCTGATACTTCAATGCAAGCACAGACTACTGACCCATTATGCATTTTATTCTGTACTAAATCTCCCACTAACCCACCTTCCAAAATTAGGGACGTAGTGGTGATTGGTGACTCAATGCTTAGGGGACTAGATTCTGTAGTCTGTCATGGGAGAAAAGCCCATACAATTATTAGTACACTTCCAGGGGCCTGAGTAAAGGATATTTCAAGATTCCTGGATGGACTTTTAGAAAAATACTACTGAACCAGCTGTACTCTTGCATGTAGGTATCAGTGATCTACCTGCAAAAAACCTGCCTCACGTACAATCTGATTACATTAACATTATTAACCAGATACAGGGAAAAAAGGGGAGTATTACCCACTACGAGGAGGTACACCTATAGAAACAAATCAGTTATGGCTCTTAATGCATGACTATGCCAACTATGTTATGAAAAAAGAGTAGGATTTATGGATAATGGCCTGGATTCTAGTACAGTTATGCCTGGTGTAACAGCACTTGCGTCAAGTAGAATGGCGAATGTAGCAACTTACGCCAGCAGTTGTGACATGCGCGATTCTACAATGTGGCCTGTGACAAGGCGCAGGCCACTTGCACTAAACAGCGGTTACACCAGCAGTTGCACCATAAACCCCCTGCAACCTGCTGCTAGGGGGTTTACGGCAGCAGTTGTGCCCCATTCCAGAAGGTCAGCAACAAAGTCCCCAAGGCCAGGATTGTACAAGAACCTCTGGAGGAGAACTGGCAATGTAAGAGGTGGGTTATGCCAGTCGCCAGCTGGGGACGGATGGGGAGGTGCTGGGTGGACTGGCACAGCTGGGTGGGGAGCCACTAGACTACTAGGGCTGGGTATATGCCGCATTTGTGGTGGTGACTTGTGGTTGGGGCATAGGTGGGGGAGTGACTATGCTGCCCTGCTGGGCTATTCACAACAGGGAATTTAGGGGGCTAGTGGTGTGGGCAGCCTTGCGGGGCTTTTATTAGACACTTTGGGGTGCTGGGGATGTGGGCAGTCCTGCAGGGCTCTTATTAGACACTTTGGAGGGCTGGAGGTGTAGGCAGCCCTGCGGGGCTCTTATTGGACACTTTGGGGCTGGAGGTGTGGGCAGTCCTGTGGGGTCTTATTAGGCACTTTGGGGAGCTGGGGGTATGAGCAGCCCTGCGGGGCTCTTATCAGACACTTCACAGGGTTGGGGGTGTGGGCAGCCCTAAGGGGCACCTGATGTGGCTTGCTGGGTGGGGGGGTGCACTTGCGACCTGCAGTTGCGGCTTGTGATGTGCTCACCAGGTACACCCTCTGTTTGGCATGCCTGGTCACATGTCACAAATCACAGGACTTAGCTGCAGAGACCATGCTACTTTTAGAATAGGGCTCAGGGTCAATGTCACAGTTGCGATTGATGCAAGTTGGGTTGGGCAGTGACTTCTGCCAACCTTCTAGAATCGGGCCCAATGTATCTACTTTTTCCAACAAAGCTTGTTTTAAAAATGATGGAATACATCTAAATAATTTTGGAACACGAGTACTGGGCAAAAAAAAAAAAATCAATGAAGTTTTAAAATTCCATTTAAACTGGAACAAAGGGTGGGGGAAATCACTAGCTTATGGTAATGCTGACCCCACCAATAAGCAATGAGGGGCGACACGTTTTGTCATGGTATCACTCACCCTATTAAAAACCACTCTAGTCATTCCAACACAAAGGAACTTGCTGATTATATTTTTTTTACCTCTCACCCATATTTTCCAGCATTTTTCAGATTTGTTCTCACAAACTGAAGTGAATAACTAAAGGAAAGGCAGAAGCATCACAAATTTTCCACTAACAATCTTAGAATCTAATAAACTGTGGGTTTATTTAAGCAATCTGAGGACTTAGAAAATGATGCATGAGAGGTTCAGGTACCTTATGTGGCAGCATAGTGATGCTGCCCTAGCCATTGTATGGAAAAGCTGTATTATTCCACCAAGTGCAACTTCATAGTTCACATCACACATAGTGTGGAAGTTACTTGTGTGCAGTTATGTTCATTGACAGTATGGACTACTATCTGAGGGTGTGACCTAACACATGATTCACACATGATGACATGACCCACAGTACAAGAACCAAAAGCAGAACCAAACACACCTTCCCCCTCAGTGTGCTGCCATCTACTGAAAAGGTACCACTGCTCAAAACAATAAACAGAGCATAAGATGAATTGAATGCCATACAGATTTATTCCTGAGGAAGCCACATATGTAGGGGGCTACATACAGTAGGGGTTGTTCATCATTCCACCACTTCTACTTGGCAATGCATTTGCATGACATTCACTTCACTGTGGGGAGCCCTTTTATTGTTTTGAACTGTGACTCACAGCACAAGATGGACATCAGCATGTGTGGATCCTGGACTTCATAACTACTCCACAAGGGAGGACTGTTGTGTCAATGCCATATCCTTTACAACAGAAACAACATGAAAACAGCAGGCAAAGTGCACTGTGGCATAATAGAAAACATCAAGCAAATACATATGTGTACACATAAAACACAGCATGCAGGAGGCACACTGTGAACACACCCAGCACGCAGTGATGCCCTAGCATCCCACAGTAAATATTGTATATAAATATATGCAGGCATGTATGTGAAGGGGGGCGGTAGGAGGGAGATTAGAAGGCACTTCTTCATGGAAAGGGTGGTTGCCAGCTGGAATGTGCTGTGTGAAGAGATGGTCCCATTGAAGATGGTGGGCAGCTTCAAGGGAGTGTGGGATAGACATAAGGGGAAAGTAAGGATCATGACAGGGGCAGACAGAAAGGATGGAAGGTTTCCAGAGGGGAGCAGAGTCAGTAGCGTAAGCTGTGGACCCTGCAATACAAGCAGACTAGACAGACCAAATGGTTTTATTCTGATGACTTCTTCATATGTTTGTATGTATGTAGAGAAACCCTCAACTACGGCCGCAGCTCCTGCACACTAACTGCCCTAATATCTGCCCCACCACTTCTACCCATGCATGCCCCACTGCTACTGTCCTACACTAGTTCACCCTGGACCACGATAGGCCCAGCCATCCCCGCCCTGCAATCACTCACCATTTCCTGTACACTGAACATACAAGGATCCCATTGCCACATGACCAGATGAATAAACAGGCACAGGCCCCTCCTCAGAATTATTTCTCTGCTCCTCCTTCTATCTGAAAATATCTACCCTAACCCAGGCTCATGGCCCACTAACATGTAGCAACAGCTGACAGTCACTGGCTTCCACATAGGATCTATGAATATTTGTAGCATACTGAAAAAACTGCTGCTCCCAATGCTGGATCACAAGGTACCAACCAGACATCCTTGCGCTAGTGGAAACCTGGTTATCCAAGGCCACCCCTGACTCTACCATCTCTTTTCCCGGCTACTCAATATTCAGGCTGGACAGAGTGGGAAAGTGAGGTGGTGGCTGTGCCATATATACTAGACACACTCTGCTGGCTCAAGCCTATCCCCATCTAATCTTGACCATGGCACAAAGGCACTATCTCAAAAGATCACCCCTGATCCTTCCAAGGCCCCCCTTATACTCATGGCAGCATATATCCCTCCCCACAAGCAAACCCATGCCCTCCACATACTCACTGAGTACAATGCAACCTTTCACCACAAGTCTGAGCACATTCTGGTTGGAAACCTCAACCTAAACTTAGCTTAGCAACACGAATACCCCTTCATTTGATATGCTCACAGCACTCAACCTACATCAGATGGTAACTAAACCCACTAGATGCAACCCAGCCACTGGGACACATACCCTAATGGACATCATAGTTACAAACCAGCCCCACAAAATCAAGGACATTGAAGTCCTAACAAACACTCTTAGCATCCACTCCACAGTAGTCTGGTCATGGTCAGGCCAACTATTGGCTCCCTCCCTTCCACCACACTCTGGAACCACCTCCGCCCAGGCAAACTCTGCATTTAAGTGGCACCTGGCTGAATGGGACTGGTCACCAATCTACCAAGCCAACAGCACTGATGTGGAATTTACCTACTTCTATGACTCTTTCACCCAGGCCTGTGATATCTTTGCCCCTCTAAAAAGTCACACTCCAAAAAGCAAACTGCTCCTTGGATAACACCGTCCCTCCTCCTGCAGCTCAAAAGCTGAGATGACCTATGGCACAAGCCAATGAGTTGGGCAAACCTGCTAACAGGCAAGCCTACAGAGCTGCTTGGAACAGATGCATCTGGGCTGTTCACATGGTAAAAGCCGGGCACTACAGAGACACTCTGCCTCCTGGGGCTTGTCTCGCAAGTTCTGGGATAACATAAAAACCCTAAATGGCAAATCACAGGAACCACCCCTTCCCAGACTGCAACTAGGAGATCAGTTACCACTGACCCCAAGTAAATTGCCAATGCACTCAATGGCAGCTTTACTGACCTAAGCGCTGTTCTTCCCCCAAGTTTTTTGACCCCATAACCACCCCTGACCCCCCACCTCCTTTGGCCACCTTTCTACCTCCAAGCCATCTCCGCCCAGGAAGCTAGGCCATACCTAGGCAAGGCCCTGAATGGAACCAGCCACCTAAATGACCCACTTGACATCAAACTCCTCTGCCTGGCACTAGATGTGTTCCCTGCCCCACTCACCAGTCTCCTAAACTGCTCCCTTTGCCTAGGTCAGTTCCCCATGGCTTGTAAGACTGCAGTTATTGCACCCATCCTCAAAGGAAGGGACCCCCTAACACTTGGAAACTATTAATCAATTTCTATTCTGACCCCGCTGTCCAAAACTCTAGAAAGAATTGAGGCAGAACAGCTGATAAACTACTTTGGAACTTATAACCTACTCTGCAAAGAACAACATGGGTTCTGTGCTGGGCACAGCACCACCACTGCCCTCCTAGAATTCTCGAACCACATACACTCTCTTCTTGACAAAGGGCACACTAGAGGGGCCGTGTTCCCAGACCTGTCCAAGGCCTTCGACATGGTCAATTTCTAACACATCTGCTACATGACAACTGGCTCCCAACAGCTCACAATTAACTCCTGTGACAACCTGTCCCTGACAATTCGCTCCCTGGCAGAGTTAATTAAATTACTGGCTTGCAGGAAGTTGTCATGGAACAAAATGAACCTGGGAAAAGGAAAATACTTAATAAAGCATGACTCTTACCTCCTGCCAACCAGTATTCAAGCAATCTAAACTCCTGTAACTCGAGTACTTGCTGACTGCAAACTTCCAACTTTTAATCAGAAATAGAGGGAGGTCTCAGCCGGTTGTTATAATTAAAGCATGAGAAGAAGTGTTAGTACAGGAGAAACCTGCAGAAAGCAATGACCTCAAACCCCCTTTGAGTAGCTTCAGGTACAGGAAGCACAGCTCCTTAAAAGCCTGGTTCATTTAGCTCTGTGACAGCTTCCTGCAAGCCAGTAATTTAATTAACCCTTGCAGGGAGTGAATTGTCAGTAGGGGTTGTCACAGGAGCTAATTGTCACTGGAGTGAGTTGCTGGGAACCAGTTATCGGAGAGTGAAATGATGAGAGCAAATTGACATGGACCCGGTTGGAAGACTGGCAACTGGGGTTTAACACAAAAAACTGCAAGATCATACACATAGAGAACAGAAACCCTGAATCTAACTATAGGTTTGAAGGGGAGGTGCTGGTAATCACTAGTGAAGAAAAAAACGTGGTCATCATCATCACAGTAGACCTGAAATCATGCAAGCAGACCACAAAAGCAGTAGGTAAGGCAAGAGGAATGTTGGAGTGTCTTAGTAGGGGTATCACAAGTCATAAGAGGCAGGTATTAATCCCTCTTTACAAGACACTGGTTAGGCCCCACCTGGAGTACCACTGCAATACTGGAGGCTGCACCTTCACTGGGACATTAACAAATTGGAGGCAGTCCGGAGAAGGGCAACCAAAATGGTGCAGGGACTGCATCTGAAAACATATGAGGACAAATTAATGGAGTTCAATATGTATATCCTAGAGCAAAGGAGAGAGAGAGAGAGAGAGGTGATATGATCAAAACATTCAAACATCTTAAGGACATTAAAAAGGTGAAAGAGTTATTTCAATATAAGAAAAATAGCAGGACAAAAGGACACAGCATGAGATTAGAGGAAGGCCGATTCATGGGTAATGTGAGGAACTTCTTTTTCACAGGATGCATGGACCGGCGTACCTCAGGAAGTGGTGGATATGAATACAGTGCAGGGTTTTACACAGGTATGGGATATGCATAAGTGAGCAATAGAGATGAGTATGAATAGATAGGCCATCGACACAGTAAAGACCTATGGCACAGTCATAAGGTAAAAAAAAATGGACAGACCGGATGGGCCTTGCGGTACTTATCTGCTGTCTGCTTATCTGATGTTTCTATGATTCTATAAACACTATCATTTTCTATGTCTTGCTTGTGCTCCCCACCCTAGTTTTAAAGGTCCTGTTGATTTTTCCTATGTAGAAGGAACCTTATGTTCATGAGGCCATTTAAACAACATTGGGAGCATCACTTGTAATCAGGTCATGAATCTGATACACTCTCCTCAATATTGGGTTTATACACTGCTTTGTTTTATGGATAATGCTATCAAACTTGCATCAGAGGTATGATGTTCAGTACCTAGGAGCTTTAAAGCTTGAGTGAGGTAGCGCATGCAAGGTATAATAAATGAAAATATCAAAACATCTTTGCTGCATGTATTAAGTTCACTAGGCATTGTGGTGAGGATCAGTGCACATTTACAGGAACTGAATTGGTGTGTTTGAGTCCCAGGGGTGGGACTCAGAAAACCTAACACTCAAACTGGAAACTTTTTTTTTAATCTCTGTTTATACCCCCTACTTGGTCATGGCACTCTACCTGACTTCCTTCCAGCACCCCGGCCCATAGGATCACCCATCCTGCCATGATTTGCCCACCAGTTGGGGACAGAGATGGGTGGTGGCTTCCCCTTACCTCTGGTCCCGTGCACATACATTCAGTCTCATTGGGATCCATCCTGTAGGTGAGGTGCCAGAGGGTGAGGGCTAGTATCCACCCTCGCATCGGTGTCATGCCATGGCTAAGGCATTTTCCATGTGTACACTACCCCCAAGCATGACCTGTGCTTTTTGTTGCAAGGTATAAGCTGGCATCAGTCATGCCTTCCCCTACTTGAGGACCCGGGCAAGCTATCCCACTAGCTGCTGCAAGTGGCCAAGCTTGCACCAAGTTGGTGCACCCTCCACCCCCTGGAGGAGACAAACAGTCCTCTGGATGCTCAAGTATCCTCCTCCTCCTCTCAATGGCTGTCTAGCACCCCGAGCCCATTCCCAAACTTTGGTCACTGGTGTCATGAGTGGTACTGCTACTACTGTGCCGACGGGCTGGCTTGAACTGGAAACTGTTTTGACATTCACTTTGGGTGCTCTGAGATCTCCTGTCCTAAATATGAGATTAGATATCACCCCATATCTATAATTATTTGATGTTAGTGCCTCCTCTGTGCCTCTATGGTGGAACGTGGGGGCCATTATAAGACAGCCAACCTGACTGCAGACGCACTCATTGGCCAGGAAGTGTGCTTTGAGACAGTAATAAAATACGTACAATAAAATTCTCATGTGGTCAGAATTCCCTTGCGGGTTCTCTTACAATATAAAGATTACCAGTGTACACACTGTTATCTTAAAGAACTAATGGGATAAAAAACACCCTATAGATAAGTATTACTTTAACCAAGGTATTTCTACAGGTCTTAATTGCTAGGGAATCACAACCATATTTTCAGGTCCCAAAGTTTGTGTATGGGATTAAAATATGTAAGTTCATTAGTAATTTGTCCAAAGGGAGATGCGTGTCTCAGTCTACATATTCTTGTCAGATCATAAATTTCTTGATCCCAATTTTACTTTGTGTAGTTGAAAAGAGAAGACGAGCACAAAGTACACTTTTTGCCCAAGTGTGGGTCTATAGACCTGTTATTTTCTATTTCTTGTTTGTGTTCCACCACCAGAGTTTTATAGATCCTGTTGTTCTTCCTATGGAGAATGAACCACATTTACTGTACATGTGACCATGTAAACAATGTTGGGACACGCTCCTCAATCTTGGGTGCATAAACTGCTTTGCTTTATTGATAATTTTATCAAACTTGCATCGGAGGCATGATGTGCAGACACTAGAACATTTAAAACTCGGGTAGAGCAGCACATGCAAGACATAAAAAAATGAAAATATCAAAACATCTTAGCTGCAAGTATTAGGTATATTGGGAATCAGGGTGAATATCTGTGGACATTTGAGATCTCCTGGTTTAAATATGAGACAGAATATACCTGATATCTACAACTATTTGATGTTAGATAGTGCCTCCTGTGTGCGTCTTCCCTCATAGGAGTGTGAATTATGATATGGCCAACTTGACTACATACTCACACTTGAGTAGGAAGTGTTCTTTGAGATAGTAACAAAGGACATACAGTAAAATTCTTATGGGGTAAGAACTCCCCATTGGGCTCACTTTCTTAAGATAAAAAGCAAAACACGATTGTCTTAAATAACTAATGGGATCCTAACAACTCAATAGATAATTTTTTACTTCAAAAAGAGTATTTCTGTGTGTCTTAATTGTTAGTCCTAATGGTATTTCTAGCTCCTGATGTTTGTGTACAGTACCATAATTTGTAAGTTCATTAGTAATGGTCACTTCCTAGCCCACATATTCCTGTTAGATCATCGATTTCTTGAACTCAATTACAGTATCAATCACTCAATCAATCAATCAGTCAATCAAATCTTTATTTATCCAGGCGAACACCATTGAGCAAGCTCATTTGCAAGGTGGACCAGTATAAGCACCTACTTTCTACTGGTGTTTTATTTTATTTTGTTTGCGTTCTATGTTTTGTTTACAAAAATAGCCAAAGAAGAGAGGTCAGAGGATCACTAGCCCAGTCCTCACAGTATCATTTTAACTAGTCATGCAATATGGATCAGTAAACTTAAGACCCTGGTCAAGTAGTGTACTCTCACTAACCCAGATGTTTTGGTGTTGTGAGAGATGTATAGTATAGATTTTATAGAGTATCTTCACTGTTCTCATACTTGGGTATTCCAATTTAATAAAATCCATGTCTCCTTTTTGGAACAAATTTTCTGACAAAATAAAATATGTGGTGATTACACCATCAGCATTGTCTTTGCATCTGTAGGTATGGACTCATTAGAGGGAGGTGCGGAAAGCATTTTGCAGTACATCACTTTTCTCTGATGAGCCCTGTGACTTCCCAGATGATTTTTTTTTATTGTAAATACAGTAAGTACTTCTCCATAGCAAGCAACATCAGCTCTTCACACATATGCAACACACTGGATTAGAAAAAGAACAGCATATACTGTCCATGCATGACTGCTTGGAATTCTACAGTGGAACCCCCAAACTATAACACAGTTATAGGGCTTGCCTAAAATGCACTTTAGCAGTTGCAACAATGGGGGAAACCCAGATTGTGAAATTATTCAAAAATAAAATTAGTGGACATCCTGGTCTCTCCCATCCTAATTTCTAAATAAAAACACCCATTTTCTACCAGCCTTTCATTTTATGTTATTTAATTTATGTTTTTAATAATAAAGAACACACAAACACAGCTTGTGCTGGGAAGATATTAAACTAATAATAGCAAAAATAAATAAATAAATTAGGAAAACGGTTGCACCACAATTTGAGAATGTACAAAAAATAGACAAAATGAACTGAAATTATGAATGAAACGAAATAAAACCTTATGCCATCTGCAGTTGTTTCTCTGTAAGAAATTCATTTACACTTTAGGCTCCCAATATCACTGTGATAGCTGATGTTGTCATCATGCAGATGCATCAGGAATAGCATTTAAACAACTTTTAAACAGCTGCTATAATTGAGCACTGCATACTGTGGTGATAGGCTGCCACCTCTATAATGCTCCAGACAGACTGACACCAAGCAGTATACCTCAGTGCTAGTTAACTTTTGAATGGCAACCACTATATACCGGAATAAACAATTACAATGACACAATTAATGATTCAGCTGCCAGACAGACCTTTGAGATGCAGCCCATGAATTGCCCAATTCAGGGAAGATAAACCAAGTGAGGTACAAGGAAGAAAGGTAGATGGAGGCAGAGAAAACAGATGGGGAAGATCGCAGTTCAGATGCTCCAGGGGGAACAATCAGTACAGACCGGAACAGAGATATTAGAATAAATTAACAACATTGTCATGAGTATCTCAGACTATGTTTTGTACAGAGTGTAATGTGTTACAAAAAGGTCTGTCATTTCATCCAACTCAAAATCTCAATAAATATGACACCATTGTTTACTTTCATAAAATTACTAGAAAATTAAATCTGAAAGCTCTTTACTTTATGGACACTGCCCTACAGGATACACAAGACATAAAGGCAGACTTGAAGACTATTCTTGAAAATTATGCTCCCCACACGTTTAAAACAAAATCTACTTTCATTCCACCTTCAAATGCAACAGTATCTGTGTTTGAAAAGGTCTGTCTCCAGGAAATTGGAAATTTGGATACACCTAAAACTCGTTTTTAAAATTGTACATATAAAAAAAATGGATTTATATAGTTTACAGAATAATGCAAACATCATTCTGAAGCCAGCAGATGGGGGGTTCCATTGAGGTTTGGAATAAAACAGACTAGGAGCAAGAAACGTAGACAAGTCTCTGATATTGACTTTTACACTGTTTTTATCTGGAGACCCGACAAATGAACATAAAACAGAAACTGATATCATACTTTATGAGGCTTCATGCAACAGTATTAATGATTTGGATACCTGCAACTTTTTTGCAAGACTCACATCCAGTTTGAGCAATGCTATATAGCCTTCCCAAGATCCACAAGTGTTTACATAAGCAGCCTGCAAGACGAATAGTGCAGGGCTTGGGATCCATCACAGAACCTCTTGCACATTTCATTGACAACCACATTAAATCAAAAGCACAGAATACTCGATCATATCGGAAGGATACAACAGATTTATTGAATATCTTACAAGAAGTGGAAATTGAACCGCATTGTTATTTTGTCACAATGGACGTCAGATTGCTATATACAAATATTCCAAATACTGAGGGTTTGGAAGCATTGGGTCATGCTTTAACGGACAAGACTAACTATTCCACAGGTTTTATAGAATTCATTTTGTCCCTAACAGAAAAAGTCCTTACTTGTAACACCTTCATGTTTAAGGACCATATGTATATATAAAGAAAAAGGGCGACTGTGAGGGAAGCAATGGCCCCTAATTATGCAATTCTGTACATGGCTGATTGGGAAAATGAGTGCACATATGGTGATAGCAACACTTTTCTAGAAAAACTTGATCTTTTTAAAATTTATATTGCTGATTTATTTTTGTGTGGAAGGCTCTTCTTGTAAATTAAAAGCTTTTGTAGACTATTTGGAATTAACGAATGACAACTTGATGTTTGAAGTAACTTCAGATTTGCACCAGGTTTACTTCTTGGACCTTATAATTTCTAAGGGAGAAAATGGCAATATCAGTACTCAATTGTACAGGAAACCAATGGACAAGAACCCTTTACTGCACTCCCAAAGTTGCCATCTGTCCCATGTTACCACTAATGTTCCCATCAGACAAATGTATGAGAATGAAAAGGAATTGCTCTGAGGACAAGACATGACAGCAACATGTGGAAAATCTTAGTTAGAGATTTGATGAGATGGGATATAATAAATCAATTGCCATAAATGCAAAAAACAAGGTAGATACTGTGAATAGGAATGATCTCCTTAAATGAAGAAATAGGGACAGCAATATTGACACTCCAAATCCAACCCTATTGTTCATCACTACTTTTAGCCCACAGTCCCAACTGGTTAGGGACATGGGGCCCGATTCCCAGGATGAATGTCGCAACTCACCAGTATATGCAAGATGCAACATTCACCAATATGCCTGGGACCCTGCGCCGCATTCCAAGAGTGGCAGGGTCCCGGCACTTACGACATGTGGGTTGCACCATGTGGAGGCTAATGCCATGGGCATGGCATAATAGCTCCACATGTCACAAGTTGCAGCCCACTGTGGACAGCACCCCCCAGAGCAACCGACCACCCCAGAACACCACAGCACACACCAGGGGGCATTGGGGGGCAGTACAGGTGGCACAGGAGTCTGGGAGGATGCAATGGAGAATGGACCCCCAGGAGTCCCCTACAGTCAGGGAGGTGGGGGGCATGGACGTGATTGTGGGGGCATGGGGAGCACATTGATACTATTGCTGTTGTGCTGCAGAATGGGCATCCAATGAATGGCACCATCAGATGCCCCTTAGAGCACCTCTGAGCTGCTCTAAGTTCACTCCACCAGTGCAGCACCTGGAATTGTGGCACTGGGTTACAGCAGGTGCCCTCTTGGAATAGGGCACAGTTACTGCCATAACCCACCCTTGTGCCATATTGCTGCAGGCTTTGGCATAGTGGGTGGTGTAATAAATGGTTGGCATAGCTCACAGCTGACATGGTGCAAAGCACCTCTTGCAATTGGGTCAGGTGTAATGCATGGTGCAAGTAGTGGGTTTCACCAATGGGTTTGGCTTGCACCAGCATACGCCAACTTGGAATCAGGCCCATTGTCTCTAGTAATTGGCATACCATGCCTAGTGAGAGTAAACTACAACAACATGTGGTCCAAAATGCTCCATGAATGGTCTTTAATCAGGGTACAAATTTAAAAGATATTCTTGTACATAGTCTGTATTGGGATGGCTCTTTTGAAAAATGTAGTGATACTTCCATGATGTTAGGAACTTTTAGATGTGGAAACTGCATCTAATGTAAATATATTTCTGTGGGTAATATGTTTCTAAATTCCATGAAAAGTGAACAGTTTGACATAAGAGATTTTTGTAAATGCAATACTAACACCATTATTTAGCAACTTGCACAAAGTGTCAATTCTTCTATATTGGCAAAACAAGACAGAAATTTAAAGACAGAATAGGCCAACATGTTTGAAGCATTTCTAAACATGATGATATTAATGCTCTTGCTATACATGTCAAACAAAGGGACAGTGATCATATTTTTGGATTCCAAGTGATTGAAAAACTGTATGCAAGTGTAAGGGGGGTTGATAATATATTGTGCAAAAGAGAAAGCTTCTGGCAATATAAACTCAACTCATATAATCTCACTGGATTAAATTAGTCATTTCAGCTATCAACTTATTTGTAAATTATGCTTAGTAATTCATGTTTACTCATTGTCCTCTGAAATTTTGGTATTCTATGTTTAACATGCTACTATTTAGAGCCCTTTGTAAATACGTACTCTGTGAATTTCATTAATTTAACAAATTTGAATTGCCTGACAGTCGCTACCCCCCATTGTATATTCTTGGTCCTTTTTCCTTATGTTTTTATCCCTTCCAGGTCTTTTTCCATTCTTACCTTTCTCTCATCCCCCTTTCCTTTCCTTCCTGTCTTCCATTTATGTGCCCCCTCCCCTTTTTTGCATGTTGGCTTCTTATGGATCAAATTAGATTTTGTGACTATATCTGTTTTTTATAATATTTATGATATTTATGGAGGGTTGTCTATACCTGTTTACTTTGCTTAGGTGGTGAATTTCACTTATCTATGTTATGCACTTTATAATTATTGTGTGCCTGTCACTTTAACTGGGAACTTTAAAATCTATGGCTCATCACTGGTCTATCAGCCTTGACAAAGCTTAAGTTCAGCATGAAAACATTTGGTTATTTTTCAGGAGGGGTATCTGTAATTATGCTGCATGTTTGTTTAAACATTAAAGTTTGTTAACCTGCAGCAACGTGTGCTACCTAATTTCTTCAATACTGAATGTGTAGTCGAGCTTCTCCTTTAGCAACTTTTATTAAAAGCAACAATCAAACATATTAAAATAATAAAAAGTAGACATGTATGATACCTGCCTGACTTGTTTTGGACTGATGGTCTTTTATCAAAATTAAAAAAAATTATATTTATCTACTTGCAAGGCAAAATAATAACATAACAAGTTAGGTAATCATTACCCTCCAACTTCTTTTTACCTTCCCCGAGCTTATAAAAAGCCCAATGGTACACTTTATCCTGCCAGAGAAAATATGTAATCATAGCTTGAAGTTGTCAGAACCAAGATAGTGGAAGAACTATATTCAACATCCCCAGCAATTATCAGTCTGGGTAACACATTCATTTTAATTGTGTTAACCCTGCCCCATTAAGTTATAGGTAGGCAGCCCCAACATTGTAAATCTAGCTCTATTCATTTTAGAAGGGGATCTAAATTAAGGGCCTTGACAAGAATTGGGGAGGTAGCTACTTTGCTACCAAAGTGATTGGAGATTTACTTTCCCAGTGTACAGTAGTTCTATTTTAATAGCAGCCTGTTTCAAAACCTGATTGGTAAGGGTAAAGATAGTAGTCTTAGAGACGTTAAGCCAATAAGCCAAAAATTTACTGAAGGCCTCAACCTTGTGAAGAACCTCCAGGAGAGGGGCATGAGGATCCACAAGATATAAAAATATGTTACCCACATACGTTGAGATCACCATCACCTGAGAGCCCACTGAGATTCCTCTTATAGTAGAACTGTATTCATTTTAAGAGATGGGGTAACAGATATAAATTAAACAATTTGTGGGAGTGGGGACAACCTTAATGGGCCCCCCAATGGAAAAATGGGTTACAACAGCACCCCATTACAAGAAAGTCTAGCTGTAGGAGACTGTTATAATTCCTGAATCCGTTGAATGAATGAAACATAGAAACATAGTCTTTGACGGCAGATAAGGACTGCATGGCCCACCTTGTCTGTCCATTTCCCTACATACAGGATAAGCTGCAGATCCTAATTAACCAACAGCCTATTTCTTCCTACCCCTGACAAGAATTGCTTTATGTCTGTCCCATGCATTCTTGAATTCTCCCACAGTTTTAGACCCCACAACCTCCTAAGGAAAGCTGTTCCATATGTCCACCACCCTCTCTGTGAAAAAATACTTCCTCACATTGCCCCGAGCCATCCTCTCTATCTTCAAATTGTGTCCACTTGTTCTTGCACATCTCTTTTTCTGAAAGATGCTACCCTCTTGGACTTTGTTGATTCCAGTGAGGTACTTAAAAGTTTCTATCATGTCCCCTCTCTCCCTCCTTTCCTCAAGGGTATACATATTAAGCTCCTTTAGTCTCTCCTCGTATGGCTTCTCTTGCACACCTTGCACCATTTTAGTTATCCTCTTCTGGACTGCCTCCATCCTGTCTATATCCTTGTGAAGATGGGGTCTCCAGAACTGGACACAGTACTCCAGATGGGGTATCACCAACTGTCTGTACAGAGGAATAGAAACTTTCTGTTTTCTTCTGGTGATGCCTCTTCCTATACATCCCAGTATCGCCCTAGCCCTCCCTACTGCCTTCTCACATTGCTTGCTAACCTTAAAGTCATCTGATATGATTACCACAGGTTTCTTTCCATTTTTGTTGTTACTTCCTCCTCCCCATTGTGTAATCTTCCCCTGGGTTTTTGTTTCCCAGGTGCATTATTTTGCACTTCTTTGCACTGAATCCAAGCTGCCATACTTCTGACCATTCCTCCAACATTGCCAAGTCCTTTCTCATCCTTTCCATAACTCCTTGTGTATCAACCCTGTTGCAGATCTTTGTGTCATCTGCAAAGAGGCATACTTTTCCTTCCAGTCTGTCTGCAGTGTCACTTATAAAGACATTAAAAAGGACTGGACCCAGTACTGAATCCTGTGGTACCCCACTAGTAACCCCTCTTTCTTCAGAGTGGACTCCATTTGCAATTAACTTCCTTGTCCTGTTGTATAGCCAATGTTTTACCCAGGCTCCCAACCTGAGACCCACTCCCAGGCTGGTTAATCTGACTATTAATCTTTTATGTGGGACTGTGTCAAATGCCTTGCTAAAGTCTAGGTAGGCCACATCCACAGCCCCTCCCTGGTCTACTACTTTTGTCACCCAGTCAAAGAAATCAATTAGATTAGTCTGACATGACCTTCCCACTGTGAACCCATGCAGCATTGGGTCCTGTGCCCCACTGGCCTCTAGGTACTCAACAATTCTTTCCTTCAGAAGTGATTCCATCACTTTCCATACCACAGAGGTCAAACTGACAGGTCTGTAGTTTTCTGCCTCTGTCTTGGTCCCACTTTTTTGAAAGAGAATCATATCCGCCTTCCTCCAGTACTCAGGTACCACACCATCATCCCATGATTTGTTAAAAAGGGTAGTCAGTGGGATCACTAGTTCTCCCCTTAATTCTTTTAGAATTCTGGGGTAAATTCTGTCAGGCCCCATTGCTTTGTCACCTTCTGTTTTAGGAGTTCTTTCAGAACCCTTTCTTCTGTGAAAGGACTGGGATTGACCACCCTATCCAAAGTGCTTCTGTTAACTGGATTAGGCACCTCCCCTTCCTCCTCTTTTTGTGAATACTGAGCAAAAGTATTAATTCAGTATCCCTGCTTTTTCACTGTCCCTCTCTGCCCACCCACCATCCATTCTATTCAGCCTCACTATCTCTCCCTTTGTCTTTCTATGCTCTCAGATCTTGAATGATTATGGAATGTTATATCTATTGAAAATGAAAAATAAATAACCCCATGACACACAATCAAAAGCTTTTTCTGCATCCACGAAGACAAGCACTGCATCTTTTTTGGTCTCCCTAGTTGCAGACACTATATGATTGATTTTACTCAGATGATCACTAGACAGTATCTCTGTCATCAAACCAACCTGTTTTTGTCCTATCAAAGAACCTCAGACCTTACCCAACCTGAGTGCTAGGATTTTAGCTAATATCTAAATACCAACATTGATGAGTGAGATGGGCTGGTAGTTCTTATGTTGGGTAACATCCTTATCAGGTTTGGAATTAGAGAAATTCTAACTTCCTGTAAAGAAAGATCGTTTAGATCATGAGAATATAATCAATTATAAAAGCTATTTAAAATAGGAAATAAATGATCTTGAAAATATTTATAAAGATTAGAAGAAAAGCCATCATGCCCCATGGTCTTGTCTAGGGTGAGGAATCCAATGGCAGCTCAAACTTTAGCCTCACTAAATGGGCCCTTATTCATTTGCCTTTGTACCTCTGACAATTGGGGTTACTGTATACCTCCCAAGAAATCATGCATGGTGTCATCAACATCAACTCCCTCCAACTCATCTGTATAGATCTGTTGGTAAAATGCATGTAAGGCACCAGAATTAGTAATGGGCTCCTTACTCTCCTTGGCTTTTAGACATGTAATCTTTCTTGGGCTCCTTATTAATGAAGTTTGAGAGCCAGTAACCAGATTGCTTTTTTTCACTGACAAAGGTAAAATACTTTAGCTCTAAAAATAGCCTGCTCAGCTTTTTCTTGAAGATGATATTTCACTCTCAGCTGAGATAGTTCAGTCCATACCTTGATGGAGGTAGTAAGCTTTAGTATTGGTCAATATTTTGAGTCTTTTTGAGGAGCTGAGTCATCTGCTGCTATTTTTCTTTTTTGCATAAAGTGGCTAAGATAATTATCTTCTCTCTTCACATACTTTTAAGGGCTCCCAATATGTGATCTAGGCTTGATATCAGGCCAAAGTTTTCTTGTATGGGCGTTTGAATATATTGTTGCAGGCTATCTATAAGGCAATGATCTCTAAGTAATTGTGTGTTAAAAGACCCTATCTTATCCCTATATGAGCTATAGTGTGACTGGTGCATTGTCTGAAAGGACATGTGCCTCTGTCTCTCAAGTGTAAAGATACAGAATGAGTTCCTGGTTCATTAAGAAACAGTCCAAAAGGCAAAAATAATCTTGGGGGCTGGAATGATAGGTATATGCTTGGGCAGAAGGATACAATAACGTCCATGGAGCTAACAGCCCTAGTTGTTCCACAAGTTCCTGTAGGGCTCTTTGACCAAAATAGAGACCACATTGTCTATGACAGGTTCTGTCCAAGTCAGTCTGAAAACACAACATTCCAATCCACTACCAGTATTATTGGTAGCTTAAGAAAAGGTGCCAATTCCATGGCTAGTTTAGTAAAAAAAAGAGGGTCAATCTATATTTGGAACATAAATGGAAAAAAATAAAACCACCCCTTCCCCCAACTGCATATGTACCCAAATGTATTACCCTTCCCCTTCTCAAACCTCTCTGATAAGCTGAAAAGGGATCAATCTAGCAAAGTAAATTGCCACCCCTGTCTGTCTAAGGTTGTTGACCATCCCATTCCCTGTGGAAAATGAGCATCTGCTCACAGTGCAAATGTATTCCTGGAAAAAAAAACAATCTGAGCACTAAGTTTTGTAAGATAATGTAAAATGCAATGACGCTTCTGCTTCACTTGTCCTCACTTAATATTCCAAGTAACAAATCTTCAAGGGCTACCCATAAATATTGAGATAGGATGGCTCTAATAACCAGCCTCCCCTAGGTCCCCATCACATCTACAACCAAAATCCAATGTGCTTGCAGCCCACCCCATACAACAATCACCCTAAAAAGCAAAATAACAATCAGCAACAATTAAAAACAACCAAAAACTATGAACAAAAGTGCTCACTCTCTCCTAGCATCGTGATACCCACCTTTTGCTGTAATGGCCGGTAAAAGAGTAAGATCAGGCTTCTACCGGGAGACACCTGACTAACATGTACTGTCATAAGGGCATTAATAAAAGGCCCAAAAGATAACATAATATCCCCTTAATAAAGAAACCAAGTGGAAAGTGAAGGGACATGTAGAAAACTGCCCCATGTTTCATGGCCAATATTGAGGAAAAGAGAAAACCACTATAACAGGCATCATTGCATAAACAGGAAGAGGGGGGGCAATACAGAGGGAGATCAATAAATCTCCCTCTTACCTCACTATACTAAGTTGTTTTTCTTCCCCTCCTTTTCCCTGTGACACCTCTCGCTTATAAAGGTCCTCTTTAACCAGTTTATGTTAAATTAAATAAACAAAAACAGGAAGTGAAACTAATATTCCTACACAACATGTAAGCAGGAACAAATGGGGTCCAAGCAACCCCTTACCCATACCAACTGCAAACCTAACTATCATAACTAAGCTTCACAAGCCAAAAATAATGCAGTAACCAAAAAATGAACTATATCTGACTCCCCATGTCCATATTATTTGTTATTATAAAGATAATGCAAAGTCCCAATAAAGTTATAAGTAGCCAATCATCTCTGCAAGCTAATACACTTAAACTGCCTGCCCAAGGGAAATATCTACATGGTACTTCTGTGTCCAGTGTTGATGCTGCAGTAAACTGAGTACAGGGAGCTCAGAATATTGAAGTTTAAGTGTGGCTCTGCTAAGTAGGAAATGAAAGAAAGACTCCAACCAGCAGAATAGGCTGACATATCCACATCCCAACAAAGTCTAGGAAATAAAATAAGGGCAGACACTGTACACTATTTGAATGGTAGGGAATTCAGAAATACAGTGCATGCCATATTGATTGAGTCATGTGAATTTACTAATGCCAAGCCAAAACCATTCTGTCGAAAGTTTAGGTAGAGCCTATAATCAGGGCCCCTACTTTTCTGCGGCACAGTGGGACCAAGTTCTTCGGCAAGACTACCATTTGCAGCAGAACTTCTGCAGTTGTGGTTTGTAATTTCTGCGGAAGTTCTGCAGCACTAACAAACTACTACATCACAGTGACAGCTTGTCATCCTGACTTCACTTTCATGGCAGTTTTTATAGCAATCAGGATGGTGGAAAGCACAGTAACACTAGTTCAAAAAAATAATAGAATTATGAAAATAATTTTATGTCTAAAAAAGCAAAACAAATGTCTTTCCCTTAAGGTCCTAGCCTGTTAAATAAATGACATATGCAGAGGGGATCTTATGTGATAAGGAATTTCTATATGCATGCTATCTATCTATCCCACTAATGAGATTTCCACTGTCTATCACTTTTATATTTGTATGTGCTTTCTACACTACTCATGGGGTTCCCACTGTGTATCACTTATAGATTTATATGCAATCTGTAACATACATACAAATGTGTGTGTGTGTGTGTGTGTGTGTGGTGAGAGAGACAGAGATACTGTGTATGGTGTGTGTGTATATATATATATATATATATATATATATATATATTATTTTTTTCATTTCCATGAACTTGCATCCTCATTCATACAGGTCCCATTAGAAATGGAATAGAGGAGTTATTGCAAAACTCATTTTTGATGTCAAACTGCTTACCCTGACACACTGTGTAACACCATCAGGCCATGACATGCATGTGAACCGATTGTGAGATAGAGCTCTCCAGACCAGCACAATGTGTCCACCATGTGACAGAACACTGCACCACACCTTCCCAGGCTCCTAGCAATGATCTGTTCCACCAATCCTTGTGCTGCCCAGCCAGCTCCCAGAGCTAATCTCTGAACCTGAATTGCCAGCATGGAAACACAGCGTGCTACCCTCTGGCCCAACAGCTGTCCCTGCACACAACATTTCTCAATAACTTTTAGGTGATTCTATCAACCAATGACAATATGTAATCAATAACCCTGGCAAAAATGCGTACAGTGCAATTATTTATTTAACACGTCTATTCTTTCAACAGGTCTACACATTATTATATTCCACTTTTCTGGGCATAATTACTTTTTTTTTCTTAAAAGTTTAGACAGTTAAAATCATTTTACCAGTTATTCATTTCAGATAGCGTCTTCATACCTTAAAGGCACAAATAGGTTTGTACAAAGTGAGGTATGGACTTAACAGGTCTGTGTTACTGACAAGGTTTTGTTTAAGTTGGCCCTAGTGCAACAGTGTAAGACTGAAAATTGTATTAGGCTGTAGTGCTGGTTGAGCAAATATCACCATGCATGATGTGCTGTGCCACAGTCTCTGGCAGTGGGAGCTGTGGTAGATAAGTGACTGTTCATTTCTGTTGCCGAATGCAGCAATTTCATTATCTAATGTATGATGTTAAAGCAGTGATAACATCACATTCTGAACATATAGGGGGGGTTTGGATATAAAAAGAGGGGAAGGGAACCAGATTCTATGTATAAAAAGAAATATTAATAAAAAATCACCAAGAAGAGTGAATTCTACGGCACCGCAGAAGTTCTGTGGTAGATTGCAAGTTCTGGGCAAAATTCAACAGCTGCAGAATTCTAGGGCCCTTGCCTATAATCAGCCACACTGCAAAACCATTAAACAAATAAAACAAATCATAACACCAGGTCCTGCCCAATAAGCTCAGGAAAACTAAATGACTCAGCATCACCAACTGTATCCATAGAATGCAGTAAGAAGTTCCCACATCAAATAGCCTCCAAAGCCATGGAGCCTTCCCCATACTAGGTCTTGGTACCGGGAAAAGGCCAGAAAAAAATAAAGGCAACTCCTGTTCTGTGCTGCCTGTTCCACTGAGAAACTGTTTCTGGCCCCTGGGCATCATAACACTACATCCAGCAGGGTACATAATGCAGAACTGTATTTCAGATGCAAGTAGTTTAAACTTTAACTCATGGGAAGCCACTCTTTTGGCCTGTACCTGTGGACTGAACTCATGAAATAAATGGAACCTCCTGCCCTCCCTTTGCTCTTCTCTCACTTTTTGAAGTATATGAACTTTTTCTTGATAATTAAGTAAACAAAAAAATTATTGGTTAGTACCACTCTCTCCCTGCTGGAGGTGGCCATAGGACCTGATGTGCCCCTTTTATAATATATGTAGGGCCATTTGGGGGAGGGACCCACCATGTTTTAGCATAGCCTTTGTACAAAGCAAATGTGTCTGATCTCTCTGCATGTTCATGGAGGCTGATGAAGACTACATTACTTCTATGGCTATGGCCTTCTAGGTCTTCCAGATGCTTTTCTAACTTGCTATCCTTAGAACAAAGGGCAATAATCTCTGGGTCTGTGCAGGCCCAACAGTCCTCAACAGAGCTTACTCTAGCTTCCATGTTAGTAACTCACTTTGTAAGCTCCTGTAGAGCTGGTCAAAGAGTCTGAAAATCTGCCGTCAAAGCAAATATAGACTCTTTGATTGTATTGAGCTCCAATAAAAATCTCTCCGAGGTAAGCCCTGATGGTGGTGATGCAGCTGGAGTTGCAGATGGGTCATCAGCTCTAGCCCTGTGATAGTGGGTTTCTTGAGTAAAAGCACAGACACAGGAGTAAGGTGCAACAATCACTCAGACTGCAGATTGATCAAGTGAACAAAAAGAAAGCACATAAGAAAATAAAATAAATCCAAACAGCAACACACAGTGAAGACCTAGCTTTGGTCTCTCATCTGTGCTTCCTCAGCCCTCTCCAAGGCTGAGCTGATCTATCTAAACTGAACAGAAGCTCTCTTTTATGCAATGAAATCATATGATCAAAGATACTCTGCCCCCTGGACTAACACAATTCATTTCTAAGTTATAAAAATATAAATAAATCATAATACAACAAACAATATACATATTTATCTAAGATTTTGGCACACAATAAGAAAAATAATGCAAATAAAATGAGTTTATAGATATTTCATACCTGTAGCCCCACCCACCTCCTGTGATTGACAGGCACACCTGCATTTAAGCAGAAGGAGGAAGGGGTGCTGGCTCTAAAGAAACATCCAGAACAACAGAGCAAGGTAAGTATATGTATCATTGTTATAATTCCTTGTGCACCAGGAAGAGAACAAAGCTACCACACTAAAGAAACTGCTCACAATCTTGCAAAGGTGCAGGGCTAAATATTACAACATATATTTATTTCAACACTGTCAAACTGCTTTGATAGTTCTAAACTTATTTGGTAAAAACAGTCATTTGAACCCTAAGGGAAAACTACCAGGCTAAGGGAAATATACATTGCAACAGTGGACCAGATATTCAAAGCTTTGTGCTGGGCAAAAAACATTGGCGCGGGATTAGCTTGGGTCTGCTATATTCAAAAGGCTGAATAGTGCAGGCAAACAGTATTAGTGCAAGGCAAACAATAATTATTTGCAAGGGACAAAGTGAACATGAATACAAGTGCAATGAGATATTCAGTGACTAGCGCTGTGCTAAGTTGTTTAGCGCGACTTAGCGCGACCCATAGCACAGTACAAATTACCGCCCAGGAAAAGCTGGTCTTAACCCTGGGCAAACAGCTTTGCACAACATTGTTGCTTTGCTTGGTGCTATCTTGGCATTAGTGCAGCTTGTGTGGCCCTAACAGATGATTATGACACTTAGAAACTGCCAGGCATGAAGGACACATGCTGCTCACTGATGGCACCACCATGATGCCATCAGCTGCCACAGGTCCCAGCCATGCACAGGCAGTAAGAGATGATAGGGCCCACAGAGGTCATCATGGTAGTAGGGCAATACAGCACACACCTGCAGACCATATATGTCTGTATTGCCAGACAGATGCCAGCACATACAGGTAGCACTGTGAGCTTGGTGGCCATTGAGGGGAGGGTGTATGGGTGGCTAGACTTCACCACAGCCCAAGTGTGGCCACAGGACTGGGACGCAGCACGCAGTGCATATGGTCCAGTAGTGGGAACACCCCACCATTTGTGTGTTTGTCAGATCCCATGTGCCCCCCCCGCCACATACAGCTCAACTGTACAGGTACCACAGCACACACAGCCGGCCATGTATATGTCACTGTGTGCATCCCTTGCCACAGGTGCAGCATCTATGGATCACACAACAGCGCAACAGTATTGTCCACAGTCAGTAAACACCTGCATGTTGGGCCTGTCACTGTGTACAGTGCAATGGTCATCACTGCCCTACATACCATAGGCATTGCTGTGTCCCTCACCCTACCGGCCCCCTTGCTACTGTAGTGTCTGCTGTGCACTGTAGCATGACCTACAGTGTGGCAGTTGCATGCAGCACCACCACCACCTGTGCCTATGCTGTGTTGTCCCCTAGGGTACAATTTGCTATGCAATGCTGTACTGATTACATCTAGCCTGCAGCTATCATCCTGCACTGCCAGACTGACCTATAGGTGTAGCTGTGGTTGGACCTGGTCAGCGCCTGTACGTCCAGACTGACCTACAGGTGACTCTGTGGGACCCTGCAGTAATGCTGGGCAAACTACATGCAAATCAAGGCATAATGAGATACTAATCTGGTTGTTTGCCCAGAGACTGCCTAAGTAGGCTCATTTGCATGTCCCTTTTGAATATGGCACAGTTTAGCACCGGGCAAACATGCTTGCACTGGGCTAACTGCTTAGCTCCGCGCTAATGCCGCGCTAATGTATTAGCACACCGCTAACGGTACAGGGAATATTATACAGTTTTGATCACTGTTCGTTCACATCTGCTGCTGCCTGCAGCTGTACTGAGTCCATGCATTTGCTGGCACATACATTGGCCACATAGTTTGTTGGTACCTGCCCTCACGTCACTGTGCACTGTGTTGTTGTTGTGGTTTGCACTTCCTGGTTGCTATATTCAGTGCTGTCTTATTCCAGGGCTACGTTTGCCCTGCAGTCCCAGCCCAGTTTGCATGGCCTCATTACCATGCTATATTGGGAAGCTGTTTGCCCTGGGCTATTCCTTTTGAATATAGCTTGCTGTGTGCTCTGGACTAATCTAGTCCTGGGGCAAAGTTTTGAATATCTGGCCCAGTGTGTTTTAATTACAGCTTGGTCAAACCTATTGTTCAAACATACAGCTGCAGGAGCTTTGAGAATTTAGTATGACTATATGCTTAACCAGAACTTTCTCCTAGCCCACTCCTTTATTTCTGTATTTAAATCTCCTTTTTCTTGCTTTATTTATTTATTTAATGAAATGTTTCACCAGGAAGGCACACTAAACAAGTTGCTCGTCTCTCGGTGCGACCTGGGGGGGTTACAATTGGATGAAGAAGTAGACATACAGTTTAACATTTAAAATATGCAAGAAATTAAACATTCAATTATATTTGTTACAAGACATATGGCTAAAAATATATATATCCAGACACTTTCTCTTCAACTGCTCACGGACAATGCCAAACACATACAAATATAACATTTCTTGAATTTGTATTTGTTTTAATAGATGCCCCAAGGTTTTGCCAAACAATGGCTTCTTCTGGGGGACTGTAAAAAAATAATAGTATTGTATCAAAATCAGTTTGATATAGTTTATAATAATATCATAATTATTATCATCTTAAATAATTTAATGCCATAATCTCTACACATAGACTGTAAATCTTCTATGTTAACTGTTATTGAAGACAGACTAAACTATGTATTCCAAGGTTCAAACAAATAAAATAATAAAGCTGACCATCCCAAAATTGTGAAAAATCTGAATATAAAGAGCCCCATAATGTTCACTGTGCCCTAGGCTACCTATTTGTCATGAGTGCTTACAACAACTCTTGCCATCACAGAATAATTATTTTGACTCGATAAAAGCTGTTAACATTCAGAATCCATTGAATTTTAACCTCAGACAAGTTATTTCCACTTGTAACATATCCTTGTTAATGTAAATACAAAATGTACGTTAAATAAAAAAATTGTAGAATGCTGTTAGCCTCAGCAGATTTCTCAAAATGAATTCAGTCCCAAAAATGATATTTAACCATCTTTTAGGAAGCTGTTCATACTGAAACTTCTTTGACAAAATAAATGTTCCTTCCATATATACATTTTTAAAAGGTAGCACTTACAAATATTTTTTCAGAACAAAAACAGCTGTCCAAGTGTATTTGTACATATCTCAAATTGAGTAAAAGTTAAGACTTGTACCTATCATAACATGATATATTAGTAGCTCCGTTATAATTGGCGTGTATATGTTACTGCAGTATTCAGTGTTTTTAGGCATCACCTGACATTCCCCTCATCTACTGTATGCATATTACAAATCTGTAAAAAGTATCATAAATCCATACTCAACTGTCACTAATTGTCTCAATTAGTTTAAGCAAATGTGAATTCCATGGTCAAAACAAGTCATTAATCAATGTGATTTGCATACCTTTACAGATGCATCTCCTAAATGCTGCTTACATGGCATGCTCACTTATCAATGTAAACACTGAAATAGAAAGGTGCGAGTAAGACTCTCAGGGCTAGATATTCAAAGTCTAGCACAGGGCGTAAATCCATTCGCTGGACTAGCGCCGAATTTGCCCTGACCGCTATAGTTAAAAGGACATTTAGCGCCAGTGGTAGGTGTTAGAGCCAACACTAAATTATAATGTATGTAAGTGAGGTACTGAGGGGAGCAACCCTGAATGCTGGCACACTGGCATATTCAAAGGTATAGCGCCATACTACAGGCATTAGCGCAACCTATAGCACAGTGCTGAATACCACTGAAAAAAGGCCGGCGGTAATGTGCCGGTGGTATCATGGCGACAGTGCCCCACAAGCACGTATCTCGACCCCCTTTAAAATATACATACATATTCCTTGGTGGTCTAGTGGTCTCCCCACACCCACAAACATATCCTGACCCTGTTCACATATAAAAATTACATTTTTCCTGGTAGTCTAGTGGTTCCCCCACCCCCACGCATGCATCCCGACCCCGTTCACATATTAAAATTTACATTTTTCCTGGTAGTCTAGTGATCCCATTACCCCCATGAATGTATCCCAACCCAAGTTCACATATAAAAATTACAGATTTCCTGGTAGTCTAGTGGTCTCCCCACCCTCACACACATATCCTGACCACCATTCACATATAAAAATGTAATTTTTCCCTGGTAGTCTAGTGGTCCCCCCAGCCCTGATGCACATATCCTGACTCATTTGCAAATCTCTATCAAACCCTTTCTTTCCCTGGTAGTCTAGCGGTCACCCCACCCAGCAGTGACACACCACAGATCCCAAAACAGTACGAGAACAGAGCCGGTGACCAGCTCAGCCCTGTTCTCACCACCACGGCCAGCTGCAACACATATCAGAGCCCACACATCTGAATCACAAGTCTAAGAACCACTCCCTACTTCACTGGGCCCTTACCACTCACTCGCACCAGATTCTCGAGTCTGAACTCCTCCCGGACTTGCTAAGTGATCATCACATGCTCTACATGGTTAGGAGAATATTCAAGCCCAAAACTCCTCCACCACGTACACTACTCACCAGATCCTACAAATCCCGCAACATCCTAATGCTTCTATTTGATCTATCCAACTTGGACTGGTCCTATATCCCTCTGGCCTCCTCCATCAATGCTGCCCTTGATCTTTTCAAGTCTAATTTCCTCACCATATGGAACTACCATGCACCGCCTGAAAAGGACCCTTGTATGGGGTGTCCACCTGCCCAGTGTCACAGCCACTATAATCAAACAGCTACATGCCAGGGACAAGCATGGAAAACCTATAAGTCATCAAAAACCCTGTAAACACTCCAGTTCTACAGTGCACTTTGTAACTCCTGCACTAGGCTCCTACATCAGGCCAATGCCAGCTATTTCAAGGCCACTTTCCAATCTAACCTAAATCAACCTGCTAAATTCTGGAAGTTAATCAAATCTCTTCTCTCCCCCAGCCCAGCCCCCACCGTTGTCCTAAATATAGACGGCTCCACCATCACAGATCCAGGTGAAGAGGCCTCGGTCTTTAACATCTTTTTCACCAGCTGCACGATCGGTCTTCTATCCACTGGCCCCCAAACTCACTCTGTCCCACATACCTCCACTCTTCACACACCCACTGGCTTTACCTTATGCAAGATCACTCCCTTAGAAGTGCTAAAAGCTCAGCAGTCTCTTAACCCAAACAAAGATAAATGTCCCTCGGGTCTGGACTCCAAAATGCTATACCTTTCTGCCCCCGCCATCACCTCCCCTCTGACTGCCCTCTTCAAGCTCTCATTCTTGACTGCATTGTCCCCCTCTGATTAGAAAAGTGCCACTGTTATCCCCTTCCCGAAAGGGGGAGACCCCTCGGTACTGTGTAACTACTACCTCATCTCCCTCCTTCCCATCCTGGCCAAAATTCAAGAACGGCTGGTACTCAAGCAGCTCTCCTCCTTTCTCAATACCTCTTCCTTCTTCACTCCCTATCAATCAGGATTCAGGAAGATGCATTCCACCATCACCTACCTCCTCAGGCTCACCGACACCTTCCTTATGGGCATGAACCTAGGGCACATCACCTCGGCTTTTTTTGTTGACCTCACCAAGGCATTCGACACAGTCTGTCATGCTCTACTACAATCCAAACTTGCTAAAGTGGGACTTTTGGGTACTTGCACCAACTGGTTCAAATCCCACCTTGAAGGCAGATCCCAATCTGTGCTAATCAGTCAGCATACCTCAGCCACTCTCCCTGTAAACATCGGGTTCCCCCAAGGTTCAGTACTTGGCCCAATTCTGTTCTCCATCTTCCTGAATGACCTGCTCTCCATATATATGTCTAAACACATCCATCCATATGTACGCTGATGACACGGCATTGTACTCATCTGCTCTCTCTCCCACAAAAGTGGCCTCCAGACTTCAGGAAGATTTCAATGCTGTCCAGCACTGCTTTAGAATTAACCAGCTCTTTCTAAATCCGAAAAAAAACTGTCTCACTTACCTTTGGTACTAGACAGAGGCTCTTCCACCTCCCCTTGACCCCCTCATATCTTACTATCAATGGAACTCCATTAGATGCCTGCAACTCCGTCTGTTACCTTGGGATCTGGCTAGACCAGCACCTTGACATCTCAGATCATATTGACTCCATTCACAAGAAACTACACCCCAAGCTGGGTGACATATATCGTAACAAGGGTTGCTTACCTCTGGCAACTCACAGAGTAATCCTACAGCAAATGTTTCTCCCTATTATTGACTATGGCTACATAGTATACAGTGCCGCACCAAAGTCCACCCTTGCAAGACTTGACCCTTTCTTCCATTCCTTCTGCCACTTTGCCACAGACTGTCCTCCCTCAGTGCACCACAGTGATCTTTACAAGCTGCTAGACCTCCCCTCACTACACAATCATAGACTTAGCCACTGTGTAAGGACCATGGTGAAATTCTGGTCACGGGCCCTTCCCACTACCTCGAGTCTGCCCTTACAGTTCAACCTCCCTCTGTGTACTCTCTCAGGAATACTGACTCCTGGTCCCTGTATGTCCCACACATGTCCACAGCCAAAGGCCAAGCGGCTTTCAGCTACCGCTTGCCTAAACTTTGGAACTCCTTGCCAGCTGACATTAGGCACACAGACAACTGTCAGTGGTTAAACCTGCTCCTCAAGTCATTCTTCCCCCCCTCCTGTACATGCAACCTGTACCTCAGAATTGAAATTTATCCCAACTCTCACCCCTATCCTTCACCAATCCTTGGCACATCTCTACTTGCCTAGCATCCAGCCCTAGACTAGCCCCGGGTGCATCCTGGCAGCTATGACTGCCAACCTAGGCATCCATAGGTGATAAGTGCCTCACCCCTAATTTGCCTGATTGCACTGTTGGTCCATGGACTTATTAGCAGCTCACACTGTGTTAGCCTACTGCCTTGTTTTTTATTGTTTAACTCCTGCTATGATGCTGTATCTGCAACTTGTACCATTGTGTCAATTGTGCTAAAATGTTGTATATGCAATGTGATTATTGTGTTCAAATGATGTACTTGCTCTGTCTTAACCCCCTCCCACAGGATGCATCTGGAATTGAGTGGTACTCCACTCAGTATGCCTTCCTGGTAAAACTCCTAAATAAATAAATTTTGATTCTGTGATTTATGAATACACTAATCTATCTTTAATACTGGTGGTCTTTTTTAGATGTTGCATTAGGTTTATTATTAAAAATATCTGCTGTTTGCGGATTGTTTTGTACAATATTCCAATGCTTGTGTATAATTTTTCTCAATATTGGCATTTCTTCACAATGTGGGGTACTAGAGGTTAATATAATTGAAGAGGTGGTCTCACTGTCCTGCTGTTTCTTATCCAAAAGTTGTTCCCTTGCGGTGTTTTTCATGCAATTCTTTGCTTGATTTAAAATGGGGGCTTTATATCCTCTATTTTTGAACCTTGTTAAAGTCTCTTGTTGTTCCTGTAAGTATGCAGTTTGAGTACTACAGTTTCACTTGGCTGGCAATAACTGCAAGTAGGAGATACTGTTTTTCAAGCCTGTTGGAGGAAACTTGCATAGTGCAACGTACTATTATGATCAGTGATCTTATGAAATAATTTTGTTTCCAATTTGGAGTCTATCTTATAGATAGTGATATCCCAAAAATTCACTTGTTCAACACTATATTCTGCTTTAAATTCTAGATGTGGGTCACAGATATTTATATATCTCAAAAAGTCCAAAGTTTTTTGTCACTTACTTGCCATAAAAGAAAAATATCATCTATGAAATGATTCCAGCAAATAATATTTAGTTTCATATATATTGCCCTCCATTTCTGATGTCAGAATGAAATTGGTTGCAAAATCATATGTGTAGGAATTTGCATAGCCTGGGGCCATCGTACTCCCCATTGCAGTACCTTTAAGTTGTCCATAAAATGTCTCCTTGAATCTGAAAAAATTGTTTGTAAGGACCAAATGTGCCTATTCTGTAATTAAATCAGTTTTCATTTTTTGTTCTAGTGATCTAGTATTTAACAACTTCCGCAGTGCATTTATTCCTCCTGCATTCAGACATCCATACAGGGAGAGAATATCTGATTGAACAACACATTAGCTGTAATTCAACAGGGGTTGTATACATATTACAATGTCCTTGTGATCACCAGTATGTAGGACAGATGTCTAGAGAACTGAGAAAATGTATATCAGAACACAAAAGCAAAATCTGTCTTAAGGATGAAAACTCACCAGTGGCCAGACATTTTAATGCCAGGGGCCACACAGTGATGCAATTAAGATTTTGGGGTATTGAGTTAGTCCCAGAACCAGAAAGAGGTGGCAATTATTCTAACCTCTTAGAAGTGAGGGAAACTAAATGGATATAAGAACTTGGCACATACCACAATAGCTGGGGTCTCAACAAGGAGATCAATTGGCGAGTATGTTGGTGATTTTTAGAATGAAAAAATCCTCTGACTGACTGATCTACTGGCACAATTTGCCTAGTATATGTTCCCCTTATTTTCTACATTTAATTTAACAAGTCTGAATAGCTTATTTAAAATAAAGAAAAACCTTGATATGTTCTATGGAGATTTTCACAGCACCCAGCAGAAACCCCTAGAACTAGACACAGGGCTGCATTTAAACCACTTGAGGACACAGCTTATTTATTTAGCTTTTGTTGACCGGGTAAGTGCACTAGACAAATCCTGCCTATTTTCAGGCACGACCCAGGGGAGGGGGATACAGATGAATGCCAACTGACCTTGAACCAGATTAAGCTGTTAATTAATTAAGCTATTAAACAATGGCAGCTCTGCTTTGCCAAGGGCACCTTTTCTAAGGAATGCACCTACAGGGAAAAATAACTAAGGATGTCACAGAACAAGGAGTGTATACATCAACCAGCTATTGCAGGGTTTTGTTTAGTTTTTAGCACCAGACAGCAGTGTGACACTGCGATCTTGCACACATTAGCTGAGCAGCACTACAGTCCTGCACACATTCATGCAGGATCAAAAACAAGCACTGTTCTACAGAAAAGCAGCTCATACAGAGCTAAGCATCAGTGCTAACATTCAAGGGGGAAATCTGGCATAACCAGTGCATGGCAGCAAGGACACCCACATAGTTTGAGAGAGAGAGTAAAGAGTCTGTAGGTAGCCATCCTACAGGTGAAAAAAGGCAGAAAAAGTGCTGCTATACAACAGACTAAAAGAAAAGATAGAGAGCTGAAAGAAAAGATACTCTCTGCTCAAACCCATCGGGGGGGGCAGTAGTACCACTAGCCTATCTAGGTTCCATGGACAAGGCCATTAGCTCTAGTGCAGTCCCCTGAAAATCCAATGATGTTCCCTTCATATCAGTTGTCTCTGCACTGTTGGACATTGTGTATCACAAAAGGAGTTCTTAAAGTCAGCACTAAAATAAATATTAAGAGGAATGCCAATAGAAAGCTGTATAGAAAATTAAAATAAAAGTAATATCCCAGCAGAGCGATCGAACACATTAGTAATGCAGAGAATGCATGACATGACTCCAGAATTTTTTAAAAATAAATTCTATGGAATTCTAAAAGTGTTTTGACTTTTTCTAGGTTAAACTATGGACTAGATTAAACTATGGATTTTACACAGTTTACGCTGATGAGTCAGTGGTGACTGTGAAACAGTATTCCATGGTTTAAATAAAAAAAGGAAGATGCTTTACAGAATGGTAAAATGTTGTTTCCAAATGAATTTGGAAGAATTTCCTAAATAATTAAAAATTAAATTAGAAGCATAATTAACAAAAAATAATCCACAAAGCACTATTGAGCGAGGATGAGGTAAATTAGTTTTTAACAAACTGTTAAGAATTGTAGCATTAATAACAATTGCTGTACCAGAAGATGTTATCTATCTTAGTTACAGCACATTAGAGTTATTTGTGAAGCACCGACTCAGTTGAATGGAAACCACATTACTACAGTTTAAGCAATTTTAATATCCACAAGCTCTACAATTAAGAAATGAACCCACTAAAAGCTATCAGATATTTGGACTCAGAAACACTGATGTAACCGTCTTCCACAGTGTGGGTGCTTACCCTAGGCTCCATGGAGCCATTAGCCACTACATCCAGTCTTTGAGCTCCCTCTGGCCCCCAGAATGCACACTTTGTGAGTGACAGCAATGGGAGCAGTAGTGGAAGAATGCATGGTCTTCTTCACTTAGCACCATCCAGGAGGATTTCTCCACTACCACAAATTCCTGTGGGTTACAATGCCACAGACAAGGTTGGGGACTTTGCCTGCAGTCTGCCCTGGCCAGACACTGCTGTGTGCACCATGATAAACCAAAATGGGGCAATGAATATTTATAAGTGTAGGAGCTCTACTAGGGAAGGGAAGGAGAAATTGATTAACCAAGGAAGCCACACTATGCCAGAGCTCATTTCCAGGTGTGACATGATGCACAAGAAAGTTAGGTGACTAGCTCTGGGTTACACAGTATGCATGTGAGGGCTGATGGAATACAAACCCAGGCCTCCAGGATTGTGGCTTAGTGCCCTTAACCTCTATGCTATACTGCCTCATATGAATTTAAAGACTGTGACTCACAGGGGCAATCTTAGCTATCACTGCCCCCAGCATGGCAAAAGAGTTTGAGAATGACTAACCAGCCAATCAGGCTCTTTAAACCTGATGACATGCCAAAAGGGATCCAGAAACATTAGAAAACATAATTAATTTGCCCAGTATTATAAAGGACAATGAGCCATTGAGGAGCAGCTAGACAAACCCTTCATATTGACTGACAGGAGGATTTAACCAATGGAAGGGCCGCCGGCAAATGTTTCAGTGATAAACTTTCCAGCACCAGCTGAGTCTTCAAGAGACAGAGGGAGAGGGCAGTCCCACTGCTCATGAGACTAAAATCTGATATACAGATACTTTTGGAGGGAGATACGTGCTTCTACAGCCAAGAAGGAGTATGAGGCTGCTAGTCATAGAAATAGAGACATTCATTTTAAAATAAAATCATATCTCCAGTCTTAAGGGAAAACATTTGTTTAAGTACTATCATGTCCTATAGCTTAACCTTTTCATGCCCCAAATCATTTTAATTGTCTGCTGTACTCTCACGGTTGCATCAGTTTCATACTGCAGTAAGCATAATGGTACTGAGAATCAAGGGAAAATATGATTCTTATACCGATGCTAAAACTACCCCACCCCCTTCCCCAAATTGCAATAAGTTAGAAGTTCTGGAATTTGATCGCAAACCCTCTGAACCATAGCAGAATTAAAACACCATGCTAACATGTAACTATAAAGAAAATAAAGCCAAGAAAATCATCATTCCACCAGTCTATATTACAATGCTAGATCTTCAACTGTACTGCTGGCTGTCTACTATCAGTAAATATCACCCATCATGATTTCTGTTGTTTCTGTCTTGTCCTCTAGATGGAGCACTTTACAGGTAGTGGTATGCATCCCTCCACCATGGTGTCACATGCCAATATAATTTTATATGCAGTCCACAGTGGTCCATACTGGGACCTCTGCTGTTCTCACCTTTTATAAATAACTTACCTAATATTTGTGATGAAACCAAAATACAGCTGTACATTGATAGCACTCATTTATACAGCAGATAAATTAACTCATTGAACTGTACTCTTGAATGTGAATTTAACAGGGTTTCAGATTGGTTTCAATATAGCAGCCTGGAGCTAAATTAAAAAAAACTTTTCAGCACTGCACAGATCTCATAAACAGCATTGATAATTTTAAAATCATGTTGCATGAAAAGAAAAATCTGGATATACAGTAGATAAGCACTTTAGATATCTGAGATTGATACTAAATTGATCTCTAACTGATGAAATGCATGTTAATTCAATTACTTTGCAAATCCATAGATCAGAGATCTTGTATAGGTTGAAAAAACGTTTGACTTACAAATTAAATAAAACTATTGCTCAAAGTTATCTATTGCCAGTCCTAGAGTCTGGGAGTATAGTATGGGGCAATGTGTAACAGCTAAAATCTTGGCCAGACACAAAACACAGTGCAATTCAATTAGCAGATTTGCTCTCGGAGCCAAACATTTAGACAATCATTGCACTATGTATAAAAATGTGAACTGGTTAGCAGTGGAGGAAAGGGATTTAAACAGTATTGGTGTTTTTTTCCCCCATAGGACTATTTGCAAAGGAACTGAGTCTTAATGGCTGATATTATAAATATTAACAGAATAAGTCTGAATTAAAAATTTAATGATGCACCACATTGGGAATCTTATTGTACTGGCTAAAATTTAGAATACCATTCCTTCTGACATCAGACAAATGCAAGCTGTTGGATTGTTCAAAGCACATCTAAAGCAATAGTTACACAGAGTTACTGACTGTAAATGTTTTTAATGAATGTTTTGCTCTTTGTATTGTCAAAGCAGTATGTATGTCGAACTAATTTTGTCTGAGTCATGCCTGTGAAAGAGTCATGTGTCCCACTGCACTGACCTGGTAAACAATTCAAATAAATAATTAAAATGTTGCTAGAGGGTATCATAGTAGCCTCCCTGGCAAGGTTCTTAAACTTTAACATGTCCCACAAGTGTGAAGACTACTGATTTTGAATTACAGAAGTGGTCATGTAAATTTAGTCTTTTAATTGGCTACCCACATTGGCTGGCCAAATTTGCAGATATTTATATTTGAGTGGCTCATGAACTATAAAACAAAATCAGTAATTTTTGTGTGCTTTAAGCGAAGCCACCCTTCTGCCACCTATTACTGTTTGGTACACAGTACTGTATATAGTGCAACCCAAATGCTATGTATACGCACAACACTTAATTATAAGTGGAGATAGTGGGCTGGATTTTCAAAGGGTGGTGCAGGGCTTGCATCAAGCCTCGTATTAGACCCTTTCTGTGCACAATTCCCATTTACCACAATTGTACCCAATTTTACAATCGTGGATGCAGTCATGAGATTTTACCCATTTATGGCAGATTGCACCAAATTTCAGGCACAAGTTCCATGAAAACAGTCCTCAGAATTGAAGCAAACTGGACAACAAAAACATGGTCTAGCTTATTTAAGGCCAGTGTTCCATATCTTTGGTGTACCAAGAGCTTGAAGCAATCTTGGGCATTCGAAAATCCAGTCCCATGTTTCAAAATAGCAAGGCCAAGAGCTGTGCACCAAAAATGAAACTGCAAAACATGTAAATATTTTACAGACTGCAAATATTCCTTAAAAAATATTTGGTATCATTACTCATAAGCTGGTAAATGAATTTGAATGTTGAACTGTACCTTGTTGCTGTTCAGTCCTATCCACACAGGCTCCCCATACTTCATAACTTGTAACCACAGGAATGACTGGGTGTAGATATTCAAAATGCTGGCAAGTTCAGCACCTTTAGCCACACATTCATCCCGTGCATTACTCCAATTCATTTTGCTTTGCACTATTTTGTAACTGTCGTTACCAAACTTTAAAAAATCTTCACTTGGAGTTAATTCTGGTTGTTCTGGTAAGTTAGGATCTATAAAGACAAAAAAGGAATAATTTCCATTAGCTCTCTTTAGATTGCTGTCTAGGTCCTCTTTTTAAGAGGGTAAATGGGTAAGTTTGCATTTAGAAACATAGAAACATTAAAGAATGAGGACAATGGCCAGAAGTCCATTCTGCCTATCTTGAAACTCAAAGATGTATTATAGTAATCCTAATAACCTCCCTTAAAGTTGACCCACTGTGTTTTGAACCAAGCTATGGTCCCAGTATTCACTACATTGCTTGGTAGACTATTTCACTATTTGAAAAAAAAAAAACTTCCCAACATCCTTTCCATATTTCCTTCTTAAGACTCGAGATTGTGTCCCGTAGGTAAAGAACTGTTCCTCAATCTGAACAACTCCATGGACTTCAGCCTTTTGCACAAAAAAGTCTTACAAATCCGCATGCTCACAACCAAATGTTTTGTGTTCACATCAGAATTTTTTTGCTGCTACAAAGTCAAAACCACAGGAAAAACACAAAAAACAGCACACAAAGTCCAAGTGAATTTATTGCAGACTGCCAGGTAAAAATATCTACACTTCCTGAAGCACCATCAAGGGGTTGCTAACAAAGAGACAGAGCACTTCAAAGGGCTCGGGTTTTGCACCTGGCAGTTTGCAATACATCCACTTGAATTGGAAGGCTACAGCCTGTAGTTAAATGGGGTGGTGCAATGGGCCACTCATCCCTTTTGGCCTTTTTAAGGACTGCTCTCCTTACTCCACAACAAGCATTTTTTCCTTGCAGCCAGAGGCTCTATCTTCTGTCCTGGGGCCTACTGCCCCCCCCCACCATGCATGCTTGGACTCTGCTTGGTTTGTGCTGGTCTTCTGTTTTTCTCTTCTGCTTTAGGTTTGTATTGATGGCCTCCAGCTGCTCCATGCTTCTGTGTGTGCTGGTTCCATTCCTCCTCCTGTCCGTTTGTTTGCCTTGTTTGTTTCTTTTGTTGTTTCTAGTTTTCTAGTACCCTGTGTATACATTGCTCCTTGTGCTTCAGGTTACACCCTGTGTTTCCTTGTCTCAAGCTGCTTTGTGCCTGTACCCCCAGGCTCCATTTCTCACCTGCTATTGCAGCCCTCTGTTCACTGCATTATTCTCTGTGTGCTTTAGCGTAGCCTGCTTTTTTGCCTAACAGACCTCATTCCCTGCTATTGTCATTGTCTGTTTCAGCTCACAATGCAATCTGCTGCCTTGTTCCCCTTAATTGATAATGCCTGTTTCATGGCTTTGTTGCCTAGCTAACAACTGCTCCCTGTTTTACCGCTTCACAATAACTTAAGTAACCTACTCCATGCAACTCATTCCTGCTTCCTGAACTTAATCCAACCAAATATTGCTGTTGTTTTCAGTGTGTTGCCTTTTCCTACAGTTTCTATGTTCATTCAGACTGTTACCCCTAGAAGCTATACTTAAATGCTACTGGATTCTGCTCAGTTTCTTTCGCACACTGCTTTATTATAATCTGGAGATCAGCACAGCTACCGCTGTTGCTATAAACTAGTTTAAAAAATTTACATGTAGCTCACAGTGTTTTCCCTTTGTTTCCTTGTTTTTCCTATAATGGGGGACTGGGGGTTTTGATGAAGAGCTGTGACCCCGTGTGGCCTAATTACCTTCTGTTTGGCTACTGCCTCCACAGAGTATTTGTCACCTTTATTTTGCACTCTTTGACAGACTGTTTGGCTAGCCTCGCACTGCTAAGGGCACAGGTAGTCATGCACTGCAGCTTGTTTTAAAATGTCTGACCTATGTATGGTCTTCAACTCTCAGCTCTTCCCTTGTTCCACATGCTTACCATGCTACTCATTGCTGCCTATACTGTACCTACTGTGTTTCATTTGCTGCTTAGCATTTGGTATTCTCTCCAGTGCCTTGTGTGGCCTTCCCCATTGCTACATGAGATTAGTCGACCATGCCCATCAATTTTGCTTGAGCTCACTCATAGCTGATGGTCTTGCTGTGCACTCTTGTCCACATCCTGAGCATGTGATGCCTGGAGTGGGGTCCTTCCTTTCTGGCTTACTTTGGGAATGTCCTCAGTCCAAGTGGAGCTTAAGCTGTTAGGTCTGAAAGATGGTGCACAGCGGTGCCTCTTAATGCTGGATTTTGACTAAGCTGTGAAGGGAGGCTATATTGCTGTCCTTAAGCTGCCGCACCATCTGCCTAAGGCACCTTCTATGCTATTCTCCCTATGACTACCTCTGATTCACTTGGTTTGTTTTTAGATCAGTAAACCAGCTGAGTGCCTTGGCAGTCGTCACTCTTCACTTCCTGCCTTGGAGGATCTGTGTTGCAGAGTTCACTTGCAACCCTTTACATCCTTCTTGTTAGAGGGATAATGTGAGAGCCTTCCTCCAAATTTGAATATTTTCCACCCCCTTTTGATTGAGTTGTCAAACTGCAGTAGCAGTGTCACCACTAAACAAACTATCCCACGCCTGGAGGGAAGGCGTCCTAGGCCTTGGATCCCCAGAGATTTCCTTCTCAAAAGGTTTTTTTTCTCTCCTCTGTGTCACAGGTCATAATATTTAGCTGGCCTTAGGCAATAATCCCTAGGTTACTTAGGTAGGTTTCCACGTTGAATGGAGTGGGTGTCTATCCCGTAAGTGTCCCATCTCCCCTTTTGACTGTTATCTCTCTCCTTAGGAAGCTAATCCTCCACGCCTTACTGCCAGATATCCAAGTGGGTCACTGTTCACCTGTTGTCTCCTGCCTGCTCTACACAAACAATACAACCAAATGACCCATGCTACCAACTGAACCCATACCACAAACCAACCTATATACAGGTCCTGGACCCTGATACATGTTCACTACATTGTATG
Organism: Neoceratodus forsteri; assembly: GCA_016271365.2. NCBI lineage: Eukaryota > Metazoa > Chordata > Ceratodontiformes > Ceratodontidae > Neoceratodus > Neoceratodus forsteri. The sequence continues at coordinate 1,791,753,128 of CM057456.1, forward strand.
CTTTGCTTTTTACTATTTTGGGGCTTCTTCCTAAGGTGCCTTTAGCCAAGGGAGTCATCCCCATGACACCTAAAGGGGTGGAACCCTCCCCTAGGGTTACTTTCCTTTGTATCCCTACAGGGTGGTATATTCCATGGATAGAGAGGCAAACAACCAAAATTTATCTACATTATGCTAGCATGAAACCAGTTGCACAGGCACATTGAATTGGAAGGCGATAGCTATAGTTCAAGGGGGTGGTGCAACTGGCCACACTCCCATTTTGGCCTATTTAAGGGCTGCTCTCCTCACTCCACACACAAGCATTTTTTTCCTTCCCCTCCATCAACCCTTCCTCCTCATTCAGTGGCACACTTCTCTATCTGGTGGACTTCTTCACAGGGTACCTTTAGCAAAGGAAACCACTCCCAAGGTTTCTCAAAGGGTGGAACCCTCCACTAGAGTTCCTTGCCTTTGTACCCCTACAGGGTGGTATGTCTCATAGATGGAGATGCAAACAGCCATAGTTTATCTACATTACACAAGCATGAAACCAGTTGCACAGGCACATTGAAATGTATTTTTCCTCTATGTGCCCAGTTTTTCATTGTTTTCACCCTCTGTTCCTCTGTATGTAACTAGATGTTTCTATGATGTTCCCTGCAAACTTCTATCCTCCAGAGAGCACATAACATATTGAGACTCTTCAGTTGTTCCTCTTAAAAACTACCCTGTTGCATCTGGACAATTTTGGCTCACCTTTTCTGTATGGACTCTAATCTTTTTCTCTCCTTCCATGGATATGTGCTCCAGAATCACACACAGTATTCATGGTTAGTTTGAATCACTGAAGCCACAGTATTACTCCCTTCTGTGCCTGATGAAGCCCATCCTTCTGATTCCTAACATCCCATTTGCCTTACCAAATGGTTTACTGCATTGGGAGAAGATTTAAGACAATTGATAAATATCACCCCAACTCACTTTCTTCTTTCACATGCACCACCCTTCTCATATTGACAGAATAATCTGTGTGCATACTTTAGCTACCTATGTGCATTGTTTTACATTTCCTGGCAATCAGTTTTCAGTTGCAGAATATCACCTCTCTCTAAATCCCTCTCCATGTTATTAATTCCTTCTGCACTCTCCAATCTTCTGCAGAGGTTTGTGTCATCTGCAAACAGACTTTCCCCTGCAACCCCACCCCATAGTATATCACTTATGTACATGTTAAAGAGTGACAGCCACATACAGATCCATCTGGCACTCCACTAGTTACCTCCCTAATCATAGAGAATTATCTGTTCAGAACCACTGTCAGAGACATATCAGTCAGACAATTACCTATACAGATAGTTAACCTCTCACCTAGACCTAGGTCCCTCTGCTTCAACACTAGCCTCCTATGTGGCACTGAATCAAAGTCCTTACTGAAATACAGGTACTGTGCATGATCTTGATTACATAAGTTTTATCCACCCTATGTGTGTCTCTGAATGGAAAAATCAGGAAAGTTCATTTGACAAAAAGCCATGATGATTCCTATTCATTAGCCCATAATACTTCACAGAATTCAACTACACTTACTTTTATGATTGTAGCAGCTTTCCAACTATAGATGTTAGTTTCTGCATCTTTCTGTAGTCTTCTTATCTTCACTTGTGTGCTGGCAAACCATGTTTGCCACCCTCCATATCCTTGGCACCAGGCCATTTGCTAGTGATTCATTAAACAAGACTTCCAATGGTGCCACCAGGTCCTGCCTTGTTTCCATCACTACCATTGGTTGTATCCCATCTGCCACAGGAATGTTTTACCTTTAGATCCCTCAAATTATTACCCACTCTTTCAATCTATATCCCCATGTCTAATTTGTGATTAGATGTGTCCAAAATTGTATCATACTGTTCAGTAGGGGTCCTGTAACTTCCACTATGAACAGAGAATTACTTATTTGATATATTCACTTTCTTCGCATCTTCCTCCACATTTTCCCTCCATCTTTCTTCATCCTTTCAGTGTTATCTCTTGTACACAGTAGCTTTTGTTCCTAATGTACTACTTGATAAATGTTTAATTGTTTTCCTTGATATCCCAAGATACGGTAGAAGATGACATTTCTCCTTACAGAGCTAATCATGTAATTTTGATATTTAGAGATGTTAACATAAATTGTGACAAGACTATAGGCTCACTTTTACTAGAGGATAGGGTTTCAGAGTTGTGTATTTCAATTAAATTTAGATACTACCAGATTAAACATGAATTACATTAATTCTTTATCTGTACTTGATTTAATATTTACCAATAGACAAGAACATTTCTCATCTGCAGCAGTCTTATCTAACACCCTATCAGACCACCAAGCCCTCTTTTGTGTACTAGCTTGCATGTAAAAATATTGAGTAAACCAAAATATATATGGACATACATTTTAGCCATTTGGCAATATAAATTTAAATATCATGCTTGATTTGGAAAATGTTCAATAGAATCATTTGACCTTAGTATGTAATGTTGAGGATCCTTGTTCCTTTTTCATACAGCAATTTATTGAGCTACGTAAGCATGCACCTATCAGGAAAAGAAGACCTTGTTTAATTAATTAATGCCTCTTGGTAGCAGCATACTAAGTGAAACTTTGTAAATTATATGATAAGGACTGGAAGATAGCTAAACCATTATCTTCTTCTTCACTGGCAGGCATTCAGATCTCTCAGAAGTAAACACAATAAATTAAATAAGCCTTGTGTATGATAATTTTTTCAGTAAATTTCTATCAAGTAATACAGCAAATCCAAGTTTGTTTTGAAAATCCATAAAAAAGCTTAAAGTGCTACTTCTGAGTTCACCACTTTTATTTTAATTAATTGGTCTAAAGCCAGCAATCCTAAGACTTTAGTGAACATCTTGAAAAGCTATTTTAAAAGTGCAGATTTGGTCTCAAAGTTCTCTTTTGAGTAATTGCAATGCTACCAGTAATCAACAGGTTGGAATGGGACCTGGGTATGTTTTTCCATGGATTCTATTGCATTTGGTGAGTAGCGCTGTGTGAAATTAATCTTCCATCACCAAAATTCTGTCAAAATGCTTGCACAAAATTGTGTGAAATTTCCTTAAAAATTCCAAAATTTTCCCAAAATTCTGATTTCAGTTATTTCCATCTAATTTCAAAAGTGTTAGTCCAAATTGCACCACATGCGGAATGTTGAATGTCCAAGGGCCATACAGATGAGTACTGAGTTTCAGATCTCTGCCTTTAAAGATGACGGAGTTATAAGCCTCCAAACAAACATTCAAAAACTTTTAAATTACATTTTGTAATTATGAAATCTGCGGAATTTCAAATGTATTAGTTCAAATTACACCACATTTGTAATTCTTCTTTTACTGAGGCTTCTAAGTTTTAGATTACTGTCCCTAAAGTTGACTGAGTATTAATCTTCCAAATGTTCATAAATTTAAAAATTGCATTTCACTACTATGTAAACTACATAATGTTAAGCCCCTGTAACTTTAAAACTTGAGAACGTACTATCCTCAGTTTTGTTAGGGTCATTGACACTAAATATTAGGCTTTCAGTCCACTACCATAGCCCAGCAGCATAGTGTGACACTGCCATGGTAATGACCTGGGGTAGGTGTGAGCCAGGGAGGCAGGCCATGGCTGAAACAGCTGCTGCTTGGCAATGAATCTAAGCTGGGAAGGGCTGGCAGCAGGCTTCCCAAACACAGCAACACCTGTAGCTGGGCCAGAGAGCTTTCTCCTGCCACACAGAAAGCTGTAGCTGTGTGAGGCTGAGAGAGGCATTGTCTCCACCAGGGGAGATGGCAGGGATAAAATGTTGGAAAACCTGGTAGCAAACTGAATGATGACTTTGCTTGGCCTGATCAGTGTTTATCCCTGTGAACAAGGTATATGCCTAAGAGATGAGCTGCCAGCTTGGAGAACAACATACATATGAACAAGCATTTGTCAATGCCAAATGTTGTCGTGCTGGCATTGGCAGTGGCGGCAGTGGAGAGGCATAGTGCTGTGAGTTTGTTAATGTGTCCCAAAAGGTGATTTTGCACAGTGAGTACGCCACTGTGTGGCAGAGTTGCAGAAATGCATTTTGGGCAGACTAAGGAAAATGGCAGCTGGATCATTGATAATGAGGTGTGCACAAATGCCAGTGGTGAAAATGTGGCATGAAAATATTGCAGATTAATGAAGTTACAAGGGTGCATGGAAACTGCATAATGCACACTTGCAACACAGTCATTGTCTGGACTTTTGCACCAAATTTTCAATATAGGCATTTTAGGACCTCTGCTGATGAATAGTGTTACCATCATTTCCTCAAAGTGTTCTGAAAAGTGATTTCGCACAGTGACCGTGCAATTCTGCACCAGACATGTGAAAACACATTTCAGTCAGGTGTACTGTTCATAAGGAGGTATGGAAAAATGACAATGGTGAAGAGCTGGAGTGAAAGTATTACAGATTCACAAAGTCATGATCATGTGTGCAAACTGCACAATGCGTGCTCATAAAACACTCATTTTATTGACTTTCGTCCCTAAATTTTCAACATAGGCATTTTAGGACATCTGCCAATAACCAGTGTCACTGCTATTTTCATAATGTGTCTCAAACACAGGCTTTCAACAGCAACAGAGCTTTGTGCGCCAGAACTGCGAAAACAGATTTTGGTCAGGATGTGAAAAATGACAGCTGTACTGTTCATCAGGAGGTGTATAACAATGGCACTGTTGAAAATGTGGAGTGAAAATATTGTAAGTTTGTGAACTTATGAGCTTGCATGCAAACTGCACAACACATGCTCATAACACAGTCATTTTATGGAGTATTGTCACCAAATTTTCAACACAGGCATTTTAGGACCTCTGCTCATGAACAATGTCACAGTCATTTTCTTAATGTGTCCCAAACAGTGATTTCACACAGCGACCGTGCTATTCTGTGCCGGAAGTGCAAAAACATATTTTGGCCAGGATGTGACAAATGACACTGTATGGTTCACAAGAACGTGTGGTAAAATGCCAATGTTGAGAATCTGGCATGAAAATAGTGTGAATGCGCTAACTTACGAGTGTGCGTTGTGCAGTTGCTGCGCATGCTCGTAAAAGTCATTTTTTTGATATTTCCCACTAAACTTGCAACATAGGCTTTTTGAGAGCCACTCTCATGAATAGTGGCACTGTCATTTTGTTACTCAGTCCCGAAAGGTGATTCCGTGCAGTGACTGTGAAATCACCTTTTGGGACAGAATAACACCATGATAGTGCAAGAATTCATGAGAATGGGTCCCAAAAACCCATGTTGAGAATTTTGGGCCAAAATTTGCAAAAATGCCCGAGATATGCATTAAAGTTGAAAAAACCCTATTCATTCCATTATACAGCTTACTGGCATTTCTTTAGTTCATGGTAGGCTTTGAAGAGTGCAGACGTGTTCCTGGTCCACCGAAGATCATCGCGCAGGTAAGTATGGGTTGAGGGGGGTGGTGGAGGCAGGGTGCATAGAGAGTGGGTGCAGGTGGGGGAGGGGGGCATTGAGACTATGAGGGACCATTTTCATTTTACAGGAAAAAAATCACGGGATTTTTTTTCAGGGGATTTGGCACCCTGGGGTGGGTTCCCAGTGTGCCACCTAACTGTTTGGGAGGGTATCTGTAGCCGACAGTGGATTGGGCACCCTTGTCAGCACACAACACAGGGAGATGAGGAAGTAATGCCAATGGGGACTGGGCACCCCCGTTGGCACACAAAGAAAGCAGGTGAGCAAGCTGAGGGGGATTGGGCACCTCCCTTGGCATTCAACAATTTGGAGTTTTATGCCAATGGGAAGTGAGCTCCCCCACTGGTACACAAAGAAAGTGGGGGGGTTAACCAACAGGAGGATTGGGCACCCCCAAAGTTGGCAGTAGTTGGGTGGCCACCAGCTAGCCGACCATGCTCATAATGTCGGCGAGCATGTAGGAAGGGTCTGCTGAGTATGACAAGCTTTGCTCGGATTGCAGCAGACCTTTTCTTAGATGTGCTCACCACATTATGTATGCATGGTGTGGTGCCAGCACGCAGGCTGATTTGGGAATGAGGGACACACCGATGTATGTGCTGCCTTCGCCCAACAGCGACCCTGCCTCCAAAGCTGCACTGTCCCACAATGTTGACTGTGCAAGTGCACCAACATAAAAAAAAAGAGTCTGTGTGTGTGTGTGTGTGTGTGTGTGAACTCTCAATTCTCTTCCTTAAAGGCTGGTCAAGTTATAGCCAGCCACATTTTTCAAAATAACATCAGCTATCAAAGTTCAATTTCATGTGCTTTTTTGAAATTGTAGAATGTTGTGATGCTTTTGTCAAAGCCATGTCCATAGATTTTTGCCCAGTCAAACATTTGAGTTGCCATTGTAGAAGAAGGTAAAGTCTGGGTAAAGTAACAATAAGGCAGCATTCATAGGAGGCTCCATACTAAAAGCATAAAGGTGCTTAGTGTCAGATAACTATCATAAGTGACACACCATGAAGAATAGTCATGGACATCACGGTGCACTAGCCAGAACTCTTACAACATGCCAGATAACCACTAAATCTCACTGACTTAATGAGTTGTGGAAGCCCATACATATGCAGTGTTGTTTCTGTACAATACCACCTGCTGACTCTTTAACAGCCCTGTATATAACAATGTTTAGTTTTTCTATTTGAAAATACTGCCACCAAGTGATGCCGAGCCTTACAATTAGTTGCAACTTAGGTCATTGTGACATAAGTATTTGGATATTTTAAGTCAGGATGGAGCATGATGCTAGGCATCACTGTTGCAGGAGTGGTGGGGGATGTTGCAGGTTCATGCAGCTAGTGCAGGTAAGGTGGTTCAGTGGTGGTAAGTGCTTTGTGAAAGTAAAATTCGATTTACTGCACTGACCATGACATTTCAACATCATGGTGCCCCACAGAGACTACAGCATCATGTAATTGTAGGGGACCATGGTGGAACCCAACACTGTCTGTTGGGGGTCCTGCCCCCCAAATCAGCTCTGACTCAGAGTTAAGAATCCTAAGTGGGGGGGTGCAGGAGGCACAATGCCCTGTATGGGGAGTTCTGGAGGTGAAGACCCCGAAGAAAACACTCACTTTAATTTGAAACCAGCAGGCCGACTACAAACTGTAGTCGACCTGCTAGTTTCAGTGTCTGTTCTTTCAACAAACATTTTGTCAGCAACCAGTTGTAGATCCTTAAAATTCCACAACTGAAATTTTAGTGGCATAACCTATAATGAGTCCATTCATTTTTGATCAAATTTTGCCAAGTAGTAATTTCTAAAGTATCAATACATTTTAGCATACTAAACTACAATTACCCAACTTAATTAGATTCAATGACATATTTTCATTGGTATGCATACAAATTGTGGTGCCCCATGATGAAACCCAATTCTGCAGCATTTTGCAACATTGTGCAGAATGCTGCAGCAGACCTACTGAACAAAGCAATGTAATTTCAATGGCAATTAGTCCCTATTGTCATTCAGGAAAATGTGACACTGCCAGGATGAAGTGAATACCACAGTTTCCTGTATGACAAAGGGGAGAAATTACCATTGAAATTACAATGTGTTATTCAGTAGGTGTGCTGCAGCATGCTGCAGAGTGATTTAAAGTGGGTTTCATCATGGGGCAGCATTGTACCTGCAATACAAGTGGAGCTATAACATATATATCCATGTATCTTGAAAGTGTTCACATAATTTAACAAATACATTGTAAACTTTTGAACGCCTGTTCTTTACCATTTACTGTACATAATGGATTACCTCACTATTTAGCAATTTCTATGATTCTTCCAAGAAAATATGCATTCATACTGTTTATATTTTCAGTTATCAGGCTCCAAAAGTGGCTAATTTGTAAGCATAGAAATGTTTTCTAAAATTTTCAAATGAATAATAAATGCCATATTTTGAACTGTGCAACTTCCTATCCCCTTATGCAAATGTCATGATACTTGGGACTGTTATAGATCCTCTTCTCAACAATACATAATTCAATTTTCAGCTCTCTGGCTGTAAGGTAAGACCCATTAATGAATTTCAGAAAATTCAGAAAATTTCATGAAGTTACACAGAATGTCTCAAAATTTCCATAAAATTACAATTAGCTGATTTTGCACATATTTGTGAGGTACCATTCTCCTTTTGAGATTTTATCCTCAGTAACCAGAGGGCATTGATGTTGGCAATCTTCTTTTTTTATCTTATCTAAACCCATGCTGTGTCAACAGTTACAGAGCTAGTTGCATTTCCTATACTGAATAAGTTACTTGAATTTTTGCACAGTTTATCTTAGTAATTGCTGTTACTATATGGTTGACTGACAATTATTGGTATCTATAAATCTCTGTAGATATGCAAGTTTATTTTTTTTTTCTTTTTTTTTTCCATTTCTAACCACTTACCATTGGAAATGGACTATACATTTGATGTGTAGAAACCCTCAGGACTTCTCCTTTGTAGGGACACCCACTGGCCAAACAAAGGACAGCCTCTGAACTCCCATGCCTCTTTTACTGTATGCCTAGAGTTTTTTCCCTCCATGAAGGCATCCCTTTTAGTCTGTATGGGAAATTACCCACTGAAATTCATTTCCTTCATTAGCTGCTGAACATCATAATTAGTCATAGTAATGACAGCAGTACCACAAGTATAATGTAATATTATGACTTCAGGTGTATGTTAATACTGATGTGGAGACCACTCTGAGAGTTGTTAGAGTGGTCTTGTGCATTCAAATAAAAAATATGTGTAGAATGAAGACATTTCCCTTTAAAAATGCAAGAAATATGTAACAGTTTATTCAAGACTAGTGCTTGTGTATTTGTTTATCTGTTTTTTTTGCAAGCCACTTGAACAGCATGTTGTCAGTGTCTCAATAGGTTGCATGGCCTCCTCTAAAGCCATAAGGTTGTAGATTCTACCCACATCAGGATGCAAACCAATACTGCAATTCAGTAACCCTGCACACAATTCTTCTTGCATTTCATGACACTGGAAAAAATTAGTATGAAGCAAGGAAATTGTTCTTGCATGAGTGTTTCATGCAAGAAAAACATTGTAATCCTAACATATCCCTTGTATATATCTCAATAAATAAATATATGTCTTACATAAAAAAACACACATATAGCTTGCATATGCCAACAAATGTCCCTTTGTGTTTACCAGTCAAAACTTTTCCAAATTTCCTACCTATTTTGGTGTATATTTTTGCCTTGGTGGCTGGGCTAGGAAAGAGAATAGGATGGGTTCTTGGTATGGTGCCAAAAGGCCACAATTTCTTTGCATGGGAAGGCAGGGAAGGGGGACCAAATAGAGCTAACCAGTTCTTGACTACTGTTGGCCCACCTTAACCCTAAAATCTTGATTTGTGGTCCATTACCAATTTGTATTTTGGGAGTGAGGATGGGTGGGCTCAGTAAAGGGAGTTTAAATGACTGCAGAAGTTCCTGGCATACAGTCCGGAGCTGGAAACTGTTTTTGAAACATATAGTATGCACACATGCGAGAAGATGGGAGAGGGTGTGGAGGGCTGGACATGGCTGGGGTTGGGAAAAGGTGGTTAATGTGCTAGCTGTTGCTACTTGGGGAGTGTTGGGGTTATTTTTTCGAAGTTTGTCTTAGTGAACTGCAAAACTACATGGACCATAACTAACACTGCTTGGTTTGAAGTTCTGTGCTTCCAAAGTCAAACTTTGGGAGGTTCACACAGCATTACAACGGACATACTGAAATAAAAGTGCTCTAGTTGCAAGCATGCCAACACTATATTCTTTTTCATTTTCCCAATACCCCTTTTTTTGTTCACTGTGCACCAAGCCAGTCAGTCAAGTGTTTAAACCCTAGTGGACATGTAGCTAAAAGCTACATAGACATTGCCACTGGTAACAAAATCATACCAGGTCATAATGTTGCATGCTGAATAACGTATGGCATTATGGCAAACCTGGACCTGTGCGCTCTCTGAGTTGGACCCCCCCAGAGTTGAGAATCTTTAGTGGGGAGGGTCTGGGAGTGCAGCCCCCCATTACAAGGGTGTGTGGGGTGGAGCCCCCACAGAACAATGACATAGCGCCTCATGGCATGAATCGCTCAGCACAATTGTGCCATGCGGCACTATTCCTTGTTATATAATGACCCCATGCCTAACAAAATACATTAAGTGGGCTACTGTTATTAGGATGCCACATTTGTATTTGTTACTTTTTATAGTCATCATATTTCTGTTTTCAGTTTGTTTGTCAATTGACCATAAAGTATTAAAATTATTTTTCTCCTCTTGTCCCTCCCAATGCAAACCCTCATACACTGCAACTGCATTATGCATTACAATAATCCAATTATTAAGTAGCAGTATTTGTGTCCAATAATTATGCAGCAGCATTTGTGTTCAGAGCCTCATTGTTTTCCCATCATAATAGAGAATACAGTAGGTAAGGGGCCATAGCCAGTACAAACATGCTTCTTCCAAGGCACTGAGTGCTTCTAGAAATCATGCTTATCCTCCACCATTCCAGGGTATGTAAACTTGAATTTACTGCCTATACTATGTCTCCCAGAAGAAAGTATAAAATAAATTATATTGTGCCATTAGCCTGTTGCCTCCAGGCCCCTTTCTTTTTTTTTCATGTCAGCCCCCAATTTGAGGGCTGTCTTCTTCTATAATGACAAACTGGTTGAATTCCATTATAAACAAAATATGGTCACAGCCACTATGGCTGCTAATGCATTAGACTGATTAGGGTGTTTCATGGGCTTAAACATGTAGATGAAGTGCTGTAATCAGCTTTGTGAATAAATAAATTTTTTGGCAAAGGTAGCTCAATTATCTGTTTGATATAATGTTTCCCATGTACTAAAATCTTCCTTTTTCCATCTAAGGAATATAGCAGGGTGAAACACCTGGTCTCACCTGATGATCTCCCTACCCTACCCTGGTCCACACCTTAGTTACCAGTCATCTTGATTACCGCAATGCCCTTTATCTAGGGCTACCGGGGGTGGATATCTGCCACTTGCAGCTAGTGCAGAACACAGCAGCTAGGTTGTTGACTGGAAGTCCTAAATCCAGTCATATAACACCTGTGCTGTGTGAACTGCATTGGCTGTCTGTACAGTGGCAGATCACCTTCAAGGTTGCATTGCTGACCTATAAGACCCTACATGGGTTGGAACCATACTACCTGAAAGAATTCCTGTTTTCTTACTGTCCCTCCCACTCCCTCTGATCCTCTGATGAGGGGTTGCTAGAGATTCCCAGGGTAACCCTGAAAACATCTGGAGGAAGAACTTTTGCCTTTATGGCACCTACCCTGTGAAATTCTCTGCTTCATCAGATATGAGATAGTCTGACTGTAGAAAGGTTTACAAAAGCCCTGAAAACCATTCTATTTAAACAAGCATTCCTAGAAATGTAATGTATGAGATGTTTAAAAGTGTTTTAATCACTATGGATTTTAAATTTGTTGTTATGTTGTAAATGTTTGTAAAGGTGCCCTGAGCTCAGGAAGGGTGCCTTATATAAATACATTTTACCTTACCTTACCTTACCTTACCATGTGCTTAAAATGTGAGTGGTGAGTGTTTGCTGTACTATATGGGGAAGAAGAGGGAACTCTGCACCAAGATCTTTAAGTAATTAAGGAAGAAATGGTGCAGAGAGAACAGGTATGACTACATTGGGGACTGTGGACCTACCTGGAAGGATTAAAACCTATATCAAGATGATATCCTGCTTTCTTCCAGGAGGCAACCACAGTGATCAGTGGATGATTCAAATGTTACTTTGATGGACATTTAAAGTAGCTGGGGGAGTGATGGAAGAAACAGGTGAAGCAAAAAAGGGACACCACAGGCTGAGATAGAGAGTAGGGAGATCTCATAGGGGAGAGAGTCCAACCAGAATACAAGTTATACAGGAAAGCAGGGGGTTAGCAAAGGAAGACGTGATAAAGGAGCAGTCAATGGAGAAAGGTGTGGCAGGAGAAACAGTAGGAAAAAGGAAAAAGCAGCAAGAATAGAAGTGAGGACTGCTAAAACAGTACAAGGTCTGCATCAGAAGCCCTATGAGGAGAGATTGAGAGTTCAATATGTATACCACAGAGGACAGGAAGAAGATTGGGGATATTATGGAGACCTTTAAATACAGGAGGGAGATATGTTTTAGAGAAAAAAGGTGCTGTTGAACAAGAGGTCATACTATGAAGCTGGAAGGAGGTAGACTCAGGAGAGATGCAAGGAAGTATTTCTTCACAGAAAGGGCTGGTGGATTTTTGGAACAGCTGTCCATGGGAGACAGTTGGGGTGAAACCAGGGGCGAGTTTCAAAAATACCTGGGACAGGTACAAAGAAATCCTAGGAGGAAGGAAGGGGTAGAAGAGATCGTGTTGTAGATCAAGTTGGGTCAGTAACAAAAGTGATCATAATTAAAAATGGGCAGACTTGATGGGCCCAGCAGTCATTATCTGCTGTCAGTTTCTATCTTTATGTAACCCCTCTCAGGAGATTTCTAGTCTATTCACCTCTCCCTGGGTTTTGTGGTCTAACTCGAGCCAGTAGGGAAAAAGATTAATTCTTCTTGGCACTTGGGAGGACTGTCATGTGGATCGGGATGTAACCATGGGTGAGTGGGGGGATAAAGCCCAGTAGTTTAAGCAGGAGGGGGAGTTCCAGTTGGAGGAGTGAGTGGTGAGGTAGTGTGAGTGAATAGGGGTTGAGTGGGACTAATTGCCTACTCTGGTCCCTGGCCCATGGCACTTGGGAGAACACAGAGGAAAAATGAGGAGACCGTAGCCACAAGTTACAGAGTAAAGTGGTAGTTATTTAAAAGTTGACCATTACCATTATATTTTCTGGCAACAGTGAAACAAAATACCATGGATTTACTGCTACTGCTGAAAAATCCCCAATGTAATTCAATGTGATCTATGTGTGAATATGTTTAATGAATTTAGTATCCCTGATGTTTCTTTAAATTCCATGTGGGCATTCTGCTATTGAAAGAAACTGTTTAATATGCATTAACCTGTTGTTTTCATCTAGCTACAGTAAGGAAAAGGGATCCTGTGTGTGACATCTGGGCTTGAGTAACCTGGCAACTGGAATTGTTTCTGCTGCTGTGGGCACCCCTCTCCATGGAGATATTCCATCCATACCCCTCGACACAAGGAGGAAGGGACAGTGGGCTACATTTCTATACATGCCAGGTTATGTGATTTAAATGGATAAGTCACACAACTGTTACAGTTTTGTTCTTGTGCAGTTGGTTTACAGAGTACGTTTAGATCCGTATGTGTATGGTGGTTGTTGGAGGGAGGGGTAAGGAGATGTGGGCTTGAGGATCAAACACAGCTAAAAACTAAACAAATTAAATACCTGCACCATATCATACTTTGCACTCTATTAAGCCCAGCAGTTATGAGGATTACATATATATTCTACAGGCTACAGTCAGTGATTTCATAAATACATATTTTTTATCCACACTATCAGCCTCCATTCAGTGAGCTTTATTTGTAAAAAGCAGGGAAATAATTTAAAAGATTAAGTTGACAAAAAAGTTAAATAATGTATTACGTTTGGTCAACTTCACTTTTCAGCATTTTCCTGTATAGGTCTGGTTCCTGGGAAAAGAGAGAGAGAGAGAGGTGGTATGGTGGAGCTCTGTTTATCATTCAGTCTTAGATTGGTCCTGAAAGGGTTAACAAACCCTACAGACTACAATAAATCATTGTACACTGACAGACACACATTAGAGAGAGAGAGAGAGAGACAGAACTGCCACACACTCACACACACGCACACACACACACACTTGGTGGGGAAGAGATGTGTAATATGAATCTCTGGTAGAGCAATGCAGTTTCATTACAAACTCAGTTTTAACCAACTGGGCATTGTTTAGATAAAAATGTATAAAAAAGTGTTTACGTGTCCTAAGAGAGAGAGAGAGAGAGAGACACAGATAGACAGAGGAGGAATAGTGGAGCTTTGTTCATCTTTCAATCTTACTCGCGACTGATATAGGCACTGCGCTAGCCTACCTCACCAGAGCCTTCTGCAAGGCCTGTGACCACTTTGCCCCCTTTACCAGTACCTGCTCCAAAAGACATAATGCTGCCTAGATTTTCCCTTTCCTTATTCAACAACTGAGGCAGCGAGACAACCTCTGGCATGTTGCGGTCGAGTCAGGCAGGACAGTGGACAGACAGGCCTATAATGCTGCTCATAACCAATGCACCCGGGCAATAAGGCAAGCCAAGTCCAAATACTACCAAACCACCCTGGCCACCTCCTGGGGCTCTGTGCATGCATTCTGGGATAATATTAAGGAGCTCAATGGCAAAACTCTCTCCCCCCATCTCAGATATCTGCTAATGGCACTATTACCCCTCACTCCCCACATATTGCTGACTGCCTCAACACGGCTTTCTTTGACCTAAGCGCAATCCTTCCTGTCCACTTTTTTTACCCTATCCCTACCTCAACCCCCCCAAATCACCCCCCATTTCTACTCCACACCATATCTCACCATGAAGCCAAACCAGTCCTACTAGAAGCCATCTCCAGCCACAACCCCAACTGTGACTCCATTGACTCCAGGATTTTCTGTCTAACTCTAGATATCATGCTAGCCCCTCTCACTGACCTGTTAAACCAGTCTCTGTGCCTCGGTCAATTCCTGAGTGCCTGAAAATCAGCTGAAATTACCCCAATTCATAAAAGTGGAGATTGCACATTGCCAAATAACTACAGACTGATCTCCATCCTCCCCCACTCTCTAAAACCCTGGGGGGAAAAAAATTCCACCTAACTCATGGAATATCTAACCAAATACGCATACTATGTCCAGAACAGCCTGGCTTCTGCCCTGGACACAGCACCACCACAGACCTCCTAGAGTTCTCACAGCAAATACACTCTGCACTTGACTCTGGGGATGTTGTTGGGGCAGTGTTCATTGACCTACCTAAGGCCTTTGACACTGTGTCACTCCCTGTTGCTTGACTCTCTCCATCAACTAACTAGGCTTCTCATCTGGGCCCCTTGCCTGGTTCTCCAGTTACCTCCATGCCAGATCCCAACAGGTCAAGATAAATGGTACCCTATCAGCTGCCCTATCTGTTCACTCAGATGTTCCCCAGGGTTCCATCCTGAGCCCCACATTGTTCAGTCTCTTTCTAAACACTCTTCCTAGCTCCTGCTCAGGCAATATGCTCCTATATGCCAATGATGCAGTTCTCGTTGCCTCCCACCCTGACTCCATCACCCTCCAGAACTCTCTGCAACTCATCTTCAGCCAAGCTGAAAAATGGTTCCTCGACCATCGTCTAGTTCTGAATCTCAAGAAGACAAAATTTATGCTTTTTGTCCACTGCTAGAGTAACTCCAGAAATGCCCCCCTTCTTATCCTCCACAGCACCCTACACCTTCTTGAACAGGTGACTGCATACAAATATCTGGGCATCACCTTTGATTAGGCTCTTTCTTTCCACTCTCATCTTAATTCCCTGTCCACTGCCGTAAACACCCGAATTGGACTCCTGTACTACCACAAAGACTGCCTCCTTCAGAATGCCCTCTGGCTGGCTATCACCTCCTCCATCCTGTCATTGGTCAACTACAGGCTCCCTATCTATGTGGCTGCTGACCCCACTGCCCTCACCAAAGTCCAGACCTCGATCAACAAGGCTTGCAGGCTCCTGACCGGTGCCCCCAGCAGAATGCAAACACACTAGCTCTACTCCTCCTCGAATTTACTCACCTTTGATGAGTGCCTGCACTACCATACCTGTATACTGCCAAAAAAATTACTACTTGGGCTCTCCCCCAGGGACTGCTGCATCCCTAAAATTGGCCTCCCACTCGGTCACCACCCGAAGTGCAACCAAAGAAACCTTCCAGGCCCCGAGAGCCAGGACCACTCTCACCCAAAGATCATTCCACCAGAGACCCCTCTTGGTACAACTCCTTCCCCACTCATATCACAAATAACCCCAAAATTGGCCCCTTCAAAATCTCCCTCTGAAACCACCTCACTGACACTCAGAGCTGTAAATGCCCCTGACTGGCCCACACCTAGAGCTACGCCTGGCCCAATTTGCAGACAACATCCTTCTGTACTGCCTTCTCCCCCAGCAACCCGCCCCCCAGGTATTGCTCCCTAGAACCCCTAGCAGTACCTTATTATTTATATACTAGACTAATTGTAACTAATTGAAGACTTTGTGCACCTTTGTATTACTGGAATTGCTTTGTGTGTTTTTTTTATTGTACCTCACCTGTAATGTTCTCCATTGTTTTACTCCACCACCAATTGTTGTCTACCCTCCCTGCAACAAGGTGCCTTTGTAAATGAGTCTTTGACTCAAATGTTGTAAACCAGTGAATCATTTTACACTTCCATGCACACACAAACAATTGGAAGAGAGAGAGAGGTGTAATTTAATATCTGCTGGAGCAATGCAGTCTTATTACAAACTCAGTTTTGGCCAATAGGGCATTGTTTAGATAAAAACGTATAAAAAGAGAGTTTAGATGTCCTTTAAGACTAAATGAAAGACAGCAGTCCTGTTTACACTGAGTGTATCCACTGATTGTAATTTGTTCTGGCATGAGTATGCTGCTTGTCAGAAAGGAACTCTCCCCCCCTGCCAGTGGAGTGATTTCAGATAGTGGAGGGAATGTACTCAATCTCCAAAACTGTGCTTCAGTGGGAGTCTGAAGTGCCCTTTGTAATGGCTGCAGGGCAGAGTGATATGTACTTACATCACACAAATTTTTATTGACAGGAAAAAAAGAAAGAAAAACAAAGCCTGCTTTACCCATAGTCTCAGCATCACTTTAAGCAGATAATTAACTATCCTACCCCACCTCAGAGTGCTGCACTGAGTCCAGAAACAAAGTTACACTTTTAACATTTGAAGTCGGCTGGCTGGCAGAGTTGAATTTCAGCAGTTGGTAACCTTTATTTCTGATTCACTAAATGAGACATGAAGGAAGTAAGAACTATCTGGACACTCTGTCAACAGGGCCTGCCATATGACCGCTGGTCATAAATAACATGGAGTAAGAGTGGCCAGCTTGTTCTTGGGTTATGGAGACTGGAGAGCCAGTTTTGTCCTGGGAAGCACATAGACCTTGTCTGTGTGTCATTGTGTAAAATATCAGGTACCTTTTTTTTTTACTACATTAAGGTCTACATATGGGACTTCACAAGTTAAAAGTGCTTTAGTGCTATCTGCTGTAATACTGTATATTATCTCTTTGAGCAGACCCCATCATTCCTTTTTGACCTTAAAAAGATTACTCTTTCCTATCTTGGTTCACTGTTGTGTACTGCATTTTTTAACCTACTAGACTCAACACATTAAGAGCTCACAGTACCATTGTATAGACAGTTAACAAAACAAGTTCTAGCCAGAGCCGATATGGCAACAGCGTACTTGTACGAGCACCACTGCTGTAGGGAAACAACTACCACCAAAAGTGCATGAATGCTACACATAATACGATGGCCAGAGCCAATAGGGCTGTGAAGCATGACCAAGTGACCTAAGTTACAAATGTGCATAGAAACTACTCAGCACTCAGGTGTAACATGGCCATATGTTGGAGGTGTTGCACCAGATTTTCCACATGAGCTTTTTTGGACCCCTCCTCATGAACAGTGCCAATGTCATTTTTTTCAATTGCCCTGAAAGGTGATTGCTCAGACCAAATTGGCTATTCTGCACCACAGGTGTGAAAAAAAAATTCAGGCAGGTTGTGGAAAATTAGAGCTGTACTGTTGTGAAGGAGATGTACAAAAATAGCAATGTTAAAAATGTGAAGTGAAAATATTAACAATTAGTGATATTAGGAGCTTGCATAGAAAGTGCACAATGCATGCTCAAAATGCAGTTATGTTTCAGAGTTTTACAGGATTTCTCTAAAGATGTGATAGCCCATAAGGAAGCATTTGCCACTGTCCATAAAGAGCTTGCTCATTGCCACATCCAGTTTGTCATGTGATACCCAGCCACTTTGGTAGTGTTGTGGAAGGGCTACTGGCTAGAATTTGACAGGCCACAAGATGCTCATAAATTTCTAGTGGACTCTCAGACAAAAGTTAAATCCAACATGCAAGCAGTAAACACTCAAAATGGACAGACATCTACTGTTGATCAGAGAAGCTCATCATAACCTTCTTCCTCTATGGTGTCAATAAGATGGGCACTGCAATTTGCACCTAATGGAACTTTACCAACAAAGCTATAGTTAATTTTGTAACTATCATCCAAGTGCCATTGAGACCCACAATGGTATTGGGGTCCAAGAGTGTGTCACAAGATCCAGCTCCGGAGGATATACTTGTCTCCTCAGCTTGGAAACCTTCAAATCTTTCTCTGCTTTCTGGTACACTGTGGTGGTCACAGGATTCAGAGCTGAAACACCCCAGAATGTCCTCACCTCATCTTACTGAGAACATCTCTCTCGGGAATGAGATGGATTGAGCTGACTTTACTGAAGAAGAATTAGCGGCAGCTACACCAGTGGAGGTCACTATATCAAATTCAACCTCTCACTCTTCAAGAATCACATCTATGACTATTCCTACTCTCTGACCAGTGGACATTGATTCTTCAACTGTATCAGCAGGAGGGGGGAAGCTTACATGAAAAATCTTGTCTTAGGCTGCTTAACCTCACTTTACATGTAATGCTGTGTCCCGGGAGAAAGCATGATAGTTTTGTGTTACCTCTCCTCCCATTAATGTTCTGTGTATTTATATAAGTATTGAGGAGGTGGAGATCACTGTGCATACTTTACAGGTTGTATTGGGTAAGGATATATTATTGAATCCCAACATTCAGTCTTCTGATGTACACTACCCCTAGTTCAGGAGACCGAATGTCACAATCCCAATGGTGACTTGTGTTATGCAGGGGGCTTCACACCTGCACCCCCTAACTAATATAACCAAGGTGATAGTTAAGTTACGGGGTGGAAAGAAGAAATTTGAAAAAAGTTCCCGTACCTGGATTAGACCACTGTCCCAGAAAGCTTGATGGCCAAGCTGCAGGCCATGGAGCAACTCGGCCAGCACCTCACTCTGCCTCCCTCACAAGGTTACATCAAGCAGACCCATGTTCCATGGGTGCAAATACAATTTTGCCCAGCAAAATGCAATTTCACTGTTCAAGTTCAAGTTAATTTTTATTAAGATAAATGTAGAAAAATCAAGTTTGTTACATTCAACATTTTTACAAAACTAACAGACAATTTACTCCATGCACAATTTAAACACAGACAAAGATCATAAAACCATACATCACAGTTTGCGTTCATAGATATATTTTAAAATAGGCAATATTTAGCAACACCATAAATTAACTTAACTGAATCTAATTTAAGTAGAATTTTTTATACTCTAAACTATAAGGAATAATGGCATTAATTTGGCAGAAGTTATTTCATGCTGCTGAGCCCAAGATTTACATTCAAATATCATATGCATAATATATAATTCTGAACTAACAGTGCATTTACAACTATTCTTAAATGTATTACAGTACCAGTTATTCATGTTAAAATAGGAATTTCCCAGACGAGCTAACCTAATTCTTCCTAACATATTTCTATGAATAACTTTTTCACAAACAATCAGGTATTTCTCTATGCCTCAAATAGCTTTAATACTTGAGTATAGCCCCATTGAGTCCAGCTCATGGATTCTTTCAAAATTCTGTTGGGTAATGACATCATTAATTCTTTGCACTGTTTCATTCACACACCCCTCTTTATTATCTGTTACAGAACCATTCCATAAATCAATATAGCCAAACCATTTCAGTCTAATATTCAATTTATGAAGCCATGTCACCAAATCACTTCCTGTATTTAACTTAATCATACTTTCTTCCCAACATAAACATGGAAGTCTGTTTTAATTTATTTTTAGTAATCTAGCCCAAAATGTAACTGTCCTTATCAAAATGCTTGCCTTAATCTGAATAAGACCAGACTCTAATCTTAAAAAGCTTGATGGGCAGTCTCAAGGGAGATTTACAGTAAAGTAGACCTTAAAAACTGATTTTGTAAGCATTCTACTTTAGCTTTTTCAGCATACAGACCTCACACCTCACTTACATATAATAACTGATTTATCAGTTTAGCTTCAAAAGTTTTCTTCACAGAGACAAAAGAATTGTCAGCAAATCTTGTTGCAAAATTTCTTATTGCTCCCATCATTTTGTAAGAATTATTCTTTACTTTCTCCAGATGTTAGAGCCACATCATTTTACTATCAATTATTACACCTAAATATTTAAATTCCTTAACTACATCAAAATGACATCCTTTAATTATCCATGGACTCCCTTTTCTGTTTTTTCCTATAATCATAACTTTTGATTTACTAACAGTCTGTTCAAAATCCAAGTTCATTAGCATGCTTATAATATTATAAATGCCTCATTTAAGACCTAATGGGGTTTTAGAAATAACTAGCACATAATCAGCATATAATTATAATTTAATTTCTTCATTATTTATAACAGGTGCAAAAGTGTCAATCTGACTAATATTTTTAACCAAATTTTCTATGTATAGGTTAAATAAAATAGATGCCAACAAACAACCTTGTTTAACACCAGTTTCAATAACTAATTCCCTTGAAAGTGCCCCATCCCTTCCATACCTTACTTTAATCATTTTATTCTGATGTAAGAGTTTAATGACCTGCAAAATCTGTGGATCATTATTAAGAGCTACCAAAATGTCCCATAACTTAACTCTATTCACTGTATCAAAAGCACACTTTATATCCAGAAAGCCAAATATAAGGTACCTTTTTTAAGTTTAACATATTTGTCTACCAGAAAATTGAGTGTAAAGATCAGATCTAGGGCCACATATTCAAAACTTTGCCCCAGGGCTAAATTAGCACTGCCCAGCAGGCAAACTTAGCCCAGAGTACAAAGCAAGTCATATTCACAAGGAATAACCCAGGGCAAACAACTTCTAAATATAGCATGGGAATGAGGCTGGGCAAACTGGGCTGGGAGTCCAGGGCAAACTTAGCCCTGGAATAAGATGGCTATGAATATGGCAACTAGGAAGTGTAAACCACAACAGCAACACAGTGCACAGTGATGTGAAGGTAGGTAGAGGTGAATTATGTGGCCAATGTGTGTGCCAGAAATTGCGTGGACCCAGTACAGCTGTAGGCAGCAGCGTATATGAAAGTACAGTGTGCAAAACTGTAAAATACTCCCCAGACTGTTTGCACAGTACTAACATGTTTGCTCTGGTTTAGCACAGGGCTAAAATGTTAGCCCAGTGCAACCATGTTTGCCTGGTGCTAAACTTTGCCATATTCAAAAGTGACATGCAAATGAGCCTACTTAGGTAGTCTCTGGGCAAACATCCAGATTAGCATTTCATTATGCCCTGAATTGCATGCAGTTTGCACCAGGCTAACGGCTTAGCTCTGCACTAAACCCACGCAAATGTGTTAGTGCTGTGCAGTTTGGGGAATATTATACAGTTTTGAACACTGTACTTTCACATGCGCTGCTGCCTGCCGCTGTACTGGGACAACACAGCATAGGCACACATGGTGGTGGTGCGTGCACAGCAGACACTACAGTAGCAAGGGGGCCAGTACTGTGTGGACACAGCAATACCCATGGTGTGTAGGCCAGTGATGATGACTGCACTATACACAATGAGAGGCCCAACCTGCAGGTGTTTACTGACAGTGGACATTACTGTTATGCTGTTGCATGACCCACAGATGTTGCATCTCTGGCATGGGATGCTCACAGTGACATATACATGCCTGGCTTTGTGTGCTGTGGCAGTTGTACAGCTGTTCGGTATGTGGCTGGAGGGGCATATATTATCAGAAAGGCACACTGGTGTTGGGGTATTCCCAATACCGGCCCATGTACACTGAATGATGTGTCCCAGCCTTGTGGCCACACCTGGTCTGTGGCATAGTCTGGCCACCCATACACTCTCCCCTCAACATCCTCCATGCCCACAGTGCTGCATGTGTGTGCTGGCATCTGTTGGTGTCCACAGAAGGTGGTCTGCAGGTGTGCACTGTATGGCCACAGTGCCATGCTGCCCACTGGTGGCAGGGTCACCACTTACTGCCTGGTATGGCTGAGACTGGTGGCAGATGATGGCATCATTGTGATGCCATCACTTAGCAGCATGTTTCCTCTATGTTTGGCTTTGTCTATGAGTCATATTATTTGTTAGGGTCATGCAAAGCCACACAAAAGCTGCACAAACACTGCACAAAGCCAACGTTTCATGCAAAGCTGATTTCCCAGAGTTAAGGCAAGCTTTTCCTGGATGGTAATGTGCACTGCTCTAAGTGTCACGCTAAGTCATGCAAAACCACTTTGCGCTGCACTAGTTGCTGAATATAGCATTGTGCCTGTATTCATGTCAGTTTGCCCCTTGCATACATTATGATTTTGCCCGGAGCTGATGCAGTTTGCCCACACTATTTGGCCTTTTGAATATAGCAGACCCGCGCTAAACCTGTGCAAATGGATTTTGCCCGGTGCAAAGTTTTGAATATCTGGCCCCTAGAGTGCTATGCCCTTTTTATAAATCCCCCATGGAATTTGAAAAGCAGATTATCTTATTCGACCCAGACCAACAACCTGTTTAAAATTAATCTCGAGAAATGTTTTTGTAAAACAGGTAAAAGTATAATAGGGCTGTAACATTTGGGGTCTCGCTTATCTCCCTTTTTAAACAGGGAGGCAATAATCTCTTTATTCCAATTTTGGGGAAGAATCAGGTATTTACATATTATTGAAAAAACTGGAGTACAAACCAAGGCCCAATAATCTGGATTACTTAAGAAAATTTCTGCAGGAAGTCCGTCAGCCCCTGCTGCTTTATTTCCTTTTTGTGCTAAAATTGCAGCTTTTACAGAACTTCATTTAATGAAAAAATAAACACACTATCTCTTACATCCTTTGGAAACATCCCACGATCAAGATCTAATGTAATATTCTGATTTCAATTTGTTTTACAAGTCAGACTAAAATGCGATACCCACATTTGCTCACTTATCATACCGGGTATGTTATAAGTAATATTATCATCACTATACCCAAATGCAAACATATTCCAAAAGGACTTTGTGTCATTTGTCAATATATGCTCCTGAAGCTCTCCCCACAGATCATCCTTATATCTTCTTTTTTTATAATCCAGCACTTTCCTATATTCTAATTTCATGTATTTAAAGGCATTCAAAATTTAAAATGATGGAGTCTTAACCCTCAATTTCCCTACTTTTTTAATTTCATTCCTCATCATATGACAGTCTATATCAAACCATGGTTTTTGTTGACCCAGAACAATTTGCCTTTTAGATTTTTGCCTTCTGCCAAGTTTGAATGAAATAAAAGCTATTAACTCATTAAGATTTTTAACCTGAGAATCCACTCCCAAATTGACTATTGTTCCAAGTTGTATTCATGTTTGTCAGTAACTGATCTGATAAAATAATACCATCTAATACTTCTTTTGAATAGAAATCCCATTAGATTGTTTCCCATACTTGATGCACATGTGCGAATTCAGATTCTCTATCTAATACGTGTTTATTAAAGCCTAAAGCTAAAGTGCACATAATGGGAAAATGATCACTATCCCATGACTTAATTACCTTAAATTGACTAACTAATGGAAAATCCTGAGCTTCTACCACAAAAAGATCCAAAACCCCTCCTCCTTCTTTTACTGTTGGAAATGTAATTTTCCCTTCCCAATCCCCCGTTGTCCTACCATTCAAAATTCTACAATTATATTTCCCAAAAAATTGTAAAATAATTTTTCCTTGTTTAGAAATTTCTTTATCTTGAGGTTGTCTCACAGGGATATTTAGTGAATCATCGATACACCATTCATTTGTTTGTTCCACAATTAGATTGCCTAAATGGGCACTGAAATCCCCTGCTAAAAAGTGTTTTATCCCTGGGAACCTTGATTTTAAGGACTCAGTACTACTTCCTACCATCTCAGTAATCTTAGTATAGTCTATTGCTGTTAATCCTTAGAATATATATATATATATATATATATATATATATATATATATATATATATATATATATTTATACAATACTTGTTTTAGGATAAATGACTGTATAAAAAGTAATATCTCTGCTCCCCTGTGAAGATATCATTGTTATCTCAATGTTCCTATACGTCATGCTGTTATCTCCACACTCCTATACGTCATACTGAAACTGCCATTCTCACAGTCACAACTTTCACTTTTGTTCTCCAGTGTAGCGTGACCGAGCGCTATTAGTACTGCTAATCTGCTGCCATACATTTAAAATAATGTCCAATCTCTCTAAATAGTAACACAATTTGTATATCAACACTTATCTGGTTGACCCTGCCGCTCTGCTCTTAGGTAGTAAGACTTTCACTTTCCTGCCGTATTTGTTTAGCTAAATGCTGCTTTAAAACACTTATCTGGTTGATCCTGCTACATTGCGCTTCAGCAAGCATAACAAGAGTTTCACTTTCCCCCAGAGTTTCACTTTCCCCCAGAAATGTAGCGTGACCGAGTGCTAGTAAGAGACTCCCATAACTCGCTCCCAGACCTTCGTAGTAAATCAGTCTCCATGAGGTAAGTAAGAAAAAAATGTGGACTTCTGCTCATTTTAACTGAATTTCTCCACAAAAAAGCTGCCGACTGTAGGAATGAGAGAGACGAGTCAGCAGCCTGGAAGTCAGAAGGTAGCTAGTTGTTGCTATAGCAGCACACGCCACTCTTCCTTCTGCTGCTGTGAAGCTCCTGGTCGGTCTCTACTCAGTACAGTCGGCAGCTTTTTGTGGAGAAATGCAGTTAAAATGAGAAGAAGTCCACATTTTTCTTTTACTTACCTCATGGAGACTGCTTTACTACGGCTGGGTCTGGGAGCGAAGTTATTGGAGTCTCTTACTAGCGCTTCGTCACGCATACATTTCTGGGGGAAATGAAACTCTTATTATGCTTGGTGAAGAATGTAGCAGGATGAACCAGATAACTGTTTTTAAAGCAGTATTTAGCTAAACAAATATGGCAGGATCAAGTTAACATTTTTTTTAATGAAACATGTCATCAGTTCTCTTGATGGGGAATAATTCAGGAATACAGTGAAATTATCAATATGGCTACTAGTGGGCTAACAAAACTCTGAAGGACAGGATCAACCAGTCACATCTTAAATCCTTATTTAAATGATTATTTATGTAAAAATAATGGCAGGATCAACCAGATAAATTTATTTACAACTACAAAAATCCACCAAATACTTTTTTTCCAAAACACATACTGTAGCTCATCGTTTGTGTTGGAGCCTCTTGGAGGGGGTATTGAGAACTTTGTTTGAAGAGATTCTATCACATGTGGCCCAAAACACATATTGTATAAACAGAACATGACATGGCCCGACTGAAGATATCATATTTATCTTCACTCGAGACCAATGACATCAAGATATCTCACTCATGGCTTCGCCACTCATGAGATATCATGATATCATTGGCCTCTCGTGAATAAATATGATATCTTCAGTCTATATATATATTATATATATATATATATATATATATATATTTATTAAAATAAGCCCACCTAATATTATTATTCATAATCACAATATACATATAGAACTCATTATATGCGCTTACTTCAGTAGTATGAAAATCCAAATTGGAACTAATACAAATAGCTAATCCTCCCTTGTAACAGCCTTAAGATTTTACTTTATAAGCTGGAGAAAGCCAGACAGTATAGCCATGGAGCAGCTGTTCATCTATATTTTATAACCAGGTTTCTTGGACAGGTAAAATTGTAAAAGATCTCAACCATAGATATCACTGTTTGTCCATTAATTTACCCCATTAACTTTCACTGTCGGGCAATACTTTCAGGCATCCCTTATTTCAGGATACTGAAGCCTGGTCCATAAGTGTCAAATACCCTCAGCTTTGGTATCCTGATCGGATACCTTGGGAAATGTGTCTATTAGATCTTTTTGACTGTTTAATCTGTGCTACTTAAAGAATGCTGCTTTATTTATTAATTACCCCCTTCCCTTTTTGAGTAATAGTGCATGCTTCATTCCTATGTTTCAGGTTTTTTCATAAGTTTGTGTGTCCCTCTTTGGTTCTATGTTTAAGTAATAATGCCCGACAGAGTGTGTGTCATGCTGGAATAATGTCACGCCTCAGGTGGTTTGGTACAAGGCCACAGGCCAAGTCTGTCCAACAAATGAGGTGTGATCTTATTCCAAACGACACACACCCTGGAGGGCGTTATTGCTATTATACAGTGTCTCATTGTTATATATAAAATAAAAAAATAATTTTAAAGAATGTTTTTTAGTGTGGAAAAATATTTTTGTTTCTTAAGAGGAGATGCAAAAAAAGAGGTCATCTAGCTCATAATGTAGCTCATCTACAGGTTCACAGTGAGGCTGAGACTGGACCCGTGATGTTGTGCTGGGATAACATTACGGGTCCAGCTCAAGACTGACCAATCAGAAGCAAACATTCTCTCTTGCCATTGTATAATTTTTTTTCTCTATCAAATGGATCATGCAGCTTTGTAATTAATTTTCATTTTCAGATGGCCACCGTTTTTGACATCCATGTTACGTTGTGCTGTATGAATGCTTGTGGGTAGGGGCATCTGCATTGTTTTTAGCAATGGGAGTTTGTGAGTCATAGGTTTGTCTACTAGGTTTTGAGGGTTGCTTCTCACCCAGGGTCTGGGCCAGCCAGTGATGGAGAGATAAGGGGAGACCCTCCGATGGGCTGGAATGGCCGTACCAGACCCTCATGTATCAAGTGAGCCTGCTGTCCTCCAGGTCGATGGAGGCTGGCTGCTGGATGCCCCAGCCAGTTTGCTGCACAAGGCATATAAACACACAGAATAAAAAAATAAATAAATGAAGTGTATTATCTACTTCTCACCCAGGTGCTGACAATGGAGTGGGAGGGCATTGGTGGTATTTGGCCATTGGCTCTTGGGGTCCCACTCCTAGTGCTGCTTTTAGGGTATGGGTTTTTGTTAATTTGGTTGATCTTGCAGCTTCAGAGGGAAAGGGGAAATCGGAGGAGGGTGGGTCATTGGGTGAATTTACTGTTACGCATATTGGTTAAGCTGTTACAATTTCATATTTCTACTAGCACTGTAATTTTTGCATCTTCCCGACCTATATTTGTTGCAGAATCAAGAAAATGTTTGCTTAATATTTTATGGTTTTGTTGGGAGATGCTTGTCTTTTTTGTTCCTGAGTTATTAATGATTACGTGGCCGCACCGGTTTTTTTTTTTTACTTTACTTACTGGGGAGCCCTCTTTTTGACTGCTTCTTTATTTTGTCTATGATATTACTTTTTGTTTAGCATGAAAGTGACTAGCCTCAAGATTATGACTTGGAAAATTCAGTGTATAAATCATCCTATTAAACAGAAAAAAAGTCTTGGCGTATTTGTGTTCTTGTAAATGTGACATTGCCCTCTTGCAAGAAACCCATCTCAAACCAGAGGCTGATAAACTTGCAGGGAGGTGGGTTGGATGGGCATTCTTTATTTCTTTTTTCTCTAAGAGGCATGGCATTTCTATATTGCTGAAGAGGGGTTGCCCTTTTCAGGTGGATAGTGTTTTCTCAGATAAAGAAGGGTGTTGGATCATGCTTGCAGGGATGGTAAAGGGGCCTGTATTCTTTTAATGAATATATATGCACTGAATGAGTATACGTCAGTTATTCTCAGATTGCACAAAATATATTGAAATGTATCGACCTAGCCAGCCCAGTTGCACTGAGGGTTGAGGCACTGGACAACACACCCTGCACCACACCAGTGACCTGGGTTTGGGAACGGACTCAAGCAGTCGGGTGTTGGCAGGGGAGAGGGTGGATCAAGCATCCCAGGACTGCTCTCCTCCCTCTGGGGTAGATCTGGGGGATTCATCACACTTGAGTGGCCCCTGGTGATGACTGGGGGTGGCACAGACATGGCACCAACAATGGGGTGGTGCACAGCAAGAAGCCCACATATCTGTTGTGTGTCATTGCACTGCTGGTTCCAAGGGGACCTCACTGGAGGCAAGGCTGGGTGGGACCATGCAGCTTAATGGCTGTGCCTCCGCTGACCTGGAAGCCTGTTGTGGAATTGTATCGGGGGGTCTGGGCCAGCCGGTGATGGAGATGTAAGGGGGAGACCCTCTGATGGGCTAGAATGGCTGTGCCAGACTCTCACATATCAAGTGAGCCTGCTGTCCTCCTGGTCGGTGGGAGCCAGCAGCTGGATGCCCTTTCCAGTATGCTGCAGAAGGTGTATAAACACATAGAATAAAAAAAAATGAGGTGTATTGACTTATAATGTCAATTATTATTGGGGGAATTACAACTTGGCTATTGATCCATTACTGGATTGATCC
The DNA here is from genome assembly GCA_016271365.2 of Neoceratodus forsteri. Taxonomy (NCBI): domain Eukaryota; kingdom Metazoa; phylum Chordata; order Ceratodontiformes; family Ceratodontidae; genus Neoceratodus; species Neoceratodus forsteri. Next base: position 1,791,781,636 of record CM057456.1, read on the forward strand.
CCTCCTGAGCTGGGAACCCCCACACATTCCCATTCAAGGTAGGTTATAATGCAACTGTGTCTGATGTGCCTGGGTTATGATCCCTATCATCCCATATGCATCTTACACTCTATTTCTGGTCTATTGTACTGTGATACTGCTATTTTGCACTAACATGTTGATTCAGGCACCCATCATATAAACATGAGTGTCAGGAATGTGTTTTACTGCTAATATTTGCTAATGTTTACATACTTTTAAAGGACTAGATCATGCATGATTATTATACCTCACTATAATGCATTATGTTTGCCTTTTACACATATTCCATATATAATCTACCTAATTTCTGATATGATGACTCTGAGGGATCATCAGTGATTACTTTATACACTATGGGCAGGATTCACAAAGACTGCCAAAAATCCTGCAGCTGCAGGGAAAAGGCCTGCAGCACCGTGGAAATGCAGTTGCATGATATTCTGAAAGAAAACTTGCACAGGTGCAAAATTCCACAAAAATCCCCACAGTTGTGGAAATTCAGCAGCTTTGGAAATTGAGCAAGTGCTGAAAATCTGCAACTGTGGATCTGCAGCTGTGGAAATGGCTTAGGAGGCACAGCAACAGTGAACCTAATTATCTGGAGCAGCAGACTTTAACAGTGCTGCCATAGCACATAGCTGAAAGCACCCACAGAGAGACCAGCAATCAGTCCCTCAACTGAGACCACTGCAGCACCACAGGTACCAGCAATACCATGGCACTACAGTGGCTGTCTGTCACTGCTGGTCATCCCTCCCTGGAATGTTTCTGTTGCCTGCAGGAGTAGAACTCAATGCAGGCTGTTCAGGCTCTACTGCCTGCCGGGCTCCTTCATGTACTGCACTGGGTCTGGTGGTTGTTGTTTGTTGCCATTCAATGGCAATGTGTGCTAATGTCGCTGTAACTTCAGCCACTGATATACCCACTGGGATGTTATTACCTGTGCCTGACCTCCACAATATATGCTTTCAATTCTTGGGGCATTACTGCTGTTTGCTGATGGAGAGTTACGTCTCACTCCAATGTGTGTAACATTTTTTCCTCAACTGTGGAAAAAACCTGGCTAAGAATAGCCTTTTAGGGGATGTGCCATTCTTATCAATCACCTTTTTCCTCAGAAACTCCCATGACTGCACTTTTTCCTACAGTTTGTAGTGTACTTTTTCTGCAGTTACACAGGTTTTGTGAATAGCAGTCAGAGCAATTTCCCCTTTTTTCCATTAGCTCTGGAAGTTTGGTGGACATAGGGAAGTGTTGCACCTTCAGAAAGCTTTGTGAATCCTGCCATATATAGATAGAAAGATAGATAGACTGACAGACAGACAGATATATATTCTCATATAATCATATTTAGTTGTGGCCAGTCAGCACTTTTCTTTGTCTAAGCAAGCTGAGAGACAGAAAACCTTTCTTATGTCTTATATTATACACAGGCAAGAAATGCCATGTGTAGTTTGAACCCATCAGCATTTCTTTCGTCCAAGCTATAATGCTAACCGAAGCATATTCTTTGTCTCATATTATACTCATTAATAATTCTGTCTCCTAAGTCATCATCCAATGGAGAATGACTTAGGACCAATTCATATTGTTTCTTATATCCATAACTATGAGGTAATCTCTGTTGCTATACTGTTATCTGTAGTATATAGCCTTCTGTATCCTAGCTCCAGATGGGAAGAGAACAAGATCTGGGAGAACCTGAGATACTAGAAATTCTGGAGATTATGTGCACTCTTCAGGAGAGTGATGAGATACCCATCTCCCTTGTGATTTTCTCTGTTGCATGCTTGGTGTAAGTAGTATACTAAAGCTCTATCATTACTACTGCTTGTTTACAAATGTTTATTGGCAGACTCCTAAGATATAAGAATCTGTATTATTAGTATTATTATAATTTACTGTACAACTAAGATTATTTGGGCAACATGTGGAGAGTTTAACTTATTAGACTGTTGGAGAGTATATCACCCTGATTTTGAAGATTATAATTTTAGGTCTCAAAGGTTCAAAACATGTAGCGTACTGGACTTTATTCTTTGTAGCACCTCAATGCCCTTTGATATTCTTGATGTTAATACTGACTCTATTATTATTTCTGATCTTGCCCAGGTAGACACGGTGTGGGTGCCGAAGGGCAGTACTGTTAAATCACCTTGATGGCGGTTATATCCAGCCTTGTTTTATGAGGAAGAATTTAAACCTTGAATATCCTCTGAGATAGAATTTTATTTTATGTCTAATTCTTCCCTGGACATATCTAATTTTGGTTTTATGTAACAATAGTGACTCCTAATGAATGCCGACCACAAAGAGCTAGACGAGAACTGACTGACAAAGGGAAATAGATAGTACAGCGATCGTCGCAAATAGCGATGATCACTTACTTCATCTCAGAAACAGAAAACATACAAATTTTTATGTGTGGGGCTATGCCTCCTGTACCCCCCAATTGCAGGGCACATGTCCCCCCTACCACCTGAATAAAAATAATCAACTCCATGAGGGGGGCACAGACTTAGAAAAAACCTAAAGATTTGAAAAACTAAAATACTTTCTTCCTAGCCAGTAGACCCGAACCCAGGTTGCTTGCTTCAGGGGTGGTAGCACATACCACCATGCTACACAACAAGCTCAGCAGTGCTCACCCAATCATCATGCTATATCCTGCTCTAGTGAGTGTAGCTCTCTGCTACATTTGATCTGCAGGATATAGCAACTTCCTTCACCCCTTGCTCTACTACCAAGAATTATTATTTTGTCCCTTATATTGAGTCACTCAATAATAGGCCCTCATATATGGTGTTGCACTGATTTCACCTATGGGAAGCTTTTGAAGCCTTTATCAGAGGCTGAATCATTCTGTTTCTCGCTTGGGTAAATAAGCAGAGGCAATAGGAAGTTGAGGACCTTACTAACCAAATGAAACAGCTGGAGAAAGCTATTTATCAAGCCCCCACAAGCCACAAGACTCTCAGATTCAAAAAATAGCAGCATTTAAAGGACAAACACACCCTCATATCTTATAAATGTTATTTGTTTCCATGTCAGTAGGCAACTCTCTTCATGTAGCTGTTAAGGATATATGCAAATGCTTTAGTCTGTTTTTGCAGTTCACACTAGGCCCTACGACTGCCCTCCATTTTGTGGCTGTTAAAATCTCATTGTCCCTGAGAGTTGCATTGGCATATGAGAACATGATGTGTAATCACCAAGTAAACTCCCCAGCATGCCCACCTGCTTGATTAGTCTTAAAAGAAACAAGCTGCAAAAAGGTGTGAAACACCACATTTACCTTCAGTGAGCTTTGCAAACAATCTGAGTTATAATGCAGATTTTTTTCCTTTTAAACTTCATTCAGTTTATGAGTTTCCATAGAGTTTTTGCAGAGTACTTGTTCTTTGAGCATATAGATACATGGTATAAATGGATGATCTGATATCATGTTCTTATATGCTAATGCAGCTGTCAGGGACAGTGCAATTTTATCAACCATGAAATGGAGACTCCCAGGGCAGTCACGGGGCCTAGTATGAAATGTAAAAACAGACTAAAGCATTTGCATAAATCCTTAACAGCTACATGGAAAAGATTTGTCTTTTGACAAGGAAACAAATAACATTTAGAAGATATGAGGGTGTAGTTTTCCTTTAAGTATCACTTACACACTATTTATAACAAGAAGGTAAACAGAGCATTATTCTTCCTGTAACAATCTTACTTGGAATCTGGTGATAAGGCCAGAAAGCTTCTGGTCTATTGGCTTCAATGTAAGACGATGGAAACACACATCTCTCATTTAAAGACTCATTTAAAAACTGAGGACGGCAACAGGATAACAGATCTGGTTAAAATTTGTCAATCGTTTAAGATTTTTCAGTATTCTATTTATCAATCTTTGTTCCCTCAAATATTTAAAGCCCATGACTCATTTTTTGCTCATCTATTGCTTTTCTGTGTTTCCCCTGAGTTGTGCTAAGTTTTGCAGGCAGATATTATGTTATCAAAAATTACTGCAGCGGTTCATGGGTTAGTGGCTGGTAAGGCCTTCATCCAGGGAAGCCTTAGTATGGACTTTTACAAGGCATTTGTTTCAGAACTTACTCCTAGATTTCTGGATTTATTTTGATCCATACCGACCACGGGCACAATACCTCCCACTTTAAAAGATGCCACTATTGTTGTGCTACTGAAGCCTCATAAGGATTCCACTAAGTGCTCTAACTATGGACCCATTTCACTTATAAATATTGACTGTAAAATATTAACAAAATTGTTGGCCACCCATCTGGAGATGGTGTTACCACATTTAATTCACAAATTGCAATCTGGCTTCATGAAGGGGAGACAGGACAGCAATAACATTAGGGTCGTTATTGATTTGATCCAGACAGCAACTTGGAGTCCGGACATGGCTGCTTTGGTTGCAATCGATCCCAAAAACATGTTTGATTCTGTTGAATGGCCATATTTATTTTAAATGCGTTCAGCAGTAGTGATTGGACCTGATTTCCAGTCTTGTATAAAATTTCTGTATTCTGTCATGAAGGCTAGGGTGTTAGCCAACAGCATTTTATTCGACTCTTTTTCATTATTCCGGGGGACATGACAGGGTTGCCGTCTGAGCCCTTTACTATTTTTACTAGCTTTGAAACTCTATAAGTGGCTCTTAAGCAACATCCTGACATTTATGGTGTTAAGGTCGGGGATGAGGCATTCACTTCACTCGTTTATGCAGATGATCTCCTGCTTAATCTATCTCGGGTTGAATCTTCACTACCTAAGGTTTGAGAACTTATTGATTCCTTTGGTTTGATTTCAGGATTTTGAGTTAACTGGACCAAGACCAAAGTATTACCCCTGTATGGTGGTGACCCCTATTGGGCCCATCTTGGTAATAAACATATTAAGTGATCACCAGGTGGTATTAGATATTTGGGGATGCATATTTTGAGTAAGCCTTCTGATATGTGTTAGGTGACTATTCAGGCATTATTGGACTCGATTAGGGTTGACTTTTTTTTGTGAACTTTGTTTCACTATGATCACCAGTGATGGGGCATCTCCCTGGCTGGGTTCACTCAGCCACTCCTCTACCACCCACCAGAACCCCTCCCCTGAGGGAAAAATTGGGTGCTGGGTCCCCTCTCTCCAGCAGACACCATAAGAGAGAGTCAAGTCAGGACTGGGGCCTACATTGGGCATGTGAGAGTGGCCCTGGAGCATCCACCATTGCCTCCCCACTAACTGGGTTTTTTTGTCCTTGGGTTATTTTCTCCCTGAGGTGCCCAGCATGCAATGATTCTTGTGCAGAGGATGTACCTCCGCTGATGTCCGCCAGTGCCTCCCCTTGAAGCACGCTCCTTGCGGTACCCTCAGTCTCCACCAGGAGCCACTGCAGAGTGATAAATCCCCGCAGGCCCACCCCAGGAAGAGGAAAGTAGTCCAGTAGTCCTCCAGATGCTCAATCCTCTCCTCTCCTTTCCCTGATGACCCCTGACAACCAGAATCCTCTCCTAAACCTTGGTTGCCAGCTTGGTTCAAGGTGTGGCATCCAGCACCTCAACCCTCAGCGCCACAGGGACAGACAGGGTTGAGATGTTTAAGTGGGAAAAGCTTAATTTGACCATCCCGAGCAAGACTGACACAATCAAATTGATGGCATTCCCCAAACTATTTTCCTATTTAAGTAATTTGCCTATACCACTGGCTTCTAGCTGGTGGACCAAGATCGATAGGTTACTATTCAATTTTATTTGCAAGACAGAGTTCCCCATTTCAGTAGGAAGACTCTCAGAGTGTCAGTAACACAGGATGGGTGGAAGTTGTCCTGGCCCTGGGTGTATCATGTGTGAATTGGTATTAGGCAGACCTTTCACTGGTTAAATGCTCTACATGGTTCTGTACCTTTCTGGGTGTATATAGAACAGCTGGTTTGGGGAGTTACCCCACTAGCAGTTGCTTTAAGGGATTGTTCAGTAGCTCTGATTGTTTTACATTACCTATGGTGTTCACTAGACAAAACTGGAGAACATTTATAAAACTGTTTCACTGGTCTTTTGATTACTTTGGTCCATAGAAACCCATCTGGGACAACCTCAAAATACAGATAGAGGCATCTCCAGGGCCTCTGGGGAGGTTTTGACAGTGGCCAATTTAGTGGCTCCTGCCTCGGGAGCCCTAAAATCCTTTTAACAACTTCAAAACAAGTACAGATTACCTCCCCAGGATTTATGGAGACATACTCAGTTGAGGCACCCTCTGTTGTTGAGAATATTGAAAGATCACCCCCCTTTTGTACACAGACTTTATCAGGAAGTTACTTGCTTGGATCAAGTTACCCAGGGGGCATATGGGAGTGATCTATAAATACTTTATTACACTTTTTCACTCAAACTGAGAGGCACACTGGTAAAATGGATTTTAGATTTACAAGAACCATTTGATTCTGACTGTTGGGCTACCTGTTGGAAAGAGACACAGAGCCTCTCCAGGTCCAAAGTTACAACTTATTCAAACAAAGGTGGTGTGCCAATGGTATTGGACCTCAGTTAGACTTGTTCAAATGTGTTTATCATCATCTGCCTTATGATGGAGGTGTAAGACTGAGACTAAGACTTTATTTCATATACTATGGGCATGTCCTGTTGTTAAGACTTGGTTATTGTCTATTATTAGTGTAACAGAAAAAAAGCTAAGCTTCTCATTGCCACACTTCCTCTGGTTTTGGTTAGAAGGAGAGTCTGGTTTGTTAGACTTAGATTCTTTATGTTACAAATCTATGTTGTTCACTGTGGCCTTGCAAGCCAAAAGGTTACTTCTATTGAACTGGGGGACCACTAATCTACCCTCTGTACCCCAGTGGAAACAAGCCATTCCCAAAGATGTTTCTTTTCTTCAAGTTCAGTTTTGGTGTACAGTAGTTATGCCCTTGTCACATTTCACGAGCTGGGGTCACTCTGGCTTACTCAAAATGGGGTAATGAACTAATTAGAGGTCTGATTTATCTATAACATTTTATGGTCGTAAGCTCCCTGTATGTGTTGTGTTTTTCTTTTTTGCATTATTATAAGAATTGTTAAAGTCAGTGACTGGTTGGATGGATGAGGTGGGGAATGTACATTTCTGAGATGTGCGCTATATATTTTATATACTGAAGTAATCTTGCAATCCTGTCGGTGAACTACAGTACATTGCATGTTCTCTTGTCGGAATTGAATTGATTCTCTTTAAAACTTTAATAAGTCATTCTTATACAAAAGAAAAATACTCCACTGAGTCTTTTAAAATGTATCTGACTCTCCCCGGCTAATCACATAATTGCTGTTTGTGAAATCCAAGTCTGTCATGGTGAGTAGTATGATACCATGAACAATGGCCCCCATGCACCAATGGGTGGGTAATACATGCTGGAGGTGCTTTACCCACCCATGAAGCTCCACACCTGCCAACAGGTGTGCACTGGTGGGCATTCATGACTGCTGTCCATGGCCCTGCCCCCCCCGGTGTGCAAGTCTGCACAGGGCATGCATGTGTTGGGTCACAGACCCAGCTGTGCATCCAATCAGGTGCCTGGCATGGGTCCAACAGTGGATCCCTTTTGCAGCAGGGGATGCATTGGCAGCACACCCTGTAGCTATCCAATGGCTGGTGGCTGTGGCTAGTGGGAGGAGGGCAATGCCACTGGCCCTCCAATGGCACCAAAGCAGTGCAGAGGGATGGGGCATATGTTGGGTGGTGAAACAGTACCACTGGAAGTGAGGGGATTGGCATGTGGTGCCATTGGGGAAACATCCATGTGCCAGTGCCCCTGTGAGGGCTTTGGGTTGGGGAGGTCAGTCGCACACAATACTGTGTACTGGGCATGTGGGTGGCACTGGGTGGCCATTTGCTGTGGCCCCAGTGGGTCAGTGGGCTGTTCACCCTGTCCTGAAGTGTGTCCTGGGGTGAGTGCAGAGAACATAGGTGGTTTATAGCAGGGTTCTTCCCAGTGTAACCTTCAACCCTATGCACTCCTGTGCACCCCCGCAGCCATCACTACCTGCCTTTGCGCATGGCGCTTAGTGCTAATATGCCCCCCACACATTGTGGACCATGGACATGGAGATTGGGTGCATTCTGTCTGCATGCCCCCCTTTGTGCATTCCACAAAGAGGGCGCAATGGGTGCAGAGTGGCTTCAGGCCCCAGATATGTGTGCTTAGCCACTCCACTCCATTGGGCGCATAGAGCCCATTGACACTGTGTGGTTAACAATGGAGAGGCAAATATTTTCTATGCAGTCTTTATAGATTGACTACCAAGGTGTTCTGTAAATCTTGAAAAAGAAGAATGAAAAAGAAAAAAAAGGTATTCTCTACTAAATTGTAGCAGCTGTAACATGTTATTTATAAAACCAAAAGTGCAGAGTTTCTCTTTAAAGTCACAATTTTTGAAGCAGATTTGTGTTTAAGCCCTTAGAACTCATTATATCTGCAATAAGAATCTGTGGCAATATTATGATTAGAAGTGCCCCACCCCGGACACTCTTCCTATCTCTGGTGTTGCATATTTCTCAACTAAGAACAGTCAAGATACCAATTAGATGTTTTTTATGCAGTATTAACCATTGCTTTAGCAATAAAATGACAAACTGTAGTCAGAAAGTAATAATGTGACCTACTGGAAATTGAACCCTGGCCCCAAGAATAATGCCCTGGTGCTGTCACCACTGAGCTACAGGCTGACTGAAAGGGACTGGGGTAAAACTCAATTTAATACCTGTCAGATTGCCTGGCTTAAATCTTCAGTAACTCAGCTGGGTACTTTCATTACATGCTAGAAAGTGGCTCCAGTTAGCTTCATTCCCACCCCAGACTTCTAAAGTGGGCATCACAAAAGCACATAATAAGGGCAACTTCAATATGGCAACTCAACAATGATGATGGCACAATGGCAAGAACAACAATGATGACAGCAACAGGTAATTAACGGTGACCAGCAATAATGCAGACCTTCAATAACAGCCTCCCCTCCCCATGGACAATGTGCACCTTGGAGTTAGATAAATTATGGGGGGTTTGGGGGCACAGCTCTCTGTGGGGGTTGTGGGGGGCATAGCCCGCAAGTCAATAAAGGAAGCATGAGCTGCTATCAGGTGCCAGGAGCACTACAGGGAGATGGCAATATCAGGATCTCAATGAGTGTCCAAGGTTGGTACTCTGAGAGTAGTGATTCATGACTGTTCTGAATATCCAAGAGGTCTGGCAGTTTTAATTTCAGTGCAGCTGCAGTTGGGTGTCAGTCTGCTTAAGAAGTCATTTTGACGGTTGCCATAATTTTCAGTAGCCGATTTTGTCCTCACCACTCTGGATTTGCCCTTATGACACTGATAAATACTCGCTATAATGGAACTGGAATCACCACTGTGAGCTAGGTCAGAGAGGGGCCATTCAAAGAAGCTTAGTCAGAGTAACCCTAGTCCCCTCCACTTCCACCATCATCAGCCTCTGCTTAGTTTGTGTCCTCTCAGATTGCACTCTTTTTTTTGCACATCTGGGGAAGGGAGATGAGGCTTTGCACTTAATTGGCAGCATCCTCTCTTTTGTTGCCCAGATTGGGTGAGAGGATTGTCTCTATCTAGCTATAATCACAGACTTCAGTTCTATTTACGTTTATTAGGGAATGTAACCATTGAGGCAAGCTCATTTGTAATGGGATCCCTTCTCAAAGTCTTTCCTCAGGGTTTCTTTTTTGAGATTGACACTTGAGCCGCAGTATTTTTTTTTCTTTCTTTCTTTATCTCCTCCCGGACTGGCCCAGTTCCTCCAGCCCTCCCAGCCCCATCACTCCAGCATCCACTGGTACTCACCCCTTGCTTGAGGTGCCATCTGGCCAGGTGTGGTGACTGCAGAGGGTCAGAATCAACTTGCCAGTCTATGGTGTTTTTCATCCTCCTGTTTCTTTCTCCCCAATCACAAGTGCGGGACATAGTGTGCAATGACACCAATGGCTAAGCCATGTGTGCTTCCGCACATGGAACTCTGGGCATCTGCTTCATCTCCACCCCCATCTGTGGAGTAAGTATGCCAGCTTCCAGACACCACTAGGGCCAGGCACGTACCTATCTCCAGTCTCACCCCTCCCTGGGAGAGGAGAGCTGTCCTCCAGATGCTTGGTCCTCTCCCTCACTAGCTGACCACCGGTGACCTGCTTGCATCGTAAGCACAGGTCGCCAGTGTGGCAGGAGATAAGACATCGTTGTCTCAACCCTCCAAGCTACCAGGCCAGCCCTAAGTAGCAGTATTTGATCTCTGTTTCTTCCAGATCTGAGGCTGCAAGCAATGCAGATGAGCCTCAAATATTTAAATCGTGACTTTTTAAAGGTAAAAGAAGAATACTGTATAAGCATTTAAAGACTTGGTTACATAGAAACATAGAATTTGATGGCAGATAAGGGCCACTTGGCCCACCTAGTCTGTCCATTTTTCCTACCTATTTCATGCACCACAGATCCTAAATGATCTATAGCTTGCCTTCTCTTTCCTATCGCTAGAGTTCTTTTATATCTGTCCCATGTGTTTTTGAATTCATCCACCATTTGTGCACCTACAACCTCTGCCAGGAGGCTGTTCCATGGATCCACTATTTTTGCCATGAAAAAATACTTCCTCACCTTACCTCTAAGTCTACCCCTTTCTATTTTCTTAGCATAGCCCCATGTTCTTGAACATCTTTTTTTCTGAAGGATGCTACTCTCTTACCTTATCTATACCCTGAGGTATGTGAAAGTCTCAATCATATCCCTCCTTCCTCTGCTCTCCTCCAGGGAATGAATACTGAGTTCCTTCAACCTTTCCTCATAGTGCTTTCCATGCAGACCCTATACCATCTTGGTAGCCCACTTCTGGACAGCCTCCAATTTGTCTATGTCTTTCTGGAGATGCAGTTTCCAGAACTCGGTACAATACTCCAACTGAGGTCTCACCTGTGATCTGTACAGTGACATAGTCACCTCCTTTTTTCTGCTGGTGATACCTGTTCATATGCACCCCAGTATCCCACTGATTTACCCACTGCCTTTTCACATTGTTTGGTCATATTAAGGTCATCAATTATGATAACTCCCAGGTCCCCTTCCTGCTTGGTGACCACCAGTATCTCCACTCCCACTGTTTACCCCCCTCCCTGGATTTCCATGCCCCAAGTGCATGATTTTGCATGTTGTTGTATTGAGTCTAAGCTGCCACATTTTTAACCACTCCTCCAGTGTGTTTAGGTCCTTTCTCATTTTGTCCACCCCCTCTAAAGTGTCCACTCTGTTGCAGATCTTAATGTCATCTGCAAATAGGTATACTTCCCCTTCCAGCCCCTCTGCAATGTCATTTATGAAGACATTGAAAATAAGTTGTCCCAGTCCCAACCACTGTGGCACCCCACTCCCACTGGTCACCTCCCTCTCTCTGGATTGAACAATGTTTACTATCACCATTTGTGTCCTGCCACTCAACCAATGTTTGACTCAATTTACCACCTTGAGGCCCACCACCAGGTTGTCTAGCTTATATACCTACCTTCTGTGTGGGACAGTGTTGAAGGCTTTGCTGAAATCAAGGTAGGGCACATCCACTGACACCCCCCAATCTACCTCCCTAGTGACCCAGTTAAATAAATCTATTAGAATTATTTGACAAGACATTCCATGTTATTGCATGGATTTGGAATCTACTTACCAGAGTTTAATGTTTGTTTACAGTTTTTAAATATAATTAACTGACATGGAACCTTTGTAAAAGATCCTTGGCTCAAAGGTATTGTTGTAATCCTAGACTTAAAAAAATAAAACATAAAAATAATTAAAGTATGCTTAAATAGGCAAAGTATTTGGATCCTGCTGTTAAAATTGCAAAAGAGAACTGCTTTGAGTCAACAAATATGCATTGTTGTAAAAGTTCTTTTTAACACCAGTTCACATTCTGTTACTGTTTTATCTTAGCTGGCCTTTTTCGTAAATTGAGTGTTTCTGATTTAGACTTCTGGTCAAGATCATTTTAGAGTTGTATTATGTACAGTAGTTTATGTCCTTGTTAAAGACTTAAATTGTTGGTAAAATGCATTGGTACTCTAAAATTCTGAAGTTTGTGGGGGGTGCATAAACAACATCATGGAGTTCTAAAATGGCACTGAGCAGCAGTGAGACAGGAGGTGGGATTTTGGTAGCAGTTTTGTATATCTGTTTTATTTTGTCTGCGGGGTGTTTATTCAGTCACATTGTTCAGTCTAGCATGCAAAATGATACAACTGAAAATATATCATCCTTTAATATTGATGTTTATGTTCCTAAGCAGTGTAACTTTATGGGAGTTACTTAGAAATCCTTGGGATATTCAGTAGGCTACTTCTTTTCTAAGCAGAAGTGTGACTGTCATGGTAGACAGGTTGGACTGAGGGACATGGCTCTTTGCTATTTTTAATATTACTGGCTGGTGACGTAGAACTCAACCCAGGGCCTGTTCACAATGACTTTGCTGGTGCAGAGTATTTTAAATGCAACATGTCTGGACTGAGAATTATGCATATTAATGTTCAGAGTTTGTTACCTAAGTTATATGAGGTGGAGGCTTGGGTTGGATTGTCTGTACCTGACATTTTGGCCATGAGCGAAATGTGGCTCACAACGAGTGTTTACAATGATGCTATACATCTCCCTGGTTATAAATCTTATAGAAGGGATAGAACTATGGGGAGAGATGGAGGAATTATGTTCTATGTGAAGAATTACTTATCAGTTTCTGAAAAGTGTTTATTTAAGGAAATCATGCTTTGTGGTGAATGTCTGGTGTTACAGGTTTCTTTGGGTCATGTCAAATTGTTGACTATTTGTTATGTTTACATTCCTCCAAACACTAGAAATGAAGGATTAACTGAATTTATAGAAACATTAGATTATAAAGCAGTTGGTGAAATTGTGGTAGTGAGAGATTTCAATTCTAATTGGGCGGGTTTTGATGCATTAAAGCTGGGTGCAATGTTGGACCCTCTTGGATTGCAGCAATTAATCACCTTACCTACTGGATTAAATCTAAAAAGTAACAGACACACTGTTATTGACTGGATTTTGTCTAAGCCAAATCATATGTTGGGGAGGCAGTATAGCGCAGTGGTCTAAGGCTCTGAGCTGCAAATCTGGTGATATCCAGCAGACCAGACCTGGGTTTGAATCCCACAGCTTCCACTTGCATACTGTGTGACCTTGAGCAAATCACTTAACCTCCTCGCGCTCCCAGGTCGCTCCTGTAAAAAAGCTCCAAGCTTAGTGTGCTATACCTGGTTAAACAACTAAGTAAAATAAATAAATATGTTGAAATGTGGCATCACAGCAGGTTCTATCAGTGTTCATAGCCCAATTTTTTATTAATGGCTTCATAAGGGCCCTAAGAAACCTGAACCTGTAATTGTGATCACCAGAAATGTCCATAATTATGACAAGCATTTGTTTTATGAGAAATTAAGAGTAGATTGGTCATTCTTGCATTTAATTCCTGACATTAATAATGTCTTGGCTTTTTTCATTCACAAATTCACTGCTGTGTTGGATACAGTAGCACCATTTGTCAGAAGACGACAACCTGGGAAAAAAGCTGAGTGACTTAATGCCTCTTTATTTAAGTTAATGCATAATAGGAATAAAGCTTGGAAACATTATAACTTGGTACTATAAATGCTCTGCAGGAATACTGATGTTTAAGAAATAAGTGCAAGGCTCAGATTAAATCAGCAAAAATGAGATTTCTGAAACAAAAACAAACTGATTGGTTATTGGACAGTAAACAATTTTGGTCAACGATTAAGAATTTAATTAATCCCACAGTTAACTCTGAAACATTCATGATATTAGATACTGATTTGGTCTCTTCACCTCAAGTGATTGCACATAAATTTAACAGAAGGTTTAGTGATTTGGATAAATATTTTATGTCTACTTCTGACTTTCGTATTGCTCTTGTTCCTGTCAATAATAGTAAACCTAATTTTTACTTAAAGGTTACTTCCCCTAAAGAGCTTTATAAACTTTTGATTCAACTCAAGCCTGTTAGTTCTGCTGGCTAAGATGGTTTGTCTCCCTAACTTGTTATGTGATGCAGCGAGTGTCATGGCCCAACCTGTTGCCGTGCTGATTAATCTTTCTTTTATGATCGTTGAGGTTCCTGATGTGTGGAAGAACTCCCTAGTGGTTCCAGTGCACAAATCTGGTTCACTAAGTGACTTTGGCAGTTATAGACCGATTTCAATTTTTTCAGCTCTTGCCAAGGTACAAGACAGGATTGTTTGTAACCAACTGGTAGCACACATTGATAGCTATGACTTACTTTCAAGATGTCAGCATGGCTTTAGGAGGGGTCACAGGATGAAGACTGCCTTGATAAAGTTCATGAACATGGTCCTAGAAGGAATGGAGAGTGGGTATTTAACTGGGGCCGTGTTCATGGACTTGACCAAGGCATTCAATTTGGTTAATCACAAATTCTTATTGATAGGTTAAAGATGTTGGGCATAGGGTCTTCTGCTGTAATATGGTTCACTGATTACTTGCATAATAGATTCCAGATGGTCAGATATCAGGGGGCACTTTCTGAAAGGGCTTCTGTTAAGTATGGAGTCCCTCAGGGCTCCATACTGGGCCCTATCCCTTTTTCATTATATTTTGATGGGATCTCAGATGTCTTGGATAAGGTTTCTTTGACTATATGCAGACAATGCTGTAGTTTATGCTTATGGTAAAAATATCAGTGAATTGAATGCAACTTTGACAGAGGAAATGGGTAATTTTCATCATTGGTTTATTGGAAGAAAGTTGGTGTTAAATGCCACAAAAACAATGGTATTTGGAACCCCCTTCTAAATTGAAATCACTTGGTTCTAACCTTCAGATTAAGACATTAGATGGTACTATTCTTGAAAATATAGATACATTTAGATATGTGCACCTTATTTTAGATCCTACATTGAATTTTGAAGCTCCATCTAAAATTCAAGGTAAATTGTGAATGTTATATAGGTTGAGGTCTTATTTGTTAGATGAAACTAGGCTGGCCATAGTTAACCAGTGTTTTTTTCCAGTCTTAACATATGCTTCCTTAGTTACAGATACTGTATCTGCAAGTTTCTTACGTAAAAAGTCTTCTGTGTTACAAACATTAGGTAAATTTGTTTTGGCTAAACCTAGCCAAACTCATCATTGTATAATATTTGAAAAAATGGGTTGGTTATCACCCAATCTATATTCTGTTTTTGCTATGGCAGAATTTGCATATAAAATTCATCAGACTGGCATTCCTGTTGGTCTTTGGGCCTATTTACAGTACTTTGATCAGGGTAGCTCCTCGAGATATATGACAGGATCAGGTTATGCTGAAGCTTCCTTTTAGAAAAACTAAATGTGGGCAGAGGGCTTTTTCTTGTAGTGGTCCTAAAATATGGAATAGTTTGCCATTAACTATTAAGAACTTGTCTACCTATGGGCTATTTGCAAATGCTTTGTTTCAATATTTGTTGCCTACTATATCTCGCATTTGTTTTGATTCTCTGAATCTGCAGCAGAGTAACTGTAATTAGTTGTCATTGTATTAATTCATGATTGTGTCTAACTATATGCATTAGTATTGGATATTTTTTTTAAGAATTATTTTTTTTATTTTTGACATAGAAAAATGTATTTTTCTGAAACTGTAGTTTTTGTTAGTATGTTTCATATATAATTTTTATTTGTATTTGTATGTATATGTGGGTCACACCTGTAAAAGATTCTATTTCCAGTTGTGCTAACCAGTTAAACAAATAAACAAACAGTATGTAACTCATAAATAGCCATTGGCTTAACGAAAATGCCACTAGAGATAGAAAAATAACAGAATGGGACCCTCTGCATCTATATAAAAAACAGCTTCTACAGAAGAAAATTACTCACAGGTTCAATGCAGTCCTCATTTAACTAAGTTTTTAGATAATTCCATGTATTTTATTTAAATAGTAAGAAACTACATCCTAAACATTCTGTGTTACATCACAGACCTGTATTAACTGACTGATATTCCATTTACATGATTATAGTAAAAGATTAAGCAACACAATCTTCCTTATGATCTTATATACTGCACAATCTGTGAGTCATTCTTTGCATGTTTTACAGGTAATATTGTCAATATAGTACAACTGTACCTTTCTTTCCTTAAATTGCATGACTGTTCTCTGTACAACTGGATGGGATTTTATAGCTATCTAACCAGGATAACTTATCAGTGTGACTTACCTATTTCATTTTGAAGGACATACATGAGCTGAACCCTTAATATTATACATTAGATAATCTCGCATAGTATAAATGTATTCTCAAGATTACTATTGTCATCATAAATGTGCATTACTTCTGCTCCTATACATAAAAACCTGGTTTGGAAAAGATTCCCTTTATACCACAAGAGCTGTTCTTCTAATCTTCAGCATCCTTACCTTTTGTAAACTTCTGACACCCGTGGTGAAAATTAATACTACAAAGAAGGCTAAGAAAGGTATGCTGCATGCACGCAAGGACAAAGGGCTCTGCGTGTGTTTCCCTATATGGAAAATTCTGCTCACTTCATACAGAGGAGTGTGTGTGTGCATGTGTGTGTGTATGTGTTTGTCTGGCACTCTGCCAACCCTTTCCTAGTACATTAACCGTTTACAGCTCCATTTGCAAATGGCTGTAATGCTGTATTGTAGTAGTGTGCACTGTTCAGAACATGAAGCAGTGCATATATTAGTGTGTCACATTGCTTATCCTAAATACAATAAAAGTTAGGGTTAAATGTACAAGTAAATAAATGTGGTGAGCCATTGTGTATGTGTGTTAGTGGGTGTGGAGCAATAATATGTGTGTGTAGACAATGCACTGCTAGTTATGCTGGAATGTAAATGCATATATGTGAATATGTCATGATAGCACTTGGTCACTTATTACCATTGCACTTATTAATTGTTTTCACAAATGGCATATGTATGCAACACTGTTTGTAATAACAGTCTTAATGTATTGTATGCTATGCTGATCTTTGTAACTTGAATGTAAAATGTCTCGTCCCTATTGTACCCCTTTCCCCAGGTTGCACTGGGAGACAGGCAACCTGTTGCTCAGTGTGCCTTCCTGGCGAAACATTTCAATAAATAAAATAAATAAATGTGCCATTCAGTGTTTGTGTGTATAGCAAGAATTAGGAAATACAATAAGGTGGCTTAGTGGTTAGCACAAAAATTGCTAGTCTACATTTCCCTGCTATTTAGATTAGTTTCAACCTTATGCATGTCATTGCTGATGTAAATGAGATGTTCAGCAGTGTTTTTCGAAGATGTTTTTTTTTCAGGCTCTGAGCAATATCAGAGGTTCAGGGTTGCCACTAGGCACCAGGACAAGTATAACTACCAGGGGCAATGGCCAGGGAAAGGTGGGGGGTGCCACTAGACACCAGAGATAAAGTGCAGTTTTACAGGGTCAGTCATGGGAGAGTGGGGGGCACCATTAGACACCAAGGTCACACACATTATTTATGTGGAGGGGAATCAGAGGGTGGGGTATGCCATGAGACACCAGGGAAAAAAGGTATTATGGAGATGACAATCAGAGGGTGTGGAGTACCACTGGACTCAAGGAAAGTATGTAAAAACATATGCCAATGAGCCCCCAACTGGGTGTTCTCCCCAGGACCTACAATACAATTCTCTAAGTCAGCCGCTACCCTCTCCACTTTCAGCTGCAATCACCAGCAAGCTTCAAGTCACTGAACCCAACGTGGGAGAAGGAATGGGGTTTATTCACAAGCAGGACATCCAGAAGGGTACTTTTGGCTGTATTCTTTTTGTTGATATGGGTGGGCTCTTCGTTGAGTAGGGTGAAACCAAGGGAGTTGTAGAAAGATTTGAGCAGATGACTGGCTTCTGATAGCCAATTGTAGTTTAGATCACCGAGGATGATTGTTTCCAGGGGGCTAGTGTCCAAGATAGTTGTAAGATAGGATAAGAACTGAGTACTGGCAGATGGTGGTCTATAACATCCTATGACTCGGAGTGCTAATGATGGGGATAGGTCGATTTTTATATCCAGGCACTCAAATCCTGCTACCAGTGAGTTAGAATGAAGTGTTGATGCCACAAATTTATCTTTGATGTAGATGGCGACCCCACCTCCTCTGGATTGCCTATCACATCTAAAGATCTGGTAGTTTGGTATATTAATCATGTTATTTGGCATAGAGGGCCGAAGCCAGGATTCTGAGATAACAAGCACATCTGGCATTGTATGGAAAGTCCAAGCCTGGATAAGGGTGAATTTTTTCAGCAGGCTGTACACGTTAATGTGTATAAAACTAATACCTTTAAGAGACAGTGACTCAGAAGGGGAGCTAAGTTTATTTATGGGCCCTGGATTAAGCTCAACATTGCCAGAGCACAGTAAGTGGAGGGGTAGCAATTTTTTCAGGGATTCAAGTGAAAGGCAATGAGCTCGAGGCTTTTTCTGGCTTGGCATGGAGGAGAAACTGGGGTGCCAAGCTTTGTTTTTTAATTTATGTAAACCTTAGGACACTGAGGCTAATACTCTGGCTGTGTAACGCCAGTGGGAGTAACTCAAATTAATCAGAGATAAGGAAGGAGGCATAGACAAACCTGCAATAGTTGCTCTTCGAGGAAGGTAGTCCACCTGGATCAGTTGGCAAGGAGCCTTGGCATAACATGTGATGTGTAGAGTCAGATTGGGTGCGCAGTCTTCAGGATGAGGATGTGGTGTACCCCCAGTCTCAAATTTTTCAGATAATAAGCCAGTAAACGGTATGATACACAGTGCAGTCAGGAGGAGGAATTGTCACGAGGCTGCCATAATTGCAGTTGTTGGGTAAATGAGGGAATTTTGATAACAAGGATAGCTCATTGGCTGCTGGTTGCAGGATTCCACTAGTGGAACCCTGGCAGTAACAAATTGTTTTAGTAAGAAAGAGAAGGCAGGAGATTCATCAGGGATGGAAGTGGGTGGTGATAACGGGTCTATATAATAGCACAGAGGAGGGGGGTGAGCAGATGGGTGAAAAATTGCTGCTTTGCCAAACCTTTCAAGTGGTGGAGTCTGATGAGGAGGTCTCGGGTGGCAGCTTCAGTAGCGCCGACCACCCGGTGTCCGCAGTCCACACAGAGGGCATCTGAGCTGGATCCCTAGCAGGTTCTCAGCTAGAGAAAGGTGAAAGGAGCTCAAATTAATAATGGGACAACACAAAGGCTAGCAGTCTGAGTGAAAACAGCTCAATTAGCAATTGAAAAGCCTACGATTTCCTTGGCACCTTGCAGTCTGGAGAGAGCAACAAAGTCATGAAGGAGCTGTAACACTTGGTAGGTGGGAACATTTTTAGACAATAAACACAGTTTTTTGGCAAATCAGTCACAGTTCAGTAATTTGTAGTACAATTTTCAAGTAGAACAGTGCCTTGGCAAGACAGGATATGCTAGTCAGCAATAAGCAAACCTAAAGTACCAAAATGGTATGCCTCAGCAAGACAGAATGAGATAAAGCTGCTAGGAGGCTTAGTTGCAAAAAGGGGATGGGAGGAATTTCAGTTGTTGACAGTAAGTAACCAATAAATTGAAACATCAGATAGGAGTGGGCAGAGACTGTGTGCATTTAAAGGAGGCCTGGGAGGGAGATGGGGGGTGGGACAAAAAATCAAGGGGAAGTTTGCAGAGCTAGCACTGAATCAGTGCACATACAGTTGGAGAGAAACTACAGCAGGGGGAGAATGGTAAGTTACTTTACACAGGCTGAGTAGAACAGGCTAAATTAAAATATATAAATTAGAAGCCGAGTACAGGGATGCAGGTTTGCATTAAGCCACATGTTTTGGGTGCTCCTCTCTCAGGTGAGTGATGCCAGCCAATCGGGGAACTCTACACAGGCATGGACCCAATAACGCTACCCTGAGAAGGTGCTGAAATTAAAAACAGCAAATTGCAAATGATGATCTGGTTCAACATTCACACAGCCCAGAGAAATTGTGGCAATTTTTCAAGCATCGTACCTTATCTATCTCTTTGGGGGGGGTAGGTGGATCAGGCTCCTTGCACTGTAGAGGAGCTATGGCTGGATCATAACCGCTGCCTAAGGGGGCAAGTGGAACCTGTATGGAAGGAGACAGCAGATTAAATAGAAGCAGATGGGAGAGTGTGTCTAAACAGAGACACACAAAGAGAGCTGAGCACAAACTTGAAAGACAAGTCAGGGGGCAGTCTCAGACAGATTACCGGCTAACTCAGGAATCCAAAACAAGCACAAAGGAACAGACAGATGGGGGAGGGCAGGAGGGACAGAACAGAGACAGAGGAGGACAGGGGGACAAAGGAAGATGATTAAGAGTGAAAAGTCATGGGCAGGAGCCTTAGGCTGAAGACAGAGGCTACACAGATTTTAAAATTCACTGAATTTTCTAAGTCCATAACAGTAAGCATGTAAACCCAGTACAGTCTTAAATAGGCTTAAGAAAAGATATATTAACAAAGCCAGTAAACCTTTTTTACAAACTGATGCCTTTTGGTAAGGGCAGGGTGGGGTGGGGTGCAAGGGGGGAACTCTAATGTTGAATTTCCTCACTTTTGTCACTGTAGAAGAACCCTAACCAATGCATTAATGAATTTATTTGCATAGAATTTCCATACTTTTTAAGAAAGAACAGAAAAGTAGAAAGTTGGGCAAGTTGATGAGAGCTCTGGGCCCTTTGGGCCCGGCACTCCCACCATGTGATTTTGTGCGACTATAGTAACAGTAAGTGCAACGCAAAAGCAAGCACAAAGGGTTATGCACATGGTGATACAAACGTAAATGGTAATGCAAACAGTAATAGAAATGCAAGCACAAAGTGATGCCAAAGCGAACATTGATGTAAACAGAGACACAAACAGAAGTGCATACAGAACGCAACTGGTAACACACACGTTCATGGTACCACAATTATAAATGCAAATGGTAATGGCAACAGCAGCAATAAAGCCAACAGAAACAGAAAAGCAAGCGCAAATGAAAACGCAAACCGTAGCATGCACGGGAATGGTACCACAATTGCCAATGCAAATGGTAACAGTAACAGCAACAATAACACCAAACAAAATGGAAATGCAAGTGCAAATGAAAATGCAAACCATAATGCATATGGTGGCATAGATGGGAATGGTGATGCGAAGGGTAATGGAACTGCAACTGGAAATGCTAGCTGGCACAGTAACGAAAAGGCACACCCTTCTTTTCCTCAAAAAGTGCATTGAAAAAACACATTGAAAACAAAGAATGTATGCATAATAATTGACCTCGGAGCAGAAAATTAGGACTTAGAATACTAAATTGCTTATATCTCAGGAACCACACGACGTAGAAAAAAAATTAAAATTTTGTATGAATTATGACTCTCCTGGCTAGTTTTTACTTAGCCCCTGTTTGGGGGGACTAAGCATTTTTGTGATGAAAAGTCCGTATCTTGCAACGTTTCCGAGATACAGGCCCTGAAAGATGCGACAGATGCCATAATGTTATCTTATGGCAAAAAGTATCAAATTTGGAGTGCCGTCACTTTGCCGCCCTGTAATATTTTTTCATCATACCATGAAAAGTCACATCTGTGGGATGATGGCTTTCTTCTCTCCAAATTTCAGGCCAAATGACCAAACCGTTATTTAGCAGCAGTGCAGCAAATAATTCCTGTAATGCGGCAGATGCCATAATGTTATCCTATGGGGAAAAGCATCAACTTCATAGTGCCATAAATTTGCCAGCCTTTTTACAAAAGGCACATCTGTGGGATGTTGCCTTTCTTCCCTCCAAATTTCTAATCAAAAGACCAAACCATTTCCAAGATATTCAATATCGAAGATTACAAAAATTTCCCTATCTATTACATTATAAAAAATGTGGCCATCTTGTCCCTCCCTCACCATCAAAGATGGCGATCAAAGAATCTCACGATCAAAGAATTTGTAGGCTCGTGATCAAAGAATTTGCAGCCTCATGAACAAAGATTTAAAAACCTTATAAATCAAATAATTGAAGTAATTGCGGTAAACCACCACCATGGTTTCACAGAACTAAGCCCTCTGAGTAAAATCCACCCTCATTTGACTTCCTAGGACACCCCAGGGCTGAGAAAATTGATTTTTAAATTTGGCCATCTCATCCCTTGCTCACGATGCACGATCGTGATCAAACAATCTCATGATCAAAGAATTTACAGGCTCACGGTCAAAGAATTTGCAGGGTCATGGCCAAAGAATGAAAAGTTGTGTAATTCACAAACTTCAAATAATTGCGGTAAACCACAGCCATGGTTCATCAGAACAGAGCCCCCTGAGTAAAACCCACCCTCATCTGACTTCCTAGGACACCCCTGAGCTGAGAAAATAGATTTTTTTATCTGGCCATCTCATCCCTCACTCACGATGCATGAACGTGATCAAAGAATCTCACGATCAAAGAATTTGCACAGTAGCGGTCAAAGAAATTGCTCACTCACGAACAAAGAGTGAGGGACGAGATGGTCAGATTTCAAAATAGTTTTTTCCTTCCCAGGGGTGTCCTATAAACTTATTTAAGGGTGGGTTTTGCTCGGGGGGCTTTGCTGTGCCCCATCTGAATAAAGAAATCGTTATTTTCATTATCCCTGGCAGTCTAGTGGCCCCCCCATCATGGTAATGTACATAATCATGCTTGTATCCCTGGTAGTCTAGCGGCATGACCGTGCCACTACAACATATATATATATATATATATATATATATACATATATATATATATTCTATATACTCTATATTTAGTTAGTGGTTGTCATATTTTATATATGGATATCTGTGGTTATACCCCATGTTACTACCCCCCCACAGAGCTGCCAGTCAGTGTAGTACACAGACGTTACAGTGTACTCATATGTTAGTAACCATTCTGATTACACTTTTAAGTGTGTCTGTGCGATTACCCTTTAAATATATGTCAGATAGACATAGACTGTTGAAATAGTGCCCAAGACCTGCATTCACGTATACTGTAGGTACACTTGTAAGAACAATTTTAATAATGCCAAACTTAGTAACATAGTAGTTACACAATATATTTGCTATTACAATTTGCAATAGTTATTACCTGTGGAGTTGTCTTTGTAAGAACTAATTACATAATGCCAAAAGAGATGCTGTGGTAGTCGCACAACAGATTTTCTGTTACACTTTACAACAGCTATTAAATGTGTATTAGACAGAATGAAGTGATTTATGCCAAAAGGGAGACAGAAGTGGTTGCACGTGTAACTGTTACTTCATGCAAATTGTGTAAGTACACAGCACGCAAATGTGAAACAAGTTAACAACTACTCTACAAAGTAGTGACAGTACAGTTACCGTGTAGTTATAGTACTTCATGCCAATTGTTTGTAACTGCACAACACGCAAATGTTAAACTAGTTAACAACTACATAGTAGTTACTGTACGTGTAATTGCACTGTAGTTACAGTGCAGTTACAGTGTAGTCATACAGTAATTGCAGTGTATAGTTGTTAGTGACACATCAAATAAAGAGTTACAGCTAAATATGAACAAAAAATTGCATAAATGAGAAACAGTGTTTTTTTCACATTATTTCCATCACATTGGAAATGTTCCTATGACTTGTAAATCTGTTTCACCAAAATGTATTCGCCATTGATTTTTAATGGACTGTAATCGGTTAGAGTTCAATCCAGTCCAATTGTGCCATGCAGAAATAAAGCTTAGATGTGCCACAGGCTTTTGAGGATATGGGTAGCATTTTTCAATAATTTGTTTAAAGTCTTAGTTGTCTACATGGCTAGGTCTAAATAAAGCCTTTGGTAGGGGGAGGAAGCAATGAAAGTGGGAGTGACTGAGAGGGGTATATATACATATATAGATAGGGGAGGATTTACTTTACATGTATTGGGAATGAGAATGAAAAAAGGAGCACCCACCAAAGACATTATAAATATTAAGGTGCAAAGCACATAAGTAATGCAGCACATAAATAAGACAGTACATACAGATGTGTATTCTTGCAATAAAAATTAAGTGCAAAAAATGCATCCATGCAAAAACAAGACATCATAAAAAGTATGACATTAGATAGAAAGCAGCAAAAGAAAAAAGTTATAGAGTGATGTTAATGATTGTAAGAATGGTACTGTATTTGACTGGAGTAATAAGAAAGAATCAAACAATTTAAGATCAATTTTGTAAAAAAGAACAGGACCTGGTAATGGTCAAACAATCCTTGATTATACTTTTACCTGATTCTGATACATCCAGCACCAGTTGTTATTATTTTCCTAGGTGTTATGGGGAACAGGATGCAAATTATCAGCAGCACCCCAAGCACTAATTACAACCAGACTGGGCAAGACCCACTGCAGAGCAACAGGAAAACCCACTTCAGGTTTCCACAAAAGTGTAACAGAGGATGAGGAAGGGTGACAAGGTGGAAGATGTCATTAAATGGTGGTTTGAAAATGCAGAATAGTACCTCTGACCAGGAAAATGTAATAAACATTTCTTCCAGAGCTCTAACAGCTGCTGAAATTTCAGTACAAAATAAAGATCTAACATGTATGCCTATTAAATCATTGGACATCAGCCAGGCTTTAACTGATCAGAAATTGTTTGCCAGAAACTAACATTAAAGACTGTTTTCTATAAAGTTCTGCCCCACCAGGTGAATTGAAAGATGTGGACTGAGGTGGCCCAACAGGGGAGAAAACTTTGAGTAAATTGATCTTTCTATTATCAACATGGAGCAGCAGAATTCACATGTTTAAGGATGTGTGAACTGAATCTTATGAGAATGGATTTGAGCTCCTCATCTGTAAGGAAAGTACCCCACAATTTATCTACTGTATCTTTAAAAAAAACCTATAAAAGAACTGAGTAAAGACAGGTGTATAATAGTTAAAATAACAGACAAAAGGGGTGCCATTGTAGTCATGGACAGTACAGACTATGAAAATGAAGTTCTATGGCAACTTAGTGATGTTACTTTTCTATTGTAAACTTACTCACAACTTGAGTAAGGTTTTCAACTAACACATAGATGGATATCTTGCTTGGGCTAATACTGTAGGATGGATCAATAAAGAAGAACATGACTTCCTTACAGTTAAGAATCCAACAGTTTCAACTACAGTATACACAGTATATCCTACCAAAAATTCACAGAAATCTTGAAAAGCCACTGGCTGCCCTTTTATTGCAGGAATTGGGTGGTTAACTGAGCCCTTGTTGAAATTCATGGATGCATATTTGAAACCTATAGTCCAAGGTACACCATCTTATATCAGATACAGTGGATTTGCTTAATACAGTACATGATACTGAGATAGAATATGATTCATGGTTTGCCACTTTAGATGTACAGTCCTTATACACGTACATTCCACACTTGGTTTGGAGGCTATGAGATTTTTTCTGAATCAAAGAGAGGAAGAGGAAGGACCCCCTACTGAGCTGCTGTTGGACCTGTCACAAATGGTATTAACATTCAGTATGTTTGTATTTAGGGGTTAAATATTACCTACAGACACAGGGTACTGTGATGGGCACAACCTTTGCACCCAGCTTTGCAAATCTGTTCCTGGTAAAGTGGGAAATGGATGTCACCAGAAGCACCTCCACAAACCCATTTTTTTAATATCTGGACTTGTGGAGGAGATTTATTGATGACATCATTGTAATATGGAAGGGTGATGACAGTACTCTGCAAGAATTTGTGTGTTTTCTATATGAGAGCAATTTAATGTAATGTAAAATTTATTTATATAGGGTGCCCTTCCTGAGTTCAGGGTGCCCTTACCGTAGTCATCACAATAATTTAAAATCCATACATAACACACATTAGGTGTCATGAAATGCTTGATGAAACAAAAAGGTTTAAAGGGATTTTTTAAAATTTTCTACAGTCAGGCTATCTCGTATCTGACGGGGTAGAGAATTCCACAGTGTAGGTGCGATAAAGGCAAAAGACCTTCCTCCGGATGTTTTCAGGGTTACCCAGGGAATCTCTAGCAATCCCCCATCAGATGATCAGAGTAAGCAGGAGGGACAGTAAGAAGATAGGAGATCTTTCAGGTAGTGGGTTCCCAACTCATGTAGGGCCTTATAGGTCAGCAACGTGACCTTGAAGGTAATCCGCCACTGCACAGGCATCCAGTGCAGATCCCGCAGCACAGGTGTTATGTGACTGGATCTAGGGACCCCAGTCAACAACCTGACTGCCGTGTTCTGCACTAGCTGCAGGTGGCAGATGTCCACCCCCAGTAACCCTAGATAGAGGCCACTGCAGTAGTCAAAACAACTGGTAACTAAGGTGTTGACCAAGGTAGGAAGATCTTTGGGTGGAACTTGGTGTCTCACCTGGGCTATATTCCTTAGATAAAAAAAGGAAGACTTGACTACAGCTGACAACTGCACCCTCAGGGTCAGGTCCTCATCAATTATAACACCTAGATTACACACCTGGTTGGAGGCCATAAACGGGGTCATCTCAAATATAAACCTGAGGGCTTCCCGCCCATGCCCCCCAATATCCAAACCCCAAAGTCCACCACCAATACCACTGTCTCACCTGAGTTCAAACAAAGCCAAATGGTACACATTCAATCCTGAATCTCTAGAAGGCAGTTATTAAACACTGTGACTGAGTCAGACTCCTGTTCCGGTACAAAAGGCATGTAAAGCTGAGAATCAACAGCATAGCAATGAAAACGCAGCCCATACAGTCTTATAATGTCCCCCAGTGGGTGTATATACACCACAAATAACATAGGGGACAACACTGGACCACAGAGCAGACAGTGAGGGCCTGAAGAATAAATCCCTGACACCAATCTCTGAGACCTGCCCTCCAGGAATGATCAAAACCAACTGTGGACTGCCCCCCTCAATCCACAGAAAAACCACAGGCATTCAAGCATCACCCCATGATCCATGGTGTCAAATGCTGCTGAGAGATCAAGGACAACCAAGCTGGATCAGGCTGTCAGATCTCTCGCCAACTGGAGGTCATCCAGCACTTAATTTGCATCTTAGTTAGGGGAAACATTGTAGAAATTTATTAGCTGTAACCCTATACAGAGATGAACAGGGGAATATTTTGTCCAACCTGTTTACTAAGGAAACAAAAACAGTAGGTCTTCCCTGTTAACAAGAAATACAAACAACAGTAAGCACAACAGCATGGAAAGTCCAAGGATACAAATTAAATGTGCCTTATTCGACTCAAAAACACCTTTGACAGAAAACAAACATAGGCATTAATATATAGAGTTACAAACATCTCAGCAGTGGTAAGCAAAGAAAGAAAGCAGAGCTGTGATATATCTTTTAATGATAAACAACCCCCTGCCCCCTCCCCCCATCCCTGCCACAGGAGGATGACAAAATGGAAAGAAAAGAAAAAAAAACAAAAGGAAAAAAGAAAAAAGAGGCCAACTATCATATATGGGGGGAAGATTCTGAACTTATGAATGCATATCAGAGTTGGATTTTCTTGTTATGAGGGATTGTCTATTATTTGAAATGTCAACAAAGTGTAGAGGGTCTCCCAGATGGTATTGAACTTAGATAAGGGATTAGACAGGCTGACAATGAGTCGCTCAGCCTGTAGTGCAAACATGATTTCTTTGTACCATTCTATGAAACTTGAGACATTTTGGTCAAGCCAGTGCCAGAAAATAACTTTTTTCTCGCATGCCATAACCATCTTTGGTTACCTATCAATGTGTCCATATAGTCATCAATTATACAATTAACTGGAGAGAATTTGCCTGAGATACCAAAAAGGGGATCGAGATGAATTTCTAATGTGGTCCAGAAGGGTCTGACTTTTTCACAGAGCCACAGGATGTGCAGAAGGGACCCAGGTTCCTTTCCACATCTGGAGCATGAATTTGCAGTGAGCCAACCCATTCTATGCAATTTAACAGGGGTGTAATAGAGATTATGAATGATTTTAAATTGCATGAACCGGTATCAGTCTCACTTAATGAATATATAAAGGTGGTTCCAGATAGTTGTCCAATTATTGGAGATGGAAGGAGACGGGAGGGCCTGATCCCACCAGTAATACCACGGGCCTACTAGCTGAGTCTGCAATGGATGGTAGTAGCGTGAAATAAGGTGTGAAACTGGTGCAGTTTTAAACATTGGGAGATTATGAGTACTGAATTTACTGCTCCAGGGTCCACTACCAAAATGTTTTAGTAGCATATGAGTAACCTGGAAATATCAGAAGACCAAATTGGTAGGCCAACCATAGTGAGAACTCACCACTTGGGAAAGACATCAACTTTTCTTGGACTACCAGATGCTGTACTGTGTCAACTCCAATATTGGGCCAGAATGCTAGGCTGGAAAGCATTTTCCCAGCTATTCTAAAATCTGGGTTTCCAAAGAGAGGTTGAGCAATATCCATATTTGGGTGGACCCGTTGGAGAGAGTTGAGTTCTGCTTGAGTCTGGAAGGAGGCTCCTAAGGGACTATCCAGCAATGATTGTGGCAGTCTCTTCCTTGTGATGAAAAGAAGAGAACACATATCCAACCCATGAGCTCAGCACAGAGTGCTCAATATGGACCAGAGAGGAGTATGTGATCTGGAGATACCCATATCAGGGGTCATCCACGAATAGGCAAACTGTGTTAGCTGTAAAGCCAAGGGATCTAAGAAGAAATTAGGGTCCCTTAAACCCCAGTCATGTCTCTGGCATACTAATTTGATCTAGGCTCGCCTGGCCTGGTTATTCTGCCAGATGAAGGATGTGAGGAATCCTGTGTAATAATAATTGGGAGAACCATGACTGATGGAGGGCCCCATTATGCATCTGCATGGGATACAATACTCTGGGAAGGACATTCATTTTAATGATACTTAACCTGCCCCACAGGGAGATAGGTAACAAGGACCAATGGTTAAATTCCATTTTGAGTTGAGTTATTATAGAATCTAGATTGTATTTTTGCATCCTACTGGGGGAGGTACTAAGGTAGATGCCCAGGTATCTCATCTTATCTCTCTTCCAGATAAATTCCAAATGGGCAAGGATCAATTTTAAGGTGGCACAATTCAGGGCATGATCTCTGTTTTGGTGATATTTAATTTGTAATTCGAGATCTCACTGAATTGTGTGATAATCTGAAGGGCTGCGGAAAGGGATATGTATGGTGAGGAGACGTGCAGCAGGATGTCGTCTGCATAGACTGATAGCTTGTATTCAGTGCCCCCTATGGAGATTCCTGAGATATTGGGACAGGAAACAAGTTTCTGAATAAGGGTTTCTAAGAATATATTAAACAGATAAGAGGAGAGGGGGCACCCCCTGCCTGGTGCCTTGAGCTAGAGTACATGGTGCTGAGAGGATGCCATTGTAAAGCACCCTGGCTGATGGAGAAGAGTATAGGATTTTGATCCACTGTGAATATTTCTAGGGGATGCGATACTTGGGGAACAAAGCAAACAGGTAGTTCCAGGAGACCCTATCAATGGCCTTTTCGCAGCAAGGGACATCAAAGCCGCAGGGGCAGAGGAGTCCCGGGATACCGATAGTAGGTAGGACAGTTTCTTGAGATGATCTGCTGAGACACAACCCTTGACAAATCCCACTTGTTCCTGACTTAACAGTGACTCCCATACCTGGTCCAATCTATTGGCTAGAAATTTGGCCAATATTTTTAAGTCAACATTAATAAGTGAAATAGGCCTGTAATTAGACACCAAATTAGGGTCCTTGTGTGGTTTTGGAGGACCACAATAGTAGCTAAGGTCACAGAGACCTTCTTGAAATATATAGTTATAGGTGTTAAGGAGAATGGGAGTCATTTGAGTTTTAAAAGTTTTATAGAAATTGGTGGTAAAACCATCTGGCCCTGGGGATTTGTCAGAGGATAGAAAGTCTATGGCCTGGGAGATTTCCAGAGGGGTTAATGGAGCTTGCAGGCTGGTAGCCTGTTAGTTGCAGGAGGGTAATACCTTGAAGAAAAGATTCCAGTTGATGTGGGGAGAAAGGGAGGGAGGGGAATACAATTGCTGGTAGAAGGCTTTGAATGCCTCTACAATATCTCCAGAGGAGGTGAGGATCTGGCTGGAACCTGAGAAGATTGAGGGCACAATCAGAGGGCCAGCAGCTTGTCTGCTCTTTCCCCCTGATCGAAGTAATGAATCTTAGAGCATAAGATAAGGTGTTCAGCCTTCTTCCCCAGTAGCCGATTGTATTTGGATTGAAGAAATTCCAGACGTTCCCAGTCGGTAGCCAGAGATGTTGGAGAAGTGCACCTCTCAGCTGTTTGTAGATGGAAGAAGATATCCAAGAGAGAGGCTGACATTTGCTTTTTATGTTTAGTAGCCAGGTGAATAATTTGGCCTCGCACAGTGCATTTCAAACTGCCACAAAGGATATCTAGTTTAGGCATTGAGGGATAATTCAGTTCTATGTAGTTAGTGATAAGGGAACCTAGCTGTTGTGTAAAATCCTCTGATTTAAGTAACTGATTATTAAAACACCAGACATTGTCTCTATTTAGTGATGGGAGAAGGTTAAGTTGGATAAGGGTGGGATGGTGGTCTGAGATGACCTTAGTGGAATAGTGACAGAGACCAATCCCAGAGAGACAGTTAACCCCCAGCAGAAAATAATAAATCTGGAAAAAGCACTGGTGTGGAAGTGAGTAGAAGGAATACTCCCTGTGGTCTGGGTTCAACACCCTCTATGGGACTATCATGCCCAGAGACTGCATGAGATCCCAAATAGCCACTTGTCCTGGGTAACACTGTGTCCGGGTGGGCCTGTCCTATCTAGTTCATTGCTTAGAACCACATTCCAGTCCCCTCCCAGAATGATAGGAAGTGAGGCTAAGGGGGCTAGGTGTGACATCAAGGTAGCAAAGAAGGAGTGATCTTCCTGACTGGGTCCACATATGGACCCTAAGGCAACTTCTAGATGCCCCACAAGGGCACATAGAATGACAATGTACCTGGGGTGGGGGGGTCCACCATCTCCTGGAGGTGACGAAAAGGTACCCACCTAGTGACAAGGATAGCGACCCCATGTTTCTGGGAGTCCAGGCCTGCCCCATAGATTTGTCCAACCCATGAGCATCTTAACAGGGAAACCTGAGAAGAAGGAAGGTGGACTTCCTAAAGAAAAACAATATCAGAGTGCAGTTTTTGCAGATGAAGTAGACTGTTGGCTCTCTTAATTGGAGATTGAGCTCCATTGACATTTCATGTACACAGATTATCGACAGCCATATCATATTAGACCAGGAATATTATATGCAGCTGAAAGATATGTGGTCCTTAACCAGTTAGCCCTCTTCATAATAGTTATCCCCCTCCTGTGGCAGTCCCTTCACCCCCACAGCCCAACATGGGCATCTTCTTCACAGATGACCTGAAATCATCCAAGCAGACCTCTATAAGTAGTAGGTAAGGCTAGGGGGATGTTAGGGTGTATTAGTAGGGGTATCATAAGTCAT
This sequence comes from Neoceratodus forsteri, assembly GCA_016271365.2. Lineage (NCBI taxonomy): Eukaryota > Metazoa > Chordata > Ceratodontiformes > Ceratodontidae > Neoceratodus > Neoceratodus forsteri. Next base: position 1,791,813,211 of record CM057456.1, read on the forward strand.
AAGAGGGAGGTAATAATTCCTCTTTACAAGACACTGGTTAGGCTGCATCTGGAGTACTGTGTGCAGTACTGAAGGCCACACCTTCACAAGGACATTAACCAAATTGAGGCAGTCCAGAGAAGGGCAACCAAAATGGTGCAGGGACTGCATCAGAAGACATATGAGGACAGAGTAACAGAGCTCAATATGTATACCTTTGAGCAAAGGAGGTAGAGGGGTGATATGATTGAAACATTCAGACACCTTAAGGGCATTAACAAGGTGAAAGAGTCTAACATGTTTAAATATAAGAATAATAGCAGGACAAGAGGATACAGCATGAGATTAGAGGGAGGCTGATTAAGGGGGAATTTGAGGAAATTCTTTTTACAGAAAGGGTGGCGGATGCATGGAACAGCCTACCTCAGGAAGTGGTGGCTATGAATACAGTGCAGGGCTTCAAACAGGCTTGGGATAGGCATAAGGGAGCAATACAGATGAGTATGAATAGATAGGTCACTGACAGAGCAAAGGCTAATGGCACATTTATAAGGTAGAAAAAGAAATGGGCAGACTGGATGGGCCCTGCAGTCCTTATCTGCCGTCAACCTCTATTCTAGCCTCCCATTCATCAGAGTAAACCATGTAAGTGAGAACCAGATGTCTCTCCCCAGCCCACCCCGTACAACCTCGCACTTTATACAGACAAGTATGAGATAAAGCAAAATACTGAACAGTAGTGAATAAAGAAATCACATGCACACTCCATCCATTAATCCAGAATACCACCCCTAACCCCACCCAAAACCTCCCTGCCCTGGTAGCCCTCCACTGTGGAAAAAAAGTCAGCAAATAAATAAGAAGACATACCCCTTGAATCCCTAGTAGCATAGAGGTAAAACTAACTCAAAAAAACAGTAGAGTAATAAACCCTTGAAACCTTGTTATAGAAACCTCCCCTCTTTTCTGGTTTGCAACATTCAGCTTGATGCAGTGTTCTCCTTGCCCCCCTTCCCCGCAAGCAGTGAAACAAGGACTACAGCTGGGATTTGATCAGAGATTATAGCGTTTTTGATTAGGCAAAGCGTGTCTTATTTATTGTTGAAGTACAATATAGGGGGCTCTCACCGTGGTTGTTTGAATTGCCGGCAACAAGCTCAAAAGGTGGATCTCAAAGTACAAAGAAAACCCTGAGGGTGGCAGGATGGAGAAAGAGTCAAGATCCACGTCCCTCAGCTGGGGGGGAGAAAAAAAAAGACCCCAGATAGAAAAATTGAAGGTCCACTGAAGGAGAAAACAGTACCAAAGGTAGATTTAGCTTAGCTGGTCTAAAAGTCCCCCCTCCCCCCAAAACCCAAAAAGAACCAAGGAATCACCAAATGTAGATTCAGGGCTCCCTCTAGTGGTGCAATGTGATCGAACCATAGAATGAACTTGTGGGCATGCAAGCAGTCGAGAGGCACGTTTGCACATTCAAGCAGTGCAAAGAATCATTCATGTAGACTGAGAGCTATAGCAAGATTACAGAAGGTGCTCCTTGGTGGCCAAGATCAGCGATCTTGAAAGAGTTCAGGGAAGAGTGCCTTCAAGGTTGCCCCAACCTGCTCAGCAGAGTCGTAGATCACCCAGTAATCCTGATGTAAGATGGACAGTCTGGTGGGGGTAAGTCTCCCTGAAGTGAATACTGCAGCAATTAGTTTGGTGACCAAAGGGTGGTAGGTGGCCCGCTTTTGACATCCGGGTTGATCCTGCATAATTCCTAATTTGTTATTCCCCCATTGAATGATCTTCAGCTCCTTGACTGTATTCAAGATATGATGTCTGTTGAGATAATTGAGTAGCTTCAGTATGAACAGCTTAGGTGGGGCTCAGTCCGCTGGCTTTTTTTTTATTTTTTTAGTTGTTTAACCAGGATTAGCTCACTAAGATGAATGCTTTTTTACAGGCGCGACCTGGGAGCACAGGGAAGTTAAGTGACTTGCTCAGGGTCACACAGTATGTAAGAGGATGCTATGGGATTCAAACCCATGTCTGGTCTGCTGGATGTCACCAGATTTGCAGCTCAGAGCCTTAAACCACTGTGCTATACTGCCTCCCTTTTGACCTGAGGGACCGGCGGGCTCTTTCAACTATATAGGCCAGATTATTAGCTGGTGGGCCTGCAATTTTGGCAAGCATTTTCTGGGAGAACAAAACTGGAATGGCCTCTTCCACCCCCTCTGGAAGGCCAAAGATAACGATGTTGTTTGCGATGACTCCGGCCTTCCAGATCTTCCAGTTTATTTTCCATTTTAACCAGTTTCTGACTGTGTGCAATGAGTTCTGGGTCAGTTTTTGTGCGCCAAAGTTCCAGCAAGGATGTTCAGGCTACCATGTCCTTGATAGCTGTGGTAGCCTCCCCTAAATCTCAACAAAGAGATTTGAGGTCTGCCACAAGCTCTTGGAAGACAGTTTTGATCAGGGCAAGCTCTTCCAAAAATTGCTGTTCCGTGAGTGGAGCAGGCACTGTGTTAGCAGTGGCAGTCTTCCCCGTAGCAGTGCTCTGGCCATTGGAGCATTTGAGAGTCTTCTCAGGGGTTAGTGGCGGTGTGTGGTGTAGAGGTGCCAGCCACATGTCTGCCTCCATCCTTCTTCTGAACTCTGGCATTTTACTTTCTCAAATAAAGCAATCAGGTCTGCTACAGAGGTAAGTTGATGAAAGGAGGCTCTGGGAAAAGAAGCAAGTGAATTAAATATTGATTTTAAGCAATTTTAAGGCAGGTGAGGTGGGAGCTGAGAAAAGGAGCTGCGGTCATGAACTGAGCATCATGTGACTCTGGAAAGTCAAAGGTTTATTATGACTTAATACTTTTGGTGTCCAGAAGATAAAAAGAGATTGTACATAGTAGATGGTCTATTCTACAGAGCGACTTTAGATTGTAGCACATTGTAAAAAACAAACCAAATTTTTTTTATAGGAGAGCATAGAACATTTGGGATACTAGTTTCAGCATTGTTTCTTCCCCAAACAGAGAACCAAATGATTTGGAAGGCTCCTAACATGAATAAAAGATGTGGACATTGCTCATATTGCAAATATCTTATTCAGAGTAGTTCTTTTCCACATCTGAGGAGTAAGAAGGATATCTATTGCAATACATATATTAATGTTAGCTCAGAAGGGGTTATTTACATACTGAGATGCCAGCAGGGGCGTCATTTCAGCAAAATCATAGGGGTAGCAAGGTGGGGTGGGAATGATGTGGGTGGGGCCACGGTGTGGGCGGAGCCAGAGAGGGTGGCATTTGTCAATGTGACATAGAGCTAGTTACCAAGTAATTTAAAAATGGGTATGAATTGGATAGTAAAGTCTGAGTATAAATCTGAAATGGGTCATTACAGATGTTGATTCAAATTAAATAGCTAGTTTTCATCAAATTATGGAATCATCAGTATAGTGAAAGTCCCATTCCTCAACTGTACAAATATTAAACAATATTAATGCATGGGTAGCCCTTATTACCCATTGAAATCAAACAGATTACAACCCTGTAATCCCACTGTTGTGATGTCAGAACCTTATAAACCTATTTCTATGTCAGAGCAGTGGGTTTACAAAATGGAATGCCAGTGTTATTCAGTATTCTACATACCCAGAATGTGATTGTTAGTCTCAGTACAGTATTCAAATAACATTCCAATTGTCACAGTTTATTGTCTAGCAATCACTATGTCTGATAGAGATTTTAACTCTGGTGCTATTTTGGCCCACTATCATTCAGCCCGTGTATCCTAATAAATTGTTTTCCTACACAATCATGTGGGTGTAGTGCAGATTCACTAATAAGGTAAGGCTAAATTACTTGTGTTGGGGGACTTCATGTCGAGTCCATACACTATAAATGAATTAATGATGTACAGGTGATAACCAGGGTATCATCTTCGTGGTTGCTAGGGTACTGTAAACCTCAAGCTGTGCACTCTAGGTTTACTGGATACCCTAGACACCACTGGTGATTATACCATGGTTATCACCTGTACATCAGGCATTATCCTTTATATATTACCACACTGTCTGTGTCCAAAAAATATTACCACACTGTTTATGTCAAATGACTGGTACTATACAAGCTAAGGCACACATTGCTAAAATAAAGAACCGTCTCTATACCAATGCCTTACAGTACATAAAAATACATATCAAAACATGAGAGAAATTATACTGTTATGAAAGCATACTCTGAACCTTGAACCATGGAGAGAACTTTACTTCTTCTCTGTTGAAACAAGAGCTTAATAAAAGAAATGACACAATGAAACTTGTAAAAGAAGTAATAAAAGGAAAACGAACTGATGAAAAAAAAAATCCACACACACACACACACACACAATTCAGTTCAGAGCGTCGACAAACGAGATAAAGAAAAAATAAGGGGGGGCATCACCACTACTTTAACTCTGCTTAGCAACAAGGAACTATTTCGTTTTGGTGGAGCAATATAATAACAAAAATAATGATTAAAAAGAGAAACAAAAAGTATTTCTATATTTTTAGTCACCCAAAAATGTAAGCCATTGCATAATAGCAATATACCCCTCCAGGGAGTGGGTATGCCAGTGGATTTACCTCTTCTGGTGTGGTTAAGTCACTCGGCTGTGCCTCGTGACCGAACCACACCAGCCGTGGTAAATCCACCAGTATACCCACACCCTGGAGGGGTATATTGCTTTATTATACAATGTGGTAAATCGAATGAGCCAAATCCTGCAACCTGATTGGTTGGCTGGTACCTTTCCCAGTGTGATAAATCCTCCAGTGTACCCACTGGAAAACGCATCAGCCAATCTGATATCGTGCTAATCCGTCGCTTCATTTTGATCGAAACTGCAGCCATTTGTCCTGTCGCCGCTCACTGAAACACTGTGGTAAATATTACAAAAAATGACATCCTCCTTCCAACCGTATAAACTTCAGTTACTTACAAAATATCTAAAAAAATTAAATAAAACTACATTTGCCATTGTATAATATAAATTTATCCCTCCAAGGTGTGGGCATACTGGAGGACTTAACACATCTGGTGTGGTTCGGTCACTCAGCTGCACCTCGTGACCGAATCACACCAGCCGTGGTAAATCCTCCAGTATACCCACACCCTGGAGGGATAAATTGCTTAATCAGCATACTTGTACAACTTACCCATATATTGAACAAGTTTTAACACTGTTTACAAAAAAACATTTTGATATCACAGCATATAGCCTCAGGGTTATGTTAACGTCAGTTAATCACCTCAGCAATGCCTCGTGCCAGCCACATTATGCCCCTAGAGCCACTAGTGGGTGATTAACAGACCATTAACATAACCCTGGTCATGCCTTATTGTTTAAGTGTTGAACCTGGCTGTGCTCAGTACAACAAAGGGCTTCTCTCACTTGTCCAAACACGGCTGCTAACATCTGAAAGCATCATGACGTCATAGGGCTTTTTTGTAGAAGCAGTGTATAGTTACAAATAAAAAGGGTAATTGTGTCTGCATTCCTTTTCACAATGACAATTACATTGAGTAAGCTGTTGCACTGCTGCTGCCAAATGTTCAGAGCCCAGCCCAGCTCAGCAGACATAAATCAAGGGTGACTGTAATCAACTGTAAGCATTTAGCACTGTCTGAACCATTAACAAAATTGAAATGTCCTGCAGCCTTGAACCTCTTCATAGGAAGATTTTATTTTTAATCCCCCAAACACACTGACACACACACCTAAAAGCTTAGTTGTCCTGCTTGCTCATTTCTTATCATTATTTAGGCAGATTTAGCTGAAGCAGGAAAACTGACTGTTGTCCCCGTGGTTAGAGAAGAGCACAAAACTTCAGGTTCAAATCCCATACAACTCACTCAACATCTAGCTTGGAGTGAACCCTTGAGTAGGTCAATTGGCCTCCTTATAAATTTAAATCTCCCAGATGTAAAACTGGGCAGAAAGGAGGGACCCAAATGTTGTTAAGATGTTTCATAGCTGGACTACTATCCTGGCCATGGGTGTAGGCAGGCATACTCCATGTACACCATGGTGTATACTTGTATTGAAGGGGGGCAGCATATAGGCTCTTAACAGCTTCCCTAATCCATGGACACAACACAGAACCAGCAGAACCTTTCTGTATGTTTATATGTCAGCAACAGAAGGACTGGCCACTGCTACTGTCTTTGCAGCCCACGGGCTATACAGCTTTACAGGGTCTGGGTTGGTATATTGGTGTCCCAAGGAACAATGCATGACATCTGCATATACCCATGCATTGGGGAAGCAACCAGTATCAGGGAGTACAAATGTGTATTGATTGTGGCAGCTATACAGGGATACACACAGTTCTGGTGTACATATGTATATTGTCTGGCTTGGCTACACCTACACCCTGCCTGGAGCAATGCTCCTCCGCTGTCTCACCTCACCTGCCAGATGCCTAAATAATCCTTAGCACCCCCCCCGCTAGCTGACTGCTCAGCCTGCCTTAGCTGCCTAACTAACCTCCTCCTTAGTCCTTCAGACAGAGTGCTCCAATCGTCGCCTGCCTGGCCCACCACTCACTCTATTCTATCTCCCCAGCGTCACCCCTGCAGCACCGGACAGTGAACGACGAGATGAAATTAGAAGTGTAGTTGTAGTGTTGACATGAGTGTGTCAATCCTGGGCCCCTTATTGATTTCCCAGATGGCCCCTCAGTATCTAGTACTTTCTTGGAGGGCTGAGCTCCCAGACCACTACAGTCAGACACAGACCCTGGAAGAAGCAGCAGCAGGTGACCTAACTAAAGACAAGTACAGCAGCCGACTAATAAACTATCTACAGGCTCTTCTGCAGACTGTAAACAAAACACACAGCTGACCAGGAGTGCCTGGTGGTCTTCCGACTGGCCGACTGACTCCCTCCCAACCCAGTCCTGTTCTGACCTGGACAAATGCACTCTCCTCCGATCGCCGCTTCTAGTCTCAGACTTCCCATTTTCCCCCAATAAACAATTCAACTGTGCACTGTCCTGGAGAAAAGGCAAAATATTTGAACCATCAAAATGTTATCTGCACTTTATCCCCTTTAGCACATTTTCATCTTCAGAACTTCCGTTGTAGCTTACCAGGTCAATGGCGGGTAAAACAGCATGGCAAGTGCCTGGAAAGAAACACCACAGCTATGCGGGGCACCATCTTTCATAGATAAAATCACCACCTTTACCCATTTTTAATGTACAGTAGTTCATCTCCCTGCCCCCGGTAGACAAGACACACACACTGCTGACTGCACTCACTGCCGACGCGACTTTGCCACTCCTAGAACAAGTCACTAAATATAGTAATTTGTCATGGAGCTGTGATGGCAATTAGGAAAATTCAGGGCTCAGTGTAACTCAGATCTAAAATGAATGCATATAATGCCTTCCAGTGCATAGTTAATATTTGGTACTAGTCACTTTCCTAGTTCTAAATTTATAAAAACATTCCCTAACATAATGAGAGGTCATCAATACTGAGGAAGCCAGAGTCTGTAAGGTTCCTGATTCCCAGTGACCAAACCAAGGTTGACAGGTGGAGAGCCACAGATCACTCCATCTTTTCCCAGTATGGAAAAGAAGAGGTCTAAAATTTACATTAAAAAAATCTGGTATAAAAAAAGACTAAAGGATTCACCACGCTTAGGCCTCCTTGATTTACTGCAAGTACAATATATTTCTCTTAATAGGATTAAGGCTGTTGCCCCATACTGCTTGAAAGAAAATACTATACAGGTAATTTCAAGGCTTTGGGTGGGGAAAACATAACTGAGGTATAAAATAAAGGGCCAAAAATGTCTTAATTAACATAATTCTCATGTTCTTCTTCCCCATTTGCCACTGGTTCCATTGAAAACAAGGGTCTTACCCTGGTTTAGTCTTAGTTCCCAGTTAACTGTGTCCATTTGTGACCACCAAAGGTAATGCCCAGGATCAATACTGATGTGTCAGTCATCTGGATTCCCTCTGTGTGGGGAATGACAGACACATGAGTGCCTAAACTAACACCTTTGCTTTTATCAGGGTTTAAGGAAGCTCCTGAGAAGGATCCATAAACATTACAAATACTTATTGCTGCCTTTGCAGGTTGTTCATTAGTAGTTACAATGCAGAGATCATCTGCATAGGCTATAGCTTTAGCAGAGAAAAGGCTGTCTTCGCTCCTTAAAAACTGTATTCTAGGGGAGGAATTCAATGCTTTCAATAGTGGGTCAATACTAAATACATACAAAAGGGGGCTCAAGGGACATCCTTGATGCACCCCCTTTTGATGGGGATCAAGGGACCTTTCCATCCATTCATCATTGGATGGATAGTGGCCATTCTGTAACACCTGTGGAACTCCACACATACTCAGAGCATACCAAAGAAAATCATGATCAATAGAACCAAGTGCTCGAGATTGATCCAAGGATAGGACATAGCCGCTAAGTAGGCTTGAGTTCCCCCTGTCAAGATTTCTCTCTAAGGAGAATCAAATGATCCATAACTGCTCTGTTAGGGATAGAGCAGATTTGAACATGACTAATAATGATGTTAGCTATGGGCAATAATCTAGAATACAAAATTTTCATTAGTATTTTAAAATCAGTGTTGAGGAGACTGATTTGTGTCCAGTTACCCATCTGCCTTTTATCACCTTTTTTATGTAAATAAATAAGCAAACCTTCTGCCATGTAATGGTACTGATCGAGTCTATAAGATTTCTGTGTACAATAAAGCTAATTCTAGAGCCAGTTCTTTGCCTATTAATTTGTACAAATCACTTGTAAGGCCATCTGGCCAATTGCCAGCAACAACAGGACAAGAAGAGTACCACAGTCTCCCCCCCCCGTGTCCCGACTTGCACACAGTTGCACTACTTACTGCAGTTGTTTGTGTCTTCTTCTCTCTGCCTGCCCCGGCTGCCCGCTTTTGCTCTGCCGATGGATTGCTTTGCTGTGCCTGACCTTAAGTTGTGGTGCACCCCACCATGTGGATGCCTGATGGAGATCCGCGGATCGATCGCCCGATTCGCCCCGCGGCCACCCTCCTGGATCGATCAGCTGCTCCGCTCCAGCTCTCGGACCGGACGGCTTTGGCTTGATGCTTTAAAAAAAAATCCTTGCCTTGCTAGCCCTTGAGTGTCTGCCAATCTGCCCCAGTGCTCCGGCTGGCTGCTGCCCGACTCCGACGACTGTCTCGACTCTCTTTTTCTCAGCTGCCTGCTGCACCATGACGAGGATGGACCCAGAGACCTGGCATTCAAATCCCGCCGATTCCTCACGCACGCCGCAGATCGCAGATTCGCCGCCTTGGCGCTAAGCAAGCCAGTCCCCTCCCAGCCAGCCAGACAGCCAACCGCAGCAGCGCCAGCCCCAGGCAAGTAAGTAAAAGTGGCACCAACAAGACTTGCCTTCAATGCCTTGCCCTAACTAAGTTACCCCAAGTGTTCCAACCAATGATTTTCGGGGCTAAGCTAACCTAAGACAGTCGGCGCGGCGCCATCCGTCCCTGATTGCATCAGCAGCCTGTGTCTGTGCTAATTTTGCAGCACAGCAGACTGTCAGGCTCCCTGAGTCCCTGAAAGAAACCGGCTCTCAGGTCCTCCTCACACACACTGTGCAGTAGCACGAGCGTGCGCACGGCCAAAAGGGCATGATGTTATTTGTTATTATGCCACCAAGCGGGCAAGCAGCAGCCGCCAAAGTGCATCCGGTCACATAGGGAGCCCCAGGGCAGGCAAGGGTCGCAAGCCCTGTCATAGGGGTCGCATAATTTTCATAGGGGTCGCGAATGCGACCCCTGGCGACCCCTAAATGACGCCCCTGGATGCCAGTGTTAGGCCTTCTATGTTGGGCAAATTATTGGAAAGTTTAAAACAAGAATAGGGGGACATGTTAGGGCATGGAGGGACAATAATAAAAATATGCCTTTGGATGGCATATTATAGGTAAAAACAAAAATGAACATAATATTAGTTTTTTGGTGATCCAGAAAGTTAGAAAAAAATCCAAGAAGAGGAGACTGGAAGCAACAAGTTAGTCAAAATGAAACAAGGTGGAGATTCAGGACTTGGGCATGCTTTCCACCAGAATTTAATGATTCAGTGGAAATAGAGCATTTGTTATAGAACTGATTGATTATATTGTCTCTATATGATTATTTGGAGAAGTATATACCTGCAGTATTGTTGCCTACGTGCTTTGCTCCATTTCTACCTCCCACTTCCCAACTTTTTATTTAATAAATGTTTCCCATTTCCTAAATTCCTTTGTTCTTCAATAGAGCCAGAATTGATAATGTACAGATAAAAGAAAAAAAGGGTAAGTTATGATTTAGATATTCAGTAAACTATAGGAATTATTTGAAGTTTATCTTTACAGTAGAATGTGCTCCTATGTTTCCATTAGTTTTACCTTTACTTTGGGTTTTGTTTTCGCCATGATGTTTACAATCTAAATTACTTATGCATAACCATGAAATATAGAACCAAGGATACTGATTCATAAATATAAATATTGAGTTGATAAGAAATATTTAGTACAATTTTTAGGGGGTTGTTTTGGTGCTTCCAGCACTTTTGTTGAAGAAACTGATAAATTATCAAGACACCCCAGTGATACAATGAAGTGTTTTATTAAATACAACAGTATGCAAACCTAATGTTTTCAAGTCTTGCATATCTAATGCTATTTTGTGCTTTTGATTTATCTTGCTGTGAAAACTGTTTTGTACATTAGTTGTACAAACTCAATGGTGTTTTCATATTTCCTCATTTACAGTTTTGGCCCTGACATCTATGTTTTATTTATTTATTTTTATTTTGTTTTTGTTGACTGGGTAAGTGCACTAGACAAATTCTGCTTATTTTCAGGCATGACCTCGGGGGGGGGTACAGATGAATACCAAAAGACTTTGAAACAGATCAATCTGTTGGTGGTATTTTAGTGAATGGGGAGAATTTGGCCAGGGCACTGGGGAAATTCCCCTACTCTGTAGGGTGGAGTTTCTGCTACCGACAGCATGGAGGAGTCAGTTGGAGCCCGGACTGACTGTGAGACAGATCTTCTTTTTTCTGTCATGCCGTCGAAAACAGACAACATAGCGATACCAGATGGAACCAGAGGCACTGACCAATGAGAGTTAAAACCGTCGCTACACTCCTTACCAGAAGATATTTCCGATATTTTTGACTTCCCGAATACTAAACCGGATGGCCAGGATTTTCAGCATGATGCCACTACGATTCTGCCGGAACGTCTCTCAACGACTGCGGTGGGTGTAACACCGCTCATTCCTATTCCTTCCAGTTCTGCAGTAAAGGCTACCATTGAGACTACTGTTTCACGGCTGGAAGCGGCTTCCAACCAGTCTTTTGACCCTTTTTCCGGACTTACTACTTCTGAACCTCACACTGTGGCGTGTTCTAACGACCCTACCACTACAGGACTGCTGGTTTCTCAATTCGGTCTTAAACCATGAGTGGATATTTCGGAGGACTCCTGGACTGCATCGGACACCTTAACAAATGCAGGATGGACTCAATCTTCACTGGGAACCTGGACACCAGATCCTGCTTGGGACGTGACTTCACACAGTGTTTTGTTCTCCTCCACCAGGCCTGCTACATCCATGAGCTCCAACAAGGTACCACCTATTACTTTTAGTTCAAAAAAAGACACTGTTGGACATAAAAACGACTCGAGTACTTCTGTTAAATCATGGGGGGACATTCTGGATATTGCTGATCAAAAGTGTGTGCAATCTTCCCATGAGACTAATGATGCTCATGAAACGCCCCTTATTTCTCTACATGTTTCACCTGAAGCTCCCCCCATGAACACATGCCCACTACAGTTATCCCACCACCAAAACCCGCGATTTCCCCATCCCCTACTATTTTGACTTCTAGACCAGGCTCACCTCCTCTCCTATCCTATAGGACCCTAAGCCAGGATCATCGAAATCTCTATCCCCTATTCTAGACAGAAATCCTACAGAGCAAGTATCTGGTAGACCACCGATTCTTTCCGACCTTTTTAAAAACAAACTTGAACAAGCACCTCGTAGGAATGCCATCCGCCTCCGCTATAGGGTTGGGCTACCTGAGTTTCCCGACAGATACTATGTGGCTAGGACCCTTATAAAGGGCAAGCTACATTTTCAAGCCTCCGACATATATGCCCTCATACATATTTCAGGGAAGAGACTTTGACATTAGTTTTAAAACCTCTGCCAGGTTGGATCGTTTCTAGCATTTATATACCTTACAGAAAAATGACCCTATTTGGACCCCCTTTCTGTTTGTACCCTTGTCCAAACCGGCAGTTCGATACCGTGACAATTATGTTCGGAATGAAGGAGTCAGCATTAGTGATATCTATCACTGGTTGCAAAATCACTGTAATGTCCTATCTCCTCCTAAAGCTATCCTGGATGATGATGGTTTATGGACTGGTGGCTGGAGGTTTCGGGTAAAATTATTTCAAGTTAATTCAGAAATTGTACACCTCCCAAATAGTTTTTTTCTCGGTAAAGACGGGGAGGTGTTTTTTCGGTGGTCAACCTAGAGCCTGTTACAAATGCGGTGCTACCACACATTTGAGTAGCACCTGTGACTTACTTAAATGTAGTTTTTGTGGGGGATATGGACATCCAAGCATGACTTGTAAAAATGTGTTTCGATGTAATTTGTGCAATAACACAGGACATGCATACCACCAATGTCCATGGGCCAGTAAAAATAGATCTGAGGGTTGGAACTCTGAAGCATTGGTACAAAAAGCACAAACTAAGGTACTAGAACATATTGCTCCCCTGACCACTGCTCCTGCACTTTGATACCCCCCCCAGAACAACCTATCCCTTCAACACAACAAAATCAGGCTGCCCCACTACAACCCTCTAATGACCCCCCTACCAAGATCTTACTTGCTCAACCTTCTGTTTCTACCACGTTTGATAAAGAAGGCTTTCAAACTGGAAGGCGGGTTACTAGAGCCGCTGCCAGAAAAACACTTAAAACTCCTGATGTCCCCCTGTCTAATGCTTTTGAATGTCTAAAAGGAGACAGAGAGGATTCAGATGGGTACTCGGATGTGTCTGCCATGCCCTCTGATGTAGACACCCCGGCGGCTAAACCACCTGATGTTAGCAGGAAAAAACTAACCAAAACAAAAAAGGGTGGTAAGAAAAGGAAAAACATGACGGTAACGGATGGGAGTGGCTAACCCTGAATTTTTCACCAAAAGGATCTCCGTATAGCCTCTCTTAATGTATGTAGCCTGAAGGGTTTTGAGAAGAGAATGGGTTTTCTACATTATGCCACCTCCCTCCAATTGGATATTCTGTTATTACAAGAAACACATATTACCAATTTATATGATATGCAACAACTGAAACGAGGATGGTACAAAGGCCCCTCTTATTGGACATTTGGAGATGATATAGCAGATGGTGTAGCTGTTCTCTTTTATTCTCCCCACTTTTCTATCACCCACATTGTTGATATTTATCCAGGTAGAGCACTTATTATAGATTTTACCAAGCATTTCCTAACATTTCGGGTTATAGTTATATATAGCCCACAAACTAAAGCTACTCGAATAGCTTTGCTAAATTTAATTAAGCCCTATCTATGTACACGTAAATGTATTATTTGGGGAGGAGATTTTACCTGCTCCATAGATACGAAGAACAAGATCCCCCTTGGGGAAAAAGGTCTACTGTGACTCCCTAACCTTGTCCACTTTGATAAAAGATGCAGATCTGCTGAACGCATATCGTACTCTACACTCCGATGCAGGCTTTACTTATCATAGATCAATATATCATACCAGGATAGATTATTTCTTTATTTCACGTCAGTATACCCCACGCTGCATTTCTGTGATTCCAAATGAGATTTCTGATCATTGTCTTTTGAGTGGTCACTTCTCAAATGGCTCCCCTACTGTATCTATATCATATCACTCCCTCTGGAAATTGAAAAATTCTCTGTTTTCTCCAGAATCTGTTCAGATGCACTTACACGCTTTATTCCAAGCACGGGTATCAGTTCTGATTTTTTTATGATTTCATGTGGGACTGGTGGAAAGACACTAAAACGGAACTAGCCACTTTTTTTCAGTCTTTAGGTAAAAAAAATGTCAGAGAAGGTTACCTTACATATTTATCATACCGAATCAGCTATATAAATTAATGTCTCTTCAAACTATTTCCTCAATTGATTATTCCTCACAAATATCCAGAATAAAGCTTGTATGTTTTCTCATCAATATGATAGTGCCCGATCACTGAATTACCTTATGCAAACCGGCACTTTGATTTCCCCATCTGCTGACCCCTTTTTTGCTTTTAAAGAGAGACTCCATTCGACTGTTATGCATGGTTTGAAAGATACTTATGGTACTGTTCAGACCTCCATCCCAGATATGTTATCTGTCACATCCGATTATTTACAGACCCATTTTTGTACTGTTCCAGACTCCCTTCCAGATATATCTCCCATTATGTCAGCACCGTTGCCTAAGCTTCCCTCACATTTCATTCCTACGCTAATCAGTCGGATTTCTCAGGAAGAAGTTGCCAATGCCATTTCTCGATTACAGTTAAAGGTTTCCCCTGGGCCAGACGGCCTCACACATGAATTCTATAAAAAATTTCAGGTGCATTTATTAGAACCTTTGACGCAAGTCTTTAATTATATTTTGGATAATCAGGATACACCATCTAATTTTGGTTTATCCATCCTAAAATTCTTATATAAAAAGGGAGACATAACGTCCCTGGCAAATTGGAGACCGTTACATCTTTTAAATACGGATTTTAAGATCTTTTCTAAAATTCTTAGCTCCAGACTAAGAACAGTTGCACCAGATTTAATAGATACAGCTCAAACCTGTGCTATACCAGGCAGACATATTCAAACAAATCTCTTTATTATGTGAAATCTTTGAAAAAAAAACACATGATCAGATAGCTGGTTATCTTTTTGTCTTAGATCAATCAAAAGCATTCAATTTAGTACATCATAACTTCTTATTACACATATTATCACTGTATGGTATCCCTGATAAATTCATATCTTGGATTTCACACATGCTCTCCTCGGCATTTTTTTTCCCTATGATAAATGGTTTCAAAGGCCCAACCCTGTTACAACGGGTAGGACTCTGGCAAGGCTGCCCCTTTAGTCCATTATTATATGTGTTTGCTTTAGATCCCATCATTAGACAGATACAAAGGAATTCAGACATTATAGGTATAACACCTCACCCGAATTTGTTACCTGTTAAAATCTCTGCTTATGCAGATGATGTGGTCTTATTATGTCATAATCTACTTTCGGGAGAAAAAGCTATTCAGACCTTTTCATCTTTTACGTTCGTGTTTGGAGGTAAACTTAATCTTGAGAAAAGTCTATGTATTCCATTGCATCACATCCCTGCAGCTACGACAGCAATACATGGTATTAGGGTATGTACTACACCCCAGAAAATTCTAGGGATATGGTTTAACACATCAAATGATGCTACCTATAATTGGGAGACTCGCCTTGCACTTGGTGATAATAAGGTACGTCTTTGGAAATCATGGAAGTTAAGTAAAAAGAAACGGGTCTTAGTGGTGAAAAAATTTATATCCCCAATCTTTTTATTTTTGAGTCACATTTTAGTCCACCTAAACATTTAGAAACTCGCTTATTTGGTCTTTTTCAAATGTTATGGGCAGTCGCCTGAACCCTGTTAAAAGACATATCACATATTTGCCCACGAATCAAGGAGATTTAGGAATGATAAACCCTCTCTTTTTTTTCTTCTTTTTTCTCCATCACATTTTTCAGAGCCATACCTATATGATGACTATATGTGATTTATGGGTGGCGAAAGCTGTAGAATCTTTGATGTTGGCTTGGACTGACCTACCACCCATTATTTCTCGCACACCTAACACCCCGTCATATGTTAAGGATAGTATTCGCACCCTTCGATCCTGGAAAATAAACAAATCCTCCATTTTAGGCCTCACTAGGAAGCAGTTAAATGTTTATTTTCTACACTTGGATGAACCAATATTAAGCTTTCCATTGTGCTCTCCGTCCTGCGTATCATCTGCATTAAATATACTTAAAGATAAAAGAATCCCAGCTCATATGTGGATGTTTCCTGGTTATGCTGTCATGGTAAACTGCAAGTTCATAGTAATTTAAAGCATAAATTGACCCAAGAGAGGTATTGTCCCAAACCATTTTGCACCACCATTGAAGAATCTATGGAACACTTTTTTTTCTCCTGTACAGATGCCCTTCTGTTTTGGAAAACCTTAGTAAATAAATGGAAATGGCCTTTTCTGAGCAGGATCACATATTCAGTCCTTATACTCGGAGTTTTTTCTGGTTGTTGGACCGCGTTCCACCCTAGTACATTAAGGGTTATATTTATGGCCTGTAAATATTATATGGCAAGCCAGATGTAAATATGTCTTATAACAAATACTGACTTGTCCATTGGCTATTATTCAATGCATTGAGTCTGCAATTTTAAATCTACAAGAAATGGAATTGAAACATCTTTCTCCTGCCACATTTGCATCCTACTGGACTGGTATTACCTTTCTGACTTGAATTAAGGTCAATTGACTTTAGGTTAATCCATATTTTACTTTTATTTTTTCATTACATGTTTAACCTTGACTGTTACGTTTCTCTAAATGATTCAAGATCTGATTTTTGTTTCTTTATATGTTATTTTTTTTGGTTCTTGTACTTGATGTTATGTATTTTTCCAATAAAAAATTCCCCTACTCTCTCTCTCTCTTTCACTAGGGGGCGCTGTGCTGCTTACATGAGCATGGAAGAATCCAATATGTTTCCAGAAGCAGAGGGAGCAGGTTGTGTGCGAGCTGCAATGGCAGCAAATATTGCAGTGAATGGAAGTACCAATACAACTGAGACTGAAGATGTGGATAAAACAACAAAAGCAACAGCTAATATGGAACAACAAGAACAGCTGTTGCAAGCTGTGCTAGAGGAGAAAAAGGCAAAATTCTGGCAGCAAATGATGGATGCAGAAGGGGAGTACTTACAAGCAAAGAAGCTGATGGACGAGGGAAAAAAAGGCAATGGGAAGGATCTGTGTCACTGGGTCTTTCAGAGACAAAACTCAGCAAAGTGTTTGTGTTTTCAGGAGGAATGTCTGCACAGGAAATGGAAGAGGGACAAGAAAAGGTGGTGGACTAGAAAAATTGGTCCTCAGACAATGCACTGCACTGCATGGTGCAGGATGGAAGCAGACAGAGACAGGAGTATGGTTACCAGACCCAGTGGTCCCAATTCCAGGGCATAATGGAAGTGAGAAGGATACAGCTGGAAATGAAAATGTGAATACCCCTCAAGACATTTTAAATACTGAAAAGGGGCAAGAGCAAACATGGGGGGGGAGTGATTCAGCACAACTGCATGAGGAATCTCCTTCCAACTCCCCAGTACAAAGTGACAATATTAATATTGAAGGAACTCAGTTGAGTGGCAGTCACAAAGAACATTCCAATGTTTATTCTGAATGGCATGCCCCATTCAGAAAAGACACAGAACAGGGAATGTCAGAGTGAGAATACAGATGGTAGGGATACATAGAAACATAGAAACATAGACTTTGATGGCAGATAAGGACTGCTTGGCCCACCTAGTCTGCCCATTTTCCTACCTAACAGATAAGCTGCAGATCCTATTTAACCAACAGCTTACTTCGTCCTACCCCCCACTAGGACTGCCTTATGCCTGTCCCATGCATTCTTGAAGTCCCCCACTGTTCTTGACTCCACGACCTCTCAGGGAGGCTATTCCATGCATCCACAACCCTCTCAGTGAAAAATACTTCCTCACATTACCTCTGAGCAGTCCCCTCTATCTTCAAATTGTGCCCTTTGTTCTTGCACATCTCTTTTCTGGAAGATGCTACCCTCTTGGACTTTGTTAATTCCCTTGAGGTACTTGAAAGTTTCTATCATGTCCCTCTCTCCCTTCTTTCCTCAAGGGTATACATATTAAGCTCCTTTAGTCTTTCTTCGATGTCTTCTGGTGCAGACCCTGCACCATTTGGCTTCCCTCCTCTGGACAGCCTCCACTCTATGTCTTTGCAGAGATGGGGTCTCCAGAACTGCACACAGTACTCAGATGGGGTCTCACCAACTGTCTGTACAGAGGGATAACAACTTCCTGTTTTCTACTATTGATGCCTCTTCTATGCATCCTAGTATCCCCCAGCCTTCCTTACTGCCTTCTCACATTGCTTGCCCACCTTTAGGTCATCTGATATAATTACCCCCAGGTCCCTTTCCATTTTTACTGTTGTCAGTATCTCACCCCCCATTGTGTACTCTTCCCCTGGGTTTTTGTTTCCCAGGTGCATTACCTTGCACTTCTTCACATTGAATCTGAGCTGCCATACATTTGACCATTCCTACAACCTTGCCAAGTCCCTTCTCATCCTTTCCACTCCATCTTGTGTATCAACCCTGTTGCAGATCTTTGTGTCATCTGCACAGAGACATACTTTTCCTTCCAGTTCCTCTGCAATGTCACTTATAAAGACATTAAAAAGGACCGGTCCCAGTACTGAACCCTGCGGTGCCCCGCTAGTAACCCTCCTTTCTTCACTGTGTACTCCATTTACTACTACCCTTTGCGTCCTGTTGTCTAGCCAATTTCTTATCCAGGCTACCACCTTGGGACCCACTCCAAGGCTGGCTATCTTGTATATTAATCTTTTGTGTGGGACTGTATCAATGTATGCCCCTCCCTGAGCTGTGACATAAGCTAGTCTGTTTCACAAACCTGTGGAGCAAGCTAAAAGAAGAAATGCTGTGCATTTGATATATATAGGAGGTCTGGAATCCCCTCCTACTAGACAATATGTGGGGAAAGAACTGATAAAAAAATCACTTGGGCTTTCACCATCTGAGGCGTATGCCTTCATCCATGCAACTGGAGAAAGTAGTTTCAATATAAGCTTTTGTTCCCCAGAATTACTAGACAGGCTCTGGATGAGATACACAAATGTGAAAACAAACCCTCTATGGACCCCCTTCCAAGAACTAACACTAACTGAAAGCCCCATTAAAGTAATAACAATGCTTTTCAGGAATGAAGGGGTCAATATTACAGACATTTTATACTGGCATGAAAAAAGATGTACCATGGAAGGAAATCCAGACTCCATCTTTGACTCAGAGGGTTTTGGGAATGGAGGATAGAGGCTGAAAATAACTTTAGAACAAGGAGATGTTGGTCTGGTGCATCTCCCAAACTGTTTTTTTTTTTTTTTAGTGAAAGATAAAGGTTTTATCTTTTAACCTGGACACCTGCATCACTGCTATAGGTGTGGCTCTCCCAGATATCTAAGCAGCCAATGTGAAGTTATGAAATGTTCCCAATCTGGGGAAGTTGGTCTTGCTGGCCATTTCTGTAAAAAAACTCCAAAATGTATGTTGTGCGATGCAGAGGGGCATGTATTTGCTGAGTGTCCCAAAGCAGCACAAAACAATGGAAATTCAGACTATGCAATACAGGTCTTTTATATAAATAGATCTGCAAGATCAGCCAGGCAAAATATGAGGTCCCCCTCTTTAACTGAACATAGGCCACAAGCCCCAACTGACAGAAGGGCAACATGCCCAGAAAGAGGAACAGAGTCAACAGGGGTGACTACATCCCTGAATAAACAACCTCCTACAGAGGGTCAGGACCCTAAACAGATGGAATCATAAGGGCCACCAGACACTTCTGGGGATGACCAAATTTGGAAAGGTGTGTCTGTTATGTCTAATGTGGAAGGAATGATACCTCCTCCCACTAAGAAGGGGCCAGAGGGAGATGGCTTCCAGATGGCTAAACCAAAACCTTATGACAATAGCAATAAACAAATAGGGGAACAACAAGAAACTCTTCCCTTACAAAACAAGTTTGTGGTCTTTCAATGGGGGAAACAGAAATGGAGGAAGAATCCAATTCTGCCACTATGAACTCCTCACAAAAAGATGCTACATCCGATATGGATCTGAACATACTGGTACCTGCATCACAAGTAGTGATGGGCGAAGTGGACCCAATTCACTCTGCGAAGTGATTTGCAGTGAAGGTGAATTCACGCAGTGCTTCGCATTATAATGGGTAACACGAAGTCCATTGAAAACAATGACTGCGTTACTCCGCCTTCTACTTTGCCTCACTTTGTCCTGTTTTTAAGCTCCAAAGGTGAATTTTGCAGTGATTCATGGGATTTCAGGTCACATGGGCTCTAGATTGTTCTGCACAACCTCAGTTTGGGGTAGTGTGTGTAGGAAACTGTAGGAGACAATCTGCTCTGAGAGCTCTCTGTGATTCAAACCTTCAAAAAGCTGTTAACAAAGCCTTTTTGAGTAATTTTTTTTTGCTGAAACTTTAGTTCATCGATTATAGGAAACCATCCTGTGCTCATATCATCGAGCGTTTATTGCTTGTGTATGGATTTTGAATGTTAATGAACAACATTCAGTCTGTGTACTGAGAGACAGTGGAAGTGTGCTTTGGGGAGGGGTATAACTGTGGTGTAGGTAGATTAACTTGGAGAAAAAGACAATGCTTTCTGTTTTGGTAATATTTTTCTTGTATAACTTATCCCCAATAACTAAGTGCCTTTGATTGACTTGCAGACCACAATTATCAGGAACTTGCACAAACTCTGCATAAAGTTTCACCTGTGTGCCTTTCTGTTAAATGCTTAAGCTCCAACATAGCATCTCTGCGCTTATAATTTGCATCTATCCAATGCAGAGTGATTAAGAGGTACGATTCAATTGAATGCTCTGCAGTCCACATATCAGTGTGAAGCTAATTGCTTCAACAGATTGTAGTTCACTGATTAGCTTCAGCTGAAGCTTATCGCACATGGCAGGGATAACATTATCTGAGAAATAACTCCTGAAAGGTGTCACATACCTTGGCTCTAGCACTGAAAGTAGCCTTTTAATCCCACATTATCAACAATGGCACGTTATCCAAAGCCATCATCTCTGCTATGCTTTCTGTGATATTTTTAGCCCTTGCATGCTCAGTGGGAAATGGAAGGGCTCTGGTTAAGCAAGATTCAAGTGTGGGCTGCTCTTTCTTAATTTGTTTTGCTGGTGGCTCACGGAACTTGTCTTTTGAAAGCTGTGCACGCTTTGCATTCTCTGCTAACCGCTCTGCATGCTCTGCTTTATGTTTATTTTTCAGATGATATAAAAGACTTGATGTCCTGTAACTTTTAACAGACAATCCCCGACTTATTAAAGTAGGTGAGTACACAGAATACATTTTGCTTTTGAATCCATGTCAGCAGCAAGATAGAAATACTGTCAGACTAAACTTTTTTGAGTCATTTTAGCAGAAAGAAATAGAAAGCAGTGTACTCCACCCTAGCCCCTTCAGATGGCTTATCAAAACTGATTCTTTAAACAGGCACTACCCGATCGGATGCATTTTTTGCACTTGATTTTTATCACAAGAATAAACGTCTGTAAGCACTATCTTATTGTTTTGCTGCACTATTTATGTGCTTTGCACCTTGATTAATATTTATAATGTCCATGACTGGTACTCCTTTTTTTGTACTCATTTGACTTGTTGGGTGAAGTACCCTCTATATAGACAGTCTGTGGAGCACCAGGTTCTTTATTTATTGACGTATTGAAAATACATAATAAACTATTTTTTTTTTCTAAAAAGCTGTTTATCTACTTCAGTACACTGACTGGCCTCCATCTGGTCCAGTTTTCCCAGCCCCATCACCCACCATCTCTAATACTTACCTTTGCTGGTGGTCCTGCCACAGGGCCTTGGATCAGAGGCACCCTGTCAACAGTGTGGGTCCTGCAGGAGTGAAAGCCATTACTGTTCTACAGTCCGAGGGCTTTTCCACAATTTTCTCCACTATTGGGTCCAGGCACGTGTGTTCTTGGCCTCCATAGACACACCTTAGGCATAGAAACATAGAAACTGATGGCATATAAGAAAGATAAGGAACACTTGGCCCATCCAGTCTGTCCATTTTCCCTACATACTGCAAAAGCTGCAGACCTTACTTGATCTCTGGCTTTACCTTCTTGTTCCTGTAGCCAGGGTTCCCTATGCCTGTCCTATGCATTTTTTTAATTCCTCCACTGTGTTTGCCTCTACCCCCCTCTATGGGGAGTCTATTCCATGCCCCCACAACCCCTTCAGTGAAGAAATACTTCCTCATGATGCCCCTTAGTCTACCCACTTCCAACTTCATATCCTGCCCCCTCATTCCTGAACATCTCCTTTTCTGAAAGATACTACTCTCCTTATTTATGCTCTTTAGATATTTGTAGGATTCTATCACATCTCCCCTGTCTCTCCTCTCCACCAGCTTATACATATTGATGTCTTCCAGTGTCTTCTCATATGGCTTTTGGTGCAGACCTTGCACCATCTTTGTTCCCCTTCTTTGAACTGCTGCCACCCTGTCTATGTCCTTACAGAGATGCGGCCTGCAGAACTGTACTTAGTACTCCAATTTTTTGGTACTCATCACTAATTGTGAGTCTTTGAACCATTTCTGAAGGAAATCAAAGTCCTTCTGTAGTTTATTTTGCATTTGGTCCACAGAGCTGTCAGATGCCAGCAGCACTGTGTCATCAGCATATAATTCAATATGATACTTTGTACTACATTTTGGTAGATCATTGATTTAAATTAAAAACAATAATGGGCCCAAAATTGAGCCTTGAGGGACATCCTTTGTAAGGTGCCCTTGGTCTGATGAATATTCATTGAACCAAATTGATTAATTGGATTTATCACCTTAAGACTCACTCCCAGGCTGCTTAGCTTGTTCACAAGTCTTCTGTTTGGAACGGTATTGAAGGCCTTACTTAAATCAAAGTAGGCCACATCCACCACTCCCCCCAATCCACTTTTCTAGTCACACAGTCAAAGAAATCAATTAGATTTGTTTGAAATTACCTTCCCACTGTGAATCAATGCTGTCTCTGATCCTGTGCTCTGCTGGATTCAAGGTGTTCTACCATCCTTTCTTTAAGTAGCAATTCCATAACTTTCCCCACTATTGAGGTAAGGCCGACTGGTCTGTAGTTTCCAGCCTCATCCCTACTCCCACTTTTATGAAGACTGATTACCTCTGCCCTTCTCCAGTCCTCTGGAACCAATCCCGTATTGAGTGATTCATTGAACAGTGTTGCCAGAGGTGCTGCCAGCACTTGCTTTAGTTCTCTTAATATTCTAGGATGTATCCCATCAAGTCACACTGCCTTCTCCACTTCCAGTTTTGTGAGTCCTTTAGGGTTCTCTTTTCCATAAATGGACTGGTGTCCACCTCCCTCCCATTTTTGCACATGTTGCCTAACTGTAGTTTCTCACCATGTCCTTCTTCTGTAAATACAGAACAAAAATATTTGTTCAATATTGATGCTTTTTCCAGGTCCCCTTCCACACACTACCCTTTTCCTCTTTAATCCTTACAATCCCAACCCTGTTTTTTTTCTCCTTTCACTAATATACCTATAACATGTTTTGACCCCTTCTTTTTTTACTTTCTGTGCTATTTTTTCGTGTTTGCACCTTTGCACTCCTTACCACTTTCCCTGCCTCCTTCTGTTTATCCAGGTACACTACCCTGTCTTCCTTCTTCCTTCTTCTGTGTTTCCTTGTACTTCCTGAAAGCCTTATTTTTCACCCTTACCTTCTCAGCCACTTCCTTTAAGAGCCTTAGTGGTTTTCTCTTTTTCTTGTCCTTGTTTACTTGCATAATGGAAAAGTTTGTCAACCCCAATATGGCTACTTTGAGATGGACCACCTGTCCCTCATCCCTTCCTGCAAAGGCATTCTTGAGACATATCCCCATCTTAGTAAAGTTCACCTTCCTGAAATCCAAGATCCTTGCCTTTGTTTGGCTTGACTCTGCATCCAGGTGTGTCCTCCCTTCCCATGCTGTCCCATGGTGCTGACTACTTGATTCTTCTCCTTGTGCTGCAGATTTCCATCCTCCCTCTCAGGTCTGTCCCCAAGAGATTCAGGTCCATTCTTGAGCCTGGGCTGCTGTCATGGCAGTCAGTGGCAAAAAGCAATACAATCAGTTCCATGTCAAAAGGGTGAATATGAAACTGGTGATGGTAAAAAAGTGCAGAAACAAAGAATGACTGGGAAATAACAATGATCACTGAAATGGTGACAAGAATGGCACAGCTAGTTTCTGTGGAGGGCTTTGCTGCCCTCACCTCCCTTACTGGAGGGCTTCACTCCCACACCCCACTTACTATAGATAACCAACTCTGAGGGGACGCAACTTGGAGAGGGGCAGAAAGTTGCAGGTCACCATTTTGGTGATCACTGTTATTTCCCAGTTGCTCTTTTTGTCTCCCACTGTTTTGCCATTGCTGTTTTTGTATTCATGGTTTTGCACTAACCCTTTTCATGGGATGCCATACAGTAAGTGGTTAAAAGCACGAAACATAAATTTGAAAAAAAAAAAACACTAAAATTGGAAACCAGAACTACACAGAGTAATGGCCCCATATTAAAAGGTATCAGCTGCCCATTGCAAAGTCTCTTTCCTGAGTGCAAATTAACACAGTTCACTAAATTTGCTATACTCAAACATCTTTGGAAAAAAGTGTGAGTGCCCTAAGCATGTTTGTATATAGCCCCCCAAAGCAAAAATGAGGCACTAAAATGTGTACTCAGCACAATTCACACACCCCTGCTGGCCGAAGAGAGATAGAGTATCTGTTACTGAGAACATGCAGGCTATTGTATGATGGAACCAACTTATTTAGTGCATGCCAGACCTGTTAGTATTACAATAGGCACAATCAGGACCTCACTGAAAATAAGATACTGGATGTTAACTGACCTATCCTGGATAACTACATCCAATACTTTTAACATATTTTAAATACAAAAGAAACTTAGTGAAAAAAGAAATGAAGAAGCAAAATCTAAGTATTTTCATATTAAAGGATGTAAGGTTTTTCTGGTCTTCTCTCCAAAACATTTGCAATCCCAAAGTTAGATCAGAGTTAGAATGTTTGGTAGATGTGAATCTTGTTAAAACTCAACCAAAGGAAACAGCAGACTATTTACATATATTTTTAATTCACCAGACAGGAGGAAATGAGGTTAGGACAAATACAATTGAAAAAAAAAGCCATCAATTACAGGAAATGCAAGATATGAGGCATGAAGATGAAGGGTTTGCCTTTACTCCCATTCTTTAAGAAGATGTATTGGGTCTGCTCCATAAGCCACATGAAAAGAAAGGCCATGGACCAGATAAGGTTTCCCCAAGGATATTAACATTGGCGGCAGTTGAAATCTCAAGTCCCCTGACTTATTTGTTTAATATCTCAATAATTAGGGGCATTGTGCCCTCAGTTTAGAAAGAATCTGCTATAATTAAAATGTTTAAATCGAGGGACAGGACTAATGCAGGAAATTATGGGCCCGATTTCTCTCCTGCCAATAATGGGGAAGTGACTAAAAAATGTATCTTGAAGCAGTTAATACTCCATTTCAAACAGAAAGGGTTACTGGCAGAGCAGCAGCATGGTTTTAGACCAGGTTATGGGACAGCAATGGCTCTGGTTGAGTTGGCAAGCATTGTACATGATGCTAGTGATAAAGGCTTAGTGACTGGTGCAGTTTTTGCTGACCTGACCAGAGTCTTTGATTTGGTAGGTCATGATATGCTGCTGCAAAAATGGTATTCCTTTGGTATAATTGGAAACAGTTTGAAATGGTTCAAAAGTTATCTTGAAAACAGAGTATAGAGGGTAAGGATAGGTGGCTCCTTGTCTGAGTCACTACAAGTGAAGCCAAGTGTTCGTCAGGCTCAGTGTTGGGACCTTTTTTATTTTCAGTTTTTTGTGAATGACCTTCCAGACATTCTTACAAGAACAGAATGTATCCTTTATGCTGATGACATGGTCCTCCTCCTCTCCGGCCAGTCTCTTATAGGTGTGCAACAGGACTTACAGTATGATTATAACAGACTGATAAATTGGCTTTCATGGAAATAGTTGAAACTAAATAAAAAAAAAATCAATGTATTGCTGTTTGGAACATCTCAGAAGCTGGCTGGTGTCAGGAGCAACCTGGTCATCAAGGGTAGTCAAAGGGAGGGTATCTCCAGAGTTCAGCTGGTTAAGTACTTAGGCATTTATTTAGACCCCTCATTGAGCCTAATTGAGCACGTAGAGATAATCAGAAAAAGAATTCATCAAAAACTGAGTTTTCTTTATAGGAACATTAATGCCTTGATTGACAAAGCATGTAAGGTAATAGCCAAACAAATATTGTTGCCAATATTGGACTATAGAGCAGTTTTATTCATGAATCAAGGCACCACATTTTAAAAATGGTATTAGTGTATATTAAACAGTAATTGTAGAACACTTCATTGCGTTCTGTATGAAAAAATGAATGTCTTGCCACCTGCTCAACAGATTGATTACACTGTGGCAGTTTTTGCCTATACAATTTATCAAAGAAACATGCCTCCCTGGTTATTAAATACATTTTTGTGTTGCAAAGGTTCATATGTAACTAGACAAAACATAGATATGCGTTTCTATCCAGTAGTGCCAAAACTGGTCTCAGCCATGCAATCCTTTACTTGTTTTGCTCCAACACTTTTAAACAATTTATCAGTTTTAGTCAAGAAAGCTAATAATGTTAAGCACTTTAAAAAATTGGTGAAGCCGGCCTGGTGGCACTGAGGGTTAAGGCACTGGATTCCACATCTCGTGCTCGGCTGACAACCTGGGTTTGGGAATGGATTCTGGTCACCGTGGGTCAGCAAAGGGAGGTAGGATAGAGCATCCCCACTGATGATCTTCTCCTCCAGGAGAGTGGGGTACAAGGGCAGCGATGCTCACTTGCATTGCTAACTGTGGAAGCAGGGGCAGTGAGGTGTAATGGTTCCCTACTGGGGAGTCAGGGTGGGGAGGGCACTGCAGACACTTGACAGTGATGAGCATAAGCATGCTGCCTGTCTGGACTCAAGTCCTCTGCATCGGCACCCTCAGGGGACTGGGACCAGGAGAAAACCAAAGGCAAAAAATCTCCCAGTCTCATGCGGAATGACTCTGGGTCCATGCTACATCAGGGCCCAGCTAAAAAGATCCAAGGAAGGGACTCCTCGGAGTAGGTACCTGGAGAAAGTAATAATAAAAAGAAAATTACTGAAAGTGTTATATCATCACAATAATTTATGTACTTGTAAAGTATAATGTGATTGTGGTTTGTATTTTGTCTGATTGTTTACTGTGATTGTACTGTATTTTTATGTCAGGCATGACTGAAAAAGGGCTGTGCCCAGTCATCTCCTGGTAGAAAATGAAGACAAAAAACATTGTAAAAATGTATGAAAGCAGGACCCCAGTAAAAATGAGATTCTGCATTTTTTCTGTGCGAACTCTACTAAACACACTGGAAAATGTATAAAAGCAAGACCCCACTGAAAATGAAATACTGTAGCTGCCCAAGCCTGCTAATGGCACTTACACCCTATGTGTGCAACTATTGTAACAACTACATGCATATATATGTGTGTGTGTGTGTGTGTGTGTGTGTGTGTGTGTGTGTGTACACATTTTCAAGGGTTCGTGTATGTCCAGAACCAAAAACACTGTTCACTGATTTACTATAATGTTTACGGTTTTGTTTTTTTCTACTGTTGTGGTGTAGATGTGGGACTTTTCCGTTATTTATTTAGTAATTTATGCATTTGTTTCAAAAGTTTCACCAGGAAAAACCTAGTGAGCTGAAAAATAGCTAATTTCTAGATGTGTCCTGGGGAGAAGAGACGTACAAGAACAGCGTAGAACAATAACTTATACAATAAAATGTAACACAGAGCTATAAATTAAACAGTACAAAATGAATATTAATGAGGTTTATCAGACAGGTAAAATTATGGGCAAACAAGTTACATTTTACAAGAACTCAGTGGGAAAGCTGTCCCATGGGTACAAGCAATAGCAATTTTCAATGGTGAGGGCACCAGGGTATAGGGTTCTGAAGAAAGGAACATAGATGGGGGAAAGAAGGGAAAGTGCAGACAAGTGAGGGAGGAACAAGAGAAGGAGGATGGTTGGTGAGGTGGGTGGAGGGGCAAGGAGGAGAAGAAAGATAGAAAGATGGTAAATCGAGGAGTTGGGAAGAGGTATGACATAAGGGTAACCACAGGAGGGAGCAGTGTGGTCATGGAGAAAGAGTGAAAGAGGGTAAACTGAGGTGTTGGGAAGGGCTAAAATGACTCAAGGGTGGGCACAGAAGGGAGTACTGTGGTCATTGAGCAGAGGGAACATACAGCATTTCCAAGGGGCACAATGAATGGTTAGGGGGAGAGAGTTCCAAAGTTTTGGAAAGCAGAAAGAGAAGGCATCCTGACCAGCAAAGGATTTTACATCACAGAAATACAATAAGTCATGCATTAATTCTATTGTATACCTCTTCCCCAGTATCAATCATTCCCCTAGTTGTTATTTTGATAAGCCAATAACTATTTAATTGATCTTTGGTCAGTTCTACAATGTATTGCCTGTAAACTTTTTTTTCTATTTATTCTTAGGCATATAAGTTCTCTTTATCTCTGTTACTCTTATTCCATTTCTGTGAACTTTGAATTGTGTATTTTTGTATCTGTTATCTTTCCCCTTTCTCCCTCACCCAGAACACATCTGAAAATGAGCTGTTACTAGCTCAGAATATTTTTCCTCATAAAACCTGTTAAATAAATCACTTATCACATTTACGCATTAGCAACTGTTGTGGTTCTGACCTAAACTTGTTTCACAAGTGATAGCAAGATGGATTGCAGAGCTTTGCCCTGTAGCCATAAAAAAAGTCTGAGAAATGCTGCAATCTTATTCATTTTCAGCATTCTGAGGTCCTCACCTTAATTTATAACAGACTGTAAGAACCTCGGAATGCTGAGGTCCTTACATTAAATTATAATACTCTGTAAGCCTGTTTTTGTGGCCATTTTAAAAACGTGTTCTTCACTTTTTGGAATGTAGAACACATTGTTCTTAAACATGAGGAACCAGGTTTGATTTTCCTGCCAAAGAAAAAAGTATTTCTCTCATCACAAGCTCACGAAAGCATACTTATGTTTCCTACACCCCATGCAACATCACATGCTGATTCAAAATCTGCTGGCATTTGAATTGTGACACAGGCATCAACATAAGAAATATATTTTTGATGCTGAGCACGATTGTTTAACCAAATAAAAAGGGCACTAACTTTGCTAAAAATATTTATTGACTTTTTACTTGTTTTAGCAGTAATCCACTTCCAA
Organism: Neoceratodus forsteri; assembly: GCA_016271365.2. Classification (NCBI taxonomy): domain Eukaryota; kingdom Metazoa; phylum Chordata; order Ceratodontiformes; family Ceratodontidae; genus Neoceratodus; species Neoceratodus forsteri. Next base: position 1,791,842,563 of record CM057456.1, read on the forward strand.
TAGTTAGATTAGCAGTCAATCATTCCCAGCGGGAATATGGCATTCAGCTGTGCCTTGTGCCTCATTTTGCCCTGAGGTGATAAAGTGACTGTTATTTTAACCCTTGGTCATGTCTTACTACTTAATTCTTATTTGGGGAAGCTGGGGGCAGCCTACCATGTTAACCACCTCCTGATCCCAGATGCTCGTCTTGCAATTGCTCAGGGAAATCTACTGCCCCTATTTGACTATTGCTCCCCTGTGTTCTCTTCCATGTCCTCCTCACTTTTTTCTCATCTAAATATCACATACAACTCTAACTGTCACTTTGCCCTTCAGGTCCCTTCCTCCACTTATTACTGCTCTCTATATCAGTCCTTAGGCTTGCTTTCTCTGCTGGGTCGTTTTGCATTTGCTATGGGCTGTCTAGTTGACACCCCTCTCAGGAACTCACATAAGTCCCCATCCTTCTCGTTTCTCACTGACAGGGTGATAACTCGATGTCTTAGGGTCTCTACTGTTCCCCTCCAGTAAGCCCCTGTGTATCTACTGTCACGGGGAGCAAGGATTTCTCTGGCTCTGCCCCCTACCTCTGGAACAGAATACCACCTGTTATCTGTATGTTATCCCCTCACCAGTCCTTCAGATTGAAGCTAAGAGTCTCAGACCACACGTGCCTGCTTCCTTGGAAACACCCTCACCAGAAATCTGCTTTAGAGGCCCAGTTTACCATTTGCCTTACTTCACAAGTACTGGCTACTACATAAACAATTGACACATTTTTGACTTCAATGAAAATGTTGATTGCTATAGTGTAATCCTTTATGCACTTTATTGTAAACCTTGAACTGGCTGAATAATGTTTTGATTTGCTGTAAGTGTATGTCTTAGTTCTCTGCAAGCAGAAAAGTGTTGCTTTATTTGTCATTAACTAGTTTTTTTATGTACTTAACCCCTATTTTTAAGAATGATGTGTAAGTGTCACTGTTTCTGTTATCACTGTACTCATTGTATTATACTGTATGTACCTACTGTATTATAACTTGTACCTATTGTCTGTGCCACTGTACGACCTGGGTCACAACTGAAAATGGTCCTTTGGATTAGTTTGCTCACCCAGTTGCCAAAAACATAAATAAATTCTGTATCAGCTTTTGTTGGGCAGAATCTTGCAGTGGTACCAAACCATATGTAATATACGCATTTGTTCATATCAACATAAAAAAAAATATTTTCCATAAAGGGAAATATCTAGACTATAATTCTCATTTAGTTGGCCCTAGTCACTGTTTGGCTGAATATGCACCAGAACAAGTCTGCACTAGATCCCTACAAAGCATGCACCTGGCTTATAGAAAAACACATGAAACAAGAGCTTACTACACCAGTCATACCCATTGTGCAGGAGTATGGCTCAGTAGCAGGTGGAGTGCCTGCTTGGGACATGGTTACTGAGCATTTAATCAGAAGCCTGGCCCCTTACCAGAGCAGTTCCTTTGCTTACAGGAGCAGCAGATCATGGAATGTGGCAGTCGGCAAAAGTACTATCATATTTCCAGCCATGGACTGATGTCAATAAAATTTGGAAAAAAAATAATTTGATACAGGCAAGTTTTCTCATCACCCTGTTCCCCGTGGCAAGAAGGAAAACTGGATTCTGTAGAGGCAGGCACAGATTGGAGCCTTATGACTCTCATTAGGTGGTGTGCATAGTCCCTATAGCCGCCCTCCTCCTGGTATAAATTAAGCCCTTCTAATTCTGGAATGGCTGAGCTCAAATTGCTTCATGCATGCTTTACTTTGCGTGCCCCGTCCTTGACATACTAGTCCCCTCTCTTCCTCCCCAGCCCTGACCTGCAGTGCAGCATATACAGTCAAGCACATTCAGGGCTTGGCAGGGCAAAGTGGCAAGGGAGGGCAGTTACTGCATCTGGGGGTGTCTCGTGGACATCATGGATGTGTAAAACCCTACACTATGTACTGAGCATTGCAGTGTAAAGGGCTGTTTCTGCTAGGTGTATAGAGCCCTTTTTAGCATTTGTACAGTACAACCCAATTTTTTTGTGTATCAAATGAGGAAAGATCCAGCCATAATTTAGCAAGATTGTTCATGAATAGTCTTGAAAGTCTAGATTTTCATTTAGAGCTGTGAGATCCTCCCAGAATTGTACATGTATCCTTAGAACATTGAACCAGAAAAAAATCTGTCATGATCCAGAAGGTTTGAAGTTTATATGGGCACAGTTCATGTTACATTGTCATGTACAGACTGATCCCCATGGCAAAAATTCTTCCAGCCAACATTCCAATCTCAAGCACTGCTGAATGACTGGAATGATGCATTCTGACTCTGAACTAACATTCTTAAACAGTTAGTGGATGAACTATTTTATTAAAAAGCTCCCTTTAAATGTGGAAAGCATTGTCTACTCACCTGTCTTTTAAAACAACTCTTTTCTAATGAACTTATCAACTTTTATTGAGCTTTGGTCTGACCTCCCTGGCTTTGTTTTGGATAAAGACACTTTTGGTTCTTCCTGTTGCAGTTTAGCAGGTTACAAAGAGTGGTAAATGGCAGCCCTTAAGCATGTATCACCCCATCCCCCATTCATTCTCAAACTCTACCACCCTCCCGTTTCCTCCAGTTATTTTTTTTTAAACATCATATCTTGCCACAGCAGTGCCAAGAGTCAGAGATATTTTTTAAATATCTGTGTTAGAGGGGGAGGATAGGAATTTACCACTGTGGGTGTAAGTTTGGTCTTAGTTTTTAATTAACTGACTGAAGATCAACGTGATCGGCAGGTAATTCTGGGGCCACATCGGTGGTGGGACAGGAAGCGACCACATCGATGGTCAGAGAAGAGTTTGGTAGTGGCAGCAGGACCGGGCTGACTAGAGCCGCATCGGTGGTAAGGGAGTTGAGAGGAGGGCTGCCGGCTGTGGGACCAGTCACAGCTAAGGGCAAGAATTTTGGACTGGGCTATAAAGGCCATTAGCCCAGTCGCAATCAGGAGAGCCATTTGATGCTGTTGGGGAGTGTTCTTGTCCCACACCACCCACCCCAGCCCTGACCTCTATTAACTGGTTGGTGGGGGTGGGCAAACTGTGAGTGGGTGTCCTGGACTGTTTCTGACTGGGGGACAGGGAGCTGTAAGCTGTGCCTGCTTGGGCTCCACTGACTGCCTGCTACCTTGGAGAGGGGCAAGCTGAGAGAGGGTAATGTGGATTGTTGCTGATTGAGGGAAAAGAGAACTGTATGTTGTGCCTGCTTGGGCACCATTGACTACCTGCTACTTGTAGCTGCGGGACATGACAACTATGAACTGATCAATACTAAGGCTAGTGAATTGGTTACAGCTGACTGGGAGACAAGGGTCCTGTATGATGGGTTGCTGGGCCAACATTGTCTACAGCTATCAGAGAGGGCACATTAGAGCAGATTGTATAGTTGTGTATGCTGACCACAGTGGTGGGAGAAGGCAAACTTTGTGAATTGTTTATTGCTACTGATCTTTGTTGGGGTGGACAAAATCTCTGCTTCAGAACTGGGGCTGTAAAAACTGGCTGTTGTAGGGAAAGAGGGAAACGTTTTGTAATCTGATTTCTGGTGGGATAGGGGACAAACAGTTAGGGTCCCTGTGTCTTACTGCCTAAATTGGTTCTGCAAGAGGGTTGTACTGCTCACACCAAAATGAGGGTGGAATTGGGGCTGGCCAGAGCAGGCATCTTCGGTAGGGTGATTGGGTGTATGGGGTGAGGGGCAGCAATAATCTTAAATTGGGCATGGAGTTTTGGAGGGCATCCAGTGTGTTTTCAGCTGACAGGACTTAGGAAAGAGATTGAGGGGATCAGAAGAAAGCTGAAAGGCATGAGGGGAGAGGAATGGGGAGGAAAGGAGTGGAAAGGGCAACATGAGAGTAGGTGAGGCAACTACGGTATACCTCTGGCCACAGGTGGACATGGTCCTTATGGGTACTCTGGAGCGGTAGAGCACAATACAAGCAATGGACAGAAAACACTTAATAGGGGGTGGATGATCAGAAGGAGCAAAAGAGTGATGGGGTAGGAGAAATCAAGTCGGGGCAAGCATTACACTTAGTAATGGATACACCATGCTGTACCCAGGAGAGGAGGTGAAAGAGGCTGGTAATAGGGGGGAACAGACAGACAGAGAGGGTTTGGTGAGCAAGCTGGGGGGGGTTGCGGAACCAGAGGGGAGCAGGCAGGCAGCAAGGGTTTGGCCAGCAAGCCGGGGTGGGGTGGGGGCAGGGGAGGCGGCCACATCCACAAGAGGTGAGGAAGGGAGGACAGACATGAACCAAGGTTGGAGGGAAGAAAGGAGGATGGAGGAGCACAGGATGAGGCCGGGGGAAGGGGGGAGAATTGGGGTCAGGCAGGCACTCAGGCTGGGGAAGTCAGCCAAGGGTGGTAGTAGGGGATACACTAGAAAGGCCAGCATCAGAGCAGAAGAAATCAGATGAGGTGGGGATTGGAGGAGGAAGGGAGGTTAGAGAGAAATATGCCAGATAGGGTAGGGGAGACAAGACTGGGGGGGGTTGGAGGCAAGAAGGGAAGCAGTAGAAGGATGCCAGGGTGGGGGAGCCTGTGGATTCTGGCCCAGAAAAAGAACCTGGGGGTGATCTGTGGGGGGCAATCAGTACCATCCATGAGGTTGGTGGGGTGATGAGTAAACTGGGAGTCACTGGCAGAAGAAAGAGCTTGGTAGGGCATACACAGACTAGTGATCCTCGGACTGAAGGGGGTGGAAGAAGTAAGATGGGGGTCGATGAAAGAAGGAAGAGCCTGGAAGGGATCAAAAGGGCCAGTAAGTTGGAGGGGCTGAAGGTGATTCTGCTGGGTGGACTCCATGACCAAGGGCATCCAGTGGGAGGGGGTAGAGTAGGGAAAAAGCAGCCCTGTCAAGGCTAAATATATCCCAGGCCTATCCATTCACAAGTCAAAATTCTAGCTATGCTCATTAGCATTGGAATGCGAGGGATCCCCAGATTTCTTAGTATGTCTGGGCACAACTGATTTGGAGGTGAACAGTGAACTTGAAATCCAGGCTAGGTTTAGGGAACTGGCCAAGGTCTGCCACTCTAAAGGAAGTTCAATCTCCTTCTCAGAGATTCTACCAGTACCTAGGGCATCCGGGCAGACCAAGCATAAACTCAGAGAAGTGAATCAGTGGCTCAGGGGCTGGTGCAGGGCAGAAGGATATGGGCTGGTGGAGGACTAGGATGATACATGGGAGGACAAGGAGTTATATGCCAGGGACAGGATATACCTCAACTTAAAGGGGAGGGAGATCTTGAAACTAAAACTCGCTGGATTCATAGTCGAGAAGTTGGGTTTAAACTTGTAAAGGGGGAGGGAAAGTGAAGAAATGGAATGGGGGGCTGCTCGAGGTTCCAGGTCTAGGGCGTGAAAAGAGGGCAGGTGACTGCAATGTAATAAAGCCAGAGCTGTGCAGGAAAGGGTGAATAGGGAATGCACAGGGCCAAGACAATTGGAGAGGGGAGGGGGGATGGGTTGGAGGAAGGTCCTGATCAATGCCAGGAGCTTGGGCAACAAAATGCCTGAGCTCCAGGTGATGCTGGCTGAGGGATACAGTGGATGTGGTGGCAATTGCTGAGACATGGGCTACTCAGAAGAATGATTGGGGCCTTCACTTGGAGGGATACACAATATTCAGGAGGGCTAGAGAAGAGGATAGAGGAGGGGGTGTAGCGCTGATAGTCAAAAATGGCATAGTGGTAAGTGGCGTGGAGGAGGCTGATGGGGGAGTGGAAGCAATTTTTGTAACCCTGTAAATGGGGGGAGGCAGAAGACGGAAAATAGGGTGGTGTACAGACCCACCACAATGGATGATGCCCTGGAGGAAAAATAAGTTGAGAACATAAAGGGGCACTGTGACTGTGGGAAGGGTAGGGTGGTGGCCTTGGGGGACCTAAATATGCCGGGGACAGATTGGGACACTATGACATCAGCGGTGGCCAGGGAGCAGAGACAGATGGATGTGTTTCAAGATGCCTTTCTGGTCCAACAGGTGGGGGAACCTACTAGGGAGGGGAGGATACTGGATGTTGTCCTTGCAGACAGTGACTAGATAAGGGGTCTGAAAGTGTGTAGCCCACTGGCAGGTGGTGACCATGCCACGGTCTGGTTTCTGCTGTGTTTAGGGTGGAGGATGACTGCTCCAAAACAGTAGTAGTGGACTTCAGGGGGGAAGACTTTGTGGGCATAGTCAGGATTCTTAGGGGGAACTTGGACAAGATTAGACCAGACATGAATGTTGGTAGCTTGTGTGAGACCATTAAGAAAGGGGTGCAGGAGGCTACTAGCTCATGTACAATGGTAAGGCATAAAAATGGTACAGCCAACAAGCCATGCTGGTGGACCAGGAAGGTGCAAGAGGTGGTGAGGGATAAAAAGACTGCCTATGCATGTTTCAAGTGCTCCAGTGGGATAAGAGAGAGAGAAGTGACTACGAGTTGACAGCAAGGAGGGTCGCCGGAGTGGTGAGGGGAGCCAAGGCAAGGATGGAACAAAACCTGGCTAAGGATATCCGGAGGAGAGGAAAGGGATTCTATAGATACATTGGGAGAAAAGAAAATGGAGAGCACAGATCTCCAGGATCAAGACTGGGGAAGGATGGGCTCAGAAGGTGGGGGAGCAGGAAAAGGTGCTAAATGAGTACTTTGCCTCAATATTTATGGAAAGAGACAGGGGATCCATTCAGCCAGAAGGGAGGGTGGGGGAGACAGCTGATTGGAGAGGTCAGATGGATTTGAGAGGACCGGAAGAGTCTGGGGCACCGGGTGGGCTAGGCCTAGAAGGGGATGGGTGTTTAGTTGAGGGGGTGGATTGGGAGGGAGAAATCACAGAGGACAGGGTGAGGGAGGCCCTTCGGGCATTATAAACTGATAAGGCATTGGGACCTGATGGGCTGCATCCCAGAGTTCTGAAGGAACTGGTGGAAAAGCTAGAAGCTCAGCTAGCTGCACTTTTCAGTGCCTCTCTGCAGACAGGATGGGTGCCTCAAGACTGGAGGGTGACTCATGTGGCACCTATCCACAAAGGGGGATCTAGGGAGGAGATGGGAAATTACAGGCCTGTCAGCCTAATGTCTGTGGTGGGCAAACTAATGGAGGGCTTCATCAAGGAAAAGCTTGGGAGGCAACTGAAAAGGTTGGGACACCTGGATGACAAACAGTATGGTTTTGTCATGGGGAGATCATGTCAGACTAACCTCATAGATTTTTATGATTGGGCGACGGGGACCCAGGACCAACAAAGACCGGTGGATGTCCTATATCTGGATTTCAGTAAGGTGTTTGACCAGGTACCCCACATTGGGTTGTTGACAAAGCTGGGGGGGATGGGGGTGTGAGAGCAGTTGATTAGATGGGTAGAAAATTGGCTAACGGGCAAAGACAGAGGGTAGTGGTTGGTGGGATAGTCTCCTCCCATAGGAAAGTCTTCAGTAGGGTTCCCCAATGTTCGGTACTGGGACCAATCCTGTTCAATGCCTATGTCTCTGATAAAGGGAGGGGGGTTAGGAGTAGGATGAGCCTCTTTGTGGATGACTCAAAACTGTGAGCACTGGCAGACAGGGATGAAGCGAGGGAGGCAGTCCAGAGGGATCTGGATACTCTGGAGGTGTGGTTAAGGAGGTAGGGACTGAGGTTTAATCCAGGGAAGTGTAAGGTACTGCACCTGGGGGTCAGAAACCCAAGTCATGTATACACTCTAGGGAGGGTCTCACTGCAAGCCACAATGAGTGAAAAGGACCTGGGGGGGTGGTGGTAGACATCAAAATGAATAACACTGAAAACTGCAGAAGATCTGCAGCAAAGGCAAACAGGATTCTGGGATGCATAGCCCGGGGAATTATGTCCAGGAGGAGGGAGGTGATCCTCCCTCTGTATAATGCCACATCTTGAGTACTGTGTGCAGTTCTGGAGACCTCACCTTAAGAAGGACATAGCAGTGCTGGAGAGGGTTCAAAGGAGGGCAACCAGGATGATTCAGACTGTGAGAGAAAGGACCTATGAGGAAAGGCTGGAAGCCCTTGGGCTGTATTCATTGGCGGAGAGGAGAGATGGGGGTACATGATAGGGGTCTTCAAATATGTGATAGGGATTAACAGGGGTGGAGACAAAGGAATGTTCAGGCTAAAGAAAGGGGTCTCAACCTGGGGGAATGAGTGGAAGCTGGAGGGGGCAATTACAGAGGAGAATGTAGAAGGCATTACTTCATGGAGAGGGTGGTGGCACCATGGAATGCACTGCTTGGGAGGCTAGTGCAGGAGGCCACAGTGGAGGGCTTCAAAAGGGGGTGGGAAAGGTGCATTGGTATACTGAAACCGAAGATGACCCTCTCAGGGGCTGGCGGGGTGGGAGAGTGAGCACCCAGTAGGGGCTGGCTACTGTGCAGACATGAAAGACCATCAGGCCTAATCTGCTTTCTCACAGTATGTTAGAATGTTAGTGATCCCAAAGTGATCTAAACATTCAGCTGGGCTAACTGAATGTTAAAGTCAAGTGCCAAATTTTGCCAAATGCACAACAAATAAAAAGTCAACATCACTTCATCCCTAGTGGGGAGATGGGCATCACTTTACATGCAGTAGTACTTTGTGAACTTAGTGGTACCCCTTCCCTGCTGTTCCATTCAATTTTTATTTAAGATTTATTTTCTCTTGTGTATGAATTTAAAGCTTGCTTGTGAAACTGAATCCTTCTGTTTATCCACATGAGAAATATAGTAAGGGCAATTACAGTGCAAGCTTCCTCACACTGTCTGGCCAACATGCCATACCCCTGTCATGTAGGGACCACCATACAGTGAAGAGGATAGTTCATAATCATGCCCATTCAGCCCTTGGCCTCTCATATAAGACAGCTAACCAGGCTGCACATTTTGTTGGTGGTTCTGTGATGGGTATACCTGCCAACAGGGAACAGAACTGATAGTACCATAACTAATTTCATATTGGCCACTGTACAGCCCTTAGGTGTTAATGGATTTCAGCCACTACCAACCTGGACTGGGTTTAAACCAGTGACCCAGAGGTGACAGAGGCGAAAGGCTCCTTAACCTGCTACCAATCCAATTAGCCATTTCATTCCCATTGCCCATTCCATTTATAAAAGAAAATATTGTTGCTGACTCCCTGGTTTTGAGTAGTGGTGGGCAAAGTGTCCAAAATTTGCTCCAAGAAGTGATTCGCTAAGTAACGCAAAATTCAAGAAGAACTCCGCAACATGAAGTGGAGTACTGCGCGTCACGATGAGGAATGCAAAGTCCATTGAAACCAATGACTTCACATAGTTCCGCCTTCCCCAAACCACTTCTCCACCAATTTTAAGGCAAAGTACATTGAAATCAATGTACTTCGCATCACTTCCCCTTGTTCTTGAGCTCCAAGGTGAATTTGCTGTGCTTCATGGGATTGCAGGTCACATGGGCTCTAGGATATTCTGCCCAACATCAGTTGTGTGTAATGTGTGCATAGTGGAAAATGGAGACAGTTTCTTCTCAGAGCTCTGTGAATCAAATCCACTAAAAAAGCCTTTTTGAGCCATTTTTATTGCTTACAATGTAGTACGTCGATTGTAGGAAACCCTCCTGTGCTCATATCATCGAGTGTTTATTGTTTGTGTGTAGATTTTGAATGTTAATTTAGAACAGTCAGTCCATATACTGTGAAGTGTGCTTTGGGGGATGGGCATATCTGTGGTGTAGGTAGATTAACTGGGAGAAAAAGGCAGCCTTTCTCTTTTGGTTATATTTTTCTTGTATAACTGTGTTAATGTATACACAGTAATATTTTTAGTAATTCTTGACATTTTTTGGCCGATTGTAGTGGTGCAGCAGTGTATAATTTCAATTTGTTTAAAACATTTGGTTATATTACTAAAGGTTTTCAATTTGCTAGCATTACTTATAGTGTGTGTGTGAGTGTGTGCGTGTGTGATGTGTACCATTAAATTAGATGCCTTTTATTGTGCCACAGAGTAATTGCAGCAGTGTGAACCTGCTATCCACTGTATTTGCATACATTTTTTATACTGATTTGTGGTATATTTACTGGTAGTAGACTGGTACTGCCGTGACCTACGCCCACCCCCGAACTGGCAAAAGGTATTCTTTTCTAGATCTGGATTTTTGACTTGTGAGCACTTGTTAGGTGGTGTTGTGCCTTTGCGTCTGCATCTCTTGAGTGTGCAGCACAGACTTTAACCTGTCTGTGTATTTGCAGTACACCATTAATTCTGGGAGACTTTGCATTTCTTGTTACACTCTCATTTAATTTCATCAGCAGTGGGGATTTTCTGGACACAAGACAGTAGCATTTTGGGGATGCACATTAATTCTGGTGACTGTGTGTGACCACTACACGCTTGACGGAGTGTGCCTTTAATTCTGGAAGACTTTGCATTTTTTGTTGCCCTCTCATTTCTCTTTGTCAGCACTGAGGAATTTTCTGGACACAAGACAGTAGCATTTTGGGGATTCAAATTAATTCTGGTGACTGTGTGTGACCACTGCATCCATGACTGACTGCTCCATCAATTCTGGGAGACTTCACATTCCTTGTTATGCTCTCATTTCACTTTGTCAGCACTGGGGGATTTTCTGGACACAAGACAGTAGCATTTTGGGGATGCACATTAATTCTGGTGACTGTGTGACGGAGTCTGCCATTAATTCTGGGAGACTTTACACTTTTTGTTACCCTCTCATTTCACCTCGTCAGCCCTGGGGAATTTTCTGGACACAAGACATTAGCATTTTGGGGATGCACATTAATTCTGGTGACTGTGTGTGATCACCACTGCATGCATGATGAAGGCACCATTAATTCTAGGAGACTTTGCATTTTTTTTCCCTCTCATTTCACTTTGTCAGCACTGGGGAATTTTCTGGACACAAGACAGTAGCATTTTGGGGATGCACATTAATTCTGGTGACTGTGTGTAATGAGCACTGCACACATGACAGAGTGCACCATTTATTAAGGAAGACTTTTCATTTTTTGTTACCCTCTAATTTCACTTTGTCAGCACTGGGGAATTTTCTGGACACAAGACAGTAACATTTTGGCAATGCACATTAATTCTGGTGACTGTATGTGTCCACTGCGTGCATGACAGAGTGTACCATTAATTCTGGGAGACTTCGCATTTTTTGTTACCCTCTCATTTCACTTTGTTAGCACTGGGGAATTTTCTGGACAGAAGACAGTAGCATTTTGGGGATGCAAATTAATTCTGGTGACTGTGTGTGACCACTGCATGCATAATTGAGTGCGCTATTAATTCTGGGAGACTTTGCATTTCTTGTTACACTCTCATTTCACTTCATCAGCACTGGGGAATTTACTGGACACAAGACAGTAGCATTTTGAGAATGCACATTAATTTTGGTGACTGTGTGTGTGAGGAGCTGCCAATAATGTTGTTGCTTCGACTTTCTTCACATTTAGATGTAATGACAATGCAAAGTAATAATTACAAGGCAAAGTTAGCCTTTTGTATTGGCCACTCCACGTAGCAGCATGACAACATGAAGTGCCCACTGGCAAAATTTAAATTTGCTGCATCTCTAGTTCTGAGCCAGTTGCCAGTATAATCTTTTACAAGAACCCCCTCACCAACCCACCAGCAAGATATCAATATTACATTGATTGTTGCCCCTGCTGACCCTTGATCCCTTATTTGGGAGGTCAGTGACACTTCAAAATCCTAGTTACGGTAACTTACAATATATTTCCTCCCTCACACTAACAGTGCTCACTCCATTTACTATAGGTAGACTGAAGCAAGTGGGCAAATGACTGGAACTGAGTTGATGGGGCAGTTGCATCTTTGATAGCACTAGGCAAACTGTTATTTTTGATCCCACAGTGCCATTAAAGATGAAACAGCTCCACCCTCCATACTAACTGCATACTTGCCCTCTCTCCTATAGTAGGTGAAGCAGACATACTAGATGCAGCAGGGTGACTATGTTAGCTGGGATTCTGAAGTTTCTCTGACCCCCCCAAATCATAACTCCAAGGTCAGAAGAAGGGGAAACAATCAAACAAGGTACTTTTTGGTGTACGTGGGTGCAGACCTTAAGGATGGGGATTGCTGTAAAAGACACTACTGGCTCCTTGCTCAGTAGCCAAAGAATTAGGAATGGAAAGGTCAGAGAAGGGAGAAAAACTTATCATGTACTGTGATGGCTCTGCCATCCACTGCTTCAAACTGTCACTTGTGGGTTTATGGAAGGAGGGCTACTCTTTAGCCATGGCGTTTTGTGGGATTTGAAAGATGGGCTATGGAGGGGTGTTATTTTAAATCATGCTGCTGGTGCCTGGATTATATTGCCAAGGTCAGGCAAATGTGTTTTGTGCATGTGTGTGTGTGGGGGGTAGGGAGAAGCTACAAAGATGGTTTGTCCTTGCCAGCTTGCCTGGCTCAACTGATTTACACCAATTAAACTGTTCAAACAAAGAGTTCAGATTTAACATCAAATGTTCAGTAGAGCAAACTAGACTTGAACACCTGAAGTTCAAGGTGTTTTATTCTCAGGTAGAACTGAACATACAGCTCTAGTTTTGTTGCTATGACATACACATTTAACATTAGGCTCTCATTTAAACTCTAGCTAAAAAGATGGGTCATGCCCAGTCAGAGTGGAGTAAAATAAACTTTTAATAGACAAAACATGGATTTTCATTCTGATGACTGGCATCTACAAATCATAGCTGTATTGCTGAGGTATAATGTATGAATGCCTTATCATGGTATTATATTGAACAATTTTTATTTTTATGAGATTTACAATGATTCCATCTGATATGGTAAAATGACAAACAGTGTTCTCACCTAAGGATTTGTAGCATATATAACCTCTCTGAAGAGTACAGTCTTCATCCACCCAGTATCCAGCCTCTGCCCGGTTACCAGTAGATATTGTTACACAGTCAACATACTACAAAGAGAAAATGGAATGAAACCAATAGTAGTAAAAAACAAGACACTTATTCTTGGTGAATACACTTCAGTCTAACTTCCCTTTTCTGTTTGAAGGGAATATCTTGAAAAAACTGCACTCAGGCCACATAAAAAATAATGCTGAGCCAAGGAAATATGTATTAAGTGGATGTTTATTCCACAACTTGGCCACAGTCGTGGTAAAGACAAACTCCCCAGTGCTTTGATTCAAGCAAGAATCTTCATCCAGGGTAGAGCTTGTAGGGAGGATATAATTTATATATACATACAACATGTGAAATCAATTAGAAATCAATTACATGTATGTGCTCATGTAAGTTAGAAATCAAGATATTAACTTACACCACTATATGACACCAAAGAGAACCTTTGCAATGTCAGGCAAACAAGAACTCTTTTTAAACCCCACTTTACAATAATGGCCTATAGGTACATACTATAAGTCATTTTCCAACATAAGCACGTATATGTAATTAATTTACAATTGATTTCACATGTTGTATGTATATATATATATATATATATATATATATATATATAAACTATTTCCTCACTGTGAGTTCCACCCCAATGAAGATTCTTGTTTGAAAAGTGGGGAGCTTGTGTTTGTCTTTGCCGTGGCCAAGTTGTGGAATAAATGTCCACTTAATATATATTTCCTTGGTTCAACATTATTTTTGATGTGGCCCAAGTGCAGTTTTTTTCAAGATATTTGCTCAATGTGAAGGGCAAGCTACCCTTTTGAACTGCACCAGTCTAAACACATGGAGATAACGAGTCACAGAACTATTTTTGTTTTGTTTTGTCTGTTTGAAGGGGTGTTGGTCCTTCTAAAGGACATATGCAGAATTGATTCTCTTGTTTCTGTTTTTAGTTGTATTATATGAACTGAATTTCTGTTCTTGATTTCAATGATTTCTGTAATCTGTGGCCACACTGTATTCTTGCAGTATGTCTGATCATGTAACTAATAAGCCATCTGGCCTATGATGATCTTGTATTTGGACTATTTACTGTAGCTCAATTTCTTTAGCAGTTTAATAAATAAATAAAATATAAAAATATAGATGCATTCTAAATGTCATGAGGAGAATCTTCAGTGTCACAAATTATTAAAATACAGAATTTAGTCAGAATTGTTTTATGTGACATTACTTTTCTGTATTTATCTCCCCTTTTTATAACTTAAGATAGCTACAGTACATGAAAACAGGATTGCTGTCTCTTAGATGTCATCTTCTCTTTATGTTTTCCCACTGCAGACATCACAACTTTCTGTTTTTGAATTCACTATCTGTTGCCAAGGATTATGGCTCAGACAGAGGAAAAAGCAGCAGATGTAAATATCTGAAAAGAATGATAAAGTTTACTTAAATATAATTACCAGTGAGTCAATTTGTTGAGAAGACTGACCACTTTCAAATGCTGTAAAAATTGGGTTCCATTCTATAAGTGACTGGCTATTAAGGTATGGGTGACAGCCAGTCAAACTGAAAAATAAAGCTGCTGCTGTCTCCTGCTCTTAGGAACAAAATACTACAGAAAGGATGACAGACTTTTTTATTTACCACACAGGACTAAATTGACCAGCAATTATATAAAATAAAATATAGGGTGTTTCTGTATATTATTAAATGTTTTTACACACCCTGGATGTGTAATGCCATCACAAACCACTTGTGCTTTGCACTCATGGTTTATATGGTATTACACACCTTGGCTATGTAACACAACTCATAATGTACAACACCCCATCCATTATTCTCTATATTATGTTTGAAAAGATTTGATGGCAAATGATGACAGTCTCTGATAAGTTATGCTGTACTGAACTTTGTTAATAAAATAAAATTTGCCTCAGTAGCCTCTATGCGTTATTTTTCTACCAATAATATGAGTAGGCTCCAGGTCCATAAGTACTAAACAGTAACAGCGCAAGCAAAAATAACGGGAAGAAAAACTGTGTGCAATAATAACATGTAACAAATACAGTAAGAAGATGGCACAGCTATAAAAAAATGAGGAGTACAGTATAGTGCAGAGCTCACATTTAATCAGGCAGCACAAAGCAACAGAACACTCAGAAAACAAATGAATGTAACACAGGAGCATGACAGTCAACAGAAAAAAAATAGCGCAGTACAACAAAGGTATAGCACAGCAAACCACATATGCCAAACAAGTGTATTTGCAAAGGAAAAGTCCATGCCAGAGCACTGCACCACAAAACAGCATATCCAAAGGAATTACACCTGCAACTGAAAGTTGTATGCAACACTTTTGAGGTAATCATAGGGACTACAAGATGCATATTCAGCAGCAATGTCAGAAATGCACTTAGCAGTGTCCTTCTACTTTAGGCAGATAGGTGGATGGGGCTTCCTGGCCACAAACTGTCCAAAAGTAATGTTATTCAACCACTGTTCAGACTTTGGGCAATTTAGGAAGTTCCAAATGGTTGGATGGCTGGCGCCCACTAAATGATTGAAACGACAGTGCCAGCCCTCAATGGCATTTATGGTGCATGGCAGGTCACTCTTCCATGCCTCCTAGCAATTCCACTGCTGGACCGAAAACAATGGGCATCACCTCCCCTCATGACCCAGGGGCACCCAAGCCAAGTATATTTAAAATAGTTGAGTAGTGGTTCCAGAAGCACCTCATTGGTGGTGAAAACTGCCAGGACCACATGACCTTAAACACAGCAATAACATAGTCAGGAGGCACACAGTCAAGCATGGGGAGCAGTCTGATATGCAAGGCAAAGTCCTCCTCTACCACATATCTCTGTGCCACCTCAGGCAATTGCTGGATCATCCTCTACGCTGCCTGGCACAGGTGGAAGAAGCTGGACCCCAGGGAATACACTGTCAAATGCTCTCTATGCTGCCAATTCAAAGTCCAGAATGACAGTACTTCATTTTTTTCATTTCATACATTTTAATTTTTTGTACTTGTTAGCAAGACAAGCAAAATTAGCCATTTTCACAAGTGACAAGTGAATATAACAATAAAAATATTAAGGCATACTCATAAATAAAACAGGACATACATACCAAACAGACATTATGATACAATACAATATTATACAATGGCAAGAAAAATTCCTATTCTGTGATTGGTCAATCTGACACTATCCCCGTGGCGATATCCTGGCATATCACCATGGGCATAGTGCCAGCAAGTCTGTTACCTCACCACAGCCCAAACAAACATCATATCACGGCACTACAGCTGACTCACTGACAGCTCATCTGACAGGATTTACTCGCCGACAGCTCATCTGACACAAATGTCAAACCTGCCACCCATAGACTTTACCTTCTTCACTATGGACTATGTTGACAGCTTCACCTCAAAACAAAAAGAAAGTACAGCATCGGAAACAGCAAGTGAAAAAAAAGCTGAAAAGGCGACATGTCATCCTCGAAAGACAACAGCTGGACAGCCTGGAATGCGACCGCAACGAGCCGTCTGCGAAACGGCAGACTGTGTGGGCCACCAACGTTCTTCAAGACTGGCTGACAGAAACATCCACACAAATAAACCTACACACAGTAACTGTCTCAGAACTGAACACCTTACTTTGAAAGTTTTACGCTCAGTCCGCACCTCAGCTGGAGAGCAATACGGCATCAGTAGTTTTGTGGGCTTACGTGCAGGAATCAACTGTTACCTCAATGAACCCCCCTTAAGCCGTAACATCAATCTACTCAATAGCGCCGACTTCCTACGTGCCAACAACGTCTTCAATGCCCAATAAAAATCTCAGATGACAAGGACGAGACAAAGCAAAGCATCACCCACCTCACTCGATGCTGATCTAGCCCATCTAAGACAATCACGGCTCTCACTCCAGACACACCTCAGGGCTGTTATACCATCTGCTGGAACTTCAAATACATTTTGCTAGACGTGGCAGTGAGGGACAGCGCCAATTAAAACAATCATCTTTCGAGTTCAATAAAAGTGAAACTGGTCTGTCGTACGTCTCCCTTAGTTTCACCGAGAAAACTAAAAATCACAACAACCCACTGGGAAAGGATAGAGACAGATACAGAGGAGCAATGTTTGAACTGCCAGACCACCAGCACTGCCCCGTAGCTGCACTCAGAAAATATATGCAAAAGCTACCTGCAAATGCACCGTCCTTCTACATGCACCCTGGCAAAACAGCAAGTAAACCCTGGGAAGCAGAAACCACATGGTACACTATGGAGCCAGTTGGTGTTAATTACCTGGGCAGCATGCTTCCAAAAATCTGTCAGGCAGCAGGGTTGGAGCGAACGTACACTAATCACTCCTGAGAGCCACAGCCATACAAATCCTCTCCAATGCAGGATTAGAGAGCGCCAAATTATTGCAGTCACTGGCCATAAACAAGAATCCTCGCTGAAAAGTTACTGGGGTCCAACATGCATGAAAGAAACAAATGGAGTGCCATTCTATCCGGGTCAGAAACTGAAGTCAGAGGTCAGACTCGAACCAACGCACCGCCTCTTAAAGACGTAATGACCTCACAGCTGCCAACAACATCTACAAATCTCAGAATTGCAGAACAGCCACCTATTGAAACAGAACCTCAAAACACCACATTTCAGCAGCACAAAAACCAAGACACATGCAATACACAGTTCATCATCCAAGGAAACAGCATGTGTGTCTTCAACATTCATAAACCATAGACACAAAATGTGACTCACACAACCTTCAAGTGGACATTTTAACAGTTAGTGTTTTTATCCATTAAAAGTTTAACTAATTCCTTAATTTACCATTGAAAACAAATTTTCAATACTGTACTATTGTTCAAAATATTAAAAACAGTTTAGTTAAAATCATTTCATTTAAAAATACTTTACATGTTAAACAGCTATTTAAAACCGTTTTAAAAGTATTATAACAACCTCATAAATTATTACAAAGCATTACAATTGCAACAATTACTTAAAACTATTAACTTTTAAGGAACTACTTTTCCTTGTGGATGAATATTTCTTATTTATTGTTCATTAAAAGCATTTAACAGCATAAAAAAATGTCCAGATTCTTATTTTACACTAAAGTCCCATTGTATAATAGGAATAATGCACTCCAGGGTGTGTGTCATGCTAGGATAATGCCACGCCTGGGACGTTGGACGCACTCGGCCTTCAGCCTCGTGCCCAACCACCCCAGGCATGGCGTTATCCCAGCACAACACACACCCTGTCATGCATTATTCCTTTATTAACATTTGCAGTTACAATCAGTTGATGTATTTAGCCATTGAGCAAAAGTGTTATTAAACTTTCATACAGTAACAAGATTAGTAACACTGGATGGAAACATAGACTTTGATGGCAGATAAGGACCGCTAGGCCCTTCTAGTCTGCCCATTTCCCTACCTACAGGATAGGCCGCAGATCCTAGTTAACAAACAGCCTATATCTTCCTGCCCCCCACAAGAATTGCCTTATGTCTGTCCCATGCATTCTTGAATTCTCCCACAGTTTTAGACCCCACAACTTCCTCAGGAAGGCTGTTCCATGCATCCACTACCCTCTCTGTGAAATAATACTTCCTCACATTGCCCCTGAACCGCCCTCCTTCTATCTTTAAATTGTGTCCTCTTGTTCTTGCAAGTCTCTTTTTCTGAAAGATGCTACCCTCTTGGACTTTGTTGATTTCCTTGAGGTACTTGAAAGTTTCTATCATGTCCCCCCTCTCCCTTCTTTCCTCAAGGGTATACATATTAAGCTCCTTTAGTCTCTCCTCCAATGGGAGACCATTGAACAGTGAAATTGACCTGAATATGACTGACCTCTGACCTACTATTTTTTTTTATGGAGGGGGACTCTAAGTAAACCACTAATCTTGGACCTTGTCTCAAAAGGGCCTTGCTAAGTGGGAAAAAGATCTTGAATAACCTGAGGGAGTAAACCTCGTGATCCTTTGAACACAAAGACTCCCAACTTTATTTTTATTCTATCTATAAAAGAAGGACAATTAACCTCTTTTAGCAGTAAACAATGATGAGTTCTAGTTGGAAGACTAGTCATGAATCCCAAAATACTATGATAGGTTGATTGAAATTTATTTATCATTTTAACACTAGTTCCTGAACAAATTAACAGGCCATAATCAAACAAACTTTGAAGAAAACTATGACTCAGAATTCTCCTAGATTCTGGGATAAGAAAGGGTTTAATTCTAAAAAGCATACCTAATCTCTGATGTATTTTCCTAATTACTATGGTGGCTTGAGAAACAAAAGTTAATTGAGGATCAAAATTGACCCAAAAATAATTAAAGCTCTCCACCAACTCAGTAGGGTTCCCCTTCAAATCAGTAACCTGTATATTTATATATCTGGTTTTCCTAGTACCTGTGAAAACCACACATTTAGTTTTCCCTGAATTCAGCACTAGGTTAAGAGACAAGAGACACCTCAGAAATATGTCAAAGTCCTGTTGGACTTTGACTAATGCAACGTCTGGCTTTAAACCAATCACTGCATCATCTGTGTACACAATTACTTTAGACCCATCACAGATTGTTGGAACAGAATTGAAAAAAAGAAAAAACAGCAAAGGGCCCAAAATTGAGCCTTGTGGTACCCCACAAGAAAGTGTGTGGGAATCAGAACAGACTTGAACAATAACGGTTTTATGTTCCCTATTATTTAAATAACCCCTATCCACAAAATAACATCCCTGGAAAAAAAATACTTCCTTCTATGTGCTCAACAATAAAGTATGATCTATTAGATCAAAGGCCTTGGTGAGGTCCATGAACACTGCAGCAACAGAATGACCTATATCAAGGGGACACGGATTGCTGTTCGTGAACCCCACCGAGGCTGCTTCAGTATTGTGATTTTTCTTGAAGCCATGTTGACAATTAGTCAACAAATCGTATTCTGATAAGAAAACCTGCGTCTGATCAAACATAATTCTTTCCAATATTTTAGATAATGGTGAAAGTAAAGAAATTGGTCTATAATTTGAAACTACTCTCTTACTACCTGATTTGTGAATGAGTTTAATTAATGCTAACTTCCATATCTGAGGATAGACGTTATGACATAATGAATAATGAAATAATAATGTAAGGGGATTAGCTAATACATCAATACCCATTTTCAACAATCTGAAGTCTATTCTGCTTTGTCCAATTATTGGTCTAGGGTTACACTTCAAAACATAATCAGTAACAATTTCAGGTGTCTAAATATGAAAATGAAAAAGTGGATGTTTATAATTTTGATTCTCATCCATAGCATGATTTTTCTTAACAACTTTTGATTGATATTTAGATAATTTCCCAAAATATTAAATAAACATTTGAGCTAACCTATTGGAATCACTGATTAATTGAGCTCCATCTCGAAGTGTGATTGTTGTTTCACTAGTTTTCCCACCCATTAAACTATTAAGTGTGTCCCAAGTTTGTTTAGGATTACCAAGAGATGACAATTGTTCATTTAAAAAAAATCTACTTTAGCTTTTCTAATGGCTGCCTTACATTTATTCCTAAGGATCTTGTAATTCAATAATGAGCTAGAATTCTTGTATTTTTTAAAATAATTTCCCTCTAAATCATCAACATTATTAAATCTCTGGAAACCCATTCCATTCCATGAGCTAGGTGATCAACAACCTGATTAAACAACTCACGAAAACTTTCTAACATAAGATTGATATCCTGAAGATGTTCAAGGGAGGCCCAATTAATCAATTTACATGTCTCAATCATAGCTTCAGATGTAACTCTTTTTAAATTTCTAGTTTCTAAATAAAATGGAGGGGGGGCTATGTACCTGCTTGGCTGACAACATACAATAAACTGGTCAGTGGTCACTAACCACATCAGCTGGAACTCCTGATTCAATCATCTTTAATGAATGGGAAACTACAACCCAGTCAAGTATAGTACCCCCTTCAGTCTTATAATTATGTCTGGTGATTTGAGAAATCAGCTGGTGAACTCCTAGCTTCTGAAACAGATCAATCACATATGTATTATGATCAGATGCCCAATTAATATTGAAATCCCCCATCAAAATCTAGTCTCTGTTGATCGGTAATGACTTCCTAAGGTCAGAAACAATATCTAATTCTTGTTTAGAAAAACAAGGAGGAATATAAATGGAGAAAACTGTGAGATGTTTATTTGAGCCTAGAACCACATCAATACAAACAATAACACACACTGAACCATTTAACTGAGGGATCATATCAGTTACCATATATGTAACCTTAGTATCCCGCCCTATCTTGTCTATATAAATTATAATCTAAAAGAGATATTTCTGTGATCTGAACCTTATCTGTCAGCCAGGTTTTCAAATGTGTTATAATATTAAATTAATTTTGTACCACCCAAGCCTCAAACAAGGTCCATTTGGCAACCAGGCTCGGAAAATTAAGATGAACAATTTTAAGTGCAGACTGAGTTACTTTATCCTGACTAAGAGGGGGACCAGGAAGGGGATGAACTGAGCCTGATATAAACAATAATAGGATTATTTGCCTAAGTGTTAATTTAGTTTTAAATAATCCAGTTTTCCCATTACTCCTGTCACTTCCTTGACTTTAAAGGGAATACCAAACTATAAAAGGGCCAGGGTATCAATCATGAATTACAATAAAGTTGCTTTCATGAGCACAACTGGAAGGAACAGAAGTAATACTCCAATCAGTAAAGCTTATATAAGATGAAAAAGCAACTAGGTTTGGAGGATTAGGAATATTAGATGAACCTTTGGGCCAATGGGCCCCACATATTAAAAAAACTAAACCCAACCACTTCATTTCAATATAAACTAGTAATTCTTATTCATGCGCAGACGAATGCTAACTAACAACTAGACCAAGTATTACAGATCACAGTACTGTCTTCAATTAAGACTGTATGCTCTGTCTAAATATTTCTAAAAATATGTATTTAAACAATAACACATATACATTTCATTAAAATACTAAAATAAAATATAAAACTGTGTTATGGAGGTGATGTTCCAACTTTCTCTATGACCATTATCAAGAGATTAATCTTACCTTACTTAAAGAGAACAGGAGGAACTTCACACTTGGACAGCCCAAATCAAATGCAGACTTTCTGATCAGCAATATTTTTTACAGAGTGGCACAGCCACTCAGTCTTTTGCTCAAGGGCTCGCGCTCTATGGGCCAATGCTAACTTTTAAAGTGCTCAGCCCTGCCTCTCCTGTGTCCCAATTGGCTGCTGGTACACCACTCACTCCTCTCTCAGAGTTCTCTAATCAGTCAGGGGATCAGCTTAAAACATGCAAATTAGCCTTCATTGTAACAGAAAGTATTGCAGGAACTCAGATGGCAGTCCTTCAAAACGGGCTCTGAATGTTAAAAAAAAGCAGCAAAATGTTGGGTACTGCAGACGCTGATCATACTTGGACATATTGTGGACCACAATGCCCACAGTTCATGAAACACATGACTGTACAGTAGCTCTCAGTGGTATGGGAGCACATCAGCACAAATACTGTGGGGACCACTGCACTGTACTGAACACCATGAATGGTATATAATTGCAAAATGAGGGGGCAGACAGTATTTAAAAATCCCATCACAGAACTAACGTGGGCAGTGGTCCATGTAGTCCAGATTTCTAGTCATGCCAAATAACAGAAAATTATCCTTGCTAGGGCCACTGTAAAATAACAGAAACTTATGTACACTCTCTGTGCAGGCATACTCGGGGGGGGGATATCTGTAGGTCCACCATACAGAATGGCTGTGGGGGAGGACATGCAGCGCTAACCCATGCTTTCCAGACAATCCACTTCAGTGCAGGAAAAGATGGTAGCTTCCCCTCCCACTGCCAGTGAGACACCACTGGTGCAAGCCACAACAACCTGATGGGAGATCTCACATGTGGCCACAGACCTCACCCTGATATCTGATAGCACCTCTTTCACCTGCACCTGGCCAGCATCTGCCACATGGTTGTGGCTCCAGATCCACATCACCACTTTATCCCCACAGGTCTGGACCCGGGCAGAGCACCGAGACTTGTCATATTCCAGGCACTTCTAATATGTTTTATTCAGATAAATGGTCTCTTTCCAGAATAAATCACCACTGTCAGCCAGGAGAGGAGCCCCTTTCTGGCTGTGGATGAACTGTAGTAGCACACCGGTCCTGTACCACACACTACAGCTGTAGTATAACACTGAGGGAGGAGCATGCAAAATGGTCGATCCACACCAGCAACTGCAGAGGTACCCCTGATATCCTGACAACATACACCTGCACAGCATCACTAATTCATATCTGAGCCTATTCCATACACCTGTGCAAACCAGGGGACCCTAATTCTGCTGCTAACCCAGCCAGTAATTGCTATCAGATCTCATTAGGTGCTGATGAATCTGCAGCATGTAAAGTGGACTTGTAATTGATATTGACAGAGTCTGCATACTAGTAATCCAGTCCGATACTATGTGTATGCCATGTATCGTCCATCACCTTGGTCATAGATGGCACTGTTCATGACTGTCACATTGCGGCTCTACTGAGGTCGGTCTGACAAAGGTGTGCATGTGTACCACCAGGAACAGCAGCTGCATGTTCAGTACTGCACACTTGACTGCATTACTTCAGTTAAGTAAGCTGGCACACCTGCATGCCATGTCCATCTGTGGCACCACTAGGATGGTACATGGCAGGACCAATAACAAGCCCTGGTGGATCAGATTTCCACGGTAGTCAGTCTGACCTTGGGGAGGCTGATGGACTGTCTTCTCACTCTCAAGTGGTATGGCAGTAGCAGCAGCACATGCACTGTAGCTTGGGGGGTGGGATGAGTGCAGGCAGCAACTGTGTAGCCATCCATCCATCTATTTGTGGTCTACACACTTGGAACAGTGCATTTGCTGATGATGGCTGCCTTTGGCTGCTGTGCTAACTGACTGTTGTACACATGCAGACTAATGACACAATTCCCCATCAGCATGCTGGCTGCTGAGTTGTAGGCTATGGCCCACTGTTAGTATCAGTCATATGACTTCACATTGGATGAGATGCTCATATTCACTGATCGGCCACTGGCATAGCCACAGTGACTGCCAACAGTGCATGGCACAGTGGTGCACACCAGCCTTCATCAGCAATTGTGACTCCTCAGATAGGTACGGGTAGCAAAGTGTGTGAACAAAGGATGGGGGACTTAGGCTAGGAGGGATCACAGATCATCAGTGGTGCAGTCGGCAGCCCCCCCCCCCCACAATTAAGGACATAGTCAATTGACCCATTGCTATTGCTTGTTTACCATGCAGCCAACCGGTATACCATGACAATGACCTCAACACACACATACTGTGCCTGTCTGTGTATACCATAGGTACAGCATACCATCATTTCATCAGCACTGCTAAGGTACTGCCATCGGTATTTTACCGATGGCTCATATACAACTGGAGGGACCTGCTGAGCCTCATAGGGCTGAGTGTTAATTTCCACCCAGTACAATCAGCAACTCCACCCCTTTGCAATCATTCAATTTGGCAATTGATGGATAAATTGCCCTGTGGGTAGTCAGGACTAAGATAGCACCGTATAACAGCCAGCATGTGTCTGTCTGGGTATGTATATCATTTGCAGACTAGTGCAGCACTCCACCTAATGGGTACACTGCTGTTGATGACTGTATGGGGGTTCTCTGGACAGTTGATATCTTGTTTCCATGTCAATGTCATTGTACATGACATGGGTCAGAGACCTTCAGGTAATATGGCTATACCTTCTGTGCATGTACTAAGTTGGACAGCAGGACACCATGCCTGTCTGGCAAGAAACACTGGTCACTGTTTTGGGAGAGGAGCTAGCCAAGTGCAAGCCAGCACCCAGCAGCCAGATTGAATGGTGGCTGTACACACTCTGCTCTGTGTCTGGTCAGGTCAGTGTGCTATTTTCTGTTTTCACCACCGATTTCCTTCCAGACATCTTATATGGGGCGTCAGCCCACCAGGGATCATACATGACATGCAGCAGTTGCAGTTCTAGGCACAGGCAGCTGTCTGTGGTGTAAGGGACTATGTTATGTCTGTGTTATGTCATAGGGATAATTTCCAGGGCAGCGGGTATGGCCTTTATTTAAGCAGTGCTCTCCCAGCCCACTGGTCTGCTGCTAGATGCCTTCCTGTGATTATCAGCTGAATTTCTGCCCCCTCTCCCCCTTCCCTTTTCCTGGTCTGCCACATTCCAAGATCCCGCCCTGCTGTGCGATGTCTCTTCCCCTGCTGCTTCTCAGCACCACCATCCCCTTGCATGGCACTATAGAGTCAGCGGCATGGAGGCCGCATTTCTGACTAATTCCCCTCCCTTGTCTTACACTCAGATGCTGTTACCAGCTACCTTTCCCTATTGCCCAGGGTTGCAAGTACTGTTTCTCTTTGTGTGACAGGGTCATGCCAAGCCCAACCACCATCCCCCACATGCACATAAACACCAAACAGGGATACCATCATCACAAGGCCTGATCGGCAGATGATAGCATATCCCATTACTATGTGATGGGGTGGACTGGTAATGTTGGACACATACATGTCACATAGGCACAGTTGAGCCCCATTACATTCTGCTCACAACATAGGCAGACTTCTGACATGGGTGGTCTCTGGGTAGCTATTCCAGTCCCACATAGCCAGGGTCACAATGTCAGGTCATTTACTTGGCAAACCCATTGTAGCCTGTGACACTGTCTCCTGGTTGACATGGACACACCACTGTCATTTGCCAATGCGTCAGGTGTGGAGGGGCTTGTATGTCACTAGGGCATGTACTTTGCTTGTATGTCCCCAATTTGTCTTTCCCAATGGAACCTGATTGCCACCTGTACATTGACATGATAGCCTCGTGGATATTTCTGACAGTATGACTCATTGGTACATGTTGGGATGTTCACCCTACGTACCGGTGTTGTGGTGGTACACCTTCTTTGGTCACAGCTATGGCTGTGCACTGTTCATTGCATTTCCATGTGGATGGACCACTACATCAGTGGTCACTCTCTCAATGGACAGATTGCCGATGACTGTGCACCCACTGTGACAGCTCCCATCTCTGCCATCTCTTCCAGTGCTTGAGCACCACATACCTGCATAATTCCCATATGTGTCCAGTACATCCACAGACTGTTGCACCACTGTTGCCTTCTGTGTACCAGCACTGGGACTCAGTTGCACTGTCCAGGATCTGTGCTCTTCTGTGTGGGTCTCCAATATTGTAAGCGATATTATTGCCATGCTCTTAGTGCTGCGTGGTTCTTGTTGTGCTATTTTGACCAGTTACCTATTAGCAGTGGTGTGCAAAATTCAAAAATTTGCTGCAAAAATGAAAATGTGAGCCGGCCTGGTAGTGCTGACGGTTGAAGTGCTGTATGCCACACCTCGCACCATGCCGGGGACCTGGGTTTGGGAGTGGACTCAGGTCACTGATGGGTCAGCTGGGGGGAGATAGGCTTGAGCATCCCATGACAGCTCACCTTCTGGGGGGGGGGACAGGCCGATACCAAAACACTTGCCTGAGCTCAGAGTACTGCAAGTCCCACTAGTAGATGGGCATCCGCTGTACAGCGTGGACATCAGCACCTTGCATCATGATGTCAGGGGAGTTGCACGCTGTATGGGGAGGGTGAAAATCGGAAAAATAGCCTGCCAATGCTGGGAAGATGGGGAACTGAGACGTGCCCACGATGTGCCTGCACCCGCTCAATTAACCCAAGACCGACGAAATTTAAGTTACGGGGCATCCATGCCCCCACCTCATCCCTATCGGGGGGGTATAACCACAGCTCCATGGGGCTCGGAGGTCTGTTCTGGGAAGGGTAGCAGGCAATGGGATGTCCAATGTCTCCCCTGATGGGTTGGTGTGGCAGGATGGGGAATAGGAGGTAAAAAGTAATTTAAAAAAAAAAATGATATGCGAAGTATGCAAATGTAGTAGCAAACTAGTAGAATCCAGTTCTATCCATTTAAATCTGTTTTTAAAATAGGTATTTTAAACCAATGAGAATTTATGCTGTTTTTTTATGTATGATCTAGGCGTTAATAGAATTTGTTTCTCTAAACAATTGGCATAAGTCTCCAAGGCAAAGACCTGGTTGGTCTGAAAGCTTAGAGAGTTTTCGTTTTGTAACATCTCTGTTGGTCCAAAACAAGGTATCAAACCTTTTGCTTCTGGATCTATGTGTAGTATGGTAACTGCAAATTTATTTTGCATTGATACATAGATACATAGACAGTGTCGGCAGATAAGGGCCTATGGCCCACCTAGTCTGCCCATTTGAGTTTGTAACTTCAGTTTATGTTTTCCTAGAACTCTGTTGCCCATTAGCCCAACCTCCAGAATTTCTTTATGTCTATCCCATGCATTCCTAAATCCCATGACTGTTTAAGCCCCTACCACTTCCTCAGGAAGGGTGTTCCACTTGTCTACCACCCATTCTGTGAAGAAATTCTTCCACACATTTCCTCTGAATCTTCCTCCCTCCAACTTCATCCCATGCCCTCTAGTCCTGGAGTATATTTTTTGCTTAAAAATAGTGTATTCTTGCACCCTGTTCCTCCCTGTAAGATACTTGTATATTTGTAGACTGCCACTTTGCATCAAGATGCCTACTTTATGAAGTGTGCAAAGAGCATTATACTCTGAAGTCTTCTCGACATAGGCATCGATAGTTAAGATGTTTTCAAATTTAAATTCACATGCAGAATTCAGAGGAATTGCAGGGTGAAGTAAAAACAAAGTCCCCCCAGCAATTTGGCCACAAACTGTGAAGTGATTCATGAATGCAAAGCTGGCCACTTCACAAGTGAATTAAAATTTTGCAACATTTCTATAGATGAATGATACTACTGCAGAATGGAGCAGTTCTGCAAGAGCCAGCCCACAATTATACTGGAATAAGGTTTTTCATTTTTACGTGTCAGTCTAGATAATAGATTTTTTTTCTTTTAACCTTCTTTTCTCAAGTCACTGCACTTTCTTTTCAAGCAAACATGTCAGACTGTATCTTACTATATGTTTCGTGACCACTACCAGCTACTAATAGAAGCAAAGTGATCCAAAACAGGGTTAAGCTACAAATTCAGGTTCAGGGCTGCTTCGGTGCCAAACAGGCAGCCAGCCTGAAAGTACAAACAATAAAAAAAGTGAAACTGCACTCACAGTAGATCCCAAGGAAAAGCACCAGTCATCTGGAGTAAGTGTCACGTACAGCTTTATTACAAATAGCGCTCCAGACATAAAAGTGCAGAACAAGCTGTGAACCACTACTAGCCCTGGTGCTTAGGGTATCCCACTCTTCATTAGGGGAAGGGGGGAAGTCCCCTGACAAAGTGTAGGGGGCTTGAGGCATCAGGGCTAGTAGTGGTTTACAGCTTGTTCTGCACTTTTATCTCTGGAGCACTGTCTGTAATAAATATTTGACACTCTCCAGATTACTGGTGATTTTCCTTGGACCTCAGTGAGTGCAATTTCACTTGTTTACAATTACGAAAGTAGCATGTATAGGGCTGACCCACAAAGGAGGCAGCAGGCAATACTTTGCACTACCATCTGGACATGGTTATTTGTGATTGCCCATAGAAACACACAGATTTTGACCGAAGATAAGGAGTGTCTGGCTCACCCAATCTGACTTTTTTTCCCATGCCTATATTGTCACCACAGACCCAACTTGATCTGTGCCCCTTCCCTACACTTTCCACCAAGATTCCCTCATGCTTATCCCATGCATTCTTGAATCCCACCACTGTTTTCACCCCTACAACCTCCTCTGGAAAATTGTTCCATGTATCCAATACTGTTTCTGTGAAGGAGTACCTTGTCACATCTTTCTTGTATTTATCCCCCTTCCAACTTCATTACAATGCCCCCTTTGTTTTCAAGCAACCTTTCCTCTGAAAAATACTCTCCTCCTGTACCTTATTTACCCTGTGAGGTATTTATAGGTCTCTATCATATCCCCCACCTCCTCTAGCTCAGATTACACATATTGAGGTCCTTCAGTCTCTCATCATAGGGCTTCTGATGCAGACAATGCACCATTTTAGTGGCCCTCTTCTGGACAGCCTCCACTCTGTCTACATCCTTCCTGAAACGTGGTCTCTAGAACTGGACACAATACTCCATATGGGTCCTCACCAATGAATGATCCATACAGTAGCAACACCACCTCCCACCTTCTGCTGTCGATACCCCTCCTATTTATTTATTTACTTAAAATATTTGGTAGCTAGGAAATATACACTAAGCTGAGGCTCGTTTTCAGGTGTAATCTTGAGGGTAGGAGGGTAACAAATACAGGAAATGTACAAGGCTGATAAGTTACAGACGTTGTGAGTATAATGTGTAAACAAATACATAGATTCAGCAGACACAACAGTCCTATTGCACTCCAACATCCCACTGGTCCTACCCTCTGCATTGCTGCACTGACCCACTACCCTGAGGTAATCAGACATGATTACTCCAGATCCATTTCATGTTTGGTGACTCTCAACACCTCTTCTCTCATTTTGTATTCCACCTTTGGGTTTCTGTGCCCAAAGTGCATGATTTTGCATTTGTTTGCATTTAAACCCAGCTGCCATGCCTTTGACCTTTCTATATGCTTGCTCAGGCCTCTGCACATTCTTCCCACTCCTTCTGGAATGTCCACCCAATTGCATATTTTGTTTTGGCATCATCTGCCCAGAGGCAGACCTTCCCTCAAGCTCATCTGTAATGTCCCTTATAAAGACATTAAAGAGGACTGGTCCCTGTACTAGGCCCTGAGACCTTCTGCTGCTCACCCTCTCTTCTCCATAGTGAACCCTCCTTACCACCACCCTTTGTCGCCTATTCCTTAATTAATTTCTTAAGCAGTTCACAACATTTGGTCCCACCCCTAAGCTGCACAGTTTCCTTATGAGTCCCCTATGTGAGATGGTGTTAAAAGCCTTACTGAATTTTATGTAGGCCTTGACTACTGCTGCACCCTAATTTACTTCCCTGGTCACCCAGTCAATTAAATCTATCAAATTTATCTGATATGATCCCCCCCCACCCAAAGAATCCTTGCTCCCTCGGGAATTGCAGCCCACTGGATTCAAGATACTCCACAATCATTTCATTTAGCAGTATCTCTGTTAACTTTCCAACCGATGTCAGACTGATTGGCCTATAGTTGCCAGCCTCCTCCCTGCTACTGCTTTTGTGAAATAGGACTACATCTGCTCTCCTCTAGTCCTCCAGAACCACTCCTGTTTTCAGTAAGTTGTTAAAGAGGACTGTCAGAGGTGCAGTTAGTACCTGTCTGAGCTCCCTCAATATCTCTGGGCATACCCCATCTGGCCACAGAGTTTTGTTCACATTCAGATTTGCAAGTTTCTTCAGGACTCTCTCCTCTGTAAAAGGACTAGTGCCTACCTCCCTCCCTCCCTCCAGTGCTTCTAGTGCTTTTATGCAAACATACAACATACAAAATTGCCAGCAGATACAGGCCTTACAGTCTATCTAGTCTGCTAGAGAGTGCAGAACTTCAGCCTTTTACACTGCAGCTGCCCCCCCTTGTTTTACCTCCTACTTCCTACACACACACACACACACACACACACACACACACACACACACACACACATCCTCTGTCAGTCCGGACCTTCCCTTTGATCCTGTCCAACCCCCTCTTGAAACTGCTCACCAACCTTAGTGATACCACCTCCTCTGAAAGTGCATTCCACCCTGTAACCACCCTTTCTGTCAAATAGTGCCTCTTCATTTCACTACTGAATATCCCTCCTTCTAGTTTCAGACTATGCACCCTAGTTTCTCTCCCACAATTTAATTTGAAGATACTCTCAGTGTTTACTCTGTTCTTACCCTTCAGGTACTTGAAGGTCTCATTCAGATCCCCTCTCTCCTTTCTATGCTCTAAGGAATTCATATTGAGCTCTCCCAGTCTCTCCTCTTAAGGTTTATCTCCCAGTCCCAGGATAATTTTTGTTGCCCTATGCTGCACCCCTTCCAGTAGCTAGATGTCCTTATTCAAGTAGGGGCACCAGTACTGCATGCTGTACTCCAGGTGTGGCCTCACCAGGGACCTGTAAAGTGGTAGGATGACCTTCCCTCTCCTAGAATTGATTCCCTTTGCAATGCACCCCTGTATTCTGTTGGCCTTTGCCACTACCTTCCTGCACTGTGCTGAGTGGTTCATTTCCCCTGTTGCTAGTGCATACTGATACTTCTCCTTCGTTGATGTGGATATCTGCACTCCCTCTAACCAGTAACTATTTCTGGGGTTTCTGGCTCCCAAGTGCATGACTTTACAATTCTTGGAGTTGAACCCAAGTTGCCATGTGTTCTACCATCCCTCCAGTCTTGCTAACTATAAACATAGAAATTGTCAGCAGATAAGAACTGCTTGCCCATCCAGTCTGCCTGCAGGCCCTATACATTGTATGTGGCCACTTGCCCTATGTGATCAGTGGCTTTTCATCACCCTCTCTCCTCTCAATCCTTCTGGAGTACTTTTCTGCCTTCTCCACAACCACTTCCACACAGATCTTAGTATTGTTTGTGAAGAGGTTGATCTTACTTTTTATCTCATCTGATAAGTCAGCAATGAAGGTGTTAAACAGCACTGGTCCCAGCACTGATCCCTGTGGAACCCCACTTATTACCACTCTGGACTCTGATAGTTCACCCCCATAATTACCTTGTGCTGCCTATCTTGTAACTAGCTCTTGTCCCATCTAACCAGTTTCTTCCCAGCTCCCAAGTTACCCAACTTTCTGGTCAGCCTTCCATGAGGCACAAAGTCAAAGGCCTTGCTAAAGTCCAAGTAAAAGATGTCCACCACATGACCCTAATCCAGTGCCTGCGTCACCCAATCAAAAATGTCAACCAGGTTTGTCTGGCAGGATCTGCCCAAGACAAACCCATGCTGCTTGTCATCCTGGAGACCATTATCCTCCAGAAATTTCACCAGCCTTTCCTTGAGGATTATGTGGCTCATCCCTTCCCCTTTCCTCTGTGAAGACTAAACAAAAGTGTTTGTCTAGGAAAACTGCTTTTTCCTGAACCTCCTCTGCACAGTCCCTACCTGTCCTTCTAAACTTCACAGTCCCTCCCCTAGTCTTCCTCTTTTCCTTTATGTAACTAAAAAAATGTCTTGTCTCCTTTCATTATTCAATGTGCCACAAAACCATATAGACCTATCCTCTGACAATGCCCAGATGGGTTGCTGCCAGCTCCTAGTGTCTATGTTATGCTTTGTATTATTTGACCTACTGAATGTTAACTTTTTTTCACTTTGTAGTGCTGAAACAGTACTTATGTTACTCATTCTGTTTTGTTATGTCACTGAATCAATATTGTCCAGCATTTGTTAATCAGTTTTTAATACTGTCTTTAATATGATGTAAACAAATTGTTATTCTGATGAAGAACCTTGTAAATGAGCATTTCTGATCAAAGGTGTAGGTATGTAAGTAAGTAAAATCTTTATTTTTATACAGGAGTACATGTCATTTGGACTGATATAGTATAGTTCATAAGACAGTCCTATGTGTACCTAAAGTTACATTATATGTTCCACATAAAATAACACAAAGAATAGAACTTTAGACCTATACAATACAAGATACAGTTACATACAACAAATAGTGCAACATAATCCTAATGTGCAAAGACCATATTTACTGTATCTTACTGATATGAATCATGGGTGTAAAAACGTATTAAATATACTTGCAGGCAAAGGAAAATAGGTAATTAACTGCAGTTATAAAAACCCTGTGAGCAGTTTCAGCATGTATTGTCGAAGGAAGTTTGTTCCAAAATGATACAGCCCATGAATTAAAAGTTTTATCCTCATACTTATTTTTTCATTTTTCCTCAAAAATGTTATTTTGATGTACAGAGCTAGATAATTCTCTCTTAGAGTTGGGTTGGACAGGAAAGAGAAGTTAAGACATCCTTCAAAACTCTGATCACAGGTTACCTGAGAGAATCCTGTACGTGTTATAGATAACCGCTTGTTGAATACTCATTGCTTTTGTCTTTTCGTGTTCTTGTCCTTACCTTATAAATTCAGAGCACTTCTTCCCTACCCTAATCCCTCTTTGTTTCTTTTTTTGACTTTCTCTCTTTTCTCCTTGTGACTTCCTTTCTTTCAGCTTTTAGCTTTCAGCTTTCAGCTTTTATTTACTCCCCTATCCCTCTTTCTATTTCTGTTTCCTCCCTTGACTACTTTTTAGGGGAGACACCTGAGCTGTTTTGGCCTGGGTTGTATATGGTCTGTTACCATGGGTGGACTCCTGTGTCCTTGCAGACTTGCATACTCTACCATGCCAATGTATTAAACTAGTCTTTGACTTACATATGTTCTATTC
Organism: Neoceratodus forsteri; assembly: GCA_016271365.2. NCBI lineage: Eukaryota > Metazoa > Chordata > Ceratodontiformes > Ceratodontidae > Neoceratodus > Neoceratodus forsteri. The sequence continues at coordinate 1,791,875,956 of CM057456.1, forward strand.
CTATGACACTTTAGTTGACTTATAACTTTTTGACATGCCTATTATGTTGTGTATTATCTACTGTCATATTATGTATGTGTCCTTCTGCCCAGGACCACTTTGGAAATGAGCTTGCTCAATGGTGTTATGACTGGTTAAATAAAGTTGTGATTGATTGATTGACTATTATGCTCAGGTAGTATGTCTTGTATTTATGTATAAACGTAATCCAGTTTCTAGAATGCTCAGCATCAAGGGGTTGCCAATACAATTTACTTAATAGCAGGCAATAGTGCATCCTGTAGCTACTCTGCAATACATATCTAGTTATTTTGTAAAGTAATTTGTCAAGTTTATCCATCAATTGTTTGTTTGCTGCCTGATAAATTAATTCCCCATAATTAAGGTTAGGCACAATAAGCTGATCTGCAATCTTTTTCCGGTCTTGGAGTTATAAGCACCTACCATTTCTCCTTAACACTCCTAATTTCTTCATCTTTCCAATAGTTGTGGTAATATGGTCATCAAAACTTAAGGTGGAATTAAAAATAACTCCTAAGTAACAGTAACTGGTCACTGGTTCTATTGGTTTTCTGTTGTTGGTGAAAATCTGCAGTGGTGAAACATTGTTATCTTTAATGGCAAAATGCATAATTTTTGTTTTCTTTACATTCATGAGTAGCTGTGACCTGGTGAACACTCCTCAGTCCTAGTCAGCCTGAAGCTTAAACTGACGATCCAAAGTGTTCTCTCCTGAGGCTATTATAGCTGTATTATCAGCATACAGCCTGATGGATGTATGCTGTACCACAGTGGGTAAGTCATTGCTAAAAATTATGAATAAGAGAGGCCCAGGATGGACCCGTGAGAGACCCCCCTGGTTATTTTATGAGGTTCTGATAGATGATGTAGTAGCTCAACCCTCTGGGTAAGTTCAGTTAAATAGGAATTAAACCAGAGTAAAGGACCATCAGAAATGCCCAGGTCATATAACTTCACGTATAGGATGGAGTGGTTCACCAGGTTAAAAGCTTTAGACAGGTTCACAAAGACTACCACTGTCTCCCCACCTAAATTCAAAGAGGTACAGATCAGGTGTATTTCTGAACTTTGAAATAAATAAATAAATACAAACATTATCCCCTGGACTATTCTTTCAAATGTGTGGGCCTTTGCACCCCTTATTACTTTCCTTGTCTCCCGCTGCTTCTCCTAATACACCTCCATGTCCTCTTCCTTCTGGATCTTGTTATACCTCCTGAAAGTTACCCTTTTAGCTTTTACGTTTTAAGCCACTTCAATTTAGAACAATAGAGGTCTCCATTTTCTCTTCTTCTTGTTCACTTCCCTTACTCAGAGGTTTATTGCCTTCATTATGCTCTCTCTTAGCTTAATCCACTGTTCATCCTCCCCACCCTGGCTGTACCCCTCTGCACTAGACTGCCTCTGAGGCATTCACCCATTTTTTTTTCTATCCTCCTGAAATCCAGGACCATCATCCTTGTGTGGTTTACCATCCTTATGTTAAACCACACTGTATGATGATCACTGGTACCCCGATTGCCTCTCATTTTGTCATCTGAAACACTGTCTCTGTTATTGATCACCATGTCCAATATTGCTCAGTCACAAGTAAGCTTCTTGACTAGTTTTCTTTCTAACCACTACATCCTAATGTAAAACATAAAGGTCTAAATAATTGTACTGTATTTTTTTTTTGATTGTAAATGCTATTGTTTGCTCTCTGTAAATTTACTATGTCTGTATTTTGTCTGTGATGCTGAACCTATGAAAATGAGTTCATAGGTATTAATCTCTGAGTATTAATAAATAAATAAATAAAAAGAAAGAAATAGTTGTCTGGGAAACTCCCCTGGAAGGAGTCCAGGACATCATTACTTTCATCTGAAGCTGCAGCTATGAGGCTCCAAGCTACATCCAGTAGACCGAAGTCCCTCACCAGCAGCACCTCCCCTTTTTCTGCCATTGTACCAATGTCTTCCTCCAGTGCCTTATCTAAATTCTCCCCCTGTGTTGCTGGTCTGTAGATCAGACCAGTGCATACAGCGACTGCATCTCCCATCTGCTATGTGACCCACAGGCCTCCATCAATCCTCACACTTGCCTTTTCATTAAAACATTCTTTTGCAGTGTTGTATGCATTTTATGACATCAGTCCCCACTGTTTTGAACTGATTAGTTAACACTGAGAAGCAGAATAACTGACAGCACAGAATGTCCAAGAATCCAAGAAACAGAGAGTAGAAACACTGAAAACCACACTGCATAGCAGTAAAGAACATTAATAATCATATTTTAAACATATCATAAAACTAAATACGAATGAAAAAATAAATAAGAATGCTGTTAGATGTATACAGTAGCTATTTAAAATGGGTTACTCTAAACCTTAAAACCAGTAGAGCAGTATATTTGAAGCATTAATGCCACATACTGTGCCATTGTTCTGTGCATACTGAGGTATGCTGTTTGATTTATCAGTTAGCATGGGACAGGCCATAGGTTCCATGTCATAATAGCGATTGAGCAACAGCGATTGCTATTATGGTGAGTGTTCATCACTGAAAAATAATTTTGGTGAAAGTGTGCATCAACAAAATTATTTTTCGATGATGTACACTCACTCGCCATAACAGCAATTGGTGTTGCACAGAAAAATGGTGCCCAAGACCTACAGCTCCCGTTTTTAATGCAGGGGGCTGTGTCCCCAGCACCCCCCGCACCCTCCTACTTATGGATTCTCATCTCTGGGGGGTGCATGTTGGGGGGGACTTGAAAAAATACATGCCATCAGGTGACAACAAAAACCCGCACCACTCCAGACTAGAACCTGGAACCCCACACCTCCCAGCCGACCACCCTCCCCATGACGTCAGCGATCCAGCATGGCAGCTGCTCGCTGCAACCCCTCCCACATGCCATCCCTGCTTTGCATCTCTTCCCTCCCCACCACAAGCATGCATGCATGTGTATATGTGCAAGTTACTGTCATGGTTTTCGCTGACTGCAGTATCCAGTCACCCTCCCCCTATGTACCCATGATCATAGTCACCAAGATTGACTCGTCATTTTTTCTAAAAGTTCAGTCTCAGTTGCTATGGTCACAGACTACCCAGGTGACAGTGGAAACCTCAGTTTGAATGAAACAAAACAAAAAAAATGATAACAGCAGTGATGATGTACTGTATGAGTACATGCAGATGGTGGTCTGAGACATATTGGAAGCTTTTGGAATGTGCTAACAAGTTGTTTGCAGAACACATGGTATGGTCTTCAAAACATAAACTTACCAGCACTTTGTGCAGAAAAGAAGGAAAGCAAAACCACTGCCCTAACAACCTATCTCTGCTGCAGGGAACACCATAGCAAACATACTGTAGATAGCTCTGAAGAGCAGCTCTCTCTAGTTCTGGAAATGGAGTGAACACCACTTTAGAAGACAATACAGAGACCATGAGACCACAAATGAAGATAATCATCTATACTGGCAATCAGAGATTAGGAGATCGATCCCATTAACCAGGTAATTATTTTGTTAAATATATTTTATTTTGTATATTCCAACAAAGGTTATACAATCAATTTCTGTACAAAGCAATAACACTTCATTTAGAAAGCTTTTTCAGGACATGCAGAAACTAAGTAAATCTAAACTGTATACATATATATATATATATATATATATATATATTCATTGCAAAATAACTTTGTTAATGCAGTAGTTAGGGTTAAAGCAAGAAATGTAGGGTACTGTGGTGTTAGGGTGTTATGAAAAAATGGAAGTAAGTAACGGAAAAAGATTTTAAAATAAAAAAAAAACATATTAGGGGGTAATTTTTCCAACAGTTAAGTGCAGAATCCATCTAATAGGATCACAGTGACTAAGATACATGTGTTGATGATGTCTGTCCAGGATGTCATTTTTGCGAGTTTTGAAAATTTCATTTTTGAAAAAGGCAGAAAAAATATGTTGGACATACGAAAAAGGATTTTCTCCTCACAAAAATGTATGCCCCCCCCCCCCATATGAAAAAGGATTATTTTTTGTATGGATCAAATTATTTTTTTCTTCCAAGCAGCTAACCAAAAGACTGTACAGAACATGCTCAGGACTAACATTTTTAATTTAAAAAAATTGGAATTGATTAATATTTTTTCACCAAACCAGTGAAAGGCACATCTGTGAACCAAGCCCATTCTACCCTGAACATTTCAGATCAAAATTCCAAATTGTCTTAGCACTAGGCAATCACAAAAAAGGCAAAAAACACAGATTTTTTTTCACTAACCATGTCTCAGAATCTACACATACAACCAGAACACAACTTGGCATGTCAAGAGATACACCCTAAGACTGCACGTGCAAAATTTCATGCAAATGCATTGAATGGTTGCAAAGCTATTAAACTGCAACGTTTAGGTTTAACATAGAAACTCCTGCTTAACCCTAACTATAGTGGGCTACTGCAGCACTGTAATATCTATGTTTATATATGTAGCTATATCTGTAGATATTTTATTTATTTATTTACATCTTGGATTACAACCTTTGAGCTATTAGCTCATTTACAAAAGTTCCATGTCATATTGGATGTGATACATACAAGACACATTCAGTCAATGAGGAAGGACACCAGTAATCAAGGTCAGGTACATTAAGGTCAACACTTAGAACAGACAAAAATTAAAGGCATACTTATCAGGGAAAACAGTCATGGGTAAGTTAAGATATGAGAAAATGCAGGGGTAGGCCAGCTTAGAAGGCTGAAGATTATGTTGCCTAAATCATAGACCAGTGCTAGTTAAAAGAGAGTGGAGAGGGGAAAGAGTGGAAGGAATCAAGGCAGGGAAAAGGGAGAGCAGAGTTTCCTTTGTCAGTTGAGAGGAGATGTACAGGCAGGGGCCAGAAGGAACCTGGGCCCCAAGACAGGAGAGTGAGTTAAGGGGCATATAGGTAGGTAATGTAGGAGAACGGGTATGGTCTAAGGTGGGGTGGGGTAGGGGGTGTGCAGGAAGAGCAGGGGAGAGCAGTGGGGAGGGAAGTAATAGGGGAAGGGGACTGAAGAATCAGTTATATTAGGGTGTGGTTTAAGAGGGGGAGATAGTTTGAGTGTTACTATATATGGGGAGGGTGGGGGAGCAGATAGGGAGGGAGCAAAGGCATGAAAATTAAAGGGTGGGTGATGACAGGTGATGAGTTAGGTGGAGCAGGGATGAATGGGGGTGGGAGGAGGTGGTGAATAGGAACAAGAACTAGTATGGGCAAAGTGGAGGGGCAGAGAAGAGGGTCAGTTGATACATACGGGTCCTAGGGATGGCATGGTAGATTCACGGCAACTGTTCAACAATCTATTGGTTATGGGAGCAAAGGCAAGCCATTTTTCCAGAGAGGTGGGATCAGAGTCTTTGCTTGAATGGCCCTAATTTGGATTATGTTTATATCTATAGCTATATCTATATCGATATCTATATATATACTGTATATCCGTATATGTATCTGTAACTATATCTATATCTATATCTATATCTATATCTATATCTATATCTATATCTGTATCAGTATTTATATCTACTTCTACTTCTATATCTATATGCACACACACTACCTGGATAGAGATTTGTTTCCCCATAGGAACTGTTATCATGTATTTCCCATTATTCCTCATTAATTAAAGCTACACACTAACCAACTATACATGGCATCCTGCCCGATACAGGTGACTGCCTCCCCCTGCAAGCCGCAGGAGCTGCTCTGAACCCAGCATCTGTTCTGCACTGACCTGCCAGCCTCTTGGCCTACAACCAGGCATCCTGCCTGGAATGAATGACTGCCTCCTCCTGCAAGCCACAGGAGCTTCTCTGAGCCCAGCGGCTGTTCTGCACTGCCCCCCCCGCCTCTCATCCTACAACCAGGCATCCTGCCCAGCACGGGTGACTGCCTCCTCCTGCAAGCCACAAGAGCTGCTCTGAAGCCAGCGGCTGTTCTGTGCTGATCTACTTGCCTCTCGGCCTACAACCAGGTACACATTTTGAAAAGCAGCCCCCAGCTACTAACAGGATTGAACTTGGCGCTTTTTGCCTTTCAGGCCATTTGGCTGCACTACTACTGCTCCTGAGCTCTGATTAGGCATAACACTATCCCCCCTTCTCTTATTGACTCTTGACTCTACCCTTTCTGAGCTGTCTCTTTTTTAATACAAGAACTACTGATGATGAGTTTACCAGTACCAACTGTCTAGTGGAACAGGACTGCTAATTTTTCTAGCTTGTTGATTTTTACTGTTTAGAATAATTAATAACTGAAGTTTGTAGATGTTACCTGCATAGAGTATTTAGACTGTTTGCATTCTTCTTAATAATAATAAAATTTATTTAATTAAGTGCCTTTCAAATTTTCAAGGCGCTGTACAAAAAGCATAAAACACCAAGCATCAAAAATACAATAAAATAGAGCAACAATTATAACAGATAAAAAGCCGATTACAATATAGCAGGAAAAGCCTTATCCCATAAAAAGGACTTTAAGGCCTTTTTAAAACTGTCCACCGTTGTACTTTCTCGGAGCAGATGGGGTAGAGAATTCCAGAGGGATGGAGCCACTAAACCGAAGGCATGGGCTCCAGAAGACTTCAAATTAACCCTCGGAATCTCCAGCAACCCCTCGTCAGCCGAGCGAAGCTGTCTCAAAGGGGTGTAAGGTAACAGAAGCTCTTCCAAGTAGTCAGGACCATACCCGTGTAGGACTTTGTAGGTCAAAAAAACCACTTTGAAGGTGATCTGCCACTGTATTGGCAGCCAGTGCAGAAAGCGCAACGCTGGAGTAATATGAGATCTTCTTGAAACCCCAGTCAACAAACGTGCTGCTGCATTCTGCACTAGCTGCAAGCAGTGGATATCAACCCTAGCAAGCCCTAGGTAGAGGGAGTTACAGTAATCCAAGCGAGATGTCACAAAGACGTGAACCAAAACCGGCAAATCACCAGGAGGAACCAGGTGCCTAATCCTGCTGATGTTTCTGAGATGGAAAAATGCAGTCTTGACAACAGCAGACACCTGATAATGGAGGGTCATATCAGCATCAATCTCTACATCCAGGTTACACACCCATTCAGAAATGGGGATCTGGTCTCCCCCCAGAATTATTCCGTAGGGGGACCCCACCCCCAAACCCTCAACCCTGCGGCCGGGGTCCATCACCATAACCTCAGTCTTTCCCGGATTCAACTTTAAACCGCTGGTATTCATCCAGTCTTGGATATCTATGAGGCAGTTATTCAGCACTGAGACAGCACTAACCTGGTCAGGTGCAAAAGACAGGTAGAGCTGGGTATCATCAGCATAGCAGTGAAACCTCATCTCATACCATCTTACAATGTCTCCAAGGGGTAGCATGTATACTGTGAATAACATGGGGGAAAGCACCGAACCCTGTGGTACCCCGCAGGGCAGGGCAGGGAGAAACCCCGGAAGAATGTAATCCCAAGACCACTGTCTGCATTCTCCCCTCGAGGTAAGATGAAAACCATCTGAGGACAATACCTGAAAGTCCACAAATGGACCTCAGACGTTCGAGCAAAACCCCTTGATCCACAGTATCAAAAGCTGATGACAGCTCAAGGAGAACCAGAATAGAACAGTGTCTCCAATCTCTCGCCATCAGGACATCATTGAGTACCTGAACCAGAGCAGTCTCGGTGCTATGCCTTTTACGAAAACCAGACTGGAGAGGTTTGTATAAACTATGGATGGTCAAATGATTATCCAATTGGGCCGCCACAACTTTTTCAATAACCTTCCCCACAAAAGGGAGGTTAGAGATCAGGCGGTAGTTAGCTAGGTCATCCGGGTCCAAGGAAGCTTTCTTCAGAAGGGAAGTCACCACATCTTCCTTCAGAGAGTTAGGGAAAACTCCCGTCTCTAAAGAACACCGGAAAATCCGAGCAAGGACCGGGCCGATAGACTCACTACATCCCACAATCAGGGAAGTAGGACCCGGATCCAAATGACAGCACATTGGGTGCATCTCACGGACAATCCTCATCGTGTCTACGAAATCCAGCAGATCAAAGGAACTCCAGGAAATTCCAGGCTCTGTGACAAAACACTGATCAACTGCAACAACCTTAGAGTGGGGTTGGGGACACTGCCTCCGAATGTCTTCCACCTTAATCACAAAGAATCGAGCAATCTCCTCAAAGTCATTCTGCGTAAAAACTTGACAGATCTGCTGACAGACTGGGTTGCACAGTCTGTTGACAGTTCTGAAGAGCTGAGCCGGTCGATTCCGAGCGACAGAAATTTCCCTGGACAGGAATTCTGCCTTCTTACAGGAAATTTCTGTTTGATAGAGCTTATAATGCTCTAGCAAAATGAGATGGTCGGCCTCAGAGGCAGTCTTCCTCCAATGATGCTCCAACCTACGCCCCAACCTCCGGAGCCCTCTCAATGCCTTGTCAAACCAAGGAACAGCGGGAACACGCGGGAGGGGGTGAACACGAGTTGGTGCAATCTGATCAAGAGCAGCCGAGATGGTCTCATTATAGGCCACCACTAGTTGCTCAGGATCAGAGCACAAATCGTCAAACAACGAGAAGTCAATAACCGCCATCAGGTCTTCAGGGACAACGTCCCACAATGGGCGGTACTTGACCAACTCCACAGGGGCCGACCTACCAAGGGGGCCCTCAAAATTGAACCCAACTGAGTAATGATCAGACCAACCGACTGGTTCCACCACCAAATTGGACGCCTCAATCCCCAGGAGAAAAACCAGATCAAGAGAGTGACCACCTTTATGGGTAGCTGTGGAAACAACCTGTGTGAATCCCAGCGATGTCATCACCTGGAGGAAATGTTGACCAAAAAGTGAAGATTCGTCATCGACCCATGCATTGATATCGCCCAGCACCATCAATCTGGGCAATTCCAAGGCCATGTCGGCAGCAAAATCTGCTATTTCCTGCAGGAAAAGCTTCTCATCCCCTGATGGACGGTAAATGAGAACAATCCTGCACCCCACACCAGCTACCACAGTACACTCAAATGATCATGCCTCCTCAACTGGAACACCAGTTAGGCCCAATCCGGTCTTGAAACAGATCGCCACCCCCGCGATCCAATCTCAGGTGTGTATAACCGAGAACCCGGTAGGAACAACGGCCTCTAAAAGCAGGGCCGCATTCCCGTTCAACCAGGTCTCGGTAATGCAAGCCAGATCTGCCCCTGCAACAAAGTCCGCAATAAGACCCGTCTTATCGCAGACAGATCTGGCATTGCACAACAACGCCCGGGTTGGACGAGGTTGAAAAGTTGTCCCAACCACTTGCCCTCCAGAACTGGAGATGCCCTTGGGTATGGGAACCAGAACAGGACTACCACACTCCAGAAGCCATTTCGCCCCAGGGCGTCTTCGAGGCTTAACCACCCCTATGGGAGAGCACTGCTCCCTCCGCTGTCTACAACCCCCCACACCCCCCCAATTCCTCCATCCCCTACGCACAATCCCTAATGCTCGACACCGGTGGTAAACATGGGCTGGCAAGGGGGACAAGAAAAAGGGGCGGAGGGCATGGAGGGCGGAGGCCGAGTAACGAACAACAGGTAGAACTGGCCAACACATCAGACTGCTCAAAAGTTAAAACCACAAATAAAATAAATAAACAACACCACCACCCACCACTAAGAAAGAATAAAATAAACCAATAATCTAATACAACAACTAGTAAACTCAATTAAACTATTTTATATCCACAGGCCCTCTCACGGCCAGGGGTCAGTAAAATAATAACACAAAACTAAAACTAATAACAGAAATAAAAACTAATCAATAAATAAAATACAAAGAGGGAATAATTTAAAGACCACCCTCCAGGACATTCTCACTGAACCGGGGAGAGTGGACTATAAGCTGGAAACAAGCACTCTCACTGCTAAATTATCCCTCGAAGCAAATAAAGTTCGAAATACAATAAACCATGTTCATCAACCTTCCACTAACCAACTATAGACACCTGCATTGTTTTTCCCCTATCCTACTCTTACAAGTGTCTACTTTTCCATTTGCACATTATACTGCAAAGCCACCAGAGGGCAACAACTCTTGGAGGTTGCATTCCTCTTCCCACTGTACTCCCCTAACACTTTTTGTCCTTTGTCCTTCTTACCTAAAGCAAATTACTACATCCTAACAAACCATAGTCCATCACACTATCGCTGTGCCGTAGATACCACAGCAATTGTGGGTATTGGAGTGCCCCTTTGTACTGACACTGGGTCACTGCCCCTTATTGCCAGTTGCTGGGCACCCATATCATTGTCACGCGGACCACCCAGGCTCCTACTGATCGCTGTTACTATCCTACTTCTTGGACTCCTCTGCCCCCCCCAGGGTCTCTTCCTGCACCTCCCACCACCATGAACCATCACCAACTGCCAACCACACTGACACTGCCTGTCTTGTATCCTCCATCCCCCCCACATATCTTCTTGCAGTCATGCACCACCATCAACCTCCATGCTGGATCACATTGCTATCCTTTCTAACCCTTATGACTCTGGCCATCCCATGTACTACCCGCATTATAACTAGGCAGCAGCTATCCTTCACAATAAGGCAACAATCTTTTGCTCTCCTCAGAGTCTTTGCCATACTCCTACTAATTTCAAGAAATGCTCATCCTAACCCAGGCACCGTCTTACAAAGCTCTAGCCTCTCACACCACGGGCTTAGAATAGCTGCAATGAACGTTTGCAGTTTACCCAAAAAGACGGCATGTCTCCATTGCTGGATACTGCAACATCAGCAAGATGTGCTAGCCCTCACAGGAAACCTGGCTTTCCAAAAAAAACACCTGACTCCTTGGTCGCCCTCCCTGACTTCACCCTTCACAGAACTGACAGAGAGTGCAAATGGGCTGGGGGTGTGTGCTGTGTACGTCCTTGACTCCATGATATGCCAAGCCCTTCCAACATCTCCACTTGACCGTGGTGCCCAAGCCTTATCATTAAAACTTACTGCAGATCCCTCCAGAGCCCCGGTAACTCCTACTGTCACATATGTCCCCCCAAGAAACCAAGGTCCTGCTATACATCCTTTGCTGACTACATCTCCATCTTCCCTTCCAAAACAGAAAACATCATAGTTGGAGACTTAAATGTGAACTGGCTTGCCAGTTCGGCTTCCCATGCCAAGAACACCTTCGCAGTGCTGGACCTGACCCAGCTGGTCAGCCAACCTACCAGGGTGAATCCCACTAACGGCTCTAGAACCCTGATCGACCTTCTCCTCACCAGCTGTCCCCACAGAATCTCTGACCTGGTGGTCCTTCCGGTCTTCCTAAGCCATCACTCACCCATCCTCTTTTCCTGGTCATGTCTTAAGCAGAAACCCAAACCAAACTATATTGCCCAAAGGCATCTCTGACCTGGAGGCCTCACAAAACTAAGAAAATACTAAACTCAATGGGATTGGTCCCCTATCTCCCAGGCCCTTACTATAGATGAAGCCCTTGATTATTTCACCTGTTCTTTTAAAAAAGCATGTGACATCTATGCCCCACTAGCAAAAGTGCAATCCAAGAAATGTAATGCCCCCTGGGTCACACCTGCACTGCTCCAACAGCTAAAGCACAGAGATGACCTCTGGCATAAAGAAGTCGCAACTGGCACTCAGGCAGACAGGCAAGCCTATAAAGCAGCTCATAACAGAAGCACTTGGGCCATAAAACAGGCCAAATCAGGCTACTACAAAATGATCCTTGCCTCCTCCTGGAGGAAAGCTCAGTTGTTCTGGGACAATATCAAGGAACTCAATGGCAAATCCTTGCTCCCCCCCGCCACTAACTGTCAACAATGTCCCTACCACTGCCCCGTTGGCCATCGCCAACTGCCTCAACTTTTCATTCTCTGACCTTAGTGCAGTACTCCCAAAAAACTTGTTCGGCCCCACTCCTGCAACCCCGCCCCCTAATACTCATCATCCCCCATCCATCTCAGGGTGATATCTACGAATGTGGCAAGGTCTTATCTCATTAAAGCACTCAGTGGCTCTCGCTATTGCAAAGATTCTTTTAATATGAGAATCCTACATCTAGTAGTAGTTACAGTCCTCTCCTCACTGACTGACCTCATTAACTACTCGCTAACTCTGGGGCAGTTCCCAGCAGCCTGTAAGACTGCCACAGTCACCCCAATACTAAAGAGTGGTGACAGCACCTAACCCAGTAACTACCATTCCATATCCATTCTTCCACCACTCTCAAAAGCACTCAAAAAAATTATAGTCACCCAACTCACTGAGTACCTGCTTGTTCATAGCCTACTTTACAAGGAGCAGCATGGCTTCAGATCTGGGCACAGTACAACTATGGATCTCACTGAGTTCTCTAATTTTATTTACTCTGCCCTGGGTGGAAAATACCTAGCTGGAGCTGTCTTCATCACCCTGTCAAAGGCCTTTGATACAGTCTCCCACCCATTACTCTTAAGCACACTCCACCACATAGGTCTGTCCCAAGGACCCATCTTCTGGTTTACCAGTTACCTCACAGCTAGATCACAATGTGTCAAAATGAACAACAATCTCTCAACTACCCTGCCAGTCCAATCTGGGGTTTCCCAGGGCCCCATCCTCGGCCCTCTATTATTTAACATCTACCTAAACATCTAGCCCAATTCCTGCTCCAGCAACCTACTACTCTATGCGGACAATGCTGTTCTTTTTGCCTTGCACCCAGATCCCACAGTATTGCAGTCCTCCCTCCAACATGCATTTAACCAGACTGAAAATTGGTTCATAGACCAAAGACTTCTGGTCAATGTAAAAAGACAAAGACCATGCTCTTTGCCCACCAACAGAATAAGGCCAAGAATATGCAGCTAACAATCCTCTCCCACTCTCTCCTTCCTCTAGAACGGGCCCATATATATAAATACCTGGGCCTTACATTTGATTCCAGCCTCTCCTTCCATTCACACATTGACACTCTATCATCAGCCATAAATGTCTGTATAGGCCTGTTGTATCATCACAAGGATTGCCTACCTCCGGAAGCCCTTAATCTGGCTGTCACCTTCTCAGTCATCTTCCTAGTCGATTATGGGCTCATTATCTACTCAGCTGCTGACCACACATACGTTAAAAAAATCCACCTGGCCATAAACAAAGTGTGCAGACTCCTCTCCAGGGCAGACAAGAGTACCCATACTTGTACCCTATATGCCCTGACAAATCTCCTCACCCTGGAGGAAAGGCTATTTTATCAAACATGTCTCCTCACAAAGTAAATACACCTGGGGCTTACCCCCATGGAGGTTTCTGCCTCTCGCCTGTCCTCCCATACCTCAGTGAACACCTGCACTGCCAACTGACAGGTGTGGTCGATCCCAAGGTTTAGAACTTCCTTAGCCCAAAGGTCTTTCCCACACAGGGCCCCAGTCTGGTACAGTAAACTCCCCTCTGATGTCTCCTCCATCTCCAAACTAGGACCTTTCAAGTCAGCCCTCAAAGAGCACATTCTTACTTCATGGTGCTGCTAATGTACCAGCTAGTGCCGGATCATCTGTCTATCATCTTACGGGATCACTCCATCACTGAGGTCCTACCGATAGGGCTACCAAACATTGCTCATTAACAATGCCTCCTTTGGCTGCACTCACAAGATATATGTCTAATTTGTTACTTTACTGTAAATTTCAAACCTGTTACTCCCTCCCTCTATCAGCAAGCATATTGTTCGCTTGAGCACTGTAAAATACAGCTCTCTGTAACTGTAACACGTTCAATGCTATGTATCACTGATCTTGATTCTCCAATATTGTATAACTGAAAAAACTGTAAACTTTAGCTGCCATTCTATGTCTATACAGTACATATTAAATGTTTGTATTTGTTTTTTCTGATGTGGAGCCTTTGTAAATGAGTCCCTGACTCAAACGTTGTAATCCTAAAGTCTGTTAAATAAATAAATAAAATAAATAAACATGTAATCTTCCCTAGTAAAGCTGTTTACCTACCGAGTAAAAGCTGTATACCATGTGAAAAAGCATTCACTGAAGAACTGTAGACAACGGAAAATACTCCTATCTGCTCAGGCATGCCCGAAGGGTCACTCTTTTTTTTTTTTGATACTTGCTCTCTGGATTGCTATTGGACAGAGGTGTTGATCGCTCGGATGCTGAGGAGTGTAGTGCCTGTAGCAGAAGTCTGTGAGATGCTTGTTTTATTTTAGAAAAGGTATGCTACTGCTGCCACATTGAATTTTAATCTCACAGACCTTTCCAGTACAGCTTTGAGCCTTCCGTTTTCTCATCTTTGCTGTGTAGTGGAGGAGTGGATCAGTGGTTTCAGGCCTGCCCAGTGGGGTTGGAGTCCTAGTGGTATGAGGGGCCGCCCCACTAGGAAATAGCAAGACCTGATGGAGTCCACGGGGGCTTTGTGGCCTTGTGGTCTGACTGGAACTTGAGTTTTCAGTAAAATCTGGTTACCCAGCAGAAAGTTTAATAGAGGCTGCAATAAAAGGGTGCTCTCAGAGACTGCAGCGAAGTATATTAACACTACCAACACTCAATATAAAGTCTGCAATATAGAAATTGTCAACTCATTGGTTTACAGGTTTATTGGTTTACTGGTTTTACCACTCATTGTCTTTATTTTATAGTACATTTTATAGCATATGCTCATGTTCATGGCTATGTCTATGTCTGATTGAACGATAGTCATGCATCGGTAAAATGACTATAATAATCCGATCTGGAATCCCTATTGAAGCTTAGGAATGAATATGCTGATTTGCTAAGAGAAAAGGCAGAATATGCCATCCTTAAAACCAAAGCTCGTTATTTAGACCAAGGTGAGAAGCCAGGTAGAATGCTAGCATTTCGATTGCAGGAGTAGAAAGCTCAAGTCTGATTCCTGCACTATATTCTCCAGATATCTCTATTAAAACTTCCCTTCAAAATATTTCCCAGGTTTTTGAATCCTTTTATAGGGACCTATACAGTAAGGGTATTTCTCCAGCTTCCCATTCTTGTATTGAACATTTTTTGGATAGCCTTAATCTCCCCTCCCTGCAGGCCCAGCAGTGTGCATCCTGGCCTCTCCCATTACTCTGGTTGAAGCACAGGAAGCAATCAAGAGGCTAGCATCTGACAAATCCCCAGGTCCTAATGGTTTCCCCTCTAACTTCTATAAAGTCTTTTGTAAGGAGGTAGCTCCCCTTCTCTTGAAACTTTCTGATTATATGTTCACCTCAGATCCCCTAGTCCCCACTCTGCTGGAAGCCATGATATTCCTGATCCTGAAACCAGACAAACCCCAGAATAAGCCGGCCAGTTACCATCCGATTTCATTACTAAATTATGATATAAAAATCTTAACTAAAATCCTATCTCTTAGAATTAAACAGGTTTGGTCTCATCTGCTGAGTCATGAACGGGTGGGGTTTGTGCAAGGCAGATCTTCTGCTGACCACCTGAGAACCCTCTCACATATTTTTCAGGTTGTCCAAGACTCCCAGATCCCCATGGCTTTAGTCTCATTAGACGCAGAAAAAGCTTTGACAGAGTAAACTGGCATTTTTTTGGGCTACTCAAAAAAATGGGTTTTCCGGAAACCTTCATTCAATGGATTCAGACGGTATACAAGGTGCCTACGGCTAGAATTTATTGCAATGTTTTTTTTTCCTCTTGATTCCCCCTGTTTACAGGCACTAGGCAAGGTTGTCCCCTGTCTCCTTTTTTGTTTAATTTATATTTGGAACCCCCTTTAATTAGTATTAACAATTCATCTCAGGTCACAGGTTGTTCAGTATACCTGCAATCTCTGACCCTCTCAGTCTATGCAGACGATATTCTTTTACATTTGACCAACCCAGAAACCTCATTAACACATGTGTTACAAATTATTGAGCAGTTTGGACAAGTAGATAACTACAAGTTAAACCTATCTAAATCAGTTACATTTCCATTAAATGCTCTCGTGCACTAAGGTAACTTCTCCCATTTCGGTATGAGATGGTCCTCTTCCTCAATCAAATATCAAGGCATTCATCTCACTAGAGACCCAAAGGTTCTCAGGAGGCTCAATCTGGATGATTTGGTGCTGAATATGCAGCAAGATCTCCAAAGATGGGTCAAACTCCCTTTGTCGTTATGGGGTCGTATTAGTATTATAAAAATGAATGTTCTACCCCATCTTTTCTACCCTTTAAATTTATTGAATATCTGTCTCCCTTTGTCTTACTTTCAACAGCTCCACTTTGCTCTTTCTAAATTTATCTGGCAGGGTAAACACCCTAGACGGGCCTTCCTTAAACTTAATTTACCAAAGGAGAGAGGTGGACTCCGCCTTCCCAATTTTATTTTTTACTATTGGGTGAGTCATCTGTCCAAAATGGGGAGATGGTTTGAGCCCATATCTGGTGAACATTCTCCTATCTGGCTACAGTTTGAGAAGAGGCTCCTGGATATGCATAATCTTAATTCACCCAGAGTTTTTTATTATGCTTTTTCGGCATTACCCCCTTCCATACAAAATTCGACAGTGGGGATTGCTATAAAGGTTTTGACCCAGTGTTGGAACTTCTTTAACATCTCATCCAAAAAGGATACAGCTCAACCCCTCACTTTAAACCCTAACATCAAAATAGGAGGTGCTCTGCTTTTAGCAGACTGGCTTCCTCAGTTACAAGATATTCTTGTGGAAAGCCTGTTTTCTCAGGATTCCCTCCTCTCCTCAACCAACATAATCGCAAAACTGAATATTCCTCAGAAACATATTTTTAAGGTATTTCAGTTGAGGCATCTTATGGCCTCTCTTTTTGGGACCACATTCATGTTGTTCCAAGTCAGGCCTTTCTTAGAGCGGATTCAGGAATATACAAATAAGGCCCATGGAATCTCAGGATTTATTCCTTTTCACTGGATATTAAATACCCTAACGCCCTTACAGGTTCTAAAATGTGGACTTCTCTTCTGCCAGACTCCTCCTTGATTTGGAGTCAGATTTGGGTGGACATGCATATGTATCTTACTCAAGATAGGCACAGACTCATACAGTACCATATCTTAAATAATCTATACTATACACCAGTTAAATTGGCCAAAGTAGGCAGATTACCTCTGGCTAACTCTACACAGTGTGGCGCGGCTGAAGGGAACCTGATACACATTTTCTGGCATTGTGATAAGGTGGCTTCTTTATGGAATACAATCCAAACTAATCTAGATCCCCTTCTGGGATTAGATGATTTGTTTACCATGGAAATATGTATTCTAGGGGTGTTCTCCAATATTAGAGTTCAAGAGCGTAGATTTCACATGGCTCTAATCTCCATAGTAGTCAAAAGACTGTTACTCAAGCACTGGATGGACCAACTGGCCATATTGTATACTCAATGGCTGAAAGAAATGTTGATTTGTTTTAACACCGAAAGGTTAATAGCAAGCTCCGGAATTGTATAGCTTCTTTTAGTCAGAAATGGGGTAAATTGTATGCTTTATATTTGAAGTAGACTTATGTAACACATGCCTCTGACTGTTTTAACTTGTTTTATCTTCTTTTTGTTGCTTGTCATTGCTGGATTATTATTTGCTCACTTGTATCAATTTGTTTCGCTGTTTGTAATAAGGCACACTCCAGGGGAGGGGGGAGGGTATTGGGGTGGAGGGAGGGGTGGGCATTTAAATTTATTTTATTGGGTTATATTGGATCCAGTGACATTCTGATGTCATGTCACCATTCAGCTATTTTGGTTGTTATCAGTGTGTGGTACATTTGTCCTTGTTATACACTCTGTGTTAAGACATAATATCAATAAAGATGTTGAATTAAAAAAAAATAAAATGGCTATAATATGTTTAAATACTAGATATTATCAGGCAAATTGTTTAGTGGACAAAGGTTGTTGTTTAGCGTTTAATGCTTTGTGGAGAAAAAAAAAACCCTGAGCTTGCAACACTCACCAGCAGTCGAAGAGTAAAGATGCAGCCGGTACTTTCTTTGCAAAGGTTGAGTGAAGCGGTTTGTGTGCTAAAGCTTGCTTGACTTTTTTGTCTACCTCTGCATTTTCCCTGTTTAAAAGTATTTAAAAGTATATTTTGAGCTATTTTTTCCCCTGATAAAACCAGGAAGTAAGCGACAGGTGAGTGATTCACCATTAGCCAGTTTCCTCATGTGATTGCAGAGCATAAAAGCTCATGTGAGATCAAAGGTTGTAGATTTCATTCATTCAGCCTGCAACTGTGGAGCTGGTGAGACTTTGAAGAACTATAGTCCCCTTATCAAGAATCCTATAGGTTTGAGAAGTTTATTTAATCTTTTATTCTCTGACAGTCTTTGCACAATTAAGTGGTTGACAGCGAGGAGACTCAAGTAAGCATAAGGGTGCCTGTACTGGCCTGAGTTGAAGGTTTTTTTATTGTGGAACACCTGCTGAAATAAAAGTATGATAATTTAATTAATTTTATTAATCTCACTAAACATACAGTAAAAATAGTATAGTGAGTTTAGTAGTATAGTAGTTCTTGCATTTTTATTAAAGTTATAAAACTACAAAGATAAAGTGAGAGGGAGGCAGGGAGAGGGTAAGGGAAAAGAAGGATAATACATTTGGCCCTGGTTATCTTTAGTATGTTTTATTTTTTACAATGGAACGTTGGAATATTAAACAAGGGTCGAGAATCAAGTTAAGAACTGCTACTGGCTACCATCTTTGGAAATATTGGAGGTGTTGAAGGACTGTATGAGACTTTTTAAATAAGATTCCTGGGAATACAAGTGGCTCAGCAATAACATAAACATCCTGAGTGAATTACTGATATATGAACTGTATGGGACATCTTTTGGAAGGAGTCTTTTTTCCTGAACTAGAGAAAGAAGGGGAAAACAGAACCTAAAATTACATGCTGTTGCTATTAAAAACTGTGCTGATTTAACCCCCTGAATGATACCAAGCAGTGACTTCCACATAAAAAAGGACTTGAGGTATCATAATAATTAACAAGGACTGTAGCGTGTTTCTCCTTTTTTTTCTTCTTACAAGTAAACCAGATATATAGATACTGATTTGGTGATTGTTGTGTAGGATATTACATCTCCTTATCTTCACATTGGGCTACTACTAGTCCTGTTTGTGTACGGGTTACCTTCAGATATTTCCAAGTTTTATCACCCAGTTAGTATTTCATTCTACTGTTTGTCCCATTATGCTGGTAAAGACCATGGGCAGAGCAAACAATAAGTTGCCTGTAAAATCATTGAGGAGGAAAGGCTTGGTTTCTAAAAGTAACAAGAGGGCAGGATTAAAAACAAAGGGACAATGGGCACAAGCAGGTTCCTTGGGTGATTTAGAAACTCTGAATAAAGAAGCCAAATGTATGATAATAGATACAGAGCCTGTAGGCTTTGAGAATATTGTATACTTTACAAGTAAGAAATTAGTTAAGAATACTAGTTTTCCCACCGAAGAAGGCAATGTGGACTTAATTAAAAATGTGTCAACTGATGACTCTATGAAGGAAGTAATTAAGATGGTGATGTCAGGTAAAAGTAAATTGATACAGTCCACTGTTTTTGATTTCTGGAAGGGTAGGGTTTCCATGTCAAATCAGGAAGTTAGAAAAGATCAGGGGGACCAGAGAATTAGAAAGAGAGAATCCCCTTTCCAGGAGCAAGTAGAGCAAGCAGAATTTACCAATTCTCCTGAACAGAGCAGCAGAATTGATTTGGAATCTCAGATGTCCCTGGAGCTCAATTTCGGTCATTTACAAAACTCTATAGAGATTGAACAGGCAAAGGTAGAAGTTAATAATATGGCTGTAAATTTAAAAGAAACCATTCAAGTTAATACTAAACTAGAAGAGAAAATTAAGGAATTTAATAGAGTTAAAATGACTTTGTTAGACAACTGCAGTTCCTCTCTCTTGGTGACCCAAGAGAATAATGAGAGAACCAGAAATATGTGGGGTTTTCAATAAAATATATCCCCAGAAATATCATGGACCTCAAATAAAATAACTCAATTTATGATCCCCATAAAGGAGGACACACCACCCTTACAAAATTTAACTAGGGACTATATGAGGTCACTCAGAGACCCATTATTAGCCAATTCCAAGATCTATGAACAACTGAATAATATTTCTCAAAACCTTTCTTTTGTTAAAGGAATTTGCATTGAAAATAAAAGTAAATTGGATTGGTTATATGATAAATTGGATAATAAAGATTGAGAAGAAGAAAGCATCAAACAAAGTGATCTAGATAAGATAGGCAGAGACACTACAGATACTGAGTTTTTGGACCTAGATATAGAATTGAAGGCTGAAGCTTGCTTCAATACAAAACAGGCACAGTCAGTGAACACCCCTGATAATGACACCGCAGGGGAATTAGTAATGCTACCAGATGGATTCGACCAAAGTAACAGTGTCATAGAGGAATTAAGATTAAGGAATCCTGTGATTTGGAACAAGGGAGTAGAGCAAAGAGAAAGAGAACGAGGACATAAAGAATTAAGAGTTAATGAAAAAAGGAAGAAATTAAAAACTTAGAGTATTGTGGTCTCAGATGGAGAGTTATCAGAAGCCCCCATAGGGGATGAAAGTTTGCCTGGCAAAATGGAAATAGGCTATGATATTAAAACCAAAGTGGGAGGAAATACATTAACAAAATAACTAGAACACAATAAGATTACACTTATAGAGAAAATGAAGATAATGGAGGGGAATTTAGAGGTATGGAAGGAAAATAGATCAAAGAGGTACAAGAAAAAAACCCTAAAAAAGATGACAAAGGAAATAATAAAGGAAAACAAAAGATAAAAGGAACCCCTGTATAAGATTCAGCAACATTAACTAAAAAAGAGAACAGCCAGCCACTTTGTAATGACAAATTAAATAATGAAGAAAAAAAGCACTGGCTAGAAATTAAAAAGGAACAGAAGGATTTGAAGGCACAAAAGAACTTGGAGTGTTTTCTTTATAGAATTTTGGAATCTGACTTTGTTTTACCCCTGCATAAGGTTTCTATTATGCCAAATGAAACCGAAGAGAAACTGAATAAAAGTTTAAAACAACTCTTAGGACTTACTCTAAAATTTAAGACTGATAATGACATATTAATGTCCAAACTCAGTATTATTAGACTCTTAATAGATACAGATTTTTTTTTTTTTTTTTTGCTTTCAGATCAGTATGTTGTACTTAAGGCTATAGAAAATCAAAAAGCTGAAATAAGGGAAATGGGATTGGAGATTGACAGGGTGACTGAAATCAAAGCATTATTTCCAGAATTTTATTAAAATAATTATAACAGGTCTCATCAAAAGAAGGATTTGGTGATATCAGTCTTTGGTCTAAATAGTTTCCTATGTGAAACTAAAAGTAACCTTAGGGTAAAGGTTATTGATCTACTGCAGAATTTAATTAGAGACAACAAGTTGCTCCATCTGGTTAATTATGCTAAGAGACATGAGGAAGGGGGAAAAATTTCACTAGGTGTTACAAATGAGAAGGATTACAGATATATTCTCTCCCTAAGTCTGAAATCTTAGATAGAGTAGACATTTATTTACATGGAGAATATGAGAAAATGGGTGAGAAGGATGCAACAGCCATAGGAAATGAACACCGGATAAATATGGTGAAGATAGCAAACCGTTATGAAATACTGCAAGATCTGGAAGATTGACATGATTCAGAGGGTATTGATAACTTAGAAAAAGATGTGAAATCTAAGGACTATAACATGTTATCATGGAATGAAGCAGGTCTAAAGAACAGATAAGCTGACCCTTCTTTTATACAATATTTGTTCTAATTCTCATGCATCTGTCTTCAGGAAACTTAGTCCAAGAAAGAGTTAATATTAAACAGCTATGAAAGTTTTCATAAATAAGCAAGGAGCTCCAACAAATATGGTAGACTGTCAGGGAGTTTAAGAACCTGCTGCAAAATATTAAACAATGTGGTTCATACTGAAATTGATATAGACTCGGAACATATTCTGCCCATAAAAATGATAGTTAATTCATCAATTATATGATCACCAATATTTATTTTCCACCTAAAGGATCTAAGTATTCTGAAGAAAGTGACTTGAAGAAATTAGTAGCAGTAGTAGAATGCTGCCAGATATCAGATCCTGCCTGCAAGTTTATAATAGTAGGAGATTTCAATGCACGAGTTGGATTCGGTCAGGAAATGCCTGGTGACCTAGCTTGGGTGTGTGCAGCTTTGCATCCAAACTTAGTCAGTTTGACTAGGAAGAGTAGAGATCAAAAGCAATGCAGAAGAGGTTCAAGACTGATTCACCAATTTGAAAAAAAGCTCTAATTTTGATTAATGGGAGAACAAGGGGAGACAAAGGGGGTGTATTTACTTACATGGGAACTAAGGGTTCTTCAATACTGGACTTATGTTGGATCTCATTAGAACTAATTTCAGCCCTGAGGGATTTTAGGGTAAGAATGAAAACAGAGAGTGAACATTGCCCATTAGAAATCAATATAGATCTATGGATGCATATAAAAATCCAGTGAAAAGGGGGCTCAGGATTAGTATGGATAAGGAAAGGGATTAAATGGGACTTATTGTCAGATTTTGACTCAGTCCATCTACTGAAAGACTTTGGAAATAGAGAGGAACTATCAATTTTAATTCAATGTAAACCCACAGTAGAATTTATTACTAAGTTTAGTGAAATTATGAAATTAATATCATCCATTATAATGGGATTTAAGACCATTAAAGTAAAGAACGTGAGCAAATGGTTTGATAAAGAATGTAGGAATCATAACAAGTCTTTGAATAATTGTGCAAGAAAGATGCATAAATATCCTATTAAAGTTAACAAAATTGAATTGAATAAAAAAAGAAAAAACTATAAGAGGAGTTTGAATGAAAAAGGAAAAAAATATAGGATTAAACTGTGGAGTCAATTTGAAAAAATAACTCATGAGAATGACAACAAAAAATTCTGGCAGATGGTTCTAAAGGGATGGGACGGAATATCAGAAGAACTTGAGGCCCATATAGATCCATTAACTTGGGAAAGACACTTCAAAGATATGTTTTACATACAGGGGGATGATTTCCACAGAGGAAAAGAGGAATGGTCACGTCTATCATTTGAAATTACTCCAGAAGATATCTTTCGAGCAATAAGTGAAGTTAAAAAGCATAAAGCCCAGGGACCCGAAGGGTTCCCGATGGATATTTTCATAGATGACCCGATCCTTTAGGTACCAGTTCTTAATGGTTTATTTACCTCTGTTATAAATACTGGAATGATACCAGATTTTTGGAAGAGGAATATAATTGTTCCTATTTTCAAGAAAGGAGACTGTAGAGACCCCCGTAATTATAGACCAATCAGTTTATTGGACAATTCCCAAAAGATATTTACAAGAATAACACTTAATAGTGTAATGAAATGGACAGCTCAGGAGAAAATTTTGGATGAGGTACAGGCTGGCTTCATGCCTGGGCGTTCTACAATAGATTAATAATGTGCCCTTTCTTACCTGATACATAAATGTATAAACATAAAGAAACAGAAGTTATTCTGTGTTTTTATTGCTTTAAGGGCTGCCTTTGATCGAGTAAGGATGGGGAAACTCTGGGAGGTTCTACAGCACTACGATATAGACCAAGATGTCCTACAATTAATAAAAAATGTATACTCTGATAATTGTACTACAATACGTCATAACACTGAAGGAGACTGCACTAAAATATTTCCATCAAACACAGGTCTTCATCAGAGATGTATATTATCCCCCATCCTATTCAATCTGTTCCTCAATAAGGCATTGCTTGGGATTAGGAGTCTGGAGCTACACATGCCCAAGCTGGGATCTAAGGATTGTCCCTACCTGGCCTTCGCTGATGACATGGTATTGATATCTACGAGTTATTTAGGGATAAACAGAAGTATAAATCAATTCTATATTGAATGCGACAAACTAGACTTTGAGATTAACTTCAGTAAAACTAAGTATATGATATTTAATAATAATTTTGTTAAGAAAAGCAAGATATGCAGATTGAGATGAAGGAACAAGGATATTGAATATGTGACATTTTTCTGCTACTTCGGTATTGTATTCACATACAATCTTAACTGGAAAGAACACTTTAATTCAGTAATGGTCAGACTAAATAGAGTTCTTCCTCTGTTTGAAAGATTTAATTATAAATTTGGAGGCCAATCAGTAAGGGGATTATTGAGAGTAATAATTGCTAAAGTGCATTCCCAGATTTTATATGGGGTGGAGATATGGGGACTTGGAAAAATAGACCAGTTAGAGAAATTAGTTAACAAATTCTATAAACAACTGTTGGCACTACCAAATAGTATGGCTTCTTGCTTAGTGAGATTGGAACTCGGTCAATTACCAATCAAATGCTGGTCAGAAATTAGAGCAATTAATTACTGGTTCAAAACATATAATATGCAAGATGAACACCTCCCTAGGATATGCATAGAGGAGATGTTATCATATATATCTAAGGGTTTTACCTTCCCAAGCATTGTCATGCTGGGAAAAATGATCAAATCATATGGGCTGCTGGAATTACTAACTAAAAGTTATGTATTCAACCTGAAGATTTAAAAGCAATTATAAAAGCCAGTCTAAAAGATATTTATCTGCAGAAAGAAATTGCACTTGCAAAAAACTATAAATATAGTGCATGGTTAGCAGACAATATAAGAAATCAACTGGGAATGGAACAATATTTGTATTTAATAAAAAATCCTATTAATATGAAAGCTTTCACAGTATTCAGATTTGGGCTTGTTGAGAGCAATATTTTAAGGAAATTATATGGGATAGGTAAGGCCAGAACATGTGTATGCAGAAAGGATGAAGACTCCTCAATGCATCTCCTGCTATTCTGCCCATTGTAAAAATTCCAAAGGCGCTTATACTTGGGAAAAATATTATCAGATTTAAACATGGAACTAAAGTACCAGTTCAATTATCTTTTAAAAACATGCAATGCATTTCACCTACAGAGAATATCTAGATTTTGTAGGAGAATTGAGTATAAAAAATTACATATTGGTCAAAAAGTTAAAACCATTTGAAAAAGTACGGAAAATGGTTTAATACTGGTATTAATGAATTGTTATGCTCCCATCTGCAAATCTGATTTTTATCTGATGATTATTTTTTAAATGTGTAATTTTTGTAATATGATTTTTCGATGTTGTAAAACAATTTTAATTTTGTTAACAACAATAAAGAATACTACTACACTCTTTAACCCAATTCTCGTTTCCATTTTTTGGAATGACCTCCATGATGCCTATACCTCTGCATCGATTGTTTGGCTCCAACTAGATTTGGACAACATCCAGTGTTGGTTCCTGGATGTCAACAGTCACTCAGTGCCAAGAAAAGGGTCTGCATGGCCTTTGATACCAGTCAGAAGTTTGCCAGAATCACCATCTCCCCTCTAGCCAAATCTGTAATGGTGTAGTGATTGAAGATGCCCCAACCTTATATACCTTGGAATTTGGCTGGACTGTCACCTTGATTTCTCAGTGCAAATGAATACCATCCACAATAAACTCCACCCTAACCTTGGTGTACTATACAGGAATAAACTAAGTATCCCATGTCATGCCTGGAGAAAGATAATTTCAAATATGATTCTCCCCCTATTCTTATATGTAACATCATATACAGCATTGCTCCCAAGTTCATGCTAACCAGATTGGATCATTCTTTTACTATTTTTGCTGCTTTACCCTGGAATGTCCATCTTACTTCCACCACTGCTTTCTATACTTTTCCCTCCCTCTCCTCCCCTCCCCTTCTTTTATAACAGGCATCTTGTCCAATTGTGCTTCCATCATCTCCAGATTCTGGCTTTAACCTCATACCATGCCTCACTCCTCTCACACACACACCCACCACCTCATACTTAACTTGTAAATCTGACGCGTATGCGGTTCACCATCTTCCAATAAAATCAACTGCAGGACAAGCTGACTTCTCCTTTTGCTTCTCTGAACTCTGGTCCTCTTTCCCGCAGACCATATGGGGGACAGTCATGTAGGCATGGATGAGCAGTAGAATGGAATAAGGGTGGACATCAGTATGGCAATGAGCCTCCATGTAAAGAAAGTAAGAAAAGGCAAGAAGAAAAGGAGAACATTATGGTTCTCCAAGGAGATGGTAAAGACAATGAAAGAAAAAAAGAGCAACATTCAGAAGGCAAAAAGAAGCACAAAGGGAAGAGGATAGGATTGTGTACCAGGCCAGGCAGAAGGAGGGTGGGGTTGTGTACCAGGCAAGCAGAAGAAATCAGGAAAGGTGGCTAGGATAGCTAAGGTACAGGCAAAGGAAAGGAGTGCAAGTGAAGTAAGGAAGGGAATAAGACTTTTTTCCCCTGTACATTGAGAAGAAAACTAAAGGTGGGTAGTGAGGATAAGAAGGGTGGAAGGGGAAACTATGGAAGAAGAATAAGAAAAAGCTGTAATTTTTAACAGGTACTTCTGTTCCGTCTTCACAGAAGAGGGAAGAGGAGATGGGCCACCAGAGAGAAGTAAGAAGAGAAGTGAGGAGAAGTTGGAGACATGGCAATTTTCAGAGCAAAGAGTACTAAAAGGACATGTAGCCCTAAAAGTTGATAAGGCTATGATACCAGATGGGATACATCCTGGTGTACTGGAAGTGCAACTGTAGCTGTTTCACTTATAACCTTGTTCAACAACTTACTGAAAACAGGTGTGGTTCCAGATGACTGAAAAAGGGCTGAGATGGTCCCCTCTGCGTATGAGCAGCAGCATGGGAGAATCTTGCATTTACAGACCTGTCAGCCTAACATCAGTTGTGGGAAAACTAATGGAAAATCTACTAAAACAGAGTCTGATTAATTACCTAGAAACCAATGGACTGCAGGACCAGAGTCAAAATGGGTTCATGGAGGGAAGCTGATGCCAATTTAACTGTAGAGTTCATTGACTTACTGTCCTGGGAAATAGACCAGGGTAGGGCAGTGCACATAGCGTATTCATATTTAAGCAAGGCTTTCAACACTGGCCAAACAGAACATTGATTAGAGAACTGTTCAAATTGGGGGGGGTGGCCAAGATGGTAAACTGGTATCCCAACCGGCTAATGGATACGAGGTGAAGGGTAGTGTTAAACAACAAACTCTCTAAGAATGGGAGTGATGAGCAGGGTGCTGCAGGGTTCATTTCTAGGACCATTTATCTTCAATATATTCTAGGGAACATTGCAGAGGAATTGGAGCTGAAGGTCTGTCTTTTTGCAGATAACACCAAGATCTGTAACAGGGTGGACATTTAAGAGTTAGTGGAGACAATGTGCAGGATTCTAGGGAAACTAGATGAGTTTTCAAAAGCATGGCAGTTGGGGTTCAATGCCAACAAGTGCACAATCATGTACCTAGGGCACAAGAACACTGGTGCTGCATATAGGATGGGGGAGGTGTTGGTAGTTAATAGGAAGGAAAGGGACCTTATGTTATTTCAGAAGACCTCAAGGTGGCAGTGAAGTGTGATAGGGCAATGGGCAGGACTAGTGGGATGGTGGAATACATAGACAGGTGAATCATCAGCAGGAGGAGGGATGTGGAGCTGCCACTGTACCCATCTCTGGTACCCTCCCCCACCTGGAATACTGTGTCCAGTCCTGAAGACCACACCTTAAGAATGACAAAAAGGGTGGAGGTGATTCAGAGAAGACAATCAAGATGTTGCAGGGTTGCAAGGGAAGTCATATGAGGAGAGTTTGGTCAGTCTAAATACGTACACTCTAGAGGTCACAAGAGCAAAGGCTGACATTATTGAGTCCTTCAAGTAACTTACAGGGGTAAAAAGAGTTCAGAAGGGAGCTTCTTCCTCAGAAGATGAATTCCAGTACTATGGTACATGCAACATAATTGAAAGGGTGTGAGGGGAATTTGAGGAAGGATGTTTGGAAGGACCTCTGCAGAGAAACAGTGACAGAAACATGGAACCGGCTACCGGTCAATTTTGTGGAAGTTAAAATGGTGGAAGGTTTGAAGCATGCATTAATAGACACAAGGGCATATTATAGAAATTGAGGGAGGAGGGATCTTGTAAACCATTTAGGGTCTGTGGAGGTATAATAGTCCTAGAACACTTGGAAAACTAGGTAGGCCTTGCCATCCTTCTCTGCTAACAATTTTCTGTTTCTGTTTGCTCTACCTCTTCCCTCTACTCCCTCAAGCCTCTCCTTGACTTCACAACACACTCCTACAATTTTCTTCTGACCCCATCTTAGGCAAGGTGCAAGGGTAACAGCACACTTAGTGACCAGGGGCCCCCCCAGTGGGGGGTCCTTGTTTGAAAGAGGGCTGGGGGGGAAGAAGGGGAGAGAAAGTAAGAATTTTGGGGATGTAGGGGTGGGCTAGGAGTAAGATAGGAAGGGTGGTGGGGTATCTGAGAAAAGACAGAGGGAGGGACAGATGGGAAGGAGAAAGGAAGGGGTCATGGCAAAAAGTTATATCCTTGAACACAAGGAGATCTGAGAATAAAATGGCTGTCACACGTGCTGATGGCTGATGGAGAGGTGGACATGGTAGCCATCATAGAGACTTGGGATATGCCAAACCATAGCTGAGACCTCTCTATCCCTGGATACAAACTATATAGAAGGGAATGGGGGTAGGGAGAAAGAGGGAGTTGCATTGAACATGAGGAAAGGAATAATCTATACATGGAAGGAAGAGATTGGAAAGGGAATGAGATGTTGTGGGTGCAGGTACTGTCAACAAAAAGGAGAAAACTAAGACTGGGAATGGTGTACAAACCTCCAAACTAGTAAAAGGATATGGAACAGGGGATCTAGGGTCCAGAATAAGTGAGATGGCAACCAAGGGCGAGGTGGTGATTACTGGGAACTTCAATCTGCCTATTGTGGATTGGATGATCCCTGCTACAGTATTTCCTGTAGCCACAGGTGATTAATCAGAAAATTGGAGGATTTACGGTAGAAGTAAAGCTAAAGATCTGGATAACCAACTGATTTCAGGATAGGAGTTAGAGGGTAGTGTTTGGGGGGAAATTTTGGGGGGAGGCTAAAACAGTTGCTAGCAGGGTCCCACATGGTTTGGTGCTCAGTCTGGATCTGTGTAATATATTTATTAGTGACACATTAGAGTAAAGGGTAAAATCTGCCTGTTTGCAGATGATATCAAACTCTGTGGGAAGATGGATCCAGAGGAGGGAATGGAAAGGGAAAGGAAAGGAAAGGAAAGGAAAGGAAAGGGGAAATTGCTTATCCAGGAAAGGCATTCCCAGGTGTGACCTGGGAGCACAAGGAAGTTAAGAGACTTGCTCAGGGCCACACAGTATGCAAGTAGGGGCCAATGGGATTCAAACCCAGGTCTCATGGTTTGCAGCTCATTGCCTTTTACCACTACACTATAATTTCTCCTACATAGAGGAATACAGGATCTCGAAATATCTAGCCCAGGGCAGGTGTCAGGTTTTTGTGGGCCCTGGGCATTGGACTTCTGGTGGGCCCCAGGCCCCCGCAGACCCATTCATCTGTGTAAAGAAAAAAATAAATTAAAAAATCTGACATGACACAGTCTATTACAGATGGAAGCATTGGCATCACCCCTCCCTCCCCAAGAGGAATCAGGAATTACACAATGCAGAATTTGTAAGTACCGTCAACTAACTGCCAAACGTGAAACACCTCCGCCCCCCCCCAATACAGGACTTATGCCAAATTGCTAATAAATCTCAAACACAGCTGCAATGGAGTATGCTCCCTATCATAGCCAAGGAGTCATTCAGGACAAACAACCCAGCTTCCCAGTTTATGGGAGGGAGATAAAAGGACTCTGTCCTACCTGGTGGTGTAGCACTGGTGAGATGCAGGACAGGGTTACTCACAACTCTCATCATGCCCTGAGGGGCCAGAGGAGCTTCATCTAACTCCAAGACCACATCCTGATCCATTGCTTGCTGTTGACTTGTTGTCCTCCTGGACCATCTGGTGCCGTTTAAATTCAGAGTTCCAGTGCCAAGTCCTGATGCGATGATGCACACAGACAGCCATCACCAATTCACCAGGATTCACCAATTGCTCCACAGTACTACTCAGCTCTGGACTCCTGCCTGGCACCCACCTGGCCAGCCAGTGTTCTGCCACCACTCTGCCTTGGCTGGCCTGGTTGCACCCTACTTTTTGAACTCAGAAATCCTGCCTTGCTTTGGCACCTCCACTGGCTCTTCCAAACAGCTGAAATACTGAGCTAAGTTAAAGGTGGCTGGCAGGCGCTGGCCATGGCTTATGTCCACCACTCCACCACACTCCTCTATAGCCATTGGCCTCCACCTGCAGTCTTGCACATCCTACACCCTGCTCAATGAAACACAATGGTTTAGGGCCTTGCAGGTCAACAAGCAGGGATGAGCTTGCCTTGTAGCCTTGCACTGCACAGGCAGCCATCATGGAGTGGTCCATTTGTTACTTTCTCAGCTAACTCACAGGTGGCAGCACAGCAGCAGTGAATGCTGAAGATCATGGCTTCACCAGCAGGCAGAAAAACACAGTGGTCAAATCAGAATGCCACAGATCGCAGAAAAAAGCATGCTGCCAGCGCAGTCTGCACAGAGTGGGCCTAATGGCAAACATAGGTAATTTTTTTCAGCCCCTGGTGGGCTTCCTTCTGGTGTCTGGGCCCCGGGCAACTGCCCAGGTGACCCAGGTGCTGACACCAGCCCTGATCTAGCCAGGCTTGAAAGGTGGTTGAGTATTTGGCAACTGGGGTTCATGCCAAGAAGTGCAGTCATGCACTTGTGGTTAAAAACCCTAAGACTAAGTATTGAATGGGTGGTGTGCAGGTTACCATGTCAGAAGAGGAGAAAGATTTGGGAGTTATCATCACAAGTGACCTGAAACACTTCATTGTGCAGGAATGCAGCTGCCATGGCAAATAGAATGTTGAGCTGTATAGCTAGAGGAATAACTAGTGGGAACGTGGAGATCATTCTGCTTCTGTACAGATCACTGGTGCATCCACACTTGCAGTATACTATGCAGTACTGGTGCCTGTACCTAAAAAAAGGCATCAATCTTCTAGAAAGAGTCCAGAGAAGGGCAGCTGAAATTATCCAGTGTCAGTGGGGTAAAATGTGTGATAAGAGACTCTGAGATCCTGACATGTACTTTCTGGAGGACAAAAGGGAGAGGGGTGACATAAGTGTAACATTTAAAGACCTCATTTGTAAAAAATAAAATGAAATCTGAGTATCTTTACAGCCTCAGCAGCAACAATGTCACCAGAGGACATTGCCAAAAGCTGGTGGGAGGATGATTCAAGAGAGAAATGAGGAGGCACTTTCTCACTGAGAGGGTGTGGTGGCCAAGGAGAAAGAGTTGCCAGACGAGGTGGTATCCTTAAAGACAAAGGACAGCTTTAAGAGAGGCTGGGACAAAGTAAAGATGATGGCTGCAGTTAAAAGCAAAAACATGGGAGGGACTCCATCTGGGAGTGGAGCGCTTAAGGGGGGGCAAACCCCCCAGTAATCTCTGAGAGATATGCATCATGAGCTAACAAGATAGACCTTTTGGCATTTTTCTGCTAGCATGTTTTGGGTTCCATGTGAAAACTGTGATTGTGGAAGGATGATCCCCATTTGAGTGAGTGTACCTCGCTGAAAATGAATTTCGGTGACGTACACTCTTGGTGAACTGCAAGGCGGTGACAGAATTTACTTGTATATGGGGGCTATGCCTCCCTGCAGGAGAGCTTTTCCCCTGTACCTCCCTACTTAAGGATTCTCAACTCCAGGGGGGGTACATGTCTGGGGGGTGGGGGGATTCTTAAAAAAAATAAAAAGCCACCTGCCTGGACAGAAAAACCATGCGCTGCTCCAGACCTGACCCGTGCACTCTGCACACCCCAACCGACTGCCCTCCCCGCCTCACTAGCTGACCAGCTCTGCAGATGCATGTCACACTCCCTCCCACATACCTGCCCCCCCCGCACATGTAAACATCTGTACTTTCCGTCGCCCTACCACATCCTCCCAGGTATCTGGTTGCTACCCTGCCAGGTAGCCCTGAACACAGGCGCCTTAACTGAGTCATCATTTTTGTAAGTGCTCAGTTGTGGTCACTTTGTTCACTGGATACCCATTTTTTGTATGTTTGTATGGTCATATGATCGTATGTTATGATCTGCCAGCCATTACCCTCTAGCCTCTGTTATTCTTTTTGTTACACATTTGTACTGGTGCTTCCCCTTCTTACCCACTACACTCTATTTTAGAGCTATTGTCCCTAATCTACTTTTATTGCTTTTTGCACAGCTACAAATTTATTTAACATGATGCACCTCATTATATTGTATTTCCCTGCACCTGGGACAGGAGTCACTATAAATCTTGAAAAGCTATGCAAAGGTTTGCATGGCATTAGAGTGGCATTGCATGAACCCCTCCTCCCACCACCCAAACCCCACTCAACCACATTCTCTGTTAATCTAGTGGTGTCCTCTCCCGCCCTGATAGCTGACCTGAAATGTTCACATCATTTGCCATAATGTAGTGGTCCCTCCCTCTCCCCGATTGCCCACCCGATATGTCAAAATAATATTTCCATAGTGTGGTGATCCCTCACCCCTCCAGCATCACCCACCCAATGTGTTAAAATGTGATCCATAGTGTAGTGGTGCCCTCCCCACCCCAATCGTCATCCCCAAATGGACAAAACCCCATTCTCTGATAGTCTAACATCCCTCCTCCACCCCAATCACTGTTTGCTATCTCCATATCAATATTCCCAGGTAGTCTAGTGATCCTTCCCCCTTCTCTGATGCCTGATCACTGTTCTCTAATGAAAAAAATGCTCTGGTAGTCTAGTGCCCCCCCCCCAACTGGTTCCAGATCCACATCCACTGACAACAGCCTGCAACCGCTGGTGATCTAGTGGCTCCCCCATTCCCCCAATCTCCTAGATAATCACCCATCACCCCACTCAGCCCCCCCATTAGGAATCTCATTTGATGAGCAGCACAGCCTTTGTCTCACCTCCCTGACTGCCGGCCGACTGAGCTATGAATCAGTACATACTATAGAGAACTCACTGATTCATAGCTCAGTCGACGGGCAGCCGTGAAGGTGCAAGGAGGGCTGTGCTGCTAGCCAAAGGGAGCCCTGGTGGGGAGGGGGGCAGAATGGGGTGATTATATGAGAAGATGGGGATGAAGGCCACTAGACACCAGAGATTGCAGGCTGTTGTCAGTGGACAAGGATTGGGAACTGGGGGTGGGGGGGCACTTAGACTACCAGGCAATTTGTTCAGTGGGGGCAGGATTGAACATTGGGGAGGGGGAGGAACCACTAGACTACCAGGGAATATATTTCTGGATACAGGGACATCAAATGGTGTTTGAGTAGGGACACTAGTCTACCAGGGAATGGGATTTTGTCCATTTGAGGCTGGTGATTGGTAATTGGGGCAGGGTAGGTCAGTACTACACTATGGAAAACATTTTAAAACCTGAAGGTGGGTGATCAGTGGGGGGGGGACGGATCACTACACTATGAAAACAATATTTTGAAACATCGGGCGTTTGATCAGAGAATGGTGGGAGGGGGTGCAGCACCTCCACCAACCACTAGGGTTGCGCTGATTACCACCAGTTTTTTGCTGGTGGTAATCTCGCCACTCAAGGGCCTTCGTAACTGACCCTTGCATAGAGCAGTACCTTTGTGAAAGGGACTGGGGGGATATGCAGGTCCCTTCCCCTTCACTTGCATTGCAGACCCCGTCCCAACTTTGCCTGGGTGCAAACCCAGATTGCCTGGGTAAACTGGACTTTGTGAATACCAACTCCAGGTAAATCCCAGTTTGCCCGGGACAAACTGGATTTGTACAGGGGGCAAAGTTTTGTGAATCTGAGCCTGGATATCTGCCTTTTGCACAGCTGTTACTTTATTTTACTTACTGCACCTTGTTTTGATATTGTTATTGATCTCCCCCCCTGCCCCCCCCCCGACACATATGGAAATAAAATGTTTCCAGCTCAGTATGTCCTTCCTTGTAAAACTTTTTTTTAAATTAAATATGTATGAATATATGAATGTGCCAGCAGAAACAGACTGCCACGTCTATCTACATCTGCTCAAGAGTGCAGCAAGCAGCCCTAGTTTGCAGCTGTCCTACCCCCCTTTGTCATTCCACTGCTGCCCCCCACCTCCCCCATACTCACTCTCCCCTGCTCCCTGTCCCATGCTGTTTTAAAGCTGTTCACAGATTTACATGATAGCACCCATTCTGGTAGTGCATTCCATTTTACT
Source organism: Neoceratodus forsteri (assembly GCA_016271365.2). NCBI lineage: Eukaryota > Metazoa > Chordata > Ceratodontiformes > Ceratodontidae > Neoceratodus > Neoceratodus forsteri. The sequence continues at coordinate 1,791,910,277 of CM057456.1, forward strand.
ACCACCCTGTCCATGAAATAATGTCTCATCATTTCCCTCCTGACTCTCCCCCCCCCATTCTTAGCCTGTGCCCCATGATGTCCCTCCCCCTCCTTAGCCTAAAGACCTCATCTGTCCCATCCTTATTGATTCCCCTCAGATACTTAAATGTCTCTGTCATGTCCCCCCATCCCTTCTATCCTCCAGGGTGCACATATTCAGGTCTCCCAGCCTGCTCTCATAGTCTCTCCCCTCTATTCCACTTATCATCTTCGTTGCCCTCCTCTACACCATTTCCAGTAGCCTGATATCATGCTTCAGGTATGGCCTCCAAAACTGCACACAGTACTCCAAGTGCAGCCTTACCAGTGACCTGTAGAGAGGCAATATCACCTGTCTTCGCCTGGATGAAAACCCCCTCACTATGCACCCCAGCATTTTGTTCACTTTTGCAGCTGCTTTCCTGCACTGGGCGATATTGTTCATGGTCCCTGTTACCACTATGCCTAGGTCCTTCTCGTCCTCAGTTATCCCAGCTTACCCCCCAATCCAGTATTCTCTCCTTGGGTTCTTGCCCAAGTGCATAACCTTACACTTCTTGACATTGAAACCCAGCTGCCACCTCTCTGACCGCCTCCTCAGCTTGCTTAGGTCCCCCTGCAGCAGCTTCCATCCCTCCTCTCCATCCACCACTGCTCCCACTTTGGTGTTGTCTGCGAACAGACCTACCTTGCTCACTACACCATGCACAATGTCTGATATGAAGAGCCAAAATAATACTGGTCCCAGCACAGAGCCCTGTGGCACCCCACTCATCACTGGCTTCGGGGGTTGAGAGCTCCCCTCTCACCACCACCCATTGCAGCCTTCCACTCAGCCAGCTTGTAATCCAGTTCTTCATTTTTATGCTCACCCCAACACCAGTTAGCTTCCCCCAAGTCGCCCATGAGGCACCGAATTGAAGGCCTTGCTGAAGTTCAAGTAAAGAACATTCACCACATGTCCCTTATCCAGCTCACCTGTCACCCAGTCATAAAACTGTATCAGGTTAGTTTGACAGGACTTCCCTGAAATGAACCCATGCTGCCTCACCTCCTGGAGGCCATTATCCTCGGGGTCTGACACTGGTCTTTCTTTTCGTATTGTTTCCATGAGTTTGCACGCTATGGAGGTGAGACTTACCGTACGATAATAAGCAAGTCACCAATTAAGCAATTATCAATTAACCCTAAATTAACTAATCTCAGCAATTGATACACAAACAACACACCTACCAAACCAATTAAAAATTGTCATGCTAAACAACACATTACTAAGAAGGTAAACAACATTTAACTGCAGCCACCCAAACAAGAATCCAGTGATAATTTTTCTCACCAAACAGCCATGGGTCTTGTCGCTCCATCTCTCTCTTCAGCTTCCAAGTCCTGCATGCAGCTGCTGACATATCTCTTGATGCTCCAGCTGTCTTCTCAGATGCCATGCCCTTCCTGCTGCTGCCACTGCCTCTACTGATGCCACTCTACTGCCAACCATAGAACTGATCAGCTCTAATGACCAACACCATTCCCTTCCACAGTATCCAGGAACTTCTGATGCCACCCTCGACCACAGATCATGCTCCTGACCAAACTGTCACTCCAGATGGCCATAGACCCAGACACCACCAGAAGACTAAAGAATAACTGGCCCTCAGACATACCCCTTATGTAAAGGAACCCTACAGTACAGAAACACACTAGTGCCAAAAGATTGCCCCCTCAAGAAAACTCCTCTACACTACAAAAATGCAGGAGGTCATAAGGACACAAAAGCAAACCTGGAACCAATCAGCCCCAAACGCTACTTGTACAAAACTACCAGTCCTTGGGTGGATATTGAAAAAAGTGCAAAAGCGGACTGCAAAGGTTTGCACCTGACCCAGAGGGTGCTATATTCAGTCGGGTTACAGCTAGCACACCAGCATTATCTGACTGAATATTGGCCTGCGTTGGTGCAGCGTTATGTCAGTTTGTGTTGCCCCAACATGCACCTGGGCTGCAGCCAGCCCACTAGGAATTATGCCGCAGACCAGATAGTGCCTGGAGTCATGACACACTATTAAGCTGCAAAATATAAATGATCCCACTGGGCATGCGCGGCACTAAGGGGCCATTAGCTTGTAGAGGTGGGTGAAAGCTGGGAATTCCACTTTTGTTGAACTTTTGCAAAAATCCAGAAATTTTGTGGAATTTTCCGAAGTTCCACCATTGGCAAGATCAGAATCTTCTGACTATGTTTCACAGATTTTCACCCAGTTCCACAGAATTTTTTGACTCAGCTGCAGAATAATACACATGAACTGCAGAATAACAGTTCTGAGGAATTTATTTCTGCAGTTTAATGAATTATACCTCTGTAAATGTAATTATTTTGCAGTTCAGAGATCAGTTCTGTGTTTTTTTTTCTACAGTTTAATACAATAATCTGCAATTTATACATTTATTCCAGCATCCTAAGTCACAATTTCTATGAAAGTTGCTAATTTGATTTCTGCACTTTCACAGAAGCGAAAATAAGACTTTTGCAGAAATTCCACTGGTGAAAGTTTATTTTCGCACACCTCTATTAGCTTGCCTATTATGGGCTTCTTTGTACTCAAAGTGGTGGCCTGTTTGGCTATCCCGATGCCCTTCTTAGTGGCAAGCAGCATCCCCCACACCCCCAAACACCTGTTGTGCCAATGTGTAGCCCTTGTCCAGATGCCTAGTTGTATCCCCACCTCCCCAATTCCCCATCGAGGTTAGTGGAAATGTTGTCCTGGTGTCTAGAGGCACCCATTAGCCTTGGATCACTTCTCTCAGAATGTTGCAAATACTGTATACCATGGTGTTCAGTGGCATCCCCCACCCTACGATCACACATCCCAGTGCTTGCAAATAGTCCCTCATGTCTAGTGGCCCCCCTGAACACCCACCTCTCTCTTTTTTTTTTATTTTACTTTATCATGCCACCTGTTGCCGGTGCCTCAGCCTTGGTCACAGTCCCCTCCGCTCCCACTCCCACATTGGCCGCGACTCCCTGATACCCCCTGGCTTACCCTCCAATGCAAGGTTGCAGTACTGGCCCTAAGTGCTGCAATCAACAGGATAGGTCAGGGAGTCAGCCCTGGAGCTAATCGAAGTGGAGGGCAGGCTTCATCTAGGTGGCAGGCAGCGGTATTTTCCCCGGTATACAAGGGCTGACATGTGCAATGACGACCAGCATCCACCCCACCCCCTGAATGTGTTGGTGTCAGTGCATGTAGTACACCCAGCCTCTGCTAGGTGTCCATATAGTGCCGAACATACTACCACCCTCCCTCCTGAAGAAGGACAACAGTCGTTGGATGCTCAATCCTTCTCCCTCCCGGCCGACCCTCTGATGTCCTGAGTCCGTTCCAGAACCTGGGTCACTGGTGTAGCAGGTCGACACCTTGCCCCTGCACCAAACACCCATCTCATTGCAATAGAGACCCTGGTGTCCCATGGCACCTCCATCATCCCAGGTCACTTGTCCCATATAGAAATAGGCTGTCCCTGGTGACTAGTGGAAAACCCATCCTCCAACATCTGTTCCCTTGATGCTCTGTATGCCCTGGTGGCTAGTGAACCTTTCACCCACAAATCGCCCATCCCTGTGAAACCATCAATTCCCTAGTGGATAGTGGAACCCCTCCCCACCTATCCCCATGCTACTGCACAGTGCTTGGTGGCTAGTAGACCCCTCCCCACTTTGGTATCCCGGCCCAGATACTTCCCTGCCTCCTTGGTGTCCTTGGCATCCCCCTGAGCTCCTGGCCCATGTACTTGGACCTATCCATGATGTCCAGTGGTACCTCCTGACCACTGGTCAATGCAAGGACAGCCAAACAGTGGCAGTTCCATGGCCCTCACCTACTATGCCTGTACCCAGAATACTCTTAGACAACCCCCCATAGCTGTGATTGCACAGCCGTGTGGGGAGCCCAATAATATGACTGCCTCAGTCCTCTTCTCACCTCTGTGGCCTGCCAATGTATGGAATGAGAGTGAACATGCATACAGTAGAAGATCTACTGTACACGGGATCACTGTCAACCCATACTGTAGCTGGTCACAGAAGTGAGAGGAAGGCACTGATGTTCATCATATTGGGCTCTGCACATGGCTCTGCCACTACTGGTATGTGGGGAATGGCCAGGAGTGTGGTGAGTGTGGGTGGAATGGGAGGGAGCCATTGGAACCACCACTCTTTGGCAGTCCTTGTGGCGACTGTCAGTCAGAGTGTACCACTGGATAGCAGGGATAGGTCCAGGTACATGGGCTAGGAGCTCATGAAGAATGCCACTGGGCACCAAGGAGGCAAGGAACTATCCAGGTCAGGATGCCAGAGCAGGACAGCGTGCTAGCCACCAGGAACACAACGGTAGCACCGGTATGGGCGTTGGGCAAGTGGGGGGTTCCATTAGCCACCAGAGAGTCAACAGATTCACCAGGATGGGTGCTCATCAATTAGGGTGTCCACTAGCCTCCAGAACATATAGAAGCATTTAGGGGATGTGCCGTATAGGAGGGGGGGTTAACCCCACCCTCTGAATCCCCCCTTCCAGTAGGGGTTTGTCCACTAGACACCAGGGCAGATAATCACAGTACCAGGATGGGAATCAGAGGGTGGAGGGTGCCACTAGGCAGCAGAGCAAATAGTGACAGTACAGGGCTGAGGGATCAAAGTGGGGGTGGCACTAGACACCAGGGCAGCTACAACTCACCAGTTAATGCATTTTCACATTCTCCTCCATTTCTGATCTATACTGTATATGGGTATAACTGGAAAAAGTTTATTTGTTTAAATAAATAAATGAACTGCAAAAAAGGCACCAGGGAAGATAGTCACAGTATAGGGACGTGGGATCAAAGGTATGAGCATTGCTACTAGACACCAGGACAGGAAAGAGGGATCGAAGTGGGGGGGGTGCCACTAGACACCATGGCAGATAGTCACAGTTCTGGGATGGGGATCAGAGAGTTGGGGGTGCCACTAGATGCCAGAAACATAGAAGCATGGAATTTGATGGCAGATAAGGACAACTTGGCCCATTTCTCCCTATCTAAAGTACTACATCAGGCCATGCCCAATGTACAAATCTTTCTCCCTCCCCCTTCCCTTTCACTATGATTCCTTTGTGCTTATCCCATGCATTATTGAACCCTATCACTGTTTTGGCCCCCACCACTTCTTCTGGAGGAGTGTTCCAGGAATCCACCAATCTTTCTGTGAAGAAACACTTCCTCACATCTCTCCTGAATTTACCCTTTCCAACTTCATAACATGCTCCCTTGTTTTTGAACACCCTTTCTTCTGAAAAATACTCCCCTCTTGTACATTATTTACCACCATGAGATATTTAAATGTCTGTATCAAATCTCCCCTAACCCTCCTCTGCTCCAGGATGTACATACTGTATTGAGGTCCTTTAGTTTCTTCTCACAGGGCTTATGATGTTGATCCTGCTCCATTTCAGTTGCCCTTCTCTGGAGCACCTCCACTCTGTCTATGTCCTCCTGGAGATGTGGTCTTTTGAACGGGCCGCAATATTCTAGGTGGAGTCTTACCAGCAATCTAGACAGAGGAAACATCACCTCCCTCTTTCTAGTGGTGATACCCCATACTATGCACACCAACATCCCACTTGCCCTCCCTACTGCCTTGTCACACTGCAAGGCCACCATTAGGTCATCCAATATGATTACCCTAGGTCTCTTTCCTGCTTGGTAGTCATCAATACCACACCACCCATTTTGTACTGTGCTCTGGGTTTCTGTGCCTAAGAACCTAAGTACATGATTTTGCAGTTTTTCACATTGAAACTCAGCTGCCATACCCTTGACCACTCCTCTAGTTTTCTCAGGTCTCTGCTCATTCTTTCAACCCCCTGTGGAGTGTCTACCCTACTGTAGGTTTTGGTGTCATCCACAGAGAGGGAGACTTTCCCCTTCTAGCTCCCAGGCAATCTCTCTTATAAAAATAGTAAAGCGGACCAGTCCTAGCACTGATCCCTGAGACACCCCACTGGTGATGTTCCCTTCCTTGAAGTGAACTCCATTTATCACTACCCTCTGTTGCCTATCCCCTAAGCAATTGTTATCCAGTTTGCTACCTTTGGACCCACTCTTAAGCTACCCAGCTTGCTTGCTTACTAGTCTCTTGTATGGAAATGTGTTGAACGCCTTACTGAAATCTAACTAGGCTACATCAACCGCTCCATCCTTAGTCACCCAGTTAAATAAGTCTATCAAATTCATTTGACGTGACCTCCCCCTTATGAAACCATGCTGCCTTGGGTCTTGTAATGCACTGGATTCAAGATATTTACAATCATTTCTTTAGCAGTGATTCTATTAACTCTCCTACCACTGATGTTAGGCTAACTGGCATATCATTTCCAGGGCACCAGGTCATAATGTCACAGACTAAACTGTGCATGAACAACCATGCTGGCAATAGTGCATATGGGTTTAGCGTGACAAGGGAATATCATCAAAATGAAAGTATCGCCACCTCCTGACGCTCTGCATGGAAAAATAACTGGATGTAACCACAGCTGGTTGGGTGCTCAGTCAAGCCACTTCCATGGTGGAATGGCTACAGTTCTAACCCTGCAATAGGTGGGTTGGGAGGATCAGGGTTTGCTCCTGGTGGCCATTTTGGGTCCATTCCAGCAATGGATGGTTCCAACACCACATGGCATCTATGGGAACAAATGAGTTTTTAAGGAATCTTTATGTTATTTTTTGTGCACTGCAGACAAGTGCAGATAGGGATCTTCTTCTTGCCCCAGTGTCCACACCCCCTCAGAGTTGATTATAAAAGTTCCAGGAATGTGGAGGGCAAATCCACCCATGTGTGGGGTGCAGGGGGTAAAGCACCCCTCAAAACAAAAAAAGACCTTCTGGGTGTGCTGTAATCATGCTGCAGTCAGCATTATGTGCCGCCGCTGTGTTGCTGCATGCTGCTGTCCATGCACAGTCTTGTCGTGCATGGTTTAGTACTTGATATTATGACCCCTTGCCAATTGTCAGCCTCCTACCTACTATCACGTTTGTGTAGTGGGACTACATCCACCCTGCTCTAGTCCTCCAGAATTACTCCTGTTTCAGCAAGCTGTTATATAGAACTGTTAGAGGTGCAGTCGGTATTTCCCTGAGCTCCCTAAATACCCTTGGATGCAACCTATTTGGCCCATTGCTTTGTTCACCATCAAATTAACAATGCCTTCAAGACTCTCTCCTCCAAAACAGGACTAGTGTCCACTTCCCTCCCTCCAAAGCTTTTGTTACTTTTTTGTGGCCTCTCCCCTTCTCCTTTCTCTGTGAATACTGAACAAAAGTATTTGATCAGTATGTCTGCCTTTTCCTGGTCCCTGTCTGCACAGGTCCCCCTTCCCTTATTAGCCTAACAATCCCACCCCTGGTCTTCCTATTTTCACTTACATATCTAAAAAAAATGTCTTGTGCCCCGTCATTACCTGCTGGACTATTCTCTCTTCAGTTTGTGCCTTTGCACGCCATTCTGCTTTCCATGCTTCCCTCTGTTCCCCCCCCCCATACACTTACCTATCCTCCTTCCACTGCATCTCCTTATATTTTCTTTTTTTTCCCTTAGGTACTTTATTAGTTTTAACTGTTTCTCGGTCCCAACCTGCATGACCCCAACACAATGCACGCATGTGGAGACATGCATACATTGTGCCTGCCAGACACCCCACGCTACTTCTTGCTCCATTAACATCTGTGCCAGTCACCAGATCTCCATCTGGTGGCTGCAGGACTTTGCACAGGAGACCCCCTCTTGGGAGACAGAGAGTCAATACTTGATCCTACTCCCACCCTCCCCCTCTTGCCCGCACCCTGTGACCCCGAGGTTGTTCCTAAACTCAGGTCACTGACATAGCATGAGGTAAGGCAAGGTGTCACAGCCCTCAGTGCCACTGGGCCAACATCTCCTTATATTGTCTGAATGCTACCCACTTAGCTTTTAGCCAGACATCCTGGGCCCAGTACAAGAAAGTGGATGCAAGGCTTGCATCAAGCCCAGTGTCTGACGCAAAGGGGGTTGCAGATGCGCCAAAGCTCCTCGGAGGCAGAGCAGTTCAATTCTCTAAGGGGTGTGCATCTGCACCATTTTCCCCACTTTACCGCAGCTTGTACCAAAAGTTTGGTGCAAGTCCCATAAAAGGGGGCCCCAATGGACGCAAATGTTGACAAGGGAGAAACTGGTCTAACTCATTCCAGATTTGTGGCAGGGCTTTTACGGCAAGCATCTTTTGGAATTGTGCTTGTCGCAATGCTTGATGCATGGTGAAAGTTGAGTCAACCACACTGCCGCAAGTCCCCTACAGTGGCCTCACACCCTTTCAGAACTCAGCCCCCTGTGTTTCACCAGGATCGCATTCAGAGGGTGGGGGATGGGTTGTTGATTTACAGCTGTCCCTCCACCAGGAATTGGTGCCCAGTTAAGACTAGGTTTGCAGAGGTAGTAAGTATTGTCTCTTTGGATGCAATTTACCACTGACATAAAGCTCTGAAATTGGCCACTGCACTAATATGCAGAGGGAACCCCCTCATTTATGTTTGTTCTTGAGCACTATCAAGTTTTGCCTGTGCTATAGGCATCTCTGAACATAGACCCAACCCACAAACTGGGTACTAAAGCTGGTTAGCATGGGCAAACACCCCTTGGGGCCCACTCTAACTTTTGAATGTCTGGCCCCCGATGTATTATATCAAACAAATGATGGGTAAGTCTGGTACATGCTCAGAAATATTCTGTACCCATTTGAGTTTTGTGCATAAGGACAGGATCATGTAAGTAATGCATTCTTATTTGTTTATTTATTTATTTATTGTTAAAACTGAGGAGATTTATACTTTTTAGGACCTTGCTGACAGATTTCAGCGCACAGAGGTGTCTGTGATAATCACAGATGAGTAAACTGAGTCATGAATAGTGATGGGTGAAATTCTTAGCGCTGTTGCAAAATTGCACAAAACTGCCAATTTTACATTTGCACATTTTTCTGAAAAAAAATGTCAAAATCCAGTGTAATTTTGTTTTTCATTTTACCAAAATGATTCATTTGTTTCAAATATTGTGCATTTTTTAATAATGTGAGTTTTTAAAAATGTACAGTTGATGCAAATGATTGTCCCCAAGTGTGCATTATTAGACATGCAAGTTCTTGATAATGGGCAATTTTAGCAAACTGCACATTTTCCCCCAAATTGTACAATGTTTAAAAATGAGAATTCTTAAAAATGTGCATTTTCAGCAAATATGGTAATGCCACTGGCTAAGCATAAAACAACAATATTACCTTCTACTCTACATTTTCCTTTTACTATTCAAGAGAGGGCTACTGATATACAATACATTTCAGTACTGATGACAGGGAATGAGCGCACTGCATGTATGCTGGTCTGTTATGAATAATTTAGTATGTCCTTTAAAACAGGATGCTTGTAATTCGACTTGCTGATCACCAAAAAAAGAAACAAAACATCGGGCAAGATTCACAAAGCAGATGCACTGGGCCCAAATGAGATGCACTCTGGCGCTTCAGGGAAATGCACCATGACACCATTCACTTATCGCAGAGATGCCCAGGGCATCCCAGATGCACTGTGCCACACAAGATGCATTGCAGGGTGAAAATAATGGTATGCAGCGCATCTGGAGGGGGCATGTATCTGCATACACAGCACAGAGCTATTCACAAAGCAAAATGAATGAATGAACATGGTGCATTTACAGCACATCCACCAAATGCGCCATAATAATAATAATTTTATTTATATTGCACAGTTCGAAACATCCAAGCGCTTTACATAAAAAATATTAACTACATCACATAAATGCATCAAACTTCCAGATAAAATTCTCATAGATATATCAGCTTCACGTAAATATAAATCAATTAAAATTCTCAAGACATCAAATGTTAAAAGCTTGTCTAAATAAATGTCTTTAAATCAGTCTTTAAGCTCTCCACAGTCCTGCACTCTCTAATCTGACAAGGTAGAGAGTTCCACATGGATGGCACCATGAACGTAAAAGACCAGGCACCAGATGTCTTCAACCACACCCTGGGAACCTCGAACAACCCCTCATCAGTTGAGTAAAGGGGCCAACCTGGGCTGTAGACAACCAGGAGCTCTTGCAGATAACTCGGTCCCTGTCCATGCAGGGCTTTGTAGGTCAGAAGCCTAACCCTGAAGGTGGTCCACCACTGTATAGGCAGCCAGTTCAGATTCCACAGCACGGGGGTGATATGACTGCAACAAGAAGTCCCAGTCAATAATCATGCTTCAGCATTCTTCACCAGCTGCAAGCGGTGGACATCAACCCCTGGAAAGCCCCAGGTAAAGGGAGTTGCAGTAGTCAAGGTACAAGGTCACAAAGGCATGGATCAATGTGGGCAAATCATCAGACAGAACAAGGTGCTTAATTTTGGTGATGTTCCTAAGATGGTAAAAGGAAGACTTGATGACTGCCGACACCCATGCATGCAGTGTCAGTTCATCATCAAGAACCATCCCCAGATTTTGCACCCAGTCAGAGGTAGGCAGTTGTACCCCATTGAGCCAAAGCCTAGAGGGTAATCCCAGCACTGGCCTCTCTATCTGGTACCCAGATCCACCATCAACATCTCAGTCTTCCCAGAATTCAATCTCCTTCATAAGGAGATAAGTATATAAGAAGTAGATTTAAGTGCAAACCCCCAGCAGGCAGACTGCAGGATAGCAGCAGCAGGATCAGCAACAGGCAGAACAGCAGCAGCAGGGCACAGGTCACAGAGATGAATGGTGCACCATTCCTGATGGTGGGAATGATAATGGGGAGGAGGAGATGGGAAAACCAATAACGTGGTGGCAGAAGGCACCATAGGTGGCATGCCTCACAATGGTATCATGTCAGACTAATGTTTGAACAATTGACAGACACAGAAAATGTTGGCTAATACTGCCTGAACAGGGCAAATCTAAGGCAGCTCTGTGAGCTGTGCCATGATGAAATGCAGGTACCAACTGGAAGGGGTCATGCCATATCAGTGGAAGCCAAGGTGACAACAGCAATGTGCCTGCCACAGAAACATTACAGATGCAAGCTGGAGACACTACTGGCATATCCCAGCTGTCCACGTCCCGTCTCCTCAAACAGTTCCTTACCACACTGCTTCCACATGCTTCAGACATCATCCACTTTCCAAGCACACAGGCAGAGCAGACAGAAGCCATACAGCAGTTCCATAGGGTGGCACGCATACCAAGCATCATAGGGGACATTGACTACACCCATGTGGCAATCTGTGCACCACTTGGTGAAGAAGCCATGCATTACATGAGCTGCAAAGGGTTCTACTCCATTAACTGCCAGGTGGTGTGCAATGCCACAGGCTGCATCAGCAATGTCTGTGCCACACACCCTGGAAGTGCACATGATGCCTTCATATGGCACCAATCCACTCTGTGCCACTGGATTTAGACAGGAGACATACCCAGTGGCCACCTATTGGGTGAGTGGAGCATGCATACATGCCCACGAATAGGACACCATGATGCAACAAATGACATGAGGGAGAACAGGTGTGTGTGGGCCACAGCAGGGTCTGCACAGGGGGAGGTGGCCTGGTGGGACTTTGGAGGTGGGCACATCGAGGGGGCAGCTCACGTTACATGGAGGACAGTGTAACAGCACAGCACAGCATGTGAGGTGAGGTGATGCACAACTGCAAGCACATATGGCAGGGTGGAATGCACCAACACGCAGCCAGGCACTGGTGACCGCTTGGCAATGGAGGGCAGGCAATGCCAGATGGGACAGGTGTGGACAGACATGGCAACATGCACGGATAGGTACAGGGCATCTGAGGGCAGCCAGGGCATGCAGGTGCTGGTGGGTACAGGAATGCACTGACCCACCATGGTGGAGGGAGACACAGTGAGAGGTGCACCTCAGAGACAGGGGTGGACAGGCAGCAGTTGCACCAGTACACCATGGTGGAATGGGGGGGTTGTGCTATACAATGCACATGTATGTGGGGTTGTAACATACTGCTCTTGCCCCCACAGGTGATATGGCATACCCCCTCTGACCCCGGCTTCTGACACCCTTCTGCCAACCTGGTACCAAAGAGGAAGAGTGCTACAGTGAGGCACACATCGCTACACACATGCCATCATCAAGTGTCTTTAGCATGCTGAAGATGCACTTCAGGTGCCTGGACACGTCATGTGGTGCCCTATAATATAGCCCAGAGAAGGCCTGTGGCATATTCCTGACCTGTTGTATCCAGCACAAAATGGTTATTGACCATGGAATAGCTGTCCAGGCTGAGGAGGGCAACAGTTTTGGGGAGGAGGAGGGGGAGGAAGAGGGTGCAGTGGAGCAGAGGCCCCGTGGCGGAGGTGGTGGACCACCACTGACCTGCAGGGATCCACGGTTGGTCACCAGGTCCCGATGGCACAGGGACACCATTGTGGATGTGCACTTCAGGGACCACAGGTGAGTAACACAGGTTGGACAAACACAGTAGCCCCAGACCACACTCACACCCACACACCCACACACACCCAAACACCCACAACCATACACCCGCACACAACCATACAACCACACCCACACCACAGGGCTGACAATGGCAACACAGCCATTGTGTAGCACACCCGTGAGAGGCAACAGTGATGTACACACAAACGCACAGCAGGACACACATGTCTAGGGTGCACTCAGTGTCTGTGCTGGGGATGGCATGGGTCAGTGTACATCCACCAGCATATGTGCACAGCAGACACAGGTCCACACTCATCGTGCCCATGCCACACAACACAACAATGGCGCCCCCAGCCGTACATGGTGCACCACACAGGTGACCCACACAGGTGTCGTACTAGAGCAGGTGCATGCCACCCACGCTGCCCTGGGCACAGTCAATCTGGTGTGTGGGCCACTATGGGTGCAGGCAACAGGGGACATGATGGCTGTCAACCAAGGTGTCAGTGGGAGGCAGCACAGCCACCACAGACACATGGGCAGTCACATCAATACCTGGTGGTTGCTGTGTCAGTGCCACTGGCCACAGGTGGGGTTTCCACCACCCCAGGAGGTTACTGCAGTGAGATCATGAATGTGTGCTCACTGACGTGACATCCCTGAGACCCAGGTGAGATCCAGGGGTGTGGAGGATGACCATGAGTGGTGACGGCATAAGCAGCAATTGGTTCACCTGAAGCCATGACCTGGGGTGCATGAGGCACTCCTGGGGATGTGCTGGCAGCCAGGTAGCCACATAACACACTGTTTGCTCTAGAGCAGTGGTCATGCCCACCTGTGGTAAGCAAGCATCTGCTAAAATCTGGGTGCACCACACAGCTGATGACTCATGTTCCATGGCCAGCTGTGACCGAATGCTCCTGAGCTCTGCCCTAAGGCATGCCTGCCCTCCAAAGTGTCCTGCAGGAGGCATGCATAGCCCTCAACCTCGCTGGCAGGGGATGTGTCACGTGGATGGTGCCAATGGGCAGGTGGGGACCAGGCCTGCTATGCTACATCCACCGTAGGTGAAAGCACTGCATCAGGCTCCTGAATGGGTGGGGACTGGGTGTGGGCAACAACTGCACATCCAGGGACACCCACAATATGGTCCCCCACTGCCCGCTGTTGCACCACTGCAACCTGCTGAGCATTCCTGATGGTCTCTGTCCCTACAGCAGCACCAGACACAGGACCCCCATCAAATGCCACTGTGGGTGGTTGTGCAGGCCCTGCAGGTGCTCCAGGTGGGCCATAGGACCACTGACACCACATGGTGGCACCCATGCATGCACCTGTGCCTTGGCCATCTGCTGTCAGCCATGTCCCCCCGATTTGTGTAGCATTTTGATCATCATCATCATACTGCATACCGGATGTCTGCACCAGTAGGGCTTCTTCAACATCCACCCTGTCTCTGGGTCATCATCAGCCAAACCCAGTATGCTGACTAGCCAGAATCAGCCCTGGCCTCCAGCCATGGCACTGGCTGCAGAGGGGTTCAATGGGCCCTCTACAAGCAGCCCCTCATCCAGGGCTTCTGTGGTGTTTGAAGGGTCTGGCATGGCATTGGTCATAGTGTGATGGACCAGGTTCTCTCCCACCAGGCCATCATGTTGACCACCAGCCACAGCAACACCCATGATGTCTGATGGAGCTTTCAGAGAGAGAGAAGGGAAACATGGTTATTGGCAAGTGTGACTGTTGTGTTAAGACAGACATGTACAGGGGGACATGCACATGTACCATAGGAGTGGTTGACATTCCATGCAGGTGACATCCAGCCATGGGGCCACTGATGTGGCCATGCACCAACAAATGCATGCCTCTTCATGCACTTATGGACATGTGTGTGTGACCACCCCAACACCCTGGACACCACCCGCAGGGATATCATCACAGATGACCACCACCACCACACCCATGTCATGCATCTGCAACACACAGTAGATGGATGGGGCATACAGCTACATGATCACCTAGCATCCCACAGTGGGGCTAGTCAGGGTACCCATGGAACACAAACATGGACAGGCACAGTTCGTGGGACATGTATACTCACAGTGCTGCGGTGGACTGCCAGCTGTCTGGAAGCCCCCTTCCAGAACGCCCTGCACAGCTGTCTGGCCCATGCTGGCCACCAGCATCTCCTCAGTGGGTGTGAGGCACACACCTGTCTATGGCCCACCCCCATTCCCACCCAGGGAGGCCTTGATGTTTGCCATCTTCTCCTTCGGCCTCCTCTTCTCATTGTTGAAGTGCTTCTTGCACTCCTGAGGTGTTCTATTGAACATTCCATGGACATTTACATGCCTTACCCCTGCCTCCCAGCCCTCATCCATCTGCTGGAGGCTGCCACCCTTGCCAGCCAGGATGTCCCAATGTATGAGGTAGTCCTCTATCAGCACCCTGTCCTTGTCCAATGTGAAATTAGGACATCTCTGTCCCACAGCTCTGTCCTGTCCAGACATTGTGTTTTCTGTGGGTGACAATATGCAGGCATTAGCACAGTATAGGCAACTGTGGATGTGTCCCAGCACAGTGGCTGACTGCTGCAGTGACACAACACCCGTATACAAACCTCTCAGCTGCTTGCCTTGCATATCAGAGGCAAGGCTTAGAACATTCAGGGACAAGTGGCCAATAGCTGGGACACAATGTAATCAATGGTAATATTAGCTAACCTGTCCTGCCATATTGTTTGACCTGGTGTTCAAGGTATTATCTGAAGGGGAGCTAGACTGTAACACACAGTCTGGCATTCTGTTGTTCTATGAATCCTTACTCTTCTGCAACAGAATGTCCAACTGTAGACTGAACAGTGGAAATCTGTGAGGCACACTCAGGGACATGCCTGAAGAACAGGAACAGTTGAGAGGTATGCCTGTATACCCTCAAATCCCTACTGTCATACTGTGCCAACAAGCTGTAAATGGTAGAATGTGAACAGACCTACCTTCAAGGATGCAATTCCTAATGGTCACCTGAGGTGTTTGGAGGTGCATTCAGGAGCATTCATAGCACAGGACATGCAAATGAGATTGAGAGCATCTGTAATGAGATGCTAGACAGGTGAGATGCCCCTGAATTTTGTAATGAGCTGATTTGGGAGCATTTTCTGTGGATTGCATAATTGCCCCCAGCTCATCTCAGTCAGCAATGTGCAAATGATGCTTTGAGCATATCCCCCTATGGTGCATTCCTCATGCATGCACGGTTGAATTGGGGCATTTCTTGAATGTGGCGCAAGACCCACAGTGCATCTCTGTGCATACACAATGCAGAATCAGTGGTATGCAAGCTTAGCATGACCTGTCTGGTGGTTCCGACTGTATGATCGATTATGGCAGCACATCCCGGTCCCCATGCTCCATTGGTGCAGTGCTGCATGACTTGCTGAGTGCATGTAGTGCGCCTCGGCATGACAGAGCATCAATGTGCATCTGCAGTGCATAGCGCAACACTAGCAGTGTGCACGGCAGCAGTGCACTGCGAGTGGTATTGTTTGCCATTCACAATATGGTGGATACATGTGGGACGTGCATGCATGACCTGTTTGCAACCCCTGACCCTGGTCTCCTGCCCATGCAGTTCACAGTGCACATGCATGGTGATCTGCAATGGGTGGCAATTGCTCATTACTATGCTGTAATACTGCGTTGCATGGTACAGTGTACAATGGCCTGTCGCGCATGTGGCACGACTGGTCCATTGCACACCAGCAGCCTGATCTGTGCACACCTGCCCAGGAGACACAGATAGGAACCATGTCACTTGCTCAGGCTGCAGTGCCCAGGGTCATGAACTGGGGAGAGGTTGAGCTGGTAACCTTGTGGCACTGCTAATGCCTCTGGAGGGACAGTTGTTTGGCATAGATGACCTCACTGAGCCATGCTCAGCAGTGTGGATGAGGGTGGCGGAGTGCCTTGTGTGCAGGACCTGGGTGGAATTCTCAAGGGGGCAATGCAGGCACCACTATGAGGATCTACAGCACCAGGACCAATACAGGCTCCAGAGCCTCCAAGATCGGGCACGCAGGGGTGCAGTGCCATGCTCAGGTAACTCACATCACACTACATATACACAGGCAGGCAGGTGTTTCTGTCCAGGGTTGGGGGGCTGTGTGCACTGGTACAATGCCCACCACACACACACACTCACACACAAATACACATGTGTGGCATGCCATGCCCCTGCAGTATGTGGGGTGCAGGCTATGCCACCTCAAGTAGCTGTGCGCAACATGGTGCATGATTGGGGGCGTGCATGGACACTATAGTGGATGCATTGTGGTACAGCCATTGGCATGGCACATGTCCATCTGCACACACATGGATGGCATGGGCTGGGGTGATGTGTGTTCCTGCACGCTGACCAGGGAGCCTTCATTGGGGCACTGTGGGGGTGGATCCCTCACTGCATGCTGGCACCAGTGTTGTTGCGGTGAGATGGGGGGGTGTTACACACCTACCATCCCCTCACAGTGCTCTTTGCTTGTGTTCTCCTCACAGGGCTGGCAGACAGGTGGAGGGCCGCGGCAGCAGTGGAGCCCAGGCTCTCTAGGGCCGGTGGTGGAGGCAAGGGACCAGGTTGTGCAGGTGCAGGTGAGTGTCCTTCTTGTGCATCCTCTGTATGTTCATGGGGGGGTAATGCTCACTGCAGGCAATTGCTGGAGATAGAGGCATGTCCGTGTGATGCATGTTGTGCACATGTATGGAGTGTGACCATGGTGGCCTGCGCTTGGGCCAAAGTGCACATGGTCCCTGTGTGTCCATCCACCTTGTGCGCATCTACCGTGGATCATGGGCACACTGTGGTGCTCCATTGGATTTGGATGGGGCCTGCATACTAGTGCAGCCTGCTGGCATCTGCACATGCTGTGTGGGACATGGTTACATATTCCTCTTTGCCTACCTCTACATGCACATGTGGGCCTTGTGCTGTCTGATTACCATTGCACGGTCACAGTGTGGCACTGTGTGCCAGCCTGTTACTGTCGTGTGGTGTGCCTGGCTGGCTAGCGGCCATTGTCATAGTGGTTGCCTCCTACACACTCATGTGGTGGGCAAGGGGGCGGGCAGGTGTGGAACATGGCACTTAGTACCTGTTGTTTGTGTCCCTACTGTAGGTCCACAGAGAGTACAGCCAGGGCAGTGGAGAAGATGACTTGTTGGGTGGCTGGCAGGGTTGGAGCTACGGAGGTTGCTGATGAGGACCATTGAACCACTCTGTAGGTGGCTGGGGCTGATCCTGCAGGCCATAACTTAACTGGCCTGGGTGCTGTGTACCAGGGGACAGAGGGGTGGCCACCGTGCTGCAGCCCATCCAGAATGATAGGGCATAGGGACACTTATACATAGCCCTTTTGTTGTTATACCCCTGTCCACCATGCCCATCCCCATTGTCTGTTGCTGTCCTCTGTTCCCTTCACCACCATACCATCACCCTCCTGTGAACTGTTTGTTTGTTCCTCTTCTGATTCCTACATCACACCTTCCCTGTTCCTAGTGATGTTTGATATTGTACGTAGTTTCATCTGTTACCATTCTTATTTTACTAAAGTGTTTTATATTGCTAATGGTGTCTGTGGTCATTCATTGCACCTTGTCCATGTGCTGTGTTGTGCATGCTGATTTCACTGTACCTACATAGAAACATAGACTTTGATGGCAGATAAGGACCACTTAGCCCACCCAGTCTGGCCATTTCCCTAACTATTGGATAAGCTGCGATTCTAGTTAACCAACAGCCTACTTCCTGCAACCCCCCACTATAATTGCCTTATGTCTGTCCCATGCATGTTTGAATTCCCACACTGTTTTAGACCCCACAACCTCTCCAGGAAGGCAGTTCCTTGCGTCCACCACTCTCTCCATGAAAAAGAATTTCCTCACATTACCCCTGAGCTGTCCCCCCTCTAACTTTAAATTGTGCCCCCTTGCTCTTACACATCTCTTTTGAAAGATGCTACCCTCCTGGACTTTGTTGATTTCCTTGAGATACTTAAAAGTTTCTATCATGTCCCCCTGTCCCTCCCTTGATCAAGGGTATACATATTAAGCTCTCTCAGTCTCTCTTCATATGATTTCTGATGTAGAACCTGCACCATTTTAGTTGCCCTCCTCTGGACTGATTCCATCCTATCTATGTCCTTGTGTAGATTAGGTCTCCAAAATTGCACACAGTACTCCAGATGGGGTCTCACCAACTGTCTGTATAGAGGGATAGCCACTTCCCTTTTTCTACTTGTAATGCCCCTCCCTATGCATCCCAGTATCCCCCTGGCTCTCCTTACTGACTTCTCACATTGCTTACCAACCTTTAGGTCATCTGATATGACTACACCCAGATTCCTTTCCATTACTGTTGTCATTAGTACCTTCCCTGCTATTGTGTATTTTTCTCCTGGATTTTTATTTCCCAGGTGCATTACTTTGCACTTCTTTGCATTGAATCTAAGTTGCCATATGTCTGACCATTCCTCCAACCTTGCTAAGTCCCTTCTCATCCTTTCTACCCACCCTTGTGTATCAACTCTGTTACAGATCTTTGTGTCATCTGCAAACAGGCATACCTTTCCTTCCAGACCCTCTACAATACCTTTGTTCCCATTCACACATGTGCACCTGTGGTACTGGGCACACATGCACCCTGTTCCCCTTTCATGCCTGCATCAGTGTGCCCCTTCCTTGTTGCCTCTGGCCTGTTGGTGGGCATTGTAACATGCTACCTTTCACAGTGCCCCTATTTTGTGAGTGATTCATGCCAGCTGCTTTTGTTGTGCTGTTCCCCTGTTGTTGTGCTGCTCTTCTTGCAGTCCTCATTGCCTATGGGCATATTCCACCTGTGCAGGATATGGCCTTTGGCCTGTCTGCCATTGTGCCTGTCCACCTGTATCCACCCTTGTGGCATATCCCTTGGCCACACCGCTGTGTTTCTGTGCACTGTGACATCAATGGCACCCTCTGCCATGCTGCAGAGTGCACCTCTGCTGTTGTGGCCCACCTTACTAGGCACCCGTGTGCATGGCGTCTGTGCCTGTTGGGCCCCTGTGTGGAGTGTATCTGGTGCTTCCAGGTGTCACAGTGTTTGCTCTGTCTGTGCAAATCATCTGCTTTGGCCCCTCTCAGGCCCTTTGGCACTCTGGCCAGTCCCTGCTGATCTGTTCCCCTGCATCCTTTGTGACACTGCAGTCTCCCCATTGCTCCTGTGTCCCTTGCTTACTTGCTTCTTATTCAGTGTTGTGTTATCCAGGGTGCTTCTGCACATCCTGGTTGTACTGGGCACCACAGATTGTGCCATTGTGCATCAGTGGTATTCACAGTGGGGATGCGCACATTGCATCTTACGGTGCATCCTTCTGTGAATCCCATTGCTTGGGGGCGATAGATCTCATTTGTTCTCAGCACATCTGCTTTGTGAATCTTGGACAAAGTTGTCCTTTGTATATACAGTAAAAATGCTAGTACAGTTTCCCTGCATGATGTATGTATGCAGGCACTACTATTATATGGTAAATTTTAGTGCTGACTCCTTGGAATGACAGCACTGCATGTGTGCTGTATTTCTTTGCTTGATGCAGGACAAGTTTGTTATTGTGGTGAGATACATGGCTGTTCTATAGAGGGGACATGGGCTGCCTGCCTTTGCACACCCTTTACTACTCAACTAACCTTGGCATAACAAGGGTTTTAATTGTGAAGGCAACTGCTCTCCATTCCTCTCACCTTACATTCAGTGATGGTCAGGTGAGAGGGAGCTCAGGGAAAGTGTGAACCTGGCCCATGTACAAACCAAAACTCTTTTGACTTTACAGCAGTAATGAAAACCTTATGAGTAGGTATCATTTTTCTAGGTGTTTGTGAATTCCTACCATTATGAATTCACATCTAACATTATTATGTGATGTGTAATTACACTCCCCCTGCCAACCAGTATCTGTACTCTTCCCAGGTTGCAACTGGAAACAAGATTTTTTTTATTTTTAGCTCTGGTGGCCTACCTGGTTCATATGAACTTCAATACATAAATTAAGAATAGTAACAGTTAAACAATAAACTTTTTACTTTTCGCAGGTTGCTCTGTGCATGACCTAGACTCTTGAAATGGCATTCTATGTTGCAATTTAGTGAAATGTTTATCCAGTTCTGAAAACCTCTGAACACCTGAGATTTTCAGTTGTTTGGTTGCAAAACCAAGATCAATCCACCACCCCCTGAGTTTAAATTTACACCTATGTACAACAGCCCAATGTCAGTTAGTGATGGTTTATGTAAATTACTTACTCCACTCCTATGTGAGAATCCTTCACTATACCCCAGTGGGTATCCTTTGGCCCAGTTGGTGTAGTACACTCCCCGTCCATCCGTCCAGAGAAATCGATGTTCTTCTTTGATATCATTCAAGCCAGTCCAGCAGTTGACCTTCATATCTTTCAAATGAAAAGTAAGGAAAGCTGTAGGCAAACACAAAGGCAGGTATGAATATAATGGGAAATGATAACTAAAAAAAATATTCAGCTCTACCGTACAATTTGGCCAAGGCATTTATAGATAGTGGACCAAAAGCTCCATCATTACCCTGCTGCAATGTTTGTTTTCTTGACATTGTGTTGTCATAGAAACCAAACAATTACAAAGTTTGTATTATGTTGATATTTGCTGCAAAACTAATTACAGCACAGTATTAAAAAGTACATGTCTATACGTTTTATTATTAATATTAATATGGATTTTCTAGTGGTGTCAGATACATTGTTTTATTTTAAAAAGTACTTATACCCACACTACTCTAATAACTTTGATCAAAGTCAGCATCAGATTCAAACATCATGTAAACTGGTAACACTGCAAAATGTATTTTCTGCAAAGCATTATGTTATGCTACGGTGCATCATCAAAGAAAATCAGTTTACCTTGTGTAAACTGATTTTTTTTCTAATAAGATTTTTTTTTCATCCTACCTCACAATTCATATTATAAAAATGTGGAAAACTGAATTCACAGATCTCAGGCCAGGTCACGTGTACAGTTTTCACATTTGCAACAGGACTAAAACTAGCAATTGTCCAGCTGCTTGTTATAAAGGTGGAAGGTACAGAGGCTTCCTCCCTCTTCCCCCGAGATCTTTGTTGAAGTCACGATTAGGTTTCCTGTTAGTACACAAATAATGCAGATCTTTTAAAGGTAAACAAATAATAAACATGCTTAAATATCAAGTGCTGCTGTGCTCTGTGCCATATCAAGGGGGGTCCACATCATGTTATCAGATTCAGGACAGCATGGTCACAACAGCAAGGACAACACTGTGCAAGTCAACACAACATTTAGCGAAAATGGACATTGATCAGTGGCGAGTGTAAATTTACTATTTTAACACCATGCCACCATGGATCACCACTCCAGCAAAACGTGAGAACACACCAGGTTTTTTGTTGTTGTATGATATTACAAGACATGGTGTTGACTTGTGCAGTGTCGTCTGTGCTGTTTCCATCCTTGCAGTACTGTCTGCCAAGGACGTGATGTGCTTTGTATCAGGGGTGCATGTGCAGTATTTCTCATGTGCTACATTACAGCAGTATACAACAGGTACTGTGTCTTAGTTCAGGTTTTTTTTTGGTTTGCATATTTGCTAAACATAGCTTTTGCAGCTTTTGTTATAACACTGAAATGTGTGTGCTATAAATACTTTTGTTCAAAATGCCAACTAAAACAAATTAAAACTACTTTGCTGAGCACAAAATTTGTCAAGTAACTGCATCCCAAATGAATTAATCTCACACTAGCATATGAATATTCTGGGTAAAATCTCTTGCAGTTTTTAAACAGTTTTTTGTAGAAAGCTATGTTCTATGATCTGCAGCTTCAAAAGTCCCAATGCAGGTATAACACCTGACTTGGGGATGTGCCTCTGTCATCTGCAATATACTAAAACATTTTAAAGGCCTCATGATTGTTTTCCTATTTCATCATTTTTGATGCATGCTTCATTTCTATTTTCACAAAATGTGGCAATTGCATCAGAAAGTTAGATCACCTTCTACATGATGTAACTTTTCTTACAAGCTGCACAGTTGTGCTAAAATGTAAGTGCTGGTAAAGTTAGGAAACATTGCACTTCATGTATTTTGCTGCACAGTGGGCACCTTCACATAGTGTTTCGCTTTATAAATTCTGCACATTCCATGGCCAAAAACTGCACATTTCACCTCTTTATGTAGAAAATCCCATGTGAAATGCGCAATTCAGTAATTTGCAGATATAGTTCAGTACAAATTGGTGAAGTGCATAGTTTTTCCAACAAAGTTCTAAGGGCCCACTTCAGAAAACACTGAAAAATGGGCACTATGCATCATAGACACTTCACTCATGAATTTTAAATTCACAATATCCCTGCTAAAATGGTGGCACACATCCCTGACACTCAACTGAAAATCCAACCCTATATTTCTATATTTGTTTTATAATAACTGCTTGATGCATACTACATTACACACCAGTTCTGATGAGCTGTCTACAATGGTAGCCCCAAATATGTCCCAGTATATATAGATATAGCAGATATGTCTAAGTAAATCCAGATTAATTATAATGGTATTTCTGGAAAAATATTCAGATATACAGTATCTAAAGATTTTCAGGGATGTATCACTAGCTACCGCTAATGGTTTTCAAGCTAAGAATAAATACCAGCAATTATCTTCTATCTATTTTAAATGGGTGGCAAACTTTAAAACCTAGTGGGGCTGGTCTTAAACCAAGTTATATATTGAGCAATATGTTCAATATCTGGGCTTATCACTGATATTTATAGCTAATATATTGCTTCTTTGAAAGCATTAGGCACATGTGCCAAGTAATGAGTGCACTTTCTTGTACTGCATCACTATAGTTAGGGTGAGTAGGCATTGAATGTTGGCTGGGTCTGTTCCCCATTTTGTTTGGGTAGGAGTAGGGGATTCAGTTTGATGGTAAGTTTGTGACTGTTTGTAATTGGCTGAGTCTGTACCTTAAGTGCAGTTCTCCCTTTTCAGGGGATTAGTGTGGCTTGAAATTCAAGTGTTTTCCTAATTGACATTCAGTGGGCTTCCACATTTTGTTTGGGCTGGACTAGGGGACCCAGTTGGATGGTAAGTTTGTGACTGTTTGTAATTGGCTAAGTCTGTACCTTGAATGCAGGTTTCATATTTCAGGGGATTAGTGTGATTTGAAATGCAAGTGTTTTCCTAACTGGCATTAAGTGGGCTTCCCCATTTTTGGGGGGCAGAACTAAGGGATTCAGTTTGATGGTAAGTGGTGTGACTCTTTGTAATTGGCTGAGTCTGTACCTTAAGTACAGGTCTCACATTTCAGGGGATTAGTGTGGTTTGAAATTCAAGTGTTTTCCTAACTAACAGTCATCAGGAAGGGAGCTGATTTTTCTGGATACTGCTAAGATTAATCCCACCACCCCCCTCAATCCACCACTCCAAGGCTCTTACTACTTATATAGGGTGTGGGACCATAGGGGAGTACACAATTTAGTATGTACCTACCAAGGAAGGGGAGGAGTTAATAGTTAAAAGCTAAATGGGGGAAGACCACAACAAACATGATGGGAGTGGTGAAGTGCAGTGGCTGTGGAGTGGCTATCTTCAGGGAGATGTTCTGGAGGCTGTGATGCTGCCCTATCTGCAGGCATCTCTCTGGGTTGAGGGAGGAAGCTACCTGTCTCTGAGCCGAGCTGGCCAGGTTACAGGGGGCTTGCATCCCAACCCAGAGGACAAGGGGTCCACAGCTGAATCCTCAAAGGATGCCCAGGAGAAGGAGTGGTTGGATCACAGTGGGCTCAGGGAGGGCATGGGGGTGGCTGAGGCACATACCCCAACTGGTCCAGCTAACTAACTGCTATGCTGTTTAGGAGGAGTGGTATATCTCCACAGGTGCACACACAGCTGAGACCAGGAAGATGAGTGAATCATCTATGATGGAACCCAAGGGAAGGGGGCTAGAGAAACCCAAAGGAGGAAGCTTCTACTGATGAGGGACTCAATTTTCCAAGGAGTTACTTTAGGCAAATCAAGCATGAAGGACAGGGAGGTCAAGTGCATCCCAGGAAGCACGACATAGAGGGATGGGAAGTGGATCAATAGGATCACAAGGGCAACCAAATGCACAACCAAAACCTCAAAGGATGCCCAGAAGGAGGAGGAGTGGTTGGATCACAATGAAAGCTCAGTGAGGCGTGGGAGTGGGGTCTGAGGCACATCCCTCAACTGGTCAGCTAACTAACTCCTACACTGTTTGGAGAATAAGATATTACAGAGTGCACCCACAGTTGAGACCAAGGGAGTGGTGGGTCCTCCATGATGGAGCCCAAGGGAAAGGGGGTACAGAACCACAGAGGAGGGGAAGCTTCTATTGGTGGGGGACTCAATTGTACAAAGAGTTACTTTAGTGGAACCTAGCAGGAAGGACAGGGAGGTCAAGTGCATCCCAGGAAGCACAGCATGGAGGGATGGGAAGTGGATCAATATGTTCACAAGGGCAATAGCAAGGAGGGAGGAGCTGGATGTCATTGTCCACCTGGGGACAAATGACAGAATAGAGAAAGATTTTTGGAAGCTGGGGTGGGGGGCCTGAAGCAAGCAGCACACTCTGTCTCCTTCTCAGAGGTTCTACCTGTCCATGGCGGGGGGCTAGGACACGCAGTATCCAGAAATTCAACTCCTGATTGAAGGAATGGTGTGGAATGGATGGGTTTGACTTCATGAGGGACTGGGGCCCAACCTGGACAGATGCACGCCTGTATAAGGAAGATGGCTTGCATCTATCCGGGAAGGGGACCACGATCCTGAGTGACAAGTGTGAATACTTCAGCAGTGAACATTTAAACTGGCTAAGGTAGTGAAGCCAGGAGGGTCAGGAGGCTAAGTTGCACCCCCCCAGGGCACATGCAGGAAAATAATTTGACAGCAAGTACAACTGAAGTTGTCAGAGGGGAGGCCAAAGCAGTGGAATCAGGACAACACTAGAAATGTAACTGGGAATGGGGGAAGAAGCAGGAGAGCAGTAAAAGAAGCAGAGGAAATCTCAAAAATACTCAGTATGGAAGGCCATGGTAACTAATGCCTACAGCCTGGGAAATAAACTCCCAGACCTTGGGGTCTTGATAGTGGAAGCAGACCTGGACATAGTAGCAATATCTGAAAACTGGTACACTACAAATCATGGGTGGGAAATTAATGTACCGGGTTATGCTCTGTTCAGGAGGGATCAGGGAGGTGAAAAAGGGGGTGGTTGCCCTATATGTCAGGGAGGGTATAAAGGCAACACAGTTACAGGGTAACCAGAGGGAGGCTGAGGCACTATGGGTCACCCTTGTACCTGGTAATGGCACAGAAATATGCATGGGGTGATATACAGACCTACATGACATGGGAAGAAAGTAGACAGTGAGTTACTGGTTAAAATACATGAGACAGCAATGAAAGGTCAAGTTCTGCTGATGGGGGATTTCAATATGCTGGACATTGATTGGACCACCCAGGTAGCTACCTCAGCCAGAGGCAGAGGCATCCTAGATTCCCTACAGGGGGCATAATTCAGACAGTTTGTGTTTGATCCCTCCAGCAACAGGGTGATTCTAGGTCTAGTGATGACCAACAGGGATAGAATTACCGATGTCTGGGTAGAAGGGAAATTGGGATCCAGCGATCACCACATAATGTGGTTCAGCATGGTGACAGGGACTCAGCCAAGTCACAGTAAGTCAAAAGTTTTGGATTTCAAAAAGGCAGACTTTGCTGAAATTGGAAAAGGTATAAAAACAGCCCTGTTGAAAAGGGGGATAGGAGGTAGGGTGAAAGAGCAGTGGGAGTACCTAAAGGGAGCCATAGTAGACTGTGGGATCCTATTGTGGACTGTGAGAGCCTATTCAATAGAAGTTCCAACACCACCACCAAACAGCACAATCTATAACTGGTGGAGGCAGATTCAAGAGGGATGTAAAGAAGCACTTTTTTACAGAAAGAGTGATGACAGCATGGAATGAGCTGCCACAGGAGGTAGTAGAGTTGAAATCAGAGTATGCCTTCAAAAGAACATTGGACAAGTGTAAAAAAATGCTAGGTGGACTCGTAAGGGGAATAACAGGAAAAATCAGGGGGGAGGGGTATAGATGTAAACTTAAGGCCAGGACCAAATCTTATTAATTCAAGCAGAACCGATACACTGACAGGTCTCATTCTGCTGGCTATTTTCTTATGTTCTTATAGTGGAAGTGACAAACCAATGTATCAGATTGGTATCAAAAGGCAGGAGAAGGAGTAAGTCACTATTGCTCCCGAAAGAGGTGGCAGACAAAGAAAGGGCTAAAAGAGCAGGGTTCAGGAAATATTAGGATACCCAAAGAGAAAAGGACAGGTGTACTTAGTGTCCTAGAGAAGAGGGAAGGGCAGTAAGGAGAGCAAAGGCACAGATTGAGGAAGAATTAGCACAGACAGAAAAGAAAGGGGACGAGCCATTCTACAGGTACATCAGCAAAAGAAGGAAAACGGTGGGGGGAATTGTTAGGCTCAAAGGGGAGGAGGAGGAGTGTAAGGAGGGAGACATGGATAAGGCAGCAGTACTGAATAAATACTTCTGTGCAGTATTCATGGAAGAGGGGGAGGGACAGGGACCACAGCCAGGCAACAGATGCCAAGGTGGAGAGTGGACAGCAGTCCATTCACAGGAGAGATACAGTCCTGCAGGAGCTCACTAAATTGAAGCTAGACAAAGCAATGGGGCCAGATGGCATAAACCTAAGGATATTAAGGGAGCTGTAAAGAGAGCTAGCAGAACTTCTGGCAGCCTTGTTCACTAAGTCACTCAGCACTGGAGTGGTGCCAGAGGATTGGAAGAGGGCACATAATAATAACAATAATCTTTATTTATATAGAGCCATATTTAGAAGTCAAAGTGCTGTACATGTAAAACTGAACAACTCAATAAAAGTTAAATAAATAACTGAACATCAGTTAAAAGCCTAATACCTTAAAATATCAAGATAAGCTGAAAGCCTGTTTGAACAAATATGTTTTGAGGCAGGTTCTGAAGCTATCCACGGTCATGCACTCTCTAATCTGACAAGGTAGAGAGTTCCACAGGCATGGTGCCATAAACATAAAAGCCTGGGCCCCAGAGGTTTTCAACCACATCCTGGGAACCTCTAACAACTCCTCATCAAATGTTTGGAGAGGATGACCAGGGCTATAGGGAATTGGGAACTTTTGCAGATAGCTTGGTCCCAGTTTGTGCAGGGCTTTTTAGGTCAGAAGACCAACCTTGAAGGTGATCCACCACTGTATAGGCAGCCAGTGCAGATCATGCAGCATGGGAGTAATATGACTGGAATGTGAGGTTCCAGTCTACAATCATGCCACAGCATTCTGCAACAGCTGCAAGAGGTGGATATCAACCCCTGGAAGCCCCAGGTAAAGGGAGTAGCAGTAGTCAAGGTGTGAGGTCACAAAGACATGGATCAGTGTAGGCAAATCACCGCATGGAACATGGTGCTTAATTTTGGCAATGTTTCTAAGATGGGAAAAGGAAGACTTGATGACTGCCGACACCTGCACATGCAGTGTCAGCCCTTCATCAAGAACCACCCCCAGATCATGCACCCATTCAGAGGTAGATAGTTATGCACCCTCAAGCCAAAGCCCAAAGGGCAAACCCACCACTGGCCACTCTATCTGGTGGTCCAGATCCACCACCAATACCTCAGTCTTCCAAGAATTCAATTTCAACCATCTGGACTTCATCCAGTCATGGATCTCCTCTAGACAGCTGTTAGACACTGAAACTGCACTATCCTGGTTGGGTACAAAAGACAGATAGAGCTGTGTATCATCTGCATAGCAGTGAAACCTCAGCCAATATCATCTTACACTGTCTCTGATGGGCAGCATATACACCTTGAACAGCATAGAGGACATGCACTGAGCCCTGAGGGACCCCACATGGCAAAGAGAATAGATCAGAGGAAAAAAAAAACAGATACCACCCTCTGAAATCTGCCAGCTAGGAAAGAATGAAACTATCTGAGTACTGGACCAGCCAGGACACAGATAACCCTCAAGTGCTCAAGAAGAACCCCATGGTCCACAGTGTCAAATGCTAAGAAGAGATTCAGAAGCAGCATGATGGAGTGGCACTTCTGATCTCTCACATCAAGAGATCACTGAGCACTAGAACCAGCGCAGGCTCAGTACTATGTCTCTTCCAGAAACCTGATGGGAGGGGATCATAGACATTGTGGATGGTTAGGAGGTTCTCCAGTTGCAGCACAACCACTTTCTCAACAGCCTTTCCAACAAACGGAAGGTTAGAGATGGGTATATAGTTAGCACAGCTGTTTGTGTCCAAAGTAGCTTTCTTAAGAAACAGTGTCACCACTGCCTCCTTCAGGGATCTGGGGAACTCACCTGAATTTAAGGAGCACCAAACAGTCTTCGCAAAGACTGGGACGATGGACTCCATACACCCCAATAAAAGGCATGTAGGGCCTGGATCCAAACTACAGCATGTTGACTGCAAACTCTAGGCAATCTGCACAATGTCTGTAATCTCTGGCTGGTCAAAAGATATCCACAAAAACTGAAGAGCAGTGACCACACACCGACCACAACCAACCCCCATAGAGGGAGCTGGATGGATTTCGGCCCTGATGTCAGCCACCTTACCCACAAGAAATCAAGCAAACTCATCACAATTTGTGAAAATGCTCTTCAAACCTGTAGACAGGTTGGGTTGCACAATCCGTCCACAGTTCGAAAGCTGAGCCAGTCGATTCTAAGTAGCAGCAATCTCACCGGATGGGAACTCTGCCTTCTTACATGAGATTGCTTATTGATAGCTTTGATAATGCTCATGTGGTTACTCTACACAAATATGGCAGTAGGAAGGAAGAGGAGAGGAACTATAGGCTGGTCAGCCTCACCTCAGTAGTGGGGAAGATCATGGAAACACTGCTTTTTTAACATTTAATTAACTTTATTAAGCTTGATTGGGAAGAAACAGTCACAAAAAATGGAGTCACTGCATAAAGAAAGGATAGTCAGACATCTGGAAGACATTGGTGCTGAAGACCCTAGGCAGCCTGGTTTCACAGTGGGTAAGTCATGTGAGACAAATCTGATATATTTCTTTTACTGGGTGAAGATGGGAATAAATCGGGGGGGGGGGGCACAGTGGACATCGCCTATCTCGATTTCAGCAAAGCCTTCGGCACTGTCCCACATAAGAGTCTGGTTAACACGATGGGTAGTCTGGGCATGGGAGACATGGTGGTAAACTGCATTAGGAACTGGCTAATGGACAGGAGGCATAGGCTGGTGGTAAATGGGGTACAATCTGGAGAGAGGGGGTGACAGTGGGGTACCTATGGGATCGGTCCTTGGGCCAGTCCTATTAAATGTCTTCATTAGTGAAATTGCAGGGGGGCTGGGAAAAAAGTTCTGCCTGTTTGCAGATGACACCAAGATTTGTAACAGGGTGGATACTCCAGAAGCGGTGAAGAAAATGAGGGAGTACCGGGGAAGCTTGAGAAATGGTCTGAGGAGTGGCAACTGAGGTTTAATTCAAAGAAGTGCAAAATTATGCACCTGGGGCATAGAAACTCTGGAGAAAGATCTAGGATGGGGGGGACAGTTGCTGACAGTCACCATGGAAGAAAGTGATGTGCGGGTTCTTATTTCAGATGACCTGAAAATGTCAAAGCAGAGTACAAGAGCAGAAGAGAAGGCCAGTGGCATGCTGGGGTGCATACACAAGGGTATCACCAGTAGAAGATGGGAGGTACAGTAGTGATGCCATTATATAAAAGCCTGGTCAGGCCTCACATGGAGTACTGTGTGCAGTTCTGGAGGCTGCACCTTCAAAAGGACATCAATAGGCTGGAGACGGTCCAAAGAAGGGTGACTAAGATGGTACAGGACTTGCACCACAAAACTTACAAGGAGAGATTAAGGGACCTCAATATGTACTCACTGGAGGAGAGAAGGCAGAGAGGGGACATGATAGAAACATTCAAGTACCTCAAGGACATAAGAGAACAAGGGGGCATGACATGAATCTTGAAGGTGTCAAGTTAAGAGAGAATGTGAGAAAGTTTTTCTTCACAAAGAGGGTGATGGATGCATGGAATGGTTTGTCACAGGAGGTGGTGGCAGAAATCCCTGTAACTGGATTTAAACATGCATGGGAAAGGCATAGGTGAACCATAGAGGTAAAGCAGAGGGAGGGTCAGAAGCTATAATCAAGTACAGGGCTTACAGGTAGACTAGATAGACCTAGGAGTCCTTATCTGCTGTTAATTTCTGTGTTTCTATATTTATTACTTATTTTGTGCCAATGCTTTTATCTGACATGCACACTTTCTGTGGTAGGGTCTATTAGTTGTCCAAAGCTGGAGAAACTGACAAGGTATTTCAAAGGTCTGGACATAAGGCTTGCATCATCTGTTCAGGTACAGCTACATCACTTCAAATGGTCTAAAATGTTTGATCTATTTGCAAATATTCTGATGCACTAGCAACTCTTTATTAACTTCACAGCAAAAAGAATGCATGCAACATGATTTTGACACATGCTTCATACTTCCAAGATTTATCTTTCTGTGTATAAATTTAGTTCTCATGAAAGGTGCCAAATTGACCTGGAGCTGGAAACTGAAGACCTGTTATCCACAGGAACTGATGCAGCAAGTGCAGTCACAGTGAAGACTTCTTCACACTGCCCCAGCAATGAGCCACAACCCTGTCATGGAGGGATCAGGTGGTGTAGGTGATATGTTAGTTAAGAATCCATGCCCATGGCCGGCCCGCCGGCACAGCAGTGGGCTTTCTGCTTGCGACGCCGGCGACCCGGGTTCGGGAGCGGACCCGGATCGTCCGAGGGCTGGCTGGGGAGAAGGATTGAGCATCCGATGGGCAGCTCTCCTTCTCCGGGGGAGGTGCGGGCAACATTCGGGCGTTGGGGACTCCTGGCGGAGGCGGGAGAACTCACGCTGCCAGCGTTCAAGCGGGGGAGGAGGTGGGGTGGGCGCGTGTCATTGCGTCCCGCCTCTCGGGGAGAAAATAGGAGGGAACAAAATCCCATGCCTTGCGTCTCGGTGACGCTCTGCCCCAGGAAAGCCCTGATTGGCCACCGGAGCCATTCCCCCAACCAGTCACAGTTCCACGGTCCAATATAGGGGGTCTGAACCGCGGCCCCACTCTCTGGGGGGTAAGCCAGGGATGACTGGGGGAGACGGCAATATCCGGTGGCCGGGGCTCCAGGGGTCCGTGACCAGAGTCGATGGTCGACGAGAGGCATGGGGGAAAAATAGGAAAATATAAAAAAAAGAATCCAAGCCCATTTAGTCCTTAGCATCTCATGTGGGACTGCCATCAATGGTGACAATTACTGCCAAGGGCATTGGTTGTTTAGTCATGTGGACACATGCCCACTGGGAACTAGACCAAGGCTTCCAAAACTCTTTTCACATTGGCCATTGAACAACCCTCAAGTGAAAATGGCTTTTGGCCACTACTGACCTGGGCTGAATATAAACCAGTGACCTACAGGTTAAAAACTCCTTAACCCACTACCAATCCACTGATCCATCCAGTTTCCCTTAAATCAGATTATGATTTGCAACTCTCTGCACTTATGGCATGAAGTTAGACTACTTTTTTTGTGGTTCAACAGTCTTACTGTAAGTACCAAAAGTGCAGCCAAATAGTACTACAACTGGTTGAAAATAACCATGTGTATTTATTTTAAATTATGCTTGCTGTGTATTCACAGAATATGTTTTTGTGACTTTTTTATGGTGTTTACAAGTGATAGTCAAAACTCTAGTCACACATGAAAGCATACAGTAAAAAAGTGACTGAACATTTTTAACACATAGCAGATGTGAATACTAGATAATGTAACTCTATATACAGCATTGCAAGTGTGGTAACAGTGTGTAAGACACTTTGCATGTACACAAAAATTGGAAAAATGTAAATAGTCTAAACTGGAAACTTTCTGGTTCATCAGGTAGTGAGGCAGGGGAACTGCTTTGGGTAATTTTAGAATGAAAAATCTTAAAATTAGAAAAGTGTAATTATTTATAAAGAGCCTGTGATTGTGTTTTGAAAAGAGGAACTTAAAATGTAACTATTCAACTTTAGACTTGTTGAATGACCTCATAAAAATGTAATTGTAGGTTTCCAGGTATGGTGATCATTTTCTGAGACATCCTTATTTGCTCACAATAAATTTTAAAAGAGGAAAGCATTGAAATCTGAACCCTTATTGTTCATCAGGCACTGAGAAAAAGACTATTTTGGGTGGTTGTGGAATGAAAAATATTGAAAAGTTATAATTATTTATACAGACTGATTGTATCCCAAAACTAGGAGGTGAAAAATGTAATTGCATAACCTGATCTTGGTGCATGAACACTTAAAAATGTAATTGTATGCACTGCACTGAAAGAATGATATGGTAACAAATACAGTCTTAATAGCTCTTTGGAGCATTTGCCAAGGGGACAGACTGAAAAATGGATTGTCAAGTGACATCAGACACTGACTGGACTGTGACAGAATGAGGTAAG
This sequence comes from Neoceratodus forsteri, assembly GCA_016271365.2. Lineage (NCBI taxonomy): Eukaryota > Metazoa > Chordata > Ceratodontiformes > Ceratodontidae > Neoceratodus > Neoceratodus forsteri. Next base: position 1,791,943,460 of record CM057456.1, read on the forward strand.
GGCACCACTGAGCAAAAGAACTGCTCAACATGGGGATGATATGACGCAGTCAGTACCACAGTATGAAGAGTACTGTTTACCGTTACAAGTTAGTACAAAGCAGTGTGCCGCTACTGTTAAATAACATTTAAAAAAATAAGTCACTTCATGGCAAATAAAACCCAAACCTGGAAACACATGAATAAGGACATAAAAAGACCATAAGTCAATAAACAAAAGGGTGTTTGAGGTGGTCCCTCACAAGGATCTTGTTAATAAGCTATGCAGATTAGGAATGAACAAGATGATGGTGGCATGGATCAAAATAAATGGGCAAACACCCGAGGGAGGAGTTACCAGAGGGGTCCCCCAAGGATCAGTTCAGGGGCCAACTCTTCATCTTATGTATTTGTGACATACTTCATATATGAATGTTGGATCCTGGTCAGCTACAGTATATTTATGGATGATACAAAGCTAGAAACAATCATAGAAACACAACAGCAGCTTAATCAGCTTCAGAAAGACCTTGTCTGTGTAACTGAGTGGCCAAAGGGAGCTAAAATGACCTTTATCCCTTACAAATGTATCATTGTGCACATGGACATCAACAGCAAAGAGGCAGAGTATACACTAAATAATCATGTTCTGCAGAGAAATGATGTAGAGAAAGATCTGGGTACCAACTCATTGAATAGCCTCAGGATGACAATAGCAACAACATGGTAAAGAAGTGCAACCAAATGATTGGTTGTGTTAAAAGGAACTTTGACAACAGACAACCAGAGGTGCTGCTGCCTTTGTATAATGTGATTTTGTGGTTTTGGAATGCAACCCTAAATAATGCCTAAAGGTAGTCTTTTGCAATAAATATACAGTACTTAATAAAAGTTTTTCTATTCTATGATGTTAGAAGGAATGTTGCAAAGTTTTACTTTGCCAGTGAAGTTCTAGATTAGTTGTGAATTTTTTATTCGCAAAAAACTCTGCAAATTGCCCATTTTATATCTTTGCAATGAGTGCATGGGGAGGTGGCATTATTTAGAAGCCAGATGACAGTCACGGTGAAGTTATAACTTCACAGGTGAATTTGCATTACTTCACATACAAATATTTTTCTTGGCCTGCCAAAAACATAGCTATGCCGATACTTCACACTTTGTCAAAGTTCTCAAATCAATTTACTCATCAACATTTTTCAATTTTATACATCTCTAGAAGATAGCTAAAATGGCAGACATTAAAAAGTAAATCTATATACAGTATTCTAATTCTTGGTTCTCCTATCCCAGGAAAAAGAAACACAAAAGCATGCCTGCACTGATTAAGGCACATCAATTCATGATGACATTTCTTTTTAGCAAATCAATTAACAAACAAATTATCATAAATTCAAACTTTGATCCATATTTCCTTTTCACTGCATGCATTTTAAAATCACTTGAATCCTTTTTCCTTAATTTTAACTAAAATCAGCAGGTAAAAATGGTAAACTCAGTAAAAGTCAGTAAACGTAATGATTCCCCAGCTCTGTGAAATCCAATGGCTCCTGTGTGAGTTATACTTTTTTATATGGAATGTGGATAGGGTATTATTTATTTATTTTTGTTAATCCTTTTTTTTCCTCCTTGAGTCAGCTGTCCTCCAGAGGGCACCCTCATCCCTGTCCCCCAGCATCCACCATCTGGCACTAACCTGAGGTCCAAGGGCCTGCCCCCCTGATGGGGCTGGTGGGATTCCCCAGCCCCTACCAGAGACCGGATTCAGTGGGCCAGTGCTGTGGCTGGTTGGGAGCACAGCCTGCAAGATGCCCTCCACCACTGTGCTGTGGCTTCTACTTTTCCTGGTTTTTGCCCTGAGATAGGGTGTGCAATGACGCCTGCGGAGAGGGGCATGCACACATCCGCACATGCTCCCTCCAAGCATCTTCCCCAATTCCTCCCCCTTCTTCAGCATGTCACTCTGTCCCCCAGCATCCTCCTGGGAGCAGGTGAGCACCGACCACTGATGCCCATCCTTCCCGAAGAACAGTTGTCCATTGGATGCTACATTCTTCTCCTCCCCTGTCAAACTCCAGTGGCCCGTGCTTGTTCCCAAACATGGGTCGCTGGTGTAGCACGACATAAGGCATCTAGCGCATCAGCCCTCAGCACCACTGGGCTGGTGGGTATTATTTTTATGGACAATTGACTGGATAGTTGCACTGTTTTACTTGCAGCACTGAGGCAACGTTTCTGAAATTGCCTATGTCAGCATGTGTATGAATCTGCCTCTTTTCTCTAGCTGGCCACAACCAAATGATGACTGCTGGAACATCATCTGCAATAGCAATTGGCAGCTAAGTTGTGGGAATTCAGGGAAATGATTTGCTTCCAGTATGCAAAAAACCTGTGCTCTTGTTTAACGATGGGGTGCTACACCTACAGATGACCTGGTTATGGTTCACCCAATTACAACATTCAGCTGCCTTTGTGCAAAGCACAAGAAAAAAAATGTGCAACAGGTGACGGCCGAAGTTGGAGAAAATCCAAAAGCAATTCATTCATTTAAGAAAGTACTATTGAAGGCCCAGTGGCATGGAGGGAGGTGCTCGACACCTTACCTTGCACTATGTCGGTGACCTGTGTTCAGGAATGAGTAGGGGCTGCTGGGGGTCAGCAAGGGTGGAGAAGGACTGAGCATTATTGGGACTTCTCTTCTTCTCTGGGGAGAGGGATCAGCAGCTTTTGGTGCCCATTCACCCCCTGGTGGAGGCTGGGCAGATGCCTGGAGAGAGCATGTTCGGATGTGTGCATTTTCCCCTCCACCTGGCATCATTGCATGCTCCCGGTTCCAGGGGCAAGACAAACAGAAAATGGCACCCTGATCCTTTTTGTTCTTTTATCTTTTTCTCCAAAAATCTAGTTCCATATCAGAACAGCAACTACAGTAAGTTGACTGGTCAAAATGTCATCAACCTCACATAGGCAAAAATTGTACAAAACATCATTCCTTGTTAGGGACTTTACCCCCCCCACCCCCCCTTTGTGGGGGGGGCTGTGACCCCCACACCCCCTATTATATATTCCAGCTCCATGGGGGCACACATCAGGGATGGGGGGAACCAGCAGTCACTAAAAATGTTGGTGCTGTAATTCAGGTCACCGTTCTGACCAGTCGCTATTGTTAAGTCGCAATTTTCACAGGCTACCAAAAATCCAATATAAACATGTGCAAATATCACCATTCTTTTTCTGCAAAATCCATCAAACGTTAGTACAGGTTCTTCCACATAGCACAACAATATATTTCAGACCTTACTCCAGTCCAACAACCAGACAGCAATAACCCCAGTGCTTCGCTGTAAGGCTTCTTCAGGGAGTATGTGTTTCTCGCAAAAGGATGATGTGGCCCCCTTAACATTTAAGATGCACTGTAGCTCATTTCCACTTTGACTGGGTTATTCAGCCCATGAATGTTCCATGAGATAGTTTTATAAGCCATAAAGGGAGGATAAAAAGATACTCCCCTTCCCCTGCATGGGCAAAAAGAACCAATGAACCAGCACTCTGTCTCTGTGGAGTACAGAAGACAGAGGGGTGACCTCTGCCTCTTCTTCAATGTAACTAAAAATCAATCTACATTGGAAACCATAGGACTAAACAGACAAGATATAAATAAGATTACAATGTCACACAAACTTATATTAAAGGGAGGAATTAACAGGACAATTAAAAGAAGTAACTGGTTTAGTCAGAGAGTCATTATGACATGAAAATCCCTACCAAAAAATTGTGGTTACTAGCAGTACCATGGAAACATTTAAAAGAATACTAAAAGAATACATGAGTAGGAAGAATTGTGTACTGTACCACTGAAAAGTGGCAAGTTGACATAAGGGGCTGGATATTCAAACTGCGCCATTCTTAGGCGCAAGCCCTTGTGCTGCGTAAAATAGTTGCGCAGGGGTGTGGCCGGGGCGATATTCAAAGGAGTTACGCTATTGAGCAACTCCTTTGAATATCACCCCCCAGCCACAGCCACTGTGCATGGTGCAGAGGAACTTGCGCCACCGGTTGTCGAGTGGAGCATACAACTGCGGTGGCGCAGCACGGCCAAACGTATGCGCAAAATCACGATATTCAAAGGTGACATGCAAATGGGGCCATAATTCATGCAAGGTGCAGGGGGGGCCATTTGCATGTGATTATGTCCCCATTTGCATGCCATTAGCATGTAGGTGAGCCGATCCCCAAGGACTTGCACCTGGCACCCTGCCAGGCAGCAGCCGTCGGGGACCGACGCCCCCTGCAGCCCGATCGCGGGCATAGTGTGCTCCCCTCCACCAGCCCGATCGCGGGCAGCAAATGGGATCCCTCCTCCCGTACATATCCCTGGTGGTCCAGTGGACCAAAATGCCCGATCGCTGGCGGTATGTAATAAAACCACCCCCGAACATAGCCCTGGTGGCTAGTGTCCCCACCCTACCCACCCACGAAGCCCCAACACCCGCTCCCCCAGCAGCGGTAGGCGGCAGCATCACCCGCCTGCCGCCCGCCGCCCAGCGACTGACTGCCGGTAGAGACCTCGCGCCCATTGGTGCAGAGCAGGAAGCCAAATAGGTGTGCAGCCCATACCGTACATGACAGTCCAGATTTGTGAAGGAATGTTCAGGGGTGGTTTTTTGATACACATACCACCCGACGATCGGACATTTTGGTCCACTGACCACCAGGATATGTACGGGAGGGGAGTGGGTTGTATTACACACACCGCCCGCGATCGGGCATTTCGGTCCACTGGACCACCAGGGATATGTACGGAAGGGGAGTGGGTTGTATTACACATACCGCCTGCGATCAGGCATTTCAGTCCACTGGACCACCAGGGATATGTACGGGAGGGAGTGGGTTGTATTACACATACCACCCCATCGCATTTCGTCCACTGACCACCAGGACACGTCGAAGGGGGGAGCTACATTGCTGCCCCATCGGGCTGGTGGGGAGTACACTATGCCCGCGATCGGGCCAGTGGGGGGGTGGTGGGGGGATTTACAGTCGGCTGCCTGCGATTGGGCTGCAGGAGGGGGCACAGGGACTGGGTTGGGGGCCAGCCACAGGTGGCAGCTGTTGTGTTGCGCCCTGCAATACAGCAGCTCACCTGTGGGTGGCCCTCGACTTAAGCCTTTTTTTTTGGCTCAAAGTCCTGCAGGGGCAGGTTGGGGGTTGCGCCTGCACAACTCTGCACAGCCCGGCTGAATATCGGGCTGTGCAGTTTATGCATGGTTCCTCCCCTTCCAGTTGAACATGCATTCATTTGCATTGCGCTGTTGCTCAGCCTGTTTTCAGTGGCACAACTGCCTCCTGCTGAATATCACAGAATGGCACAATTTCGGACTTGTGCATGCGCAACCCTATTGCGCATGGCGCAACCCTTTTGAATATCCCACCCTAGGTCTCTAACCTCCCAAACTCGTACAATACCGAACCTATGAAAGTAAGAACAACCTAACAGTGCTTCAGAATGGGCTAACAACCAGGCTAAGAAACAACACGTATATCAAACTATTTACAGAACAAGAAGTTGAAACTTCCTCTCTCTTTATAGTATGGACAGCCTGGTGGCTACAGGTCAGCTGCCAAAGTCAACTGTATGTAAGCCAGCACCCCAAACCACTCTGTTTCAGCTACACAATAATGGAAAGTTATAGAGCACCAGCAATGTCAATTTGAACTGTGTATTCCCAAACCAGGAGGTTAGCAGATATGGCAAGTCCCTCCCCTGCATGTCAAATGACCCCGGGAACATGTAACCCCCGCTGAGAACTTACTGGAATGTTCTCACAGCCAGACACAAGAGTATTAAGCACAAGGCTTCATGAATGATGCTTTTACCTTGTGGGTTTGAAACCATCTGGCTACTAGGGCAAGAGCACAATACTATATAGTCAACTAGTCAAATCCGTGCAATTATTAAGGCTGTATCTGTGATCCTGTGCTAAATGCCAGTATGCGCCAATGTGTGCTGCTCAACACATTTATGGCTGGCTGGAATGAAGGGTGAAGTTCATGGCTTCACTACGCCTTTATATGCAAAGGAAAACTTAGTAAGATCTCTATTGACAGCATATACACTACTAGTGATAAATATTCTACAGTAAAGAATATTCTTCAAACATACTACAGGTATGTGTCAATGCACTTTTGTCATTGCTGCTCTTCCTACACCCCAACCCAGTCTACCAGGACAACGCAACATTGTGATGATGTAATTTTAGTCATCAATCTCAATTTTTTTTCTATCCCAGCCATTTATGCAGTCATATTTAAAGCAGCAGAATTTGTTAGTCAGCAAAAAGGTTCATGTAATTTTTTTTAAGTTGTGTTTCTGCTCCTCCAATCCTTGCCTTACAGCACCCTCCAGCCTCAGCATCAATCTTCTCATTGACTGACGGTTATCCACCAATTACAGTGGACCATACTCAGTGGTGGGAGACCTGCTTAGTGGGTTGTGGGTGGGCCTGCAGGGGTACCAGATTAGACTGCAGCATGTTTCCTCCAGTTTTCTCCCCTGACATGGATTTGAATGATGCACACACACATTCAAAATGGCACATACCGTATGTATTCAGGCATCAGGTGGCAGTCTCTTCCTCTGCTGCTGTGTTTGCTTGAACTGCTACCCTGATGCCCCAAAGAAGACCATTCAGGTCGAAGTACCAGGTGCTCTTGTTTTGCTTTTTAGATTGGGGTTTGCTGTCATTGTGCTCACTATGGAGATTGCAAGCTTTAAATGGAAACTACAAGTTTTTTTCTGAGTTCTCAGTAGTGCCAGCCTTTGTGCCCCTTGCGTGCTGATTTTTCTAATCTAATGTGTTTGCTTGCACTACTTTCTGGCCTCAGCCATGTGGCAGTCCCACTGTGAGAAACAATATTTATTTATTTTTTTTTAATTTTTATTCTGGTCTTTGGTAACTGGATAAGGCCGACTAGGCACAAGTGCCTGTTCTCAGGGGTGACCTGGGAGCACTGGGTGGTTAAGTAAATTGTTCAGAGTCACACAGTATGCAAGTGGAGGTTGTGAGAATCAAACCCAGATCTGGTCTGCTGGATGTACCAAGCTCATTCACAGCTCATTACCCTAACCTCTAGACTATACTGCCAGACCAAATAATAATAATATATTTTCCCCCATGGGAGAACAGCTATCTTGGGATTCTCAATACTTCCTCCCCAGTCGGTCAGCCCTTGATGACCAAGACTCATTCCTGAACATGGACTGACAATGTGCAAGTGGTAGCCCTACCACTGCATGGACAGGATGGCATCATATGATCTTTTGATTAAGGAAAAATGTATCTCTGGCAAACTTTGATTCATTACCAGTGTATTTAAAATTCCCCCAGATATGTTTTTTAAATAACATTTATAGTTAATTTTGTAATTGAAGACTCAAATCTTTAAAGATGGCCACTGCTCACATTTTTCTTTTTAAATCTTCTTTGTTGAGGTTGCCTTTTGAGTGTGCATCTACAGTCATACTGTGGCTGCATTATTTTATTTTCATATTCAGTTTTAGTTTATGTATTATACTGGAAAGGCATGTGAGCAAAAGCTGCCCATTTTCACAAGCATGCCATTGGAACAAATACAACATGAGGTTTCATAGTGTAGAGCCGGAACAGACAATAATACATAATTAACAGGAGTGTAACAAACAAGGAACACTACGATTTATGTACATAAAACACCTGAGTTATCAAATAAAGACAATAACAAGTACAGTGAAAGGTAAAACATATTAAGTACATCAAGCATTATGACTAAAAAATAAAGTTTAAGTACATTGTCAAAGAAAGTGCTAGGAAAGTTCCTGGATCTGATGACCCTCAATCAGAAGAAAGGGGGTGGTGTTTGCCTTTTGAGCTGGGGGAACAAGGACCCTGAGTGAAAGCTGTTATATTGGACACCTTCAGGAGGTGGTCTGGACAAGGTATAACTTAAGATTGTGTTTAAAGGATGCTATGGAGGGGCATTTGGTGATAGCAGGAGGAAGATTGCTGAAATGTTTTGTGCCTTTGTAGGAGAGGATGTTTGGCCATGGGTGGTCTGACAGAAAGGGCTGATGAAGGAGAAGGAGAACGAGGAGGACTGTCTAGTGGGCCGAGAGAGGCAGATTTGGGGAAAAGGGATGCAATGCTATCTGGAAGGAGACCGAGGGATAAGAAAGAAAGTGAGGACTTTGCAGTTGAATCTGTCCTCCAGAGAGGTTCAGTTGGAGAGTCTGTAAAGGTCACAGTGGTGTGTGCATTTAGGGAGATTGGAGATAAAGCAGATGATATTGTGATAGGTGGACCACGGCTTGCTGAGATCATTGTGAGTTAGCGGAGGGAAATAGATTAGGGCACTGTAGTCGAAGAGAGACATGATGCTTACCATGGAGGATTAAAATCTTTAAATGGCAACTACAAGCTGTTTTCTTTTTTTTTTAATCATATTTCTATTTTTACCTCCTTGCCAGTAGAGCAGATCTCTGCATTCCCCCAGCCGCCAGCACCCACACCCCTCTGGACTCAGGCTGGTACCTCTGCAGAGCTGGCCATTGTTGCTCACACACTCTGTGGCAGGATCATCACAGGAACTGGGGGTGCTGGGTGCAGCCATCAGCCACTGAGATCATCGCTCCACTATTTTTCTGCCTGTTAACACCCTGGAAAGCCAGATGTGCAATGACATCTGAACACAAACGTGCTGACGTCCACCGTACTTCCCCTGTTTTCTGCTCGCTGCTGTAGTGCGGCTGGCCTCCGCCAATTGCAGCTACAGTGCACTGCGGTGCCACAACCCTCCCCAAAGGAAGGACAGCAGTCATGGGATGCTCAATACTTTCTTCTCCCATGCCAACCCCCGGTGGCCAGAATCCATTCCCGAACCTGGGTCACCAGTGTGGCGTGAGGTGTGGTGTCCAGCGCCTCAACCCACAGTGCAACCAGGGTGGTTACAAGTTGTTTTCTGAGTTCTCAGTAGTGCCAGACTTTGTGCCTCTCATAGGGGTGTGTGAAAAAAAAACTTTTGCTGGCAGAATTGAAGCAAAAGTCAGACTTTCGCTTCTGTGAAAGTTCAGAAATCCATTTCTGAACTTTCGCAGAATTTCCAGCTCCCCTGCAAGGCTGCCTGATTGCCTAATAATTTTAAAAATAATGGAATTCCAAATCCCTGGTGGCTAGTGGTCCATCCCCCAACCAATTACCCACCCGGACAGTCAAAGGCAACATGCCCTAAGCTCTTTTAGTAATCCGATCCCCCATTGATCACCGTATACAGCAAATTACTATTTTAACAAAATTCTCCCTAGTGGTCTAGTAACCTTCCCTCCATTTTCCCAGTCCCTGAATTAAAATGAGCATCCCTGGTGGTCTAGTGTACCCCCAACCTCCATCCCTGGAGGCAAAGTCTCACCCCACCATCCCAAAACTGAGAGGGGGCCACTGTCAAAGACCTCCTCTCTCCATGCTTGTACAAGCACATGCTCATTCATTAATAGCTCAGTGGGCTGCCAGCCATGGATGAGAGAGGAGGGCTGTTCCGGTGGCCCATTCTCATGTTTGAGATGGGGGGATGGGACTTTGCTTCCAGAGGTGGGGGTTATATTAGACCACCAGGGATACTGATTTTACTTCAGGGATTGGGGAAATGAAGGGAGGGTCACTAGACCACCAGGGAGGATTTTTTTAAACAGTAATTTGCTATATATGACAGTCGACAGGGTTACTAAAAGGGCTAAGGGCATGTTGTCCTGGACTGGCTGGGTGAGTAATCAGGTGGGGGAAGGGACTGCTAGCCATCAGGGATTACTTGGGCAGCTGTGTTTTTTTTTTCAATTGGGCCATTGAGGTGTGAAGGACCGCCAGCCACCAGTGATTTTAAATGTCAAATTCAGCCAAGGATTGGGGGAGCGGAGCAGTTCTGGACACCAGACATTGCTTTTTTTTCCCTTTTTCTGCCTCTAGATGAGCAGAAATGGGTGATATTTCTTTCCAAAACATTAGGAAGTTTTCTTTTCTGCAGCAGATGGAAATTCAGAAACTTCCATGAAAATTATGAAATTTCATGGAAGTTCCACTACTGAGGAAAAATCTTATTTTGTCCACCCTTAGTTCCTCGTGTGCTAATCTTTTCAGTCTGATGTGTTTGCTTGCATTACTATCTGGCCTCAGCCATGTGACAGCCCCACCATGGGAAACAATATATTTTGACCCACGGGAGAACAGCTACCTTGGGATTCTCAGCCCTTCATCCCCGGTCAGGCCTTGATGACCCGGACTAATTCCTGAACATGAACTGACAATGTTGGAAGTGATAGACCTAGCACTGCAAGGACAGGATGGCATCATATGATCTTTTGATTAAGGAAAAATATATGTACATTAATATATATTGAACAAACTTTATAGATTACAACAAGTATACAGATTATCAGGAAAACTTCAAAGAGAGTACCAACAATGTATCATAAATGTACATACTGAAATAAGTAAGAATAGTTAGCCAATTACAGCAACACTATTCTCCATAACATTTTGCGCAGAGCAGAAATCAAAAGCCCCATGAACCCCAATCCCCTCCACCACCACCGGAAAGTACACCACCTATGATTACCAGAAAGAAAGACAAACAATGATGGCAATACCTACAAACTGAGTACAGGGTATTCTCAGCAGTCTTGTGTGTATACATTATAGAAAAACATTGTATTACCACTTGACAAAATAAGGTGCCAGCAAAAAGGAAAGAAAGACTGTATGGGGTGTGGGGAAAAATAGAGATTTAGATAGTTAACAAAGCATACAATGGTTCCCAGATATTCCTATACATATATTGAACCTATCAGTCATGCTAGCTATAGGCCACTCTGCTTGGATAGCAAAAAGTATTTCCCTGTATCATTTAATAAATTGAGGAACATTCTGATCAAGCAAGCATCGAAGAATTACTTTTTTTGCGCAACCTGAAATTAGGGCCATGTGCAGTCTTTGGTTAACCTATCAGCCTGTTCTCGTAGTCCCCCGACAAGCATACCTCAGTGAGAAATGCCACTGTCAACCCAAACATGGGGTTCAAATGTGAATGGATAGATTTCCAAAAGGGCGTCACTTTTTCACATGGAACGTGTGTCTGAGGGTAATTTTCCCATTCTATTCAGTTTAGTTGGGGTATAGTAGAGATTATGTAGGGCCTGAAACTGTATGAAGCGATATCTGACCCATTTGGTATATTTGTATAAGCGTTTCCAAATAAGAGTCCAATTGCGGGGAGGACTGTTCTCGGGGAGAACCTGCTACTAGCAGTAAAACATTGGTCCCTCTTTACTAGACAAGAGATCATGAAGGTTATGATAGTAATGGGAAATAACATGAGAAGTAGATGCATTTGAGGCCAGAGGAAGAATATGGCTCCCATAAGGTTTATCCCACGGGAGGTACCAAGGTAGTGCAATAGCATATGCATCAGCTGGAAGTATTTGAAACATGATAAGACAGGCTAGTGGTAATTTTCCCAAGCCTCCAGAAAGTTTAACAGCTTCTGGTCTTGAAGGAGACCATCCACTGTGTCCACATCAGAAAAAGGCCAAAAGGATTTAGTGCCAACTGCCCAGTAAATTTAAAGTAGGGGTTCCCTAACAAGGGCTGTGTAGTATCCCTATATGTCTATACCTTGGCCAGGGTACATAGTTGCAGGTGGGATTGAAGAAACACCTCTAGAGGTGAGCCCTTCAGTAAATGAGGAAGGTGCTTGCAGGGAATGAAAATAAGTGCCCTGGTGTCGAGACCTAGGTGTGAGCATTGAAATCGCTGTATGTCCGACCACTGCGGGACATAAAGCCTGGCACTGTCCTTGGATTTCAGTCTGAGCCATTGAAAAAATCTAGTACAGTGAATAGCTGAATAATACAGAAAAAGATTAGAAGCCTGGAGACCACCCCCCTCTCTTTGGGGTGCATCAGTTTGGATAGGACTCTTCGAGGCGTTTGGCCCCTTCACAGGAAAGAGGAGATCACCCTGTTAACTTGAGTGAACCAAGACTGCGGCATCTGGAGGGAATGCAAAAGGTGAGGGAGCACATTCATTTTAGTGATATTGAAACATCTCCTCATAGTAAAGAGCAACAGGGACCATTGTTCCAGATCTGTTTTAATTTGGGCAGTCACTGAATTGAGATCATATTCCTTCATTCTTGCAGGTGAAACACTCAAATAAGTACCCAAATATTTTAGCTTATCCTGAGGACAAGGTGCTTTACCTCAGCACTTAGAGTCACACTACTAAGCAGCATCACTTCTGTTTTTGCTAAGTTCAATTTGTAATTTGAAATGTGGTCGAACTGAGTAATGAGGTCCAGGGTCACAGGTAGGAATAATGCGAGAGAGGTAACATGCAACAGGATGTCATCCGTGTTAGCTGATCATTTGTATTGATTTGACCCCAAAGTTATACTAAGTAAATGTGGTGAGGTGTTAAGTTTCCTGATCAAGGGTTCTAAGAGTAAGTTAAACAGATAGGGTGAAAGAAGACATCTTTGTCTGGTGCCTTTCTGTAGAGGAACCTTTGTCAAAAAGACTCCATTACAAAGCATGTGGGCTGAAGGGCGAGAGTAGAGCACCTTGACCCATTTAATGAAGATTGGAGGAATGTGATACCTGGGTAACAAGTTAAATATGTAATCCCACGAGACCCTGTTGAATGCCTTCTCTGCATCCAGAGATGCAAAACATGCTGGAGTACTGGAATTCCTGGACACAGAGATAAGGTGGGAGAGTTTACACAGATGGTCAGAAGACAGCCTCCCATGCATAAACCCCTCCTGCTCCCTGCTTATGAGGGGGCCCCAAACCTGGCTCAACCCACAGGCCAATACTTTAGCAAGAATTTGAGGTCCATATTAAGGAGAGATTTTGGCCTATAACTTGAAATCAAGAGGGGATTCCTACCAGGTTTCAATAGCACCACAAGAATGGTCTCAGTAAAAGAGGAATCCAAGAGGTCTACATTAAAAATAGAATTAACAGTATTTAGAAGTGTGGGGGTCAAGAAAGCTTTAAATGTTTTATAAAAATTAATGGTGTAGCTGACTGGGATCTGGGATTTATCTGATGCTAGGAAATCAATAGCTTGATAGATTTCAGTTAATGTTTGCGGGGCCTGCAATAGGTCCGAGTCAGTCAGCTAGATAGGGTAAATCTAAGTCTTTAAGAAAGGTCTCCAACTGAGTGGGGCAAAAAGGGGAAGAAGGAGAGGTACATAATTCTTGATAATAAGCATGAAAGTAAGTTGCAGTACCTTGAGGAGAGGTGAGAAGCTGGCCAGAATTGGAACGTACAGAAGATATTGTCCTATCCATAGCTTTGGATCGGAGGCATAAAGTCAGAAGCTTGACAGCTTTCTCACCCTGGTCAAAATATTTCACTTTTGAGTACAACAATAGATGCTGTGCCTTCTTTCTCAATGAGGTATTATATCTAGGCCTGATACTGTGGCTGCTGTATGATGGTATTAGTCAGTAGGACAGTACCACACCAACATATATATTTTTAAAGACATGCATGACAAAGGAATGGGAACTTTTAAAGTTGGTGGACGATATGTGTGTGACAGCAATGAAGTGTTTCACAACACCTGCAAACAACAATGCGGGCCACACAATGCAGAACTGTGCTATGCTTTTGAGAGGTTTGCCCAGGACTAATCCAATTGCACAGTGCTAAAACATTAGCAAACAGGTTAGCCCGGGGCAAATGTTTGCTATGTTCAAAGATCCTATGCAAATGAGCCTGCTTAGGTCCTCTGTGGGCAAACAGTCACATGTGCTTCTCATTATGAGCTACTTAGCATACAATCCCATGTAGTTTGCCCAGTGCTGTTGCATGGAGATCACAGCAACTCCCTGTTGGTCAGAATGGCAGTACAGGCTGGAAGCTGCAGGCCAGGGTGTGCTCACAGCAACCCCCTTTTTGTCAGACTGGAAGTACAGGCTGGATGCTGCAGGAAATGGGTGTTTGCAGGCACAGCCAGTGCATACCACTCACCCATGCAGGACTGCAATGAGAGACACAGACATGTTGATTGAGGGGCAATGACTCTCATGATGAGCGACACAGCATCAAACATGGAGACACAAGCCCAGAACACAGTGGAACCATAGCCTCCACCTGTACAAGGTGTACATCATCCTGTAGCAGTGTAGAATATTATTAAAAGCAGCCATCTAGAGTGAATGTACAGTACATCCTCTGTGTGTGCAGCACCTTGTCCATGTAGAACAGATGAGGGACACGGCAATTTAGAGGGGTAACCTAACTGAGGGATGTCCCCCATAATGAGGGACACTTGGGAGGTATGCTCTTGTTCTGTACATGGTCCACCAATTCCCTGGTAATCCAGTGGTACCTCTATCCCTCCATCACAATCCCCAACCCAGGTAGCTGTGTAAAATAAATCATTTCCCTGGTAGTCCAGTGGCCTTTGCCCCCACATACCTCTCAACCGTCCCTGATTTTCGGGGATGTCCCTAATGCTGCCTCAATATCTTCCTTTGTCCCTAGTAAAATATGTGCTTATGTGACTGATCTGGGGGGAATGTGAGCACAAAATAATGCCAGACAGTAAAGGTACAGATTTGTTCCTCTTCAAAAAATGTATCTTACACTAAAGCCTTTATGCTAATCAGCTTTCGTAGTACACATTGCCAGCTTTTAAGATGTGTCCCTCATTTTTGGTCTTCATCCCTGATTCTTTTAAAGTGTTTCCCTGATTTATGAAGCAAGTGGTAGAGAGGTATGTCCCCCACATCAGGATCCCCAACCCCTACAGCTGTGTATAATTAATAATTCCCCTGGTAGCCTAGTGGTCCCCCATTCCCCAAAATGGTACCCAACCCCATAGTGCCGTAATATACATTTAGTTTCTTGGTAGTCTAGTGGTACCCCTCCCCCATTATGATCCCTGACTCCCATATACATTCATTTTAGTATAACTCTTCTCGATAGTTCAGTGGCTCACCTCAGCAGTGCAGACCTCTGACCCCCAACTATCCCCAAACAGAGTCAGGGATTGGTTCAACCCACTGCTCACATCCGTGGCCAGCAGCCGATTGTGTGTTGAATGAGCATCCTGTAGCAAGTAAAGAATCATTCCTCACTCACTATGGGATGCTCATGCCACATGCAGTCTGCGACTGGCTGTGAAAGTGACTGGTGGTTTAAGCCAGTCACTGGCTCTGTTTGGGGATAGTTGGGAGGTGCAGGGGGTCTGCACTGCTGAGTTGGGGGGAGGGTGCCACTGGACTACCAGGGAAGAGTTATACTTGATATATACAGGAGTAGGGGATCATGATGGGGGTATGACTAGACTACCAAGGAAATAAATATATGTTACAGCACTATGGGATTTGGGGATCAAGATGTGGGGGTGGGGGGACCATTTGATTACCAGGGAAAAGATGACATTCTTACACAATGGGAGTCAGGGATCATGATGTGGGGGTAGGGGGACCACTAGACTATCAGGGTTGGACATGGACGTACTTAGACGTTACACTTCAGGTTACTTTGGTAGTAATTCAAAGTGTCACTTCGAATTAATTTGGGTTCCAACACCAACTACCGCATGCTTTTTGCAGGTGGTATTTAGTGCTGCGCTATGGGTGGTACCTGTAGTATGGTGCTAATCTTTTGAACTTGCTGGTGGGTCAGCATTCATGGCCAGTCCCCTACCTCCCTCCCCTGCATACATTAACTTTTAGCATCGCTGTATCTGTCACACAGTGCTTCCACCAAAAGGACTTTTGAGTATTGCGGCCTGGCCAAAATCTGGCGCTATTCCAGTGCAATGGATTTGTGCCAGGTGCAAAGCTTTGAATATCTGGCTCCTGGTGACTACTAACAACAACTGCTGCTTTAAAAGAGGAAAGTGAAGTTATGTACACATACTATGATAGACTAGATGATTGATCAAGGGATCCAGTATACCATTGCAGATGGGGTAAAACAGCACCATGACAAAAAAATTGGTAATACTTTTTCACATTAAATATTTTTACTGTAAGAACTTAAAGAGAAGGCAGCACAGATAAATTCATAATTTAGTGGTACATTCCAGTACAATCTTTAATAAAGCATAGTGTTTAATTACTGTTTACATATTCATCTAATGGTAAAATAACAGAAAGAACATGTTGCAAATCACTTGTTCTTCACCCTCAATCCTCCCAGTTGTAAAATGAGGTAAAGACTTGGGTATAATTGGAAGACTACGGACCTTAGTATGGACTTAGGCAGTATGGATAAAGTTTGTAAACGGGAGAAGTATGGCTTTCTCTTTTAACTAGCTTCCCACCAATTAACTACACATTGGCTGGGGACCACTCCTCAGTTAAGCCAATTTTAGGCTGAGGCACCCTATAAAGGTAAGCCATTTGAAGCAGATGCAGTTTAGAGCAGGGACCCCGGCTGACTGGTTGTCTGCCTCAATATTGGAAGCTGGGTGACTTCACAGCAGGACCCTGAAGTGAATGCCAAGAGACCCCCACTCCTTTTGAAATTAAATCAGTAAATTGCCAATCCAGACTGAAAAAATATGTTTATTGTTACATTTGCCTCTGTTTGGTGGGGGTGGGGGTGGACAGGGTGTTCACTGACTTGTTGCTTTCATAAGCAGTTTGTGAATGCTACACTATTGATTAGCATACCATAATCCATCACAGGCTCTGGCTACCCATTTATAGGACATGTAGGGGTGTGGAGCCCCCATATAGCAAAACAAAAAAAATAAATATTAATTGGTTTTGTTAAAAATGGAGGGGTTTGCCCCACACCCTGGATTTTGTTTATTTTTCAGTTTTATCTGCTATAATAGCTACTGCTAGCATAGTAGTACCTCATAGTGTAGCAAAGGGCATGCATTTACTAAGTGCCTTTAGTACAACCACAGAACTAATAGATACTCTATTAGTTCTTTAATTACTCTGAGTTTGGTTGATCTCAGTACATAAAAAAACTACTGGGGACCTTGGTCTTCCACTTATGCCAAGAGTTGGACCCCACTAGAAACAAAATACCATAACTCAGAATGATTTGTTAAACTCCAGTCCGCTGCCAAGCTATGTGACCATGGATGACTCCTGAATAGAGGAAGTCTCATCTTTTAAGTTCCTGGATGTGTGGCTGGATAGTCAATTGCTCTGCCCTATAATATTGACACCATCCATATGAAGCCACACCCCAAACCTAGAGCACTCTACAGAACAATCCCACATCTCCCACTACACCTATTGTGAGATTGTTGTGAAGATAATCCTTCTGGTGATCATTTTTTTTTTTTAGTTAGTACTTTTTACCTTGTGGCTCTCGGTCTGCCTCTTCACATCCCGGCATCCGCCCATCTCCAGCCGCAGTCCGGCTCTGTCCCAGCCCCATTGAAGCCCCCACCACCATCTACCCCCATGGCTAGCCCCATCCTGCAGGGCGGCATTGAGTCCCCCCCTTGCTCCCCACCGACACAGGATCCAGTATCTGGGCGGTGGTGCCCCCAAGGCCAGTCAGCTCCTCAGATGGCCATCAAGCTGCCGCGACCAAGCACCACACTTTTCCCTATTTCTCCAATGTGGGCTGGGGTGTGCAATGATGCCAATGGATGGGGGTGTGCATGCGTCTGCACATGCTCCTTCCTGGCGTCATGCCCCAGGCTCAACCCTGTCTTACAGTGCCAGTGCACCACCCTCTGGTCTCCACCAGAGGTCACTGGAATGCCGACGACTGGGAACCCACCCCCCTGGAGAGGGAGAGCAGTCTACAGATGCTCAATCCCTCTCCTTCCTTGCCGACCCCTGGTGACCCGAGTCCATTTCTGAACCCAGGTCACCAGCGTGGAGTGAGGTGTGGCATCCAGCGCCTCAACCCTCAGCACCACCGGGCCGGCTATCCTTCTGGTGATTGACTAAGGAGATTGTGGCTCATAGTGCTGCCTCCAAATTTATCTTAGCCAGACTGGACCCTCCCTTCCTCTCCTACCGTCACTTCAACTTTCACTACCCTTGCTGTACTCATCAATGTTACTTCTATTCTTTAATCTCACTCCCCTGGCTAAAGGAAAGGTGTCAGACCCATGTCAAGATGGTGGCCGTGCTGGGCGGTCGACTATGTTAGCTCTGATTTTTAGAGTACTGCCAGACTTTTAGAGCATTGTTAGAGCTTGGTTTCAGAGTTATTTAGAGGTATTTATTTTATAACTAAGTTAAGTTTACACCTTATCGTTGCTTATGCCACTTGAGTGAGACTCTTGCCTGGGGTCCTTGTGCAGGTGAAGATGGAATGATTTGCTTCTTGTTCTTAGCACTGCGGCACTTGTACGCTGTTCGGTCTCCTGTGACTGTGCTTGTTCTCTCTGTGGTCACTGGAGACCTGGAGACTGAGCCTCAAGTGGATTTTTGTGGACTCTGGACTTGTGGAGACCAGTGGCATTTGTCTAGTGGGGGTGGCTGACTGCTGTTGGCTGTTCGAGGTGAGGATTTTCTCCGATGGCCAGTTTCTCTTGCAAGCTTCCCCAAGATACCATTGGCACTCTGAGTTTGGTGAGCTGATTTCTTTTCCACATGGATGCCATGCTGCTTTGATTTATTGGATCTTTGCCATTTTGTTGAGTGGAGCCTGATTTGGACATTTGGTGTGCCTTTCTCTGCTCGTTTTCTGGGGGGCGCCTGTTTGCGCATTGCAGCTGCGGCGAGAGGCACCGATGCACATCTAGTGAAGAGTGGTTGGGCTATTGGAACCTCTAGGTTTTTCAGGGGCTCTTCATTTTAGGGGTCTCTGAGCCAGGGACCATAGTTGTGGCTCCTTAGTGCGGGGCAATTTTCCTCCTGGGGCAAGCAGTGGAGCGGCTTCTCCTCTATCCCAACAATCTTCCAGCCTTTTCTGCTTTCACTGCTTCAAGTTAAGACCATTTAAACAAGGATTTTTGCAAGCTAAATCCAGGATTTCACTGTCAAAGAACTTACTGGGACCCTATCTGCTGTATTAAAACTAATTTTCATCTTCAGAGGCAGTGAGATAGCCTCTGTAATTTTAATTATTCATTGAAAGTTCTTTCCTAATTGGCAGTGAGTGCCACTTTGGGATATTCACGTATTGATTAGGTGAGAGCTAATCCTGTGCAAACTCTGAAGGATCTTCTGGGACATTAATGGGACATTAATGTATACAAGATAACATTACAACAGTTTTTGGATATTAATAAGTTATCTTAGAATCTGTCCTCATTTTAACTTTTTGGGTTTTGGGGATTTTTGGGTGGGTTGGGATTGTTTTTCTCCAGATATTGTATTAATTATTTGGAATGAGCTGGTTATAGTTAGTATTCTTGTAGTGGCAGCATGTGTTGGGATCGAGCCTCTGTGGAAAAGCACTATTCCCCCTCTAGCCTGTGAGACCTGTGCCCCTTTGACAGCCCCCCATTGCAACCCGAGGTATATAGATGCTCTCGTGCCTTGGGGATTGCACGGTGGAGGTGGGGGGGAGTTCTTCGGCCGGGGAGGAGCGAAGTGGCAGGATAAGTATGGTGAGGTCAGGGAGATGCCGTGGGGCGAAATGGGTCCAGGATAGGGGTGTGCATTGCCTAGTTCCCATACCCAAGAGCTCCATGGATAGTGGGCAAGTGGCCCGCTCCTCCAAGGCCTCTCATCCAGCCCTGGCGGTGTTATGCAATGCCAGGTCTATAAAGAACAAGATAGCAATTATTGCTGATTTTGTTGAGTCATCTGGCCTGGCTTGCATCACCGAGACCTGGCTGGATGAAAATGCTGGTCCCATTTTGGAGTCAGCTATTCCAGCCGGGTACTCAGAGATACACCACCCCAGATTGGATCGAAGGAGGGTGTCGCCATTTGTTTTAAATTGAAATTGTCCCTTGTGGAGGTTCCAGTGGTGACCCCCAGATCCTTCGAGTATATCATGGCAGCAGGTGTGGGCAGCAGAATTCTACTCATCTATTGTCCACCCGGTGATGAGAAAGTTTTTCTGCAGGAAGTTGCAGACTTCATTGTCAACCTGGTGTTGGAGCCCTCCAGGTGGATGGCCGTGAGGGACTTCAATGCCTAGGTTGACAATGAACTCTAGCATTTTGGTCAAAACTTCCTCCAACTGATGACTTTGATGGGCTTTACACAGATTGTTACCACTGCTACCCATATTCAGGGTCACTCTCTGGATCTGGTGTTCATCTTGGGGATGGAGATCACGGAACTGGTGGTGGAACCAGTTGGGTGGTCTGACCATCACTCCATAAGGATCAATTTCGCGGACCCTCCCATGACACCAACCCCTTTGGAGATGGTCCAGTACTGCCCTTTGAGGGGAGTTACCCCTGCTGGTCTAATGACGGTGCCGGACCTATCGACTTGGCCTATGAAGTGCATGGAACCAGGTGCCTTAGTAGTGCATTATAATAAAATGGTGCTGAGGGCTCTGAATTCCATAGCTCCTGTCTGTGTTTTCCCCTCTACCTTCACCCTCAGTCCCCTTGGTTTGATGGGACTTTGAGGGAGCTGAGAAGAGTGGGGAGAAGGTTGGAATGCTGCTGGCAGAAATCTGGCCTGGAAGGAGACAGACTTAGTTTGATGGCCCATTATGTTGACTATCAATCAGAAATCTCCCATAAGAAGGCAGAGTTCCTGTCCAGGGAGATAGCTGCATCAAGAAATCAACTGGCTCAGCTTTTCCGGACCATGGACAGACTGTGAAATCCAGCCTGTCTGCGGGGTCACAGAGCTTTTTCACAAATAAAGTGTGGTGAGTTTGTTCAGTTTTTTGATGATAAGGTGTCATTGATCAGGTCAGAGATTCACAGTATGCATTCAAATGAGCATGGTGGTGTTTGATGCGAGGTTACGGGCCCTCGGTTTATCTGGATGGACTTTGACCAGCCAGCGATCAATCATATCATGAAGATTGTCCAGGGCTTGCGACCAACTTGCTGTAGTTTGAATCTTGGTCTTACACGCCTCCTTGAGGGGTGTATGGATGTGATCGGACCAGTCCTTGCTGAGACAGTCTGTTGCTCTTTGGACCAAGGGGTGTTTCCAGAGTCTTTAAAAGAGGCTATCATAACACCCCTTTTGAAGAAATCTTCCCTTGACCCAGATTGTCTCGTTAACTACAGACCAATCTCTAACCTGCCCTTTTTGGGCAAGGTTATTGAGAAAGTAGTCGCGTTGCAGCTCGAGGAATTTCTTACCACTCATGAAGTCTGGTTTCAGGAAGAGGCATAGTACCGAAACAGCATTGGTTCGGGTACTGATTGATCTACTAATAGCAAGAGATTGTAAAAGTCTTTCAATCTTGGTTTTCCTTGATCTCTCTGTAGCATTTGACCCCATGGACCATGGGATGTTGCTAGAACACCTGCGGCTGCTCTGTGGACTGTCAGAAACAGTTCTTAGATGGTTCCGTTCTTTCCTCATGGGCAGAACCCAGAGGGTAGTATCAGGAATATTTTCCTCTGTTCCCTTTGTATTGTGCTGTGGGGTACCGCAAGGTTCTGTGCTTTCCCCCATGTTGTTCATGGTGTATATGCTGCTGTTGGGAGACATTAAAAGGCATTATGGGCTGAGTTTTCATTGCTATGCAGATGATACGCAGCTCTATATGTCTTTTGTACTTGAACAGAATGATGCTTTATCGATCTTTAACAACTGCCTCACTGAGATTCAGGACTGGATGAGTGCTAACTTGTTTAAGACTGAATCCGGACAAGGCTGAGGTGCTGGCAGTGGACCTGAAGTTGACTCCTGGGTACTCCTCTGGCCTTATGTTGGGGGTACCCAGTTGAGACCTTCTGAACAGATGTGGAATCTGGGCATAATTCTTGACAGTGAACTGATGCTGAAGGTACAGGTGTCAGCTGTTGTCAAGTCTTCCTTTCACCATCTAAGGAATATAGGCACATGTTGTGAAAATGCACCATTTTTCTTTAATAGTCTGCTTTATTAAAAAAGAAAAAATGGTGCTCTTTCAGTGTATTTTGAAAAAGCACCAGTTTTCTTAAGAATATATGATATTTGCCAGCAGAAAAAGGCCTTATGGTCTTCTAAGCTTGCTCGGTTGTGCATCTAGCAGCCCTTGTTTTGCAGCTGCCCCCCACACTTGCCCCCTCTCCCTTGACCCTCCCTCTTACTCTGCTTCATCCCCTCTTGAAGCACACCACTGTTCTTCTGGACAACACCTCTGTTGGCAGTGCATTCCACCCAGTCACCACCCTCTCTGTGAAAAAGTGTCTTCTCATCTTCCCCCTGAACCTTCCCCAACCTCCAGTCTATCATGACCTCTGGTGTCCCTCCTCTTCCTTAGTTTGAAAAGTCCCGCTGTACAAGACTTGTTTATCCTTGTCATGTACTTGAAGGTTTCAATCATATCTCCCCTCTCCTTTCTCTCCTCCAGTGAGTACACATTCAATTCCCTCAGCCTGCTCTCATATGGTAAGTCCCCCAGACTTTCAATCATCTTTGTCACCCTGCGTTACACACCCTCCAGTAACTTAACGTCCCTCTTCAGATACGGGTGCCAGAACTGCAGGCAGTACTCCAGGTGTGACCTAACCAGTGATCTATACAATGGCAGAATCACCTCCCCCCTCCTTGAGGATATACCCCTCACAATACAACCCTGCATCCTATTGACCTTTGCAGCTGCCTTTGTACATTGTGCTGTGTTGTTCATTGCCCCTGTAATGAACACCCCCAGATCCTTCTCTTCTTTAATAACCATTAACTACTGACCTCCCAGACGGTAGCTCCTCCTGGGTTCTTATCCCCAAAATGCAGCACCTTGCATCTTTTGGCATTGAATCCCAGCCGCTAGGTGTCTGAACAGGACTCCAGCTTTGACAGATCCTCCTGCAGCCCTCGTCAACACCTTAGGTCACCCACTACTGCTCCCATCTTGGTGCCATCAGCAAACAGATTGATTTCTCTCTTGATGCCTACAGAAATGTCTGCAGTGAATATCTCAAACTGCACCGGTTCCAACACTGAGCTCTGCAGAACTCCACTCATTACCGCCCTTGGGGATGATAGCCCCCATCCAATACCACTCTCTGCTGCCTCCCTTACAGCCAGTTCACTATACAGTCCACTAACTTTGCACACACCCCTATAGCTTGTAGCTTATTTCTTAGTCTCCTATGCAGCACTGAGCTGAATGCCTTACTGAAGTCCAGGTATAGGACATCCACTGCGTGGCCCTTGTCCAGTTGTCTAGTTGCCCAATCATAGTGCTCCACCAAGTTGGTCTGGCATGATCTGCCAGTGACAAAGCCATGCTGCTTACTGTTCTGTAGCCAACTGGCTTCCAGAAGGGACACCAGCCTCCCTTCAGGATTGTCTTAATCAGCTTTCCCATGATGGATGTGAGGCGCACCAGTCTATAGTTATGCAGTTCATCCTTGGGATCAATCTTCTGGAAAGGTACCATGTGAGCCATCCTCCAATCCTGAGGTACACACCCTGAACCTAGTGAGGCATTGAATAGGTCTGCCAAAGGTCCTGCTAGTATCTCTGCCAGTTCCTTCAGTACCCTGGGATGAACACCAAGTGGCCCTGGTGCCTTGTTCACCCTCAATGCCCTCAATCCCTCCAGCACCCTGTCCTCTGTGATAGCCGTGTCTGTCACACTCTCTCCCTCCTTACCTGCTTTCAGTCCCCCCTTGGGTATCTCTCCCTCCTTTTCCTTAGTAAATACCAAACAGAAGTAGTTGTTTAGTGCTTCTGCCATTTCATCCTTTGCCTCCACCCATCCCCCTTCCCTCCTAATCCTTACTATATTGTCCTTACAGCCCCTTTTCTCCCTGATGTACCTGAAGAATTCCTTCTCCCCTCCTTAATTCCCTGCAAAAGCCTGAGCTCCTCTGACACCTTTGCTGCCCTTACTGCCCTTGTCACCTCCTTCTCTTCCTTTGGATACTCCTCCCTGTCCTCTTCTACCTCCTAAAGGTGTCTTTTTTTCTTCCTTATCTTTTACATTACTCCCTTGGTCACCCATCTAGGTTTCTTTGCTCTAACCTTCTTACTCCTAGCCCTGATGCAGGTTTTCATTGTCTCTGCTACCCCCAACTTTATGAGCTCACATCTCTGGTTAGTGTCCATTCTAGGGTTAGTTTTGGCCAAGTACACCTTTACTATTTCCCCCATCCTCTCAAAGCTGTCCTTCCTGAAGTCCAACACCCTTGTGTCAGATATACCTTCCTTACCCATATCCAATGTGAACCATACCGAGTGGTGGTCACTCCCCGCCAGTGGCTCTTTCATCCTTAGTTCCCTCACAAACTCCCCATTTGTCAGCTGTATGTTAACGGTGTTCCCTAACCTGGTTGGATCACTGACCATGTGCACCAGGAAGTTGTCCTGGAAGCCATGTAGCTCTACCTGCTCCCTTTTATCATTTGTGGCTGGGGCACTGCAGTCCACTCCCAGTAGGCTGAAGTCCCCCAAGATAACCACACTCCCCTTTCCGAAGGCCCTCACAATCTGTCCCACTAGTTTCCTGTCTAATTCTTCAGTTTGGGGGAGCTGGCCTGTAAACCACTCCCATCCTGATAGTCTTGTTCCTTGAGTCCTGCACTTACACCCATACTTAAAGATGCAGCGAAATTATGGTGAAATTCAGGATTTTCCCACACAAAATATTTCATGAAATTTGTGCAATTTGCAGGAATTCTGCCAGTGTGAAATTTGAATTGTAAAATGTTAAAAAGTATTTCCTCTCAAAGACCCCATGATTCCTGGTGTCTAGTGGTCCCACCCCTGCCCCACAATAGGAAGAATTCCCTCAAATTCAGCCCATCCATAATTATAAAAATGCAGTAATTTCCTGGTGTCTAGGGGCCCCACCCCTGACCAATTGCCAAACAAATGAAGAATGGCCCCCCACCTTGAGATTCACACCTGTCCCCACCCCATTGTCTGTAAGTGCTGAGAGTCCCGATATCTTCATGTAATAACAATAATAATTAAAAAAACTTTCTCTAGTGTCTAGTGGACCCCCTAACCTGTCCAGTAGTAGTAAACTGACCTCTCCCCCCAACACCCCCACAATCTAGTACCCTCATGGGCCAACGGCACAGCCCTCCACTCACCTCCATGGCCAGCAGCCTGAATGAGCTTGTAATGAATAAGCACATGCCTGTACAAGCATGTGCTCACTCACTGGATTCAGCCCAGCTCTCTTGGTCAGACTAGTACAGTACCACTACAAGGGGGGCTCAAAGGAAGGGGGGGCTGTGGGGTCCACAACACCATTCCCCCATTCAGCCCCCCTTGCCGAAATGAGGTCGAGTGAGCCCTTTTCAATGAATGAGCAGTGTGCAAGATAATGCATAAAGGACACAAAAACTCTGGAACAACATATCAGTTGGAGGGGGGGTGAGGATATAGCATGTACCAAGCAGGAAAGGGACCTTGGGGTTATCATCTCTGATTACCTCAAGGTAGGGAAACAGTGCAACAAGGCAGCAGGTAAAGCACATAGGATGCTAGGATGCATAGGCAGGGACACCATCAGCAGGAAAAGGGAGGTCATAATTCCACTATATGAGACACTAGTGAGACCCTACCTGGAGTACAGTGTACAGTTATGGAGATCTTACCTATGTAAGGACGTAGACAGGGTGGAGAAGGTTTGGAGGAGGGCAACAAAAATGGTACAGAGATTGCATCACAAGTTCTATGAGGACAGGCTGAAGGATATGAATATGTACTCCCTGGAAAAGAGGAGGGAGAGAGGGGATATGATAGAGACATATAAGTACCTTACAGGGAGGAACAGGGGTAGGAATACACAATTTTCCAGCAAAAAAAGATGTTCCAGGACTACACAGCATGGGATGAAGTTGGAGGGAGAGTGATTCAGAGGAAACATGAGGAAGAATTTCTTCATATAAAGGGTGGTGGACAAGAGGAACACCCTGCCAGGGGAAGTGGTGGGGGCTGAAACAATCACAGGATTTAAGAATGCATGGGGTAGACATAAGGGAATCCTGGATGGCTGGGGTAAGGAGCAACAGACTTCTAGAAAAAACGTAAAGGGAACATACAAGCTCAAATGGGCAGACTGGGTGGGCCATAGACCCTTATCTGCCGACAGTGTCTATGTATCTACTTCTTCTACCTTCCTATCAGCCAGGTCATTCCTCCCCAAATGCAGAATTAAATACAGTTTCTCCCTATCCCTTCTAGCAAATTTCAGTACTGATTGCCCCACCCACTCTGCTGTCATTCCCGGCATGGCCTCCGCCCATATGCGGCTATGCCTCTCCCCACTGCTACCCCACCTAACTTCCTTTAGTACTGAGTCTCCTAACACCAGGATTCACCCCTGATTTCCAACCATATGCTCCCCATTTTCCCCTGCCCACCAACGCCTCTTCTTCCTCCTGCACATCAGTTCCCCCTTTCACACCCATTACATTTTCCCCATCTGTACCCCCCCCACCCCTGTGCCCTTTTCATCCAGGCTGCCATCCATTACTCCACCTGGCTCACCACCTTTCTCTTCTTCATTTCTCTCCTGGTCTGCAAACTGATTTCCAAAGTTCCAACTGTTAGGCCTACCTCTAGCTCCCCCATGCCAGCCCATCCTGCCCTTCTGCATCCTTGTCCTTCTCACCTTCCTCATCGCCCTTCTGCCTCCCTGTTCTTCTCCCCATTCCCCTCCTCCACTCTATCCACTTTTCCTCCTTATCCTTGTGTTCCAACCTACGGCTATGGTTCCCCTGATTCATTGCTCCATGGCCTGGTTTAGACCCCATCTCATACCCTTTCCCTCTCCTCCCCCCTGACATCTTAAATTGCCCTTCCTCCTCATCTTTCCTACTATGTTCATATACATCTGGACTGTAACCTGCCATGGCCCACCATGCCTTCCACTGCTCCTCCTGCAGTCCCATGATCTCTTTTCTAAGCTTCCATATTTGAATGCACACTAAACATCCCTGCACAATCTATGTAATTCTAAGAAAGACTGGCGCTCCACAGTTGTTGCAGCCCACTACCCTTCCCATTTCCCTATTTGCCCACCAGTGCCCCTTCTGTATCTAATGAAGGATCCCCCTCCATGTGCCATGCCTTCCCTTTCCTTCCTCCACAAAACTTGGACATGTTCCTTTTTTTGCCCAATTCCATTCCATTATTGCAGTTCATTTAAGGTGGTTGAGCAGCTTTTTATAAGCTCCTAACCCTCCTACTCCCACTAGAGCTGGCAAAACCTATAGAAGTTCCTTCTTACAGAAAACATATTAAGCCTCCTATTAACAGTCCCGCCTGCCCCAACAATTATGCTTTAACTCCTTACCTTCTGTGTTCCTATGAGAGTCTTTAAAGCCTAATGAGCAGCTTCCCTTAAATGTTCCTATGAGTCTTTAAAGCCTAATAAGCAGCCTCCTTTAAATGTCTTATGTCCTTCTTCCACACAGAGCCTCTAATGCCTGCTGAGCAGCACCATTTAATAGCACTGTCTCCCTCCTTCACACTTAGAGCTTGATGGAAACCAAAATTAAACCTATCAAGTTTCTACAACAGGTTGTCCCACATATAAGCAAGGCCTGCCCCACAGCTGCTCCATAGGTCTACCCCCTCAAAAAAAATGCAATTTTCACCTACTATATTTAAAAATGATCAGGCCATAGCCAATAATGCTCATTTGACTTAATATAAATGGAATAGTCAAAGTATAGCCATCAAATGCACATTTCTCTCACTTGAATGGAATTATCAAAGCATGTACATAGTACCTTATTCCTGATAAAAGTTCTCTCTGGCAGACAAACAAATTCTATTTCTTATCAATTCTTGATTCTCTGCCCTACGGTATGTTCACTTTTCATTGTACAGACCCCCTGCTGGGTGTGATTCCCACGACCATTTAATATGGTGGTAGTGTGGGGCAGGAGGGTGGGAGAAACAATAAGTATGGGAGAAGGTGTGGCTGGGCTCCTGCCTTTTAAGGTCCAGCGGCTGATTTGAGTTTAGCATTCATCCACCTGGTTGGCTCCTGTTGGGAGTCCTTTCTCATTGATTGGCTCCTGTAGTGAGGCATACTCCTTGTGGCTCTTGTAACCTCTCTCCATTGCCACCAGTTCAGCTCTAAACTTCAGCCACAAATGCGACCTGCCTTCCTTGCTGCAGGTGCAGCCTCTCCTATGCCACTGACTACTCCCCTCCTATACAACAGCGGTGGTTGCGGCCCAACTGCCGAACCACATGATGTTGCGGATGCGGCACAAATGAAGAAGAAGAAGGGAGAAGGTGCAGCTAGGCTCCTGCCTTTTAAGGCTCAGCCACCAATTTGAGCTAGGCACTCTTCCACCTGGTTGGCTCCTGTTGACAGCCCTTTCCCGCTGATTCTTGAAAATATGTGACACAATTTCCTGTCTATACAGGAAGTATATGTAGTGTGAGATGGGGAGAGTTATGGTGAGGGTTTTGTGGAGTTTAGTGTAGTGTTGACTGAATACTTTTATAGAGACTATAGATGGATGGACAGATATAAAAGTATATATATTTATCCTTTTTTTTCATATTATTATTATTGTCTGTGTTTTATTTCTATTTAATTTAAAAAAAACAACAACAACAACAAAAAGAGATTGTGGTATTCCTGAACCATTTGTCTAGGTGCCATACAAACCTCTTTGGGATCAGTAGCCTCCCATTTCAGGCTGGAAGGAATTCTGGATGAAGATGAAGGAGAAAATAAAAAGCACTGTGGGAGTGGAGCACAGCATCCCACAGCTAAAGAAGTGCTTCATTGAGGTGTACCACCATGGCACTGACAGCTATTGAAGGGTCGCCATGGTCCAGGAGAGCCAGTCCAGGTCCAAGACAGCAGTGAAGAGCAAGGAGGGAGAAGACACTGCCTCTGACCCACTTACAGTAGGTGCAAAACCGTAACATTATTTATTTTCTGTCTACAATATTTTAGTATCAGGTTCTACTTTTATTGTAAAAATTCTGTAAATGTCTTAGGTCTCTAACTCTAATTGCTTTCCACCATACCTGCATCCCTTTCCAGTGGTATCCCAAAGCATGCCACAGTAGGGCATAATGTTGGAGACTGACATGCTGCTTAGCACTGCAATTAATCACATCCTTGTAATGTAACACTGTTCTTAACAAGCCTGCAAGACTGTGAAACTGTTTGTATCTTTAGTATGAGTCACTGAGCACATGCAATAGAGCAATAGGCCTGTTTCTGCTAGCTTTTCATACGAATTTCATTTTTGGGTGAGGTGATCACTGATTATCCAGTAGAAATGTGATCATAGCACTTTAATTTAACCTCTGCTCAGTCACCCCTCAGACACCCACCATTTGAATGAAAGAAGGTGGTCACACGCTTACAATATAGCAAAGTGTGATGTGCATGACCCAATGGGGAGGGTTGCTGTCCTTAACATACTGTGGGATCTGCGACTCTGCAGCAGTCAGTGGGTGGGGTCTGGAGCTCACATCAACCATCAGTGCACAGTGAGGCTATTTGCATTCCTGTGTTCAAATAACTCTGATGCACAGTAACAAATAAGAGTAATATAGAATTTGTAGTTTTATCCACCTAAAATT
The DNA here is from genome assembly GCA_016271365.2 of Neoceratodus forsteri. Classification (NCBI taxonomy): domain Eukaryota; kingdom Metazoa; phylum Chordata; order Ceratodontiformes; family Ceratodontidae; genus Neoceratodus; species Neoceratodus forsteri. The sequence goes on from CM057456.1 coordinate 1,791,973,075, forward strand.
GATTTCCAGAATCTCTTTTTTAGGGTTTGACTCAAAAAGTTAAAATACTGAAGATATGTTATGCATCCAAATGTGATCATAAATAATTCTTAAATATACTATATTTACTAATATACTTTTTATACTTATACTATTTTGCATACCAGAGCATTGTCTGACTCCTGAGAAGGCAGCCACAGGGCAAGAGTGGACAGGGACCAGTGAAGTTCCCAAAGGTGGTAATTTTTCTTTAATCTTGTTCAATTCACTGAACATCCCATATCTTATTGATGTAGCAGGTGTTAGCTCTGTGTCTTACTCTATCAATAACCCATGTTATTGAGTGAGCTTGTGTCACTGCAGGGCTGGCTGGCTAGGGGAGGATAGTGGAGCATCCCAGTGGACACGTCTCAGCAGATGGTGGACTGTGTCTAGTCTCCTCCTCCTCTGTTATCTCACTTGGTTGAGCAGGCAGTGTAAACTAAGCCAGCATATCAAGTGTGGGGTGGGGGGGCCTTAACATAACAGTAATCTAACTCCTGGGAATTTTTATTTATTTTATTTAGTTTGTTGTTGACCGGGAAAGTGCACTAGACAAATTCTGCCTATTTTCAGGCACAACCCAGGGAAGGGGGATACAGATGAATGCTAACTGACCTTGCACCAGATTAAACTGTTGGTGGTATTTTTAGTGAATTGGAGGAAATTTTGCCAGGGCGTCTGGCAGATACAAGGTTTTTTGTATATATTGAACCAGCAGACAGCTTTTGATTCCATCAAGCATGAATATATGTGGGAGGTATTAAAAAAGTATAACATGCAAGAAGAATTTTTGAAATTAATAAAGGCTTTATATTTTGAAGCGCAGACATGTCCGTTGGTGAATGGACACCTAGGTATACCTATGTATGCACCCAATGAGGTAACGCAGGGATGCCCATTGAGTCCTCTACTTTATTGAAAGTGTTTGGACCCCTTATTAAGACAAATAGAAGCAGAGCAGCAGACAGCCCCGATTAAGTGGGGGAAAGCAGTGTATTCCCAAAACATGTGCCTATGAAGATGGTTGTGTAATTTTAGTGCAGAATAAGGTAGAAGGAGAAAAAGTGGTACAGAGGTTACATAAACAAAAGACATATATGGGTACTGGAATTAATAAAGAAAAGAGTAGCATATTTCCACTAAGGATAGGAGGGAGTAAACAGCAAAGTAGTATTCAGTCAATAGATGGAAAAGTGGACATTTTAGGAATTATGTTTGTTGGGAGAGTCCTATGAGAGAAAACTGGATGCAGAAATTGTAAATTGCAGAAAAGAAAGTACATATATGGAAAGGTTGGAATATGACAAAAGAAAAAAGAATTTATATGATTAAAACTTTTGTAATACCATTTTTTTTACATATTGCCTATGTATTCCCAATACCTTGGGATATGCACACCAAGGTTTAAAGTATATGTTTTACTATGTTGTGGGGTATCACGTTAAATCCTGAAAAGAGAGCACATACTTATAAGCCAGAAAAGGAAGGGGGCTTAAACATGCTAAACCCAGTTTTGTTTTTTTATGTTAATATTTTTATATGCAAATATAAGACCTATATTGCAAGCAGAACAAAGCCTATGGCATTTTCTAACAGAAGATTGGGTAGAAGTTTTCATGCATAATTGGGGTAAAAAGGGAAAGGTAAGTGAACAAGATGAGCTCCCAGGATGTATGAATGTACAGTATGTAGAAAATATTTAGCACAATAGGAGGTATCCAAAGAAGAAATACAGATCAAGAAAAGGAAATATATCTATAAGATAATTATGGAAAGGAAATATTATGAAGAACCTGTATTTAAGGTTGGGAGAATGTGAAGCTTGATAAAATATTAGAATCTATGCTGAAAACAGAATACCAAAAAAAATGAAAGAGGTGATTTGGCTATCTAGTCATGGAAAAATAAATGTCAAAAGGAATTTGAAACACAAAAGGGTTGAGGAAAGAGTTTGTTTAGGAAATAATTGCCAGGGCTTAGAGGAAACAATTAGTCACATGTTGTTTGAGTGTGAATTTATAAACTCATTTTGAGATCTTATAGCCAGAGTATGGGGTGTGGGAATGTTTAAAAAGATGATGTATGAAATTCTGGTTTATGGACAGCTAACAGAAGAATGGGGGAGCTTGGCAAGCAGTACAGTATATGTAGTGTTGGCCATAATTAAATGGGCAATATGGTAAGTAAGGTGTCAGAGATTTTTGCAAACTCAAGGTGTAACAATTAATGATTTACTGTTTAAAATACAAGTGGAAGTGGACAGATGTTTTCAAAATGAATGCATTAAACATGGGGAAGATAAAGGGAAGCAGTTGTAGAAGAATTTTAAATGTGTGGGATAAAAACATAATAGAAGTGCTGTTGAGAAGATAAGCTATTTAGTTGGGGGTAATGGAATTATGGATGATAAGGATGTTAGATTAAAACTGGAAGAAAAAGTATTGTGTACATAGAGAAAGGGGCGATCATATACTTGAAGGGAAAGAAGAATAAAATGAATTAAGAAGTATTTGGAAGCAGGGTAAAGGATGAACTGTAGTAGAAAAGATTATCTGTGTCTTTGAAATTGTATATGTTGGTTTTTAGTCTTGAATAAAAACTTCCCCTACTCTGCCTGCAGGGGGCTTGCTTCCTCAGAGCAAGCCTTCCAAGATGGCCACTCAGAGTAAGGAGTTGGATGACATGGCTGTGTCTGAGGCAAAGGAGCTTGCCTCCTCTTCTGTCTTTCTATCCCAAGAAGCACAACATTTTCAAAAAATCAAGATGGATGGAATCGAGGAAGAAATTGCAGAAGACATATTTGTGTCAACAGAAGATTTAAGCTTGGAACCTGACCTGATGGATACATTCACAAATATGAGCTGTGAGCAAACCATAGAAAACAGTACAACTTCCTGAAAGAACATACTAGCTAAACTAGTGCAAGAGAAATGCAGACACGTTTGCTAGGCAGAGAAACTGAAATCAGCCCTTGCAAACTGGAACAAGGAAAAGGAGTTTGACAATCGTCGGGGCCCACCTGACAGCACTCCCGATAACACAGGAGCATCAAAAGGCTCGACGAGGTATGGTATGGAGATCACCCAAGAACCCCCGGTAAATGCTTTACCTTTGCCTACTTACCCAAGTTACAAGGCTGGCAATGATAACATTAAAAGTGATGTGTGCCAAAAGCCAAGAGAGGTAGAAAGGGGGATGCCTGAAACAACTAAAACTGTTATTTAAAGTGTCATGCCTTTCCCTCTATGTCTAGGGGAAACCCTGAAGAAACTGACAACAAGAAAAATGCAGAGGACCCTAAAATATTACAGGGCCCTTATTCTAAACTGCCTAACAACAATACTTCAAACTTAGTCACAACTTTTCAAACTAACCCAGACAATCAGGCTGGTGCAGCAACTTTTTCACTTACTGCTCGCCCACAACACAGTAAATCCTGGCCAGTGGTGGAAAATAAGCAAAAAAGAGCCACTTTTACCTCAGCTAAAAGAAACATTTCAAGTAAAATCTTGATATGCAGCAACAACCTAGGGGATGAAACTCCCATTGGACTAACTGAACCTCCACAAGTTAAATCTACTGGTTCCACCTCCCCGACTGTGTTTACCCCAAACACCCTAACATCTGACCCCATCGCACAGTGGTCACCAGAAAAAGCACTATTAGAGGCAGGATGGAAAAAAAAACTGCTAACTGAATGATGGCTCCCTGACCCAGACTTGGACAAGGACAATTTCCCTTTGAATTCTCCAGAATGGTGTCCAGTGGAACAACTACAGGTACCTAAAATGGAACTTTCTTCAGAAATCACACAGGGAACTACAGAACTTTTTACTACAGTGAAAACAAAACAGGACAATAATAATGTGGTTCAAAATGTGGTTGACATACAAGAGATTAATGTAATCTCTTATCCTCCCACCCCACCCGAGTGGAACCCAAGCTGATGGAGAAAATCCCGATTGCATCATAACCAAACTAATAGTAGGACTCTGGGAGGTCAGATGAACCCCCGAGACCCCTGCTGTCTGACTTATTTACCAGGACAAAAAAAAGAAGCTGCCCCTAGAAGAAACACTGTAAGGATTAGGTATAAAGGGGGTTTAGAACAAAGGTCAGATAGGCACTATGTTGGAAAGCTACTGCCAAAGGATTCATTGCATTTCTCTCCTAAAGAGGTTTTTGCATTTATCAGCATTTATAGGGAGGTTAATTAAGATAACAGTTTTAGATCTTCATATGCACTAGAATTATTCTGGCAGAGATATAACCTGGTAACATTTTTTTCCTTGTGGTCCCCATTTATGGTCATACCCTTGACAAAACCCTTAATAAAGTTTATCACGGCAATGTTTCAGAATGAGGGGGTACATGCTGATGACGCTACTTATTGGTTGTCACAAATATGTGACATTTTACATGTTTCTGAAGCCATATTGCCCACTAGCCTAATATCCTGGCAGTAGTAGAAACCTTGCTCACCCCCTTAGTACCTGATCATACAATCTCCATCCCTGGCTACACTATCTTTAGGCTTGACTGAAAATCAAAATGAGGAGGGGGCTGCGCCCTTTACCTAAAAGACAACCTGATGGGGCACACTGCCCACACTGACCTACCAACACCAAATGCCCAGCTATTGCATATCAAAATCCTGCTTGGAGCACAGCACAAAGACCTCTCCGTCATCATCATTTATATCCCCCCAAAAGAACAGGGGCCAGGCCTCCATGCAGTACTGGAGTACATCAAATCACTCCCACCCGACTCCGAAGTCATCACACTGGGTGACTTCAACACAAACTGATTGGGACCTGATGCTGGCGACACCAGGGACATGGTCACATCAGCAAACCTCACACAGATATTGGACTCCACAACTAGAATGAACTACAAAACTGGCACCAGCACTTTACTGGACTGGATCCTGACTACTCACCCCTACCGGATCACTAGCTACGCCGTACTGCCTAACTCTCTCAATGACCATTCCCCCGTCAGCTGCACCTGGTCAAACAAATTCTGGAAATCTCCACCAAAGGTCATCCTGATCAGAGTCCTACCCCGTGGGAAGCTAACCCACCTAAAATCACACCTACTAAATCAAGACTGGTTCCCCATCAACCTGGCCCCTGATGCAAATACAGCCCTTTATCAATTCATATGCATTTTCAATGAAGCTTGTAACATCTTTGCCCAGCCAAAAAAGTGAAAAATTAAACCCCTCTGCAATCCTTGGCTCACGGGTTCCCTCTTAAAGAAGTTGAAACACAGGGACCACCTCTGGGAACTAGCCAGAGAAACAGGAAAACAGGAAGACATCCAAAATTTCAAAAGAGCTAGAAATGATTGCACCAAATCCATACACCAACTGAAATCTGAATACTACAAGACTGCACTCGCTGACACACGGGGAAATGCAAGAGCATTCTGGAATAACATTAAAGGTGTTACTGGGAAGGAGTCCAAATCACCCCCTACTGCTATCACAATAAATGGGAATACTATCCTGGACCTGAAAGTCATAGCCAACACCTTTAATGATGCCTTCACCGACCTCAGCAGCATCCTTCCCCCTGACTTTTTCAATGACAGCGACCCCCCTCTTCCCACCCATCAGTCATCACCTAAAAATTATCCCCCTTTCTACTTCAGAGCAGTAAGTAAAAATACCATCAGGAAATACATTTCCAAAGCCATCAAAAACACTAGAGCAAGTGCTGACACACTGGACCTCAAACTTCTGTCCCTCACTCTAGAGGAGGTTCTGGGGCCTCTCACCAGGATCTTTAATCTATCCCTCTCTCTCAGCCAATTCCCTGACAAATGGAAGGCAGCGACTGTCACACCTATCCATAAAGGTGGTGACCGGACCTCCCATGTGAACTACCAACCTATCTCTATCCCGCCACCCCTCTCTAAAGCCCTGGAACGGATAGTAGCAGACCAGATCACTGATCATCTGGACAAGTACAACATCTTTTCTGGCAGCAACATGGATTTAGAAAAGGACACAGCACTGCCACGGCACTTCTTGAGTTTATGGGAGCCATACACAACTCCCTTGATCAGTGTCACCTAACCGGTGCTACATTCATCGACCTGTCAAAGGATTTTGTCACTGTCCACCACCACCTCCTGCTTCATCAGCTACTGAACATTGGCATCTCCATGGAATCAGTGAAATGGTTCAATAGCTATCTTGACAACAGGTCCCAATGTGTAAAAATAGCAGGTGTGGTCTCTGACACTGTACAGGTTTGTTCTGGTGTCCCCCAAGGCTCTATCCTGGGCCCATTGCTGTTCAGCCTGTTCCTCAACGCCCTCCCTGACTCCACCTCTCAGCAAGTCATACTCTATGCAGATGATGCAGTGATTCTTGCTTCTCATCATGACTCAAGCCACCTGCAACAAACCCTTCAACACGGCTTCACCTCTGTTGAAAGCTGGTTCAAAGAATATAAGTTAATCCTTAACCAGAAAACAACGAAGACCATGATTTTCACCAGCCAGCAGAACAAACGCAAACACCACCAACTCTTCTTAAACACCTGCCTTGGGGACTCCCTGGAACAGGTTGCCTCCTACAGATACCTAGGAATCACCTTAGACCCACACCTGTCCTTTGGAACCCATATAACCAATGTCGCTAAAACTGTGAGTACTAGACTGTTCTTACTGTACCAGCTTCATCGGCACCTGACTAAAGAGGTCCTCTTTGCCGCAGTTCAAAGCTCCATCATCTCCCAGATTGACTATGGTCTTGTCATCTATGGCACTGCCACTACCACTGCACTCAGAAGGATTACTGCCATGCTAAACAAGGCCTGTCGACTCATCACTGGGGCCGAACGGCTCATACACACCTGTGATCTCTACTCACAAGCTAACTGGCTCCAACTTGATAATAGAATTCAGTACCAAACATGCGTGGTTGCTAAGAAAATACAGTTGGGAACTGCCCCTCCCGGGGTCTGTTCACTCCTTCAAATGAATACCAGCTCCAGAATTACTAGGGGATTAAGCCACAACTTTTCCGTATCCCTCGCTGTTACACAGCCATTGGCCAACGTTCATTCACCTACAGGGCACCCACTTGGTTTAACGGTCTTGCCAATGATACTATCAATACCACTGGGCTAGGGGCCTTCAAATCCAGGCTCCAAAACACCCTGGTCGCTTTCAGCATCTGCGACTGTCATGTATAATGTCTATGCAACTCCACTCCACTACCACTCTTCCTATATCTAGCTCCATACATAACGCAGTTGCCCTAGTTTGACCTCTGACCCATCCATTCTACAGCACCTGACAATGCTACCTTCCTAGCTGCTTCACCCTCCTCCTTATCCTTACCCTTACCTACCCCCCACCTCTCCTTTCTTCTCATTTTCTTACCTCCCACCTTTGCCCCTCCCATTTCTTTCTACCCCTCCCCCTATTGTCCTCTTCCTTTCCACTTTACCCTCTCCCTGTCTGTTCGAAATTAATTTGATATCCTTCATCCTTATTTGTATAACAATTTTGTCTATTGTCATGTGATACCTGTGTCTTGACGTGGAACCTTTGTAAAAGAGCCCTGGGCTCAAGGGTAATTGTAATCCTAGATTGAAATAAACAAATATAAATAAATATTAGATTCCAATCTATTCAGGATGGGGGGGCTGGAAGTATAAAGTCAAACTATGCCAGAATGAAAAAGAGATTGAGCATATTCCCAACTCATTTCTATTAGGTAGAGACAGGTGTGTGTTTTTATGCTGAGCAACCCAGGCATGTTACAAATGTGGGCCTCATACCCACCTCTCTAGTACCTGTGATAAACCCAGGTGTGACAACTGCGGGGAAGTGGGACACATCAGTGTCCAATGTACTAATCTGAAATAATGTGACAATTGTGAAGAAACTTGACATACCTTCCCCAAATGCACGTGGGCAGCTAAGAACAAAGCTTCAGTCAGTAGTCCAGATCTACTAATATAAAAGCAAAGGAAACTGCCACACACCTCCTGCCCTAGATGAAGAAAATCCATTTCCTACATTTCCATCCCCATCCTCACCCAGACCCCCTTCCACTTCTAGGGACCCACAAACAGATGAAAGACTAGATCAGGAAGAAGGGGAGGTTGAGGAAAGGGAACTGCAAGGTAATCAGAACCTTGACAAACTAACCCCAGTTTACTACCAAGACCCACAGGAAGAGACCAATGATATCCGAAGAAAGGCCTCTAAAAACATTATTCCAGCTCCTGCCCTCAGGAAACGAATAACAAGGAATACCAAACCCATACCATCATGTCCCACTGAACCTGTAGAGATAATATCTGAGAACCCCTTTGCCCTTCTAGCCACTTCTTGGGGGGATACTAGTATAGACATGGGGGAGACAGACAAGCAAACCTTCAACCCTGAATCCCCAAATGACCCTCAAGGTTACAAATGAAAAAAAAAGAGGGGAAAAAAGAGTGGATCCTAAATGCTTCTGTTTACCTTTAACATAGGTTCCTTAAACTGTTGCAGCTTATGCAACCCAATAAAATGACAAGCTATCTTCCAATGTATATCTGACACACACCTAGATTTTTGTTACTTGCAAGAAACCTGGATGTATTCAATACACCAGGTTAGAGCCTTCCAGACTGAATGGACCAGAGAACCGTCATACTGGTCTTTTGGACCAGATAAAGTGGATGGGGTAGGGATAATATTTAACTAGTATTCATTCTCGTTAGTTAACTTAATAGACCTAATCTGGGAAGGATTTTTATTATTGATGGTAAGTGGAAAAACAGTTCTGTAAGACTCATAAACATCTATGGTCCCCACTCCAAGGCAGAAAGAGTAGAACTGTTTAACCAGGCACAGCCATACTTATACTCCACCTCGCATATCATATTAGGAGAAGACTTTAATTGTGACCGCACCAAAAAAGACAAAATCCAGGAAGGAGGCCGGCCCGGTGGCGCTGAGGGTTGAGGCGCTGGTCGCCACACCTCGCGCCATACCGGCGACCCGTGTTCAGCAACGGGCATGGGTTGCCGTGGGTCGGCGGGGAGGAGATGGATTGAGCGTCCAAGGGACTGCTCTCCATCTTCCATCTCGGGGAGGGTTTGGGTGGCGGGGCTTGCCTGACCCCCAGCGGAAGCTGGGGGTCGACAGCAGCGTGAGCTGCAAGCTATGGGGGCGTGAGGGCAGATGTGCTTGATTGGGGCACGCACGGGAGCCGCGCACTCAGTCGCTACGCCACTGCACGCCATGATCCGGCGGGAGGAAAACAGAGAAAAGCGAGCCCAGCAGCACGAAGTTGTTCCCCCGCGGTGGCATTCCTGGAAGGGCACCTCCCTGGCATGGATCCGTTGGGGTGGATTGAGTCGATCCCCACCACCCTGCCGTGAAGGGTAAGTCGTGGGGTGCACAAGGGAGGGGGTCTGATATCCGGGGATGGCGCTGGAAGGAACAACGGAGGGCGGGGGTCATAGCTGGAGCTCTGGAGGAGAGAAATAATACCAAAAAAAAAAAAAAATCCAGGAAGGAAAGAAAATATACTGCTATGCAAATGCCCTCCAGAGGTGTATTAGTAAAGCTGATTTAGTCCCCTGTTGGAAATTCCTCAACAAAGGTTCTGATTATTCCTACAAAAGAGGTACATTTTCCTCTAGAATAGATGATTTTTTAATTTCCAAAAGCTCTGTATGATTACTACTCCATTAGAAATAACAGACCATCTACTATTTCAATTATGCTTTAGTATCACTCCACAAAATACTAAAAGAAATACTAGGTGGAGGCGCAATACATCTTATTTACAGGACTCTCAGCTCTGGAAGAAATTCAATATATTCTATGGGCCAGAGCATCAGTTTTTGAACTCTATGAAAACATAGGGGAAAGGTGGTCTGACTCAACAAAAGATGCAGGAACCTACTTTCAAAAGTATGGTAAAACTAAATCCAGAAACCATTTTTTTAAATATCTAAAATTAAGAACCCACTTACAGTATTTGTATACTTTAGACACCACCACTAGACAAGACTATGAGACTGAAATAGATAAAATAAAACTGGAAATGAAAGAATTGCAATACGACAGAGCTTACAAGATAAGGACAAAATTACAGTACGGGACTCAGAAACCCCTTTAGGAGATCCTTGTGAGGCTTTCAGAGCCTGGAAAGTGGCAATGGAGTTAAACTCTCTCACAAATGAAAAGGGTGATATAGTGACTTCCATGGAAGAGCTCCACGAGGAAATACCCAAACGGTCACAATCCCATAATATGATGAACCCTCCACAGCCAGAATTAATAAAAAAGTATTTGGAAAATATTAGGACACAGGCCCTGTTGACAGATTTAAAACACCTAACCATCCCTATTACAGCACCTGAAATATAAGAAATAATTAATAAACTAAAACTGGGTGCATCGCATCACCGGGCCCAGATGGGCTCCAGTACGAGTTTTATAAAACCTTCTCAACTGAACCAGCACAATGTTTACAAATAGTCTATTTTCATATTTTACAAGCACAACACATCCCCCCCCCCCACCTCAGGCCTACTTATCTTTCTGTTCAAAACAGGTAACAAGAACAATCTATCCAACTGGAGACCAATAACCATCCTAAATGCAGACTTCAAAATGTTATCACAAGTGCTAAACAATAGATTACGGAGAATAACTAATCACCTAATGCAACCCTCACAACATTGTTGTTTATCCAATAGGAAAATACAATACCCTCTGATGGTAGTTAGAGATGTAATACAGTATCACACACTAATTATATTCAGTGGCAATAGTGCACCTAATAATGAAAGGTATTATATCTATAGGGATAAAACTTCAGGCAAGACTATGCCAGGGATGACCATTAAGTCATCTATTATATATATTTTCCCTAGACCCCCTCTTAAGAATACTGGATGCCTCAGAACACTGGAGTGGGCACCCCTGACCTTCTGGGACAGGCGAGATTGAAGTGCAGGCATATGCAGATGATGTCTGTATTCTGATGGCTGACAAAACCTACATTCCACATCTACTCAGTGACATAAGAAAATATTCCTTGGTTTCAAATTCAGCACTAAATACAGGAAAATGTAGAGGTTTACTTATCGGATCCCCGTTACAGAGAAGGGAGGAAATCAACAGCATGCACATATCTGCAGACCCCCTGAAAGTCCTAGGCCCACTCTTTGGACCTCAGAATGTCCCAGAGGAGAACTGGGAAACAATATTACAAAACACGGAAAGAAAAAGTAACAAGATGGAAACACTGGAAACTCTCGAAAATAAAATAAGTTTGTATCATTAAGAGATTCCTGCTCCCTTGTATGTTAAATGTAGCTATGGTTCCTCCCCACCCCCCACCCCAAGAAAATAGAGACTAGGACTATGCCTGCTTCTTTCAGAAGCTGTGGGGGAGCAGGTTAAACCCCATAAAGAGATGCTACACATACCTCCCCAATGCTCAAGATGGATTGGGGTGGTTGATCCCATCATGTTTTTCTTAATCTCTTTATATCTCAATCTATGAAAACAGTCCTTTCACCAACACATAAGCTATACAGTTTATGGGGGCATAGCAACCTCCAACATTATTTCCAAAAATGGACTGGATTAGAGGTTCCCAAGGCCCCCTACCCATCTAAAAGTCCCAAATTTTATTAAACCAGCATTGTTAAAGATGCATAAATGGAGACTAACTAAAGCTGAAATATGTTGATTTTCTGGGCCTATCTTTGTATAGTCAGGCCTTATCCCGTATTTATCCTACAGAACCTGAATTTAAGAATTGCCCACAATCGAATGAATCCTGGGGTACTACAGCAGTTAAAAAATGAAAGAGTACCAGTTCATATGTGTGAGATCCTTTGGCTTTCTGTTTAGACTCAATATCAGAGGAAATCTAAAACATAAGGCTCAAGAGGAATGGATGTGTCCACACAGTTCATGCAGTTCATGCCCCGCTTTGGAGCAATTTCTCTTCCTTTGCTCATATGCAAAGCCATTATGGGCCTATGTGGGGCAGAAATGGGAACTAGGTTGGTTAACATCCCTAAAATATGATATTCTAATCCTACTCAATTCCCTCAGCTAGATAGAGTAGTACATATGGTAAAGGAACCTTAACTGTGTTCTGTTGTTTGAAGTTTTACCTTTGGCAAGCAAAATGTCAATGGGTCCTATACCAGAAAATAATGCCTTATGAGACCTATAGCATATTGGTTAAAAAAGCAATGCTCACAGTCTAAAGGAAAGATGTGGCAACCCAGCCATCATATAAGGTACAGAAAGGGTGGAAAGGTATATTTATTTTCGTTAAATTTAAGTAAGTAGTAGTAGTAGTATTAGTTTACTTTTGATAATAAAGGGAAGCAAAAAATAAATATTATTACCACCTTAGTACTGAAATAAAGTGAAGACAAACATAATGGACTCATGGTGAAACAGGTAAATGTGATTAAAAAATGAAGAACATGAAAAATAATGTGTACTCTTGAAAAATGAACATACTTTTTTTTGAATAATTATTACATGTATTTCTTTTTGTTATGTATTTCTTTTTGATGTGACTTCAATGAAGAAAATCCCCCTACTCTTTTCGAGAAGTGCCATGGGATCTTTAATATCCACCTGAACAGGCAGATGGAACCTCGGTTTAACATTTCATCCAAAAGACAGCACATCAGGAGTGCTACAACCCCCTCATGCTGCACTACAGTATCAGTATTGGGGTTTAACCCATATGCCTGGTGTGGGGATATAACTTATAGCCTTCTGAACTCCCCGCTTCAGAGGCGAGTGTGCACCTGTTGTGCCACTAACACTTGCAGTGTGCTACCTGCTGAGCCACTGACACTTGCTTATTGCCATTCTGAAAAAAAAAAGATTTCAAGAGAAAAGTGTTAGAAGTATACCTTTACAAGGTTTTCCTCATTGAGAAAGAGATTTACAGTAAAATTGTTCAGCCACCAGGATGCATCATTCCAGTTATTCAGCAGTGATGGAGAATGGAATGCAGACAGGATGAACAAATGTGCCATGGTACCCAGGCTGCACATAATTTTGTAACAGAGATTAAAGCATTCTAACAAGTTTCATTATGTGTTCCTTTATGAGGAATGTTAAAATGGCAAAAATGTAATTAGCAGTATGGCTATGCGAATACCTTTTTCCAAATATTTGACAACCAAATATTCAGATATTCGGTATTCAATCACTGAGAAAAAAAAAGAAAAACAAACAACCCCCTCCCTCTACTCCCAGCTCAATACCAGGTCAAGTTATGTAACTCCAATCCCCTACTCTCTCTTAAAAGCACAATACCACCCTCCTCCCTCCAGCATCCACAAGTTGTGTTTTTTAAAACATTTATATTGATTGCCTGATGGGCTACCAGATCAACCTGCCCACCTTCACAGTCAGCCACCTTCTTAATGTAAGGCACTTTTTGCACTAAAAAAATATATAATTTAAATTCCCTCCTCTCCCTGCACAGTATCTGACTTTTGTCTCATGCCCACCAGTACCCAGTTCTCAAATCTAAATCGAGAAGGAGACCAGCTCAACCTTCCCTTCTCCATGGCCATCTGCCTTCTCATGAAGTTGGTTTTACAGCATACCTCAGTGCTTTCATTCATGAGAAGGTGTCCAACTGTGGTGGAGGGAGAGTTGAGCTGGTCACCTTCTCAGTGCAGATGCTTTTAGCTAATTTGGGCTAGTAAACACATTGGTTTGGCTACTGGAATTTTGGGTGTTATAGGCCTATGAAAATTGTTATTGACAATTACTTATTTCACCAGTACAATATTATGAATTTGCATCACATTTTTTCTTAATATTTACAGCTGCTATGTCAATGTTTTTAAAAATGTATACTGTCACTTTAAATCCTTGTTTTAAATGCCTTTTACCATGGTATCCTAGTTACCCATGATTAAGCACCAGTTTGGGGCATGGAACAAGTGAACAGACCCCTGCTGTCTGTGTGTAAGTGCTTTACATTGATAAACACTTTTTGTAACTTCAGTCAAAGCAAGGCTGCTTTTTGAATGATGGTTTCCACACTGAGATCGGTTTGCATTGTATTCATATCCACCATTTCCTGAGGTAGGCCTTTCCATGCATCCACCTCCCTTTCTGTGAAAAAGAACTTCCTCACATTACCCCTTAATCTGTCTTCCTCTAAACTCATGCTATGCCCTCTTGTCCTGCTATTTTTCTAATATTGAAACATGTTAGACTCTTTCAACTTGTTAATGCCCTTAAAGTGTTTGAATGTTTCGATCATATCACCTCTCTCCTTCCTTTGCTTTAGGGTATACATATTGAACTCCATTAATCTGTCCTCATATGTTTTCTGATGCAGTCCCTGAACTATTCTGGTTGCCCTTTTCTGCAGTGTCTCAGTTTGGTTAATGTCCTTGTGGAGGTGTGGCCTCCAGTACTGCATGCAGAACTCCAAATGGGGCCTAACCAATGTCTTGTAAAGAGGGATTATTACCTCCATCTTGTGACTTGTGATACCCCTACTAATATACTACAATATCCCACTAGTCTTACCTACTGCTTTAGTGGTCTGCTTGGATGATTTCAGGTCATCAGTGATGATGCCCAAGTCTCTTTCTTCCCTTGCGATTGTCAGCAACTTCCCTCCCAACCTATAGGTGGCTTCAGGGTTTCTCTTCCCTATGTGCATGATATTGCACTTCTTTGCGTTAAACCCCAGTTGCCACTTTTCTGACCACCTTGCCTGTTTATCCGGATCTTTTCTCATTCTGTCCACCTCATCTGGATCATCTACTCTGTTGCAGAGCTTGGTGTCATCTGCAAACAGACAAACCTTACCCTCCGGTCCATCTGTAATGTCACTGATGAAGATATTGAAGAGGACTGGTGCTGGCCCAGCGGCGCAGAGGGCTGAGGCACTGGATGCCACACCTCGAACCTTGCCGGTGACCCTGGTTTGGAAATGGACTCAGGTTGCCAGGGGCTGGCTGGGGAAGGAGAGGATTGAGCATCTGAAGGACTGCTCTCCTCTCCTGGGGAGGGTGGGTGGAAGCCCCGCTCTAGTAGTGGCCCCTGGTGGAGACCTGGAGTACTACATGCAGAAGCACAGGAGGGACAACCAGAAAGCCAGAAAAACAGTTTCTACACCACCGGATGGTGGCCACCGTGCTCCATGTTCCCCGGAACCTCCGGAAGCATCCTCCACTACCATGGAAAAATAGTGTGCCGGGGTTCCCTGTCACCCGATGCCTTCCCCCTCGGAGGAGGGGGACCTGCCCGGCAATGGGATACATCGGGAACAAATCGGGTGTCAGTTGCGATGCATGTGTGGGAGGAGCTCCAGAAGAGGACAGCCAAGACATGGAAACACTAGGTGGCCCAAAGGAGAGGTGGATGCAGGAGTGTGAGGGGAGGTAAAAAAGATCACTCAAAAAAAAAAAAAAGAAGAGGACTGGCCCCAGGACTGATCCCTGAGGTAACCCACTTGTGACTTGCATCTCTTCTGACTGTATACCGTTTACCACCACTCTCTGCTTTCTGCATGTCACCCAGCTGACCAACTTCTGACCCACCCTGAGCCTACCCAGCTTATTATTCAATCTTTTTGTGTGGAACTGTATCGAAAGCTTTGCTGAAGTCAAGGTAGGTGACATCAACTGCTTCCCTTGGTCCACCACTCTCGTTACCAAGTGAAAGAAATCTATGAGATTAGTTTGACAAGACCTTCCGGTTGTAAACCCAAGCTATCTTGTATCCTGTGCTCCTATGAATTTCAGGTGTCGCACTATCCTTTCCTTAAGGAGTGCCTCCATAATCTTGCCCACTACTGAGGTAAGACTGACTAGCCTGTGTCACAACCCCACTCAACAGGTCAGGCCCTCTGCTCCCACAGTGCCAACCTCCGAGTGCAGTATTGTAAAAAGGATAACAGAACAGGGTAAACCTCTTGTCTGTTTTGTGAGTTCAAATCACCTTTGGTCTCAAGTTCTGGAGGGATTCAAACTGTGAACCTCTTGCTAGCTTACCCAATGTATAGGCTCAGATAGTTCTGCTCTTTGGGGGATGCCTGATATCTTTTGCCTATGGACACCTAACCATTAAAAACTCTATGAAAGACCTCAGATAAACTCTTACCTTTTCCCAGTTTGGTATTACCATTAAGCTATGCACAGTGTCAATTTTAACCATATATGCTTCACTTGCCAAAGAAAGAATTTCAAAGCCACACCAAGCAGTCTCTTTAAAAGAGGTTTACTTTAAAATAGATAAAAATGAAAAATGTAAACACAGAACAATATATCACAATGTATACAATCACTTAAAAGAACAAGGTTTAAAAAGGTGCAAATACATTCCTACCACTAGACAATTAGACTTGTCTATCTAATGTATATCTTCTAACAGTGCATGAAGTAGATGTTGTTGCTTCAGAGAGTCCAAACAAGAATATCTCTAAAGGTCAGCTACAGCACAGTTAAAAAACTGTCTTTGAACCTGCCTCCTCCATGATGTTACCCAGCTCCTCCTCTATTTATTAAAAAATTATACAACCAGGATGTCTTGTCACTTGGGAGGTATTTTAAATAAGATGACATAAGTACAAACTCATTTCCAATATGACTCTTTGATCTGGAGTGGTTTCCTGCTTTTCAAAGACATCAAAGGACTTTCTATTACTAACTCTGCCAGATCTCACTGAGGTGTAATATGCTTTGTAACACCGGGTGAAATTAACTGGGCTTCCTCTGAAGACGTCATAAAATGGATATTTTAGTTCCTGGCCTTCAAAGAAGCACAGCTCAGCAACAAGACCATAAAATGTGAGTCTTTGGAAATTAATCACATTACAAAGATCTGCTGTTTAACATATCCTGTCCTTTAAAGTGATACCTGGGGTTGGGGAGGGGTCATCCCAGGAGCACAGGATTTCTCATGACAGACAATCACACTACATTTTTTGTATTATAAAAATCATAGAGCAATCAGAAGCAACTGTCCAAATGTCACAATCCTCCCCACCTAGACTGAATTTGAGGGCTCTATCCCCTGCATGGGATGAGCTTCCCAAATCAGTTCACTCCTTGTAGACATGAGACAAGCCATCTGAGTTCTGATTTTTCGCTCCAGCCCTATGTAAGATTGTCATGTCATACCCTTGCAAAGCAAGACTCCATCTTAACAATCTACCATTAATCTTTCCCATTTGCATCAGCCAAACCAGGGGGTTGTGGTCAGTTTGTACCACAAAATGTTGCCCATACAAGTATGGCTCCAACTTCTTTAGGGCCCACACTATGGCAAGACACTCCTTTTTCACAGCAGAGTATGCCTGCTCCCTGGGAAGTAACTTTTTACTCAGGTACACTACCGGGTGATCTTTCCCTTAGTTGGATGTCTGACTCAGTACTGCCCCAATACCCACATCTGAGGCATCAGTCTGAATTATAAAGGTTCTACTATAGTCAGGACTTGCCAAAACAGGAGCACTGCACAGTTCCTTCTTCAATCTGGTAAAGGTTTCTTCACAGGCTGGTCCCCAGATAATTTTATTTGGCATCCTTTTCTTTTCCAGGTCAGATGGGGAGCAGCCAGGGCACTGCACTTGGGTATAAATTTTCTATAGTACCCTGCTGTCCTGAGAAAACTTCTGACCTGCTTCTGCATTTCTGGTCTGTGCCACACCTGGATCACCTCTATTTTTATTTGGTTAGGACGGAGCTGTCTCTGGTCTACTACATGCCCGAGGTATGCCACCTCTCCTGTGGCCACCTGGCACTTCTCAGCTTCGACAGTGAGCCCAGACCTTTGTATCCTGCCCAACACTTCCCAAAGGTGGGACAGGTGTTCCCATTAGCTGGCACTAAAGATGGCAATGTCATCCAGGTATGCCATGGCATACTCCTCAGCACCATTTAACATCTGGTTCACCAACCTTTGGAAAGTGGCTGGGGTGTTCTTCATTCTGAAAGGCATTACTTTAAATTCAAATAAGCCTATCAGAGTGATGAAGGCTGACCTCTCCCTAGCTGTGTCCATTAACTCTACCTGTCAATACTCCTTAGTCAGGTCAATGGTCGTGAGGTAGATCACCCCTCCCAACTTGTCCAGTTCATCCATCCGAGGCATCGGGTGGGAGTATGACTTCATGATTGCATTCAGTCCATGACAGTCCACACAGAAATTAGTAGATCCTTCTGGCTTCAGCACAAGGACTACAGGTGAGACCAAGGGGCTGTGGGATCTCTGGATTACCCCTAAATCCAGCATCTCCTCCACTTCCTTCCTAATGTCCTTTTGGATAGCCTCTGACATCCAATATGCTGTCCACTGTATGGGCGTCTGTGTCCCTGTCTCCCCATCATGTGTCTCTAAGGGGGTTAGTCCAGGCTTGGTGCTAAACAATGGGGCAAAGTCTGCTAAAACCTCCCTTACTTCCTGGATCTTGTCTGGGGCCAGCTGGGGAGACAATTTTACTGCCTCCACAGAGGACTTCCACTTGCTTTTTCTAGCAAGTCCAGAAGGGGGTCTCCTTCATCCGTCCCTTCCCCAGGACTACACACTGCAAACACCATGTCAGCCCTATTAGCATATTGCTTCATCATGTTGACATGGTACATCCTTTCTGTCTGTCTTCTGTCAGGTAACGCTATAATATAGTTCACATCATTTACCTTCCTAACTACTTTGCATGGTACTGCCCACTCAGCCTGTAGCTTATTTTTCCAGACCAGAAAAAGGACCATGACTTCCTGGCCCACCATGTATGAGCGAGCTCTGGCTCTGCATTCACACCACACTTTTTGTTTCTGTTTGGCAGCTGCCAGGTTGCTCTGGGCTGTCCCCATAAGCTCATTCAGCCTTTCTCTAAACCTAAGGATGTAATCCACTATGGGAGTTCCCTGGGTGGTGTGCTTGCCTTCCCAGTCCTCCCAGATCAAGTCTAGGGGCCCACATACCAGGCGTCCATACAAGAGATCGAAGGGTGAAAATTATGTCGACTCTTGGGGCACCTCCCTGTATGCAAACAGGTGGGGAAGGTATTTCTCCCAGTCCCTCCCATGCTGTTCAGCAAACACCCAGAGCATTGACTTCGGGGTACAATTGAATCTTTCCATAAGCCCATTGGCTTGTAGGTGATACAGTGTTGTGCATCTCTGCTCAACCCCACACTTCTCCCACAAACATTTCATCAGGTCCAACATGAAGGAACTCCATCAATTGATGATAACCTCCTGTGAAAACCCAACATGAGAGAAAATCCCAAGTAAGGCATCTGACACTTTGTCTGTCCTCAGTGAGGACAGAGCAACTGCCTCTGGGTATCGAGTGGCATAATCCACCACAGTCAGGATGAATCTCTGGGGTATTTAAAGGCTCCACAATATCCATTCATACCTTCTGGAATGGCTCTTCCACTATGAGCAATGGAATCAGGACAGCTTGGATTTTCTTTCCCACGTTCAATATTTCTTGGCACCAGCAACAAGACCTGCAATACTCCTTCACCTACTGGGTGAAGCTTGGCCAATATAAATTCTGGACCAACCACTACGTAGTGAGCATGATTCGCAGATGGCCAGACAAAGGAATATTATGTGCAATCTTGAGCAACTGCTCATGATACCCCTGGGGAATGACAAGCTGCCTGTTTATCACCCCTCCCTCTGTCTGCACAGCCTGAATATACACCTGTCCATTTTACCAATAAACCTTATGTTTACCGTCACTTCCTTGTGTTCTGTCAGAGTCTGCCCAAGTCCTCAGCTTCTGTAGACTAGTGTCAGTTCTCTGAGCAGCTGCAATATCCTCACACATTCCCAAGGCCTGGGACAGATCCCCTTCAGTCTCTGAACTAGGGTCCCTAGCACTTGGGCCAGGGCACTCAAGTTCACTGTCATCCCTAACCTTCCGACAATGGGTCACACCTCCCTCTTTGGAGTAACCCTCCATCGCTGTGTGGTTAACTGCTACCGGGGAAATTTCTACCCCTTTTCATTAGTCTTCATATCAAGAGACACAGGCTGGGGAACCAGCCTCCCAGTGGTTTCCACAATGGCTTCTGTGGGGTTCAGGGAACTACAATTTTCCCTTGCCACTTGGCTATGGGTAACTACACACACCATCCCCTGTTTGAGATTGTTGCCAAGGATGACATCCACTGCTAAGGTTTTGGCTACAGCCACCTGTTGCACAGTTCTCCCTGTTTCACCCCAGTCTAGAAGAACACTAGCAAGGGGCAATGTTTTCTCCCCACCAGACCCCTTTTACCAATGTCAGAGATGCCCCTGTATCCCTTAACCCTTGCGTCTGTACACCATTCATCATGACTGGGTGCATGTGTTCCCTCATGTTCACAGGCATGCTTCCAGGGACACACAAAGAACCCACTTCTTTCCTAGTACCATTCTGCGAATGGCTCATTCTTTTGGGCCACTGTCTGGCAATATGCCCAGTTTCTTTACACAACCAACATTCATTTATTTTCTCAGAGAAGTCTTTTCTCTGAAACCTGGGGCTAACTGGTTTTGGTGGAGGCAGGGATGGTTTTAGCTGCCCTGAAGGCATGCTTTCTCTTTCTGCATTGCCAAGCCCGACCCATTCACTCTCAGAGCAGGTATCCTCTTGGCCGAGAGTTCAGCAGCCTCTTGCACTACATAGAATTTGAATTTGATGGCAGATAAGGACTGCTTGGCCACCTAGTCTGCCCATTTTTCTACCTAACAGATAAGCTGCAGATCCTAGTTAACCAACAGCTTACTTCCTCCTACCCCCCACTAGGACTGCCTTATGCGTGTCCCATGCATTCTTGAAGTCCCCCACTGTTCTTGACCCCATGACCTCCTCCAGCACTGTTTTGGGATCTCTGTCCTCCAGCCAGGTTTTCAGCTCTGCTGAGCATGCCCAGAAAAACTGCTCTAACAGAATCACATTTTCAATTTTAGCTACAGAGTTTGCTTCAATTCATTCCCACCAATGCTTTAAAAACTGATGTTGTTTTGTGGCTAGCTCTTCATAGCTCATGTCAGGGACTCTCCTGAGCTTATAGAATTTAGCTCTGTATGATTCAGCAGTTAATTCAAAATTTTTTCAACAGTGCAGCTTTACGTTTGCTGTAATCATCACTGTCCTCATTGTCCATTTGACCCAATGCATCCTGAACTTTCCTGGTAAGTAGTGGGGATAGCTGGAAGCTCCAGGACTCCCTAGAATTTTAGCCAGAATACAAACTTTTTCAAAGGAACTTAAAAAGGCATCCATATCCTCCCCCTCTTTAAATTCTGCTATCAATTTGGAATTCAATTTGTAACCCAGTCCTGTAGTCCCAGTTAAACCCAAGTCACATACATGCTCTGGTGCTGGTGGTTGGAGTCATAGCTTCTCCAGTTCATGTTGCCTCTGGCGCTCTCACTCCTGTCACTCTGCCTCTCACTGTTCATGGTCTGCCTCTCACCATTCTTGCTCCCTGTTCTCCTCTGCAGCTTTCTGGCACTCACACTCCTCGCACTCAGTCTCCCGCTGTTCCTGCTCTGCATCTCTTCTCTCTCATTCTGCCTCTCACTGTTCTCACTCTGCCTCTTGTCTCTCTTGTTGTGCCTCTTGCTGTTCTCGCTCCCTCCTCTCCTGGAACTCCAGCTCCATTCTGTGCAACTTAATGTGCAGCCTGAGTACTTCTGGCTCCAGAATACTAGTGACCTGTCCCTGCTGCTGTGACCTTTCACTGGCACTGGCCCTGCTGTCATCTTCAATGGATCTGGACACTGCACTGGCCACTAGCCCCTCCACACTCAAGGTGTGGTCTTTTAAAGTCATTGTCTGTGACTCAGTGCTCTGGGTATCTGCTACCATTAGGACATCCATGAGGTTCTGCTTGGTGGCTTTCACCTCATACAGGACTCCTCTGCCCCTGCACAACTGCTTTAAGTAGTCTACAGTGTGCCCACTGTAGTTGGAAGCCATCTTCTTTCTTAACTATGGCTACTCTTACTTGCACTTTAAAAAAATAAAACTGGTAGGAACTTGACTGTAAGCCAAGTGATATAGTTCTGTGTCCTTTTTAAAAAAAAATAAATCACTGCCTTTCTTGGCAAGTGAGTTGACAGTATTAAGCTGACACACTGAACAGTAAAAGCTTGTATACCAAAATGTATTCACACCACTGCCAACCAATCTGGAAATTATCAGCACCGCTGCCACCAATTTGTCACAACCCCACTCAGCAGGTCAGGCCCTCTGCTCCCACAGTGCCAACCTCCAAGTGCAGTCCTGTGAACAGGATAACAGAACAGGGTAACTCTCCTGTCTGTTTCGTGGGTCCAAATCACCTTTGGTTTCAAGTTCTGTAGCGATTCAAACTGTGAACCTTCTGCTAGCGTACCCAATGTGCAGGCTCAGATAATTCTGCTCTTTGAGGAAATGCCACATATCTTTCACCAAGGGCACCTAACCAGGTATACAAAATGAACCCTTAAAAACTCTATGAAAGACATCAGATAAACTCTTACCTTTTCCAAGTTTGAAATTACCATTAAGCTATGCACAGTGTCAACTTTAACCATATATGCTTCACTTGTCAAAGAAAGAATTTCAAAGCCACGCCAGTTTCTTTAAAATAGAGGTTTACTTTAAAATAGATAAAAATGAAAAATGTAAACACAGAACAATATATCACAAAGCATACAATCACTTAAAAGAACAAGGTTTAAAAAAGTGCAATCATGTATATCTAATGTTTATCTTCTAACAGTGCTTAAAGTAGATGTTGTTGCTTCAGAGAGTCCAAACAAGAATGTCTCTAAAGGTCAGCCAGGGCATTGTTAGAAAAAAATGGTCTTTGAATCTGCCTCCTCCATGATGTCACCCAACTCCTCCTCTGTTTATTAAAAATTATACAACCAGGATGTCTTATCATTCAGTAGGTGTTTTAATTGTATTTATTTATTGAAAAGTTTCATCAAGTAAGGTACACTGAACAAAAAGTTGCTCATCTCCAGGTATGACCTGGGGGAATGGGTAGTGGGAGTTACACATTAATTATAAAATACATTCAATAGCACAAAGCAGTTTTAACAAAAAAGTAATACAGGCATGGATTACAAGCATAACAAGGCATGGGGTACAAGAGCACACACAATAACACAGAAGCAGTTTTCACAAAGGCATAATAAAGCATGTCTTAACAAGCATAAAGGCATGGATATTTACAAGGTAGGCAAGGATTCAGTCTAATTCAAAAACCTAGAGGGTAAGACAGAATAGTGGCGGAGGTATTCCAAAACTTGTCTTAAGGCAGCAATATGAGGACTATAATACAAGGATTATAAGTAAAACAAGACAAAACAAATGTAAGAGAAGCTAATAATGTGGCACCAAGGATCTAAAGGCCAGGGTGAGTCCCACAGGCTGAGGAGAAAAGTTCCAGAGTGAGAGAGACTGATAGTGAATACTATCAAGGATAAGATGGAGGAAATAATTCTAGTTGGCGCAGTGATGAGGGTATGAACTGACTAATGGGGAGGAGGGCAGAATGAGAAACTGGGAGGAGGAGAGTGAGGGGCTGGTGCAGTTTACAGAGAGGAAATTATAAAGTGCTTTGTTTAAAGAGCATGGGGAGGAGAAGAAATGGATTTGTGTAGGGAAAGCATTCCACAGTTTAGGGAGCTGGTAAGAGAAAAAGGACTGGCCAATTGAGGTGGCTCTCTGGGGGACTGACAGATTTCTATGGTCATGGGATCTTAAAAGGTGAAGTGGTGTGGGTGTGGGGGAGAGTGAGGAAGAGAGATAAGGAGGGAGTGTGCCAAGCCAGAACTTTGAGATGAAATTTGCACAATGGTGCAGTTGCCTATTGGCTAGGGAGTGGAAGGCTAACGCACAATACAGGTGGCAGTGATGGGTCAGGGAGGAGCATCCAGGGCAAACCAACAGAAGGAGTTGAAAAGTGTATCCAGGTTGGCTAAGGAGGTGGCAGGAGCAGAGTAGTAGACGATATCACAGTAATCGATGATAGGGAGGATCATTTTTTGGATCAGTTCACACCTTGCCTGAGTTGGGAGGCAGGAGTGGTTTCTAAATAAGGCGCAGAGTTTGGGTTGAAGTTTTTTTGTTATGGCATCTATATGGTCTGAGAAACTGAGATGTTGGTCCAGCCATATGTCCAGATACCTGAAGTATGTTGTGGCATCTAAAGTTGCTCCTTCAGGAGTAGTGAAGACAGGGATAGATGGGAGCCTCGATAGTTTCTGTCTCATGCCAAAAGTCATGGTCACTGTGTTTTTTGCATTTAGGAAGAGTTGGTAAGAGTGAAACCAACTCTGGACATTATTGAAGTCACTTTGAAGCCTTGAGGCAACATCCAAGGGCGATGGCCCAGTGGTGAAAAGAACCGTATCATCAGCCTACATATGTATAGAAAATGAAGTACAGACAGATGGAAGATCATTTATAAAAATGGAGAAGAGGATCAGGCCTAGTATGGACCCCTGGGAGATGCCAGTATGTATGTACGGAAAGGAGGAGAGATGTAGTCAGATATTTTTACCGATTTAGAACGCCCATTTAGGTATGCATTGAACATTTTATGGCATGCTCAGACAACCCTGCAGCTGAGAGGGAGCAGAGTAGGAGGGAGTGGGAAGCAGTGTCTAAAGCTTTAGCAAGTTCAATAAAAATGGCAGTAGTAATATGATCACAGTCAATGACTGTCTGGATCATCTCAGTGATCCGGAGTAGCGAGGAGATAGAGTGATGTTTTCAGAAGCCAGATTGGTAATGGGTGAGGAAGTTGATGTCAGATATGTATGAGGACAGCTGGGCTTGGAATAGTTTTTCCTGAAGTTTGGCTAACATTGGGAGGAGTGATATAGGGCGGTAGTTCCAAGGGGAGGAGGTGTCGCTGACCTTTGGGAGTGGTAGGACGATTGCATGTTTCCACCCCTAGAGGAATGTCAGCTAATTGAAATGATAGATTGAAAAGAGCAGACAGTGGGGAAGCAATGGCTGTAGCAAACAGATTTAGTAGCTTGGGGTCCAGTCCATCAGGGAAGCTACCTTTGTTCGGGTTTAAGGCTTCCAGGGCTGCCAGCATTTCGGATGGCAGGATTTTAGGGAAGGAAAAACTGTGTGGAGGGGCAGATGGACTTCTGGTAGAGGCGGTAGGCCATTGATGTGTGATTGGAAGGAAGCCTAGAAGAGCAGCAGCACATGAGGTAAAGTGGGAGTTAAAAGCTGTGGCAACACTTGGGTGGTTGGTGATGACATCATTGTTTATTTTGAGAAAGGGTGAGGGGAGGTGGAGCCTGCAGGGAGAAAAGTGAGTGAATTACATTCCAAAATTTGGATGGATTGTTTATATTAGAGTTAAAGGTAGATCTGAAGTACTCGGCCTTAGCCAAATGAGTGGCTTTCATGCACTTGTTTCTGAGGGCCCGGTAGGTCTTGTAATCTTTAAGAAGCTTTGTGCTTTTGTGGAACTTCCAGGCTGCGTCACGTGCTCTTTGGACAGCGATGAGTTCTGGAGAGATCCAGGGGAAGTGGTTACCTTGGAGTCGAACACGCCGTAACAGTGCATGATGATTCCAGACTTCAAGGAAATGGTCTCTGAAGTAGTTTTCAGCATCTTCTAGGTTGCTGGCATTGGATATAGGTGCCCAGTTAATGAAGAACAGATCATATGAGGTGGGGCAATGTTAAGGGATTCGTACGATTGGATTTGAAGAGTTTTGCAGGGGGCTTTGACTTGGTGAACTCTACGCACCAGGAAAGTCATACAATGGTCACTAAAAGCATTTGCTAGAGTACCAGATTTTATGATCCTATGAGTGTGAGAGGTGAGAGCCCAGTTGATGAGGGAGTGGTTACCTGTCTTATGGTTAAGCCTAGTCGGGTCTTGGATAAGTTGGGTTAAGTTGAGAGACTGTATAGCATTTTGCACTTTATTAGATATGGTGGTCCAATTTATGTTGAAATCAACCATAATATATAATTCTCTGGCTTTCTAGTGGCTAGCTAGAGTGGCTAAGAGGTTGGTAGCAATTTTGGGTTGGGAGCCAGGACGGCAGTAGGCACCTGCTACAAAGACAGGTTTGGAGAAGAGGAGAGAGATTTGTAACATCAGGACCTCGCATGCTTTTGGTACAGAGCTAGAGAAAATGGAGGTGAATTACATGGAAGAGGCAACATAGACTGCTATCCCATCACCTCTCCCTAGCCAGTCCTGATGTGATAATATGAAACCAGGAAGGGAGAGAGACGAGTTACACATTTTTTTATTTAGCCATGATTCTGATATTATAATTACATCAGGGTTTAGTGAAGCCACCAGGGGATGTAGCAAGTTCACTTCAGGGAGGAGGCTACATATGTTTATATGTATTATTTTTAGGCCATTTGGGAGAGCTGTGAGTCATGGTTCGGGGCTGGCCGCTGGACGTGATTTGGCTGGAACAGGATTAGGGTTTATGTCACCAGCCGATAAGAGAAGGAGGGCAATAATAAAATAGTGCAGCTTGATACTCTTGTACCAAGAGTATTTTCTTAGCAGTCTGGCTCAATGGCATTTAATAATATCTGAGGGTGCCCAGGAGCTAAGTAAGTATATTAGCATAAAGTACATTGGCATAAAGGCAAGAGAGGCGCGGGGTGAATGGTCGAGTGAGACCAGGATATAGGCTTGGGAGAGGGGGAATATAACTGATTTACAACAGGAAGAGGGATGGTATTTTGTCTCTGTAAGGGAAGTGGGGGCTTGGGGGACAGAGGGGGGAGGGCAAGGACTGTGATTACCAGAATGATGAGGTTTAGAATAGAGGGCAACATTTTAATATTTTTTTGCTGAAGGAATTTATGTGCCAAAGTAAGCAGATGTGTGATAGTTTAGCCAAGCAGAGTAAACCTGCAAGCACGTGAGTGCTGAGAGGCAACAAGGATGTGTAAGTGGGAGGACAGTAGTGGCTAATCAGAATTATCTAGCTGTTTTGACACTCTAGGTCAGTTGAAACAGCAGGGTTTAGAGAGAGCCAATGAGACAGGGCAGTAAGAGGAAGGAGGGGCACGTGAGTATTTAAAGGAGGCCTGGGAGGGGGTGGTGAGAGGGAGAAAAAACATCAGTATATTTGATCACAGGCATTACAAGCTAAGGCAAAAGCTGGTAGAAACCGAATGAGAAAAGGCGCACCAATCGGGTGAGCTGAGCTGACCAGCCGTCCAATCAGGAGCCGGTTGCAAGGAGCTGCAGCAAATCGGAGCACCACTGGAGTGAGCTTGAAACAGCGGTGGTACCTGAGGAGCTGGTGCGGGGGTGGGTTCCATGAAGGCAGTTGGAGCTTGAGAGTTCAGTCGACGGCAGTCGAGAAGGTGCTGCCTTGCTGGATTGAAGTGCCGCTCAGGGCTCTCAGGACAGATCTGAGGAGCAGGTCCAGGGTGGGTCCCAAGAGGGTGGTTGGAGCTTGAGAGTTCAGTCAGTTGCTCCTGAGATGACATAAGCAGAAACTCATTTCCAATATGACTGTTTGATCTGTAGTAGTTTCCTTCTTTTCAAAGGCATCAAAGGACTTTCTATGACTAACTCTGTCAGATCTCACTGAGGAGTAATATGCTTTGTAACACCAGGTGAAATTAACTGGGCTTCCTCTGAAGACATCATAAAATTGATATGTTAGTTCCTGGCCTTCAAAGAAGCACAGCTCAACAACAAGACCATAAAATGCGAGTCTTTGGAAGTTAATCACATTACAGAGATCTGCTGTTTATCATATCATGTCCTTTGAAGTGATACCTGGGGGGCATCCCAGGAGCACGGGACTTCTCATGACAGACAATCACGCTACATTTTTTGTATTACAAAAATCATAGAGTAATCAGAACCAGCTGTCCAAGTGTCACAGTCTGTAGTTCCCTACTTCCTCCCTGCTACCACTCTTGTGGAGCGGGATCACATGAGCCCTTCTCCAGTCTTCTGGGACCTCTCCTATTCTCAAAGACTCCCTAAACAGTTCTGATAATGGCTCTGCTAGTGCCATCCTTAGCTCCTTAAGTACCCTGAGATGTATGCCATCAGGTCCTATTGCCTTGTCCACACTGAGCTTATTGAGCTCTTGTAGGACCCCTTTCTTTTATGAAGAGACTAGTGAACACCTCCCTCCTGCCCCCGTGTCCATGGTGCTCAGCTGTGGGCCCTGACCTACCTTCTCCTCAGTAAATACTGAGCAGAAGTGTCTATTTAGGATAGCTGCTTTTACATGGTCCTCCTCCTCATGTGCCTCCTTATCCCCTTTGATCTTAGCAATACCACCTCTGGACTTTCTCCTTTCACTAATGTATCTATAGAAAGTCTTGTCACCTTCTTTTACTGTTTGTGCTATTGTTTTCTCAGTTTGGGCCTTTGCCTTCCTTACTGCCTTTCCTGATTCACTTAGGAAAGTTTGGTATGCCTCCCTATCTTCATCCCGCTGCACTCCCTTGTATTTCCTGAAGGCCAGCCTTTTGGCTCTGACCTTTTCTACTACTGTTTTTGAGCACCAAAGTGGTTTTCTCCTTCTTTTGTTTCTCTTGCTTTTCTCTCTAACACAATGGGATGTTGCTTCAAGTATTGCATCCTTAATGCTTGCCAACTTTGCCTGCACCCCCTCACCTGTATTTCTTCTTGCCAGGGCTAGCTTAACTCTGTTGGCCATCTTATCAAAGTCAGCTCCTCTGAAGTATTTTTGATAAATAATATTCAGTCACTGCTCAGCCCTACTTAGCAGTAATTGTCAATTTCTTTTTACCCTATTCATGTGAGAAGGGATACTATTTTAGGCCCAATGGACCACCCAGCTGATCCCTTCCATTATGGTGCTTGCCCTGTCACTGTGCAGGCATGTGCAGTGACATATGCACAGCCAGGCAAGGGATTAGATGCTCAGTTGTATTCAATAGTGACATCTCTCAATGCAAATTTTCTTGTGTTAATTTTCAGTTGTTAATTAACACAAGTAAATCAGCATCTAAAACTTGCAACATTACCTATAATGGACCACGCAGTCCAGATGCATACTTTGAATACGTGGCAGCATATGCCAATGCAAGGCCAGGGCAGGCACCAAGAAGGGACGAGATCAGCTGGATGGTACAGAAGGACAACAATAGCATCAATTTTTACTTGAGCAGGGTGAAAAAAGGCAAGCACAGCTACATACGTTTTTGGTTCTGTAAATTTCTCCACAGACAAAGCATTTACCATAAATCTAAAAACTTTAAAATTGCTTTATTGTCTGGCTGTTAGACTGGAGAATGCCAGTCAGAATGTGACCATTCTGAGATCATTTTGAATAATCAAGAAAAAAAGGTATTTATAAACCTGTAACAAGACAGTGAGAGAAAAAGAAAGAGAAAGAGAGAGAGAAAGATAGAGACAGTACAGGCCGGATTTACAAGGCCTCCAAAAATCCTGCAGCTGGAGGAAAAACCTGGCACAAGATTTTTTCCCACAGCTACTGTATTCATGATGGTAGAGTCAGTTTATGACCAGCTCCACAATTTATGGAAGCGTGCAGGTTTGTTTTCTTCGCAGCTGTGGAAAAATGTTACACGTGGTGCGGGACCAGACATAACATTTACACAGCAGCTGGAGGACTGTGAATATGAATCTCCCAAGCTTTTTAAAGTAATTACTGAAATAGTTGTCTGTCTTTCTTCCTCTATCTCTCTCTCTCTCTCTTTCTCTCTCTCTCTTTCTCTCTCTTGCTCTAAACTGTACATAGGAGATGGAGAGCATCTAGGGCTGTCAAGCAGCATGCCCACCCAAACACACTGACACTAGATGATGATGGAGTGGAAGGAGGCAAAAGTTTTGCAGGAGTTGAAACTCCACCACAAAGTGGAGACAAAAAAGGTTGGAGAAGGTGAAGAAAGGCAGAAGAGGGCCAGAAAAGAGGAAGGTGGACACGTACCGAGGAAATCCCAAACAAACAAACTCTGGTCAGAGCCAATATGGTTGTGGAGAGCTTTTAGGAGCAGCAAAAGCAGTGAACAGAATATGCTGTGCTCTTGTTGCGCAAGAGTCAGCTGTAATACTGCAGTGATTGCAGTACTGTGCATGCATGATACATGCACATGTGCAGTTTACCCTGGAGTCAGCCTTGCGCAAGATGGCGGTGCTGACATAATTATGTGTAATAACCCAGTCCCCTCGGGTTACTACAATCCCATTAGTACTTGTCTTGGGCAGGTAGGAAAAAGCAGCTGGTGGGGAGATAATTATGGGCTTTCTACATAATTACATCATTGTTTACTCAGCTAGCCTGAGAGATGGATGATTATGTCATTTAGAGCTCTCACAGCAGCATAAATATTTTAAAATCAGCTGCTCTTGGTGATCTTAGAATGTTCATCAGTAAGTTTAAGTGTGGCAGTTAGACTAGCAGGAGGTCTGCCATTGGGGCTCTGTCAAAGGAAGTCCTGGTATTTCTCACCATAGCTTGGTAAAATCTTTAGTTTGCCTGAAGGACCCTTTAGTTTCACTCCAGTGGGAGTGAAAGGGAATACAGTTCTTGTGGATCCAGGAGCAATCCCCTGAGTTTCCTGAAGTTCACAGGTGCTATAAGGAAGAACAATGAGCAGAATCTGACAGGTAATAGAGAAAGAAAGGTGCCTTTTGTTCTTTCCATGACTGGGAGGAAGGATAGACTAATCTGTGAGTACAGAATCTGAGACTGTTCTTTGAGGTAGTTGTCTGAGGTGTGTGTACCCTAGCTAAGGCTAGATCACACCAGTCAGGACCCCTTTCAACACAAATGTGCTGAATTTAAAGTTAAAGGTGGGAGTCTTTAGCAATTCATTGGGGATTGGAGACTCATTTGGTGTAACCCTGAAGGAATGGCAGAGGCTGTTTGGGGCAAAGGGTGAGGAATGCCATCTGTAGTTTCAGGCAGGGCTAAGTGGTTCATGGGGGGCACCAGTGTTCCCTGGGCAATGACCATGCACAAGGAGGATGTTAAAGTATGTGGCACATCCCACAGATACACACTTTAGAAGAGAGAGAGAGAGAGAGAGAGAGAGATGTTTTTTGTGGAAAACAGTGCTGCCTAGCAAAGTGTCCTGCAAAAGAGGGTGTGCCTGTTTTGCAATGATAAACATTTGAGGGACCACCTTTGCTTTAAGTAACATCTGTAAATAAAGCCATACTGCAAAATCCCAGTTACTGCTTTGGAAATTCCGCTTATTGTTTCTAGTGTGAACATTTTTGGGACTCCTCAGTAGTTAGGTCTAGCATATGCCTAGCATCCTCTCCCTTGGACCTGGTTGTAAATGAAAAGGTCAATTTTAGTATGTACCCCCACCCTCTATCCTCTGTATAATGAGCCTGGTATGCACTCCTATGCTAAGGGTGGTACCATGAGTGTAGCTCTGCCAAAAGAAAATTGTATGCCATGTAGTTGTTAGTAAATCTCTTAAGGGGGGTATCAGCTAGCCAAAAGTGGTATGGGGGTTACACACATATGCACGATACTCATGCATGCACAGTTTAAATCTGCATCACCATGCTGCACACAGCGGCTGTCACATCCACACTTGTGGAAAGGAAAAGTAGTGCACCAGGAAGTGGGAATGTTTATGTGGCCCACAGAGAGGAAGGACTGCACAAACAGAATTACTGGAAACTATGCTGGAGCACTGGAGCAGAACATCAGACAGCGATCTGGTTACGTACTTCCACAGTGCTGTTTTACAAATCTGATGATGGCATAACATCTGTTGAGCTTGGCCCACACAACCATAAAAATCAGACTCTGGAGAAGACTATTAACAAACTATAGATCTGGTCTCAGATTTCTTCATCATCACAGTCACTTTCTCATTCTTTTCTAAGTAGTAATTTCTGGTAAATGTGCCTTAATCATATTTATCTCAGTGTTTGCAGACTACTTCTGGTTTTCTGGTGATTGGATCAGGAGAAGGTTGTAGCAGTCTTGAAGTGATTGCTGCCAGTGGTGGCATGCTCTAAAAAACAAAAATGGTCCCCATGATCATCTGCACATTTTAAAAATGACCCCTTGAGTTAAAGGGGACAGGGATTGATTACTTACGTGCAGCTGTTTGGAATGTCTAAATATTTGTAAATTATATTCATACCTCTAAAGGATCTGTATTTTAACTGTACCTGAATAAAGGCTAAAGCTGTCAGTTGTGTCTTGTTTTGGTTCTAGTTTTATAGAACTGTTATTTAACACAACAGCAGATTAGGTACATATGGACACATGTTGATACATGGACATATTAGATTAACAGTATCTCAGTTACAAGGGGGGTCTGTGTTAGGTTTAGGTTTTGAATGTACACATACAGTAGTCACTTGTTACAGAATTGCAGATGTATCATGTTTAATATAGTATAAGTTTGACTATTCATGAGTAAAATGGACTTTCTATACACCGAGTTTAAGAAAAATGTATCTGAACAGTACACTGTGTAATATTTGATTGACATCACTGTTTGAAACAGCTAGTGAATGCTTAACATACAGTAGGGCAGGTTGTCTTCTAACCTATTTTTTTACTTAACACATATATACAGTATATATATATATTCATATTTATAAAACTTTTAACATTATTTACTATGTATTGCTTAAAGAGCTACTGACGCCTCAAAGAAAACATTGAAAAACATAATAATTAGGTAAAAGTCTGCTCTATTCCATATATATTCTATTTATTTATTAATGAGAAAAGGTGCATGAATGCATGATTTTTATCCCATTCAGTTACTTTAAAGTTAATCTGCCTCTATAGCTTGCTCCCTACTTCAAGTCATAATGCTCTATTGTGCCATCACAATCTGTTGCCATGAGACTAACTGTGATGTCACAAGCAGTGCATTATGACATCAGGAAAGGAGACAGCAACAGAAATAGACCAACTATTGACGAGTAAAAAGCCTGTTTTCATGCAAATGACTTCAGAAATAAATAACAGGGAGGAGGAATAAAGAACTAATGTGAAATACAAGCTGCACTTTATCTAAATATTGTGATTTGTTAAAGTTCTCTTGAAGTTGTCAGCTGCTCTGTAAGCATATATTTCCTTAAGTTTTTAATCATTGTCATTTACTAATTCTAGCACAGACACCCACATAAGTTTTACAACGAAATTTCAGTTGGTTTATAGCTTGTGTCAGAGAGTAAACTTTCAAGTCAGTGAATTTGACATTGGGTTGGCTTTCTATTGATAGAATTAATCCTATTCTTGGCAAAGTAATTAGCAAAGCTGAGGCTGTTTAGAAGCAGTACAATAGGAGTTATGCTAAACAAATGTAAATATCTCTAAATATATACAACCTACAGATAATAATCCTGTATGAAAGTTGTTCATGAGAACAAGATCTTTCAAATGAGCCTATTCATTAAGCTGCATTAATTATATTTTTTTTAAACTATGGCCATCTGATTGTCTAAATTTTCATTTTTTCACATTTTTCACATTTTGGATAGTTATGTTTAAAAAAATCTAATAAATTCAGATTAGTGACTACCCTCATTGGAAAAATCATTTTGTCCCGAACAGCTTTCAAGTAGGTTGAATATTGGTAACTTGTATACTTCCTGAAATATGTACATTTGTTTGGCATGACTCCTACTATGTTCACTCAGAGAGAAAAAAAAAATGTTGTTTGCAAGACCATATTTTACAAAATATAAAGAATTCCACTTAGTGACTACCCTCATGTGAAAAGTCTTTTTGTTGTGAACAACTTTAATGCTGTTTTTTTATGTGCGTGTGTGTATGTGTGTGTGCACCTTGAATAGTTTTAAAGATATTTAGATTTGTTTGGAAAGTGTGCACATTTGCTCTCAGAGAAAAGCAGCTTGGAGTTCTGTGTCCATCATTCTAAAAAGAAAGAAGAGAGTATTTTTTAACTGCCACAGCAATTTGCAGTGTAACGGAAGGATGCACTGAAAACTACTAAAAAGGTGTTCCATGGAAACTATTTTTCAAGCTAAAGCAATAGCCAGCAAATTGTGAGAACAGAACAATGAGGTGACATCAAAATGGAGGGCAACATTTGGCATGGGAAACAGTTGGTGGGCCCTCCCATCCAGTCCCAGCAGATGATCCACTGCTGCCACAACTGGCTATTGAGTGACTCCTCAGGATGGTTGTAGCTGAATTGCAGTGGGGAAATTGTTGACCTGGGGCAAGGGATGAGTCAGATGGAGGGTACATTGGAGGCCACCCTTGCCAGGCTGCCACCAGCCAAGGGACAGCAAATTAAATGCTTGGTCACTGAGGCATTTATGGTGGGTATAGAGTTTTCAGTGTGTGTGTCAGGCTGTGAAGTTAATAGTCTGATATTTCCAAAACACCATGTTACCGAAACCCTCATTAAGAAATGTAACAAAATAAATAAATAAATAAAACTTGCCCTCAGTGCCCAAGGGGGTTTGTTTATTTGTTTTCATATGAATATAATTATTTTGCACTTTTTGAAATAAATATTATTTTGTTTCTTTAAAATGCCTCATTATGTTTTTTCCAATATCACTCATATGTGGTTGAAGAGTTTGAAAAGTGGTATGGCCCAAGGATGTCAGGGTTAAACTCCCCCACCCCAGTCTAGTAGGTTCAATCAAATCCTTACATTTCCTCGATCAAATCTGTAATATGCACAGCAACTCATTCTCACCGACAGACTGTATCTCCCTGTTACTACTGCCTTTCTTGATACCCCCATGAGAAGGCATGGTCAGGGATGATTGGAATGTATCTTCTGCTACTGAAATTCTGGTAGAATTCCGATTACACCTCCATGAAATTTAGCCAAAATACTATTTCAGTTATTTCCATCTAATTTTAAAAGTATTTATACAAATTGTACCAATACTGAAATTATAACCTCACCGAGGTCCAGACAGAAGTGTACCAAATTTCAAATTTCTATTCTTAAAGATGACCAAATGTAAAGCCTTCAAATGCTTAGAAATTCAACACATTAACTTCTCAATTATGTAAACTGCAGAATTTTAAGCTCCTATAAACTTTAAAACTCAAAAACTGAGTATCGGCAATTTTTCTATATTCATTGATCCTAAATGTTAGGCTTTGCGGTTACCCCCTTGGCCCAGCAGTAGAGCGTGGTGCTGCCATACTGATGATCCAGGATCTGAATAAAGCCCAGGAAGTCACATCTGAAGACAGGCCATGGCCAAGACAGCTGCTGCTCAGCAATGCATCTTGGTCTGGGAGGGTTGGCGACATGTTCTACCAATGCAGTGACCCCTTCGGCTGGGTCATAGAGCTTGAGGTCAAGGAGCTTGCTCTTGCCACAGCACAAGTTGGGGCTGTGTGAGGCTGACAGAAGCACTGCCCCCACCAAGGGAGGTGGAAGTGAAAATAATGTGAGAGAAAAATACTGTAGCCAGCTGAATGATGGGTTCTGCCTGATCAGTGTATATCCCTGTGAACAGAGTATATTTCAAAGAGACTAGCTGATGACCAGGAGAAAAAGCAATATGAAAAAGAAGGTGGCTGTGTGTGTCAACTGTCTAATCTGTTGCTCAATGCCTGGTCAAATTATAAGCAGCCAAATATTTCAAAATAACATCAGCAATTAAAAATTAGTTTCATGAGCTTTTATGAAACTGTTGAATGCTGTTATACTTTTGCAGAAGCAATGTTCATATATGTTTCCCAGTTGTACACTTCAGTTGCCATTATAGAGGAAGGTAAAGGCTGGGTATAGAGGCCATAAGGTAGTAGTCATAGGAGTCTCCATAGTAAAAGTATAGTAGTGCCAAGTGTTAGGTCACTATCTTGAGTGATGAGCCACGACAAATAGTCATAGACATCACTGTGCACTAGCCTATCTTCTTGCAATATGCTTGCTAACCACTAGAACTCACTGACTTAATAATTTGTGATAGCACATGCATGTGCAGTGTTAGTTCTGTACAATGCCATCTGCTGAGTCTTTAACAGCCCTGAAGATAACAAAGTATATTTTCACTATTTGAAAAAAGTGGCACTGAGAAATGCAAAGTCTTACAACTAGTTGCGACTTAGACCATTGTGACAGAAATATCTGGATAACTTTATTCATGATGGAACTTTATGCTGGGCATTAGGATGAGTATTGGATGAATATTATTTTCTGAATATCATGAATAATGGGCTATCTGACTATTCAGACCTGAATACTGAATAGCCCACTAATTAAGTGGTATTTGGCTGGGGGATTGTTTAAAATTAAAAAGAAAAAAGCCTTCTCTGATTCCTTCCCCCAGGCCAACATTTAAAATAAATATATTAATCCCTGGTGTCTAATGATTCCCCCAGGCTGATCATGGCACCAAAATGAAGAATCCCCACCACCACCAAGATTTACACCCATTTCTCCCCGTCTCCATTGTAATAAAATAAAAAAATGTCCCTGGTATCTAGTGGACCCCCCCACCCCCACACCCCATCAGATAGTGCCCCCCACTCCTCCCTGGACTACCCCGAGCAGACCACTGGCACAGCTCTCCACTCACCTCCATGGCCCTCAGCCTGACTAAACTTGCAATGAATAAGCATGTGCCAATATAGAATTCAGCCCAGCTCTCTTGGCTAGTAGTACCACTGCCAGGGGGACTAAAGGGGATGGGGGGCTGCCAGTCACTGGTGGGGGGTTGGGATGGGAGAACAACATTGTGGATCCCTTCCACGAACCACAATGCCATTCTCCATCATGTCCCCTACTGGTGACTGCCCCCTCCCTTCTATCCCCTCAATGGTAGTGATGCTGTACTAGAGTGACTGAGACAGCTGAGCTGAATCCAGTGAATGAGTGCACGCTTGCACTGGCATGTGCTCATTCACTGCAAGCTCAGTTGGGCCATGAAGGTGAGTGGAGGGCAGTGCCTGTGGCCTGCTCAGGATAGTGGGAGGGGTGTGGGAGAAATATCTGACAGGGTGCAGAGTCCACTAGACACCAGGGATATTTTTTATTTTTATACATTGAGGACGGGGGAAATTAGTGTATATCTTGGTAGGGAGGATTGTTCATTTTGGGCCAGTGATTGGCCAGGTGGGATGGGACCACTAGACACCAGGAACTGATATATTTGTTTTAAATGTTGGCCAGGAGGGGAAGGGAAACCAGAAAATACTTTTTTTTATTTTTAAACATTCCCCCTCCTGGCCAAGGAATAACAAATACTGAATACTGAATATTTTGACACGGAATAATGAATATTTGGCTAAATATTTGCTAAAAGGTATTTGAACAGCTGTATTGAGAATCAATGTCACAGGAGTGTTGGAGGTGCATTGCAGGAGTGTTCGAGGTGCATTGCAGGACCATGGTGCTACTGCTTGCAAGGTGATTCAGTGGTGATAAGTGCCTTTGGAAAGTAAAATTCCACAAGTAGAATTCTACTCTCATTGCCTATTATGCGTCCATGGCTGTTTGAGAAAATGTTGCAATTAATAATTTCTAAGGTATTCACAATAAAGTTTGACCCACTAAACCACAGTGCTGAAACTTTAAAAATGAAAAGGAAGGGCCATGCCCAAGGCTGATCACAATTAGTAAATTACAATTCTGAAGAATTGTCATGAAATTCTGTGATTTTGAGGAATGCTCCTACATTCTTTAATTTGCCATAATTCAGTCAGTCTTACAGCTAGGTATCTGAAAGGAGACATGCTTACTAATTGGAAAGTGTTCTAAACAAATGCCAAGTTGCATGACATTTCAAAGAGGAGTGGGGTACTTAAAGGGGCTCACAGTTTGGAAGAGGCAGAGAACAACAAGAGGAAGGAACTGCTGTTATGACTATACTTCTCTACTGGGACTAAAGAACTAGAACTCTACTATCTGTGCAGTTATCTAGGTGTTTGTCTCAGTTGGCTGAAGGGATTTGTTATCTGTGCAATTAACTAAGTGTAGAAAGAGCTATAAAGTGGAGGGGGTGGCTTAGCTAGAAGGAAGCCAGGTTAAAGCCAGATTTAAAAACTGTCCTAGATAGCTTCTGTCAGAGAACAGGCAGAGAACAGCAAGAGGAAGGAACTGCTGTCATGACTATACTTCTGTTCTGGGACTAAATTGCCCTCCTTCCCTCCCTTCCACACTCCCCCCCCCCCCACTGTAAGCCAGTTGGACATTTATACTGTAGGTACAGGATTTGAGTGACAACCAAGGGTGTAGACAGCCATACTCACTGTTCGCATTTATGTACAGTTTTGTTGCATGCTTGTCACAAACCATAAGCCACTCTGTTAATATTATCATTCTAATATGTAGTATTTGGGTTAGTGTAGGCCACTGAGGAGTGCCCAATACATGTATAACCTCTTTAGAAAGTAGAGGAATCATCTGACAACAGTCTGACTTGTTCGGGAGAGGGTGCCATTTGGAAAGGATGTGTACATTTTTTTAATGGGGGTGGTGTAACTGTTGGAGATTGTGTACAAAATGGAAATTTCTGGCTACACCCCTGGTGACAACAGGAACTTCTTGTTTGGGAGCAGGAAGTGAGTGATCACAGAGCCACAAAAGACTCACCATCCTAGAAGGAAAAGAGTAGCTCTCTGCCCTCCTCCCCTCTAGCTGCTGGAGGCCTGACTCTGAGGAAGTAAGGAAACTACTGAGAAATATAGGAACTTGTTGTCTCAGAACAGGAAGATGAGGAGCTTGAAGAACACAGAGGCAGTAAGTAAGTAAGGAGAAAAAATAAAGATAAATAAGAAGAGGAAAGAGTAAGTATTCAAAACAACAGTTAAGGGGAAAGAATTAAGACATGATGGGAGTGGTGCAGTGCAGTGACTGTGGAGCATCAGACTTTCACGAGACGTTCTGGAGGAAGCAGTGTTGTCCAATCTGCAGGCACCTCTCTGGGCTGAGGAAGAAGGCTGCTCATCTCCAGGCTGAGTTGGCCAGGATTTGGGGGACCTTCTCTCTCACCCAGGGACCAAAAGGGCCACCTGTGTTGCCTCAGAGGTTGCCAAGAAAGAGGAGTGGTTGAACCACAGTGGGCTCAGGGAGGGTGGTAGGTGGCGGAACAGAGGTGCATCCCTCCAGTTGTACCTCTCCACAGTTCATATGCCATTCTAGCAAAGTGTGGTTCCTCTATAGAGACATTCGCAGTGGAGACCAAGGAGGATGCTGGGAACCTCCACAAAGGAGACACACAGGAGGGTGGCATGGGACCCCACAGGGGAAGGAGACAACTCCTGGTGGGGGACTCCATTGTTAGGAAGATAGAACTGGGGGAGGAAGGGGAGAGGGAGGTAAGGTGCCTGCCTAGTGCCATGGCTTGGAGGGACAGGGAGCGAATCCTCAGGATCGCCAGATCAGCTGTACAGAGAAGGGAGCTGGATGTCATTGTCCAGCTAGGGACAAATGACCTGGCTGAGAAAGGGATCAGAGCAGTGCAGGAAGAGTTTGTGGAGCTGGGGAGGGGACTTAGACAAGTAGCATGCATGGTAACCTTCTCAGAAGTGCTGCCTATCTATGGCATGGGTGAGGCTAGGGTTCTCCACACCATGGAATTCAGTCAGTGTTTGAAAAACTGGAGCAGAGCTCAGGGATTTGGCTTCATTGGGGACTGGGGTCCACCTGGAGTGATGCAGGCCTATACTGGTGAGATGGTCTGCCTCTGTCCAGGAGGGGAACCAGGATCCTAGGGGATAGGTTTAAATGCTTCACTGGCAAACATTTAAACTAGCCAAGGGGTAGGAACTGGAAAGGAGCAGGGAAATCCTAGCCTCCCCCCAAATAAAATCAGAGTAGTAAGTGAGGCAAACACCAAGATAGAAACGTTGATAGGGGGAAGGGCAGAGGTAAATGGAGAAAATGACAAAGTCAATAAGGACAGGGATGGGGCAAAAAGAGGTAAGGCCATCAAGAAATGTAGGGTAATGAGTACCAATACCCATAGTCTGGGCAATTAGCTCCCTGAATTGGTGGCCTCGATGGAAGAGGGATGCCATGATATCGTAGCAGTCACAGAAACATGGTACACAGAGAATCATGACTGGGATGTTAACATACCAGAGTACACAACCTACAGAAGAGACAGGGAGGTGAGAAGGGGGTAGGAGTAGCTCTTCATGTAAGGAAGGGATAAAATAGCAAACAGGGAGAAGAGGAGGCACTGTGGGTCACTTCAGAGTCTGGAAATGTACCACAATCTGCTCAGAGGTTGTATACAGACCCCCCTCTTAGGGGGAGGAAATGTACAAGGATATGATAGAAGGCATCCTTAGGATGGCAGAGAAAGGGAAGATACTGTTGGTGGGGGACCTGAATATGCCAGATGTTAACTGGAGCACCTTTGCTGCAGCCACGTCCAAGAGCAGGGCCATTCTCGATGCCCTATGGGGGCATGCTTTAGACAGCTAATTTTGGAACTCAGTCATGAGGGAGCACTCCTAGACCTCATACTCTCAAATGGCGACAGTGAGAGGATCTCAGATCCAGAAGTGGGTAGCCATCTGGGAACAAGTGACCACTAAACAGTTGGTTCACTATAAACTTAGCTACAGAG
This sequence comes from Neoceratodus forsteri, assembly GCA_016271365.2. NCBI lineage: Eukaryota > Metazoa > Chordata > Ceratodontiformes > Ceratodontidae > Neoceratodus > Neoceratodus forsteri. The sequence goes on from CM057456.1 coordinate 1,792,013,609, forward strand.
TCAAGCCATGCAAAAGTGAGAGTACTGGACTTCAGGAGTGCTGACTTTGGCAAGATGGTAGAGTGCCTTAGGAATGCACTAGAAAACAGGCTAGAAGGAGGGGTGGAGCAACAATGGGGAAACATCAGAACTGCTGTCACAGAGGCAACAAGCCTTTGTGTGAAGCAAATAAACAAATCAAAATGAAAGAAAAAGCCACTATGGTTCTCCAAATAGGTGGCCGGGAAGGTTAGAGAGAAAAAGATAACATTTAAGAAGTATAAGGAAACACAGAAGGAGCAGGAAAGAGAACTGTACCAGTTAAGGCAGGAGGAAGCTGGGAGGGAAGTCAGAATAGCAGAGGCCCAAACTGTGGAAAAGATAGCCAACTCAGTTAGGAGGGGGGATAAAACCTTTTATAGGTACATCAGGGAGCGTAGAACGACAAAAGGAGGGATTGTGAGGCTGAACAGAATGGATGGTGGGTGGACAGAGAGGGACAGTGAAAAAGCAGGGATACTGAAAGAATACTTCTACTCAGTATTAACAAAAGAGAAGGAGGGGAAGGTATCTAATCCAATTAACAGAAGCACTCTAGATGGGGGGTTGATCCCTGTCCTTTCACAGAAGAAAGGGTACTGAAAGAATGCCTAAAACTGGGGCCTGACAGGATTCACCCCAGAATTCTAAAATAATTAAGGGGAGAACAAGTGACACCACTGACTTCCCTTTTTAACAAATCATGGGTGGATGGTGTGGTACCTGAGGACTAGAGGAAGGCAGATGTGATTCCTCTTCGCAAAAGTGGGAGTAAGACAAAGGCAGGAAACTACAGACCTGTCAGTTTGACCTCTGTGGTAAGAAAAGTGATGGACTTGCTTCTGAAGGAAAGTACTGTTGAGTACTTAGAGGCCAGTGGGGCACAGGACCCAAGGCAGCATGGGTTCATAGTGGGAAGGTCATGTCAGAAGGATCGAATTGATTTCTTTGACTGGGTGACCAAAGTAGTAGACCAGGGAGGGGCTGTGGACATGGCCGGCCTAGACTTTAGCAAGGCATTTGACACAGTCCCACACAAAAGATTAATTAAAAAAATGAACCAGCCTGGGAGTGGGTCCCAGGGTAGTAGCCTGAGTAAAACATTGGCTGGACAACAGGACACAGAAGGTAATTGTAAACAGAGTCCACTCTGAAGAAAGGGGGGTTACTAGTGAGATAGCGCAGGGTTCAGTACTGGGTCCAGTCCTTTTTAATGTCTTTTTTAGTGACATTGTAGAGGGACTGGAAGGAAAAGAATGCCTCTTTGCAGATGACACAAAGATCTGCAATAGGATTAATACACAAGGAGGCATGGAAAGGATGAGAAGGGACTTGGCAAGGTTGGAGGAATGGTCAGAAGTATGGCAGCTTGGATTCAATGCAAAGAAGTGCAAAATAATGCACCTGGGAAACAAAAACCAAGGGGACGATTTCACAATGGTAGGGGAGGTAGTAACAACAACAACAAGCATTTGTCAATGCCGAATGTTGTCTCGCTGGCATTGGCATTGGTAGTGTTGGAGTTAGAGATGCATAATAGGAATGGCAGTGAAGTATTGAAGTGACACCAACCCCACCCCCACCCTGTAGAGACTGACAAGCATTGGGGTGTGCCTTTGGTCGCCAACTATAAAGCTCATGCTATTGTACCTCACCCTACCCTGTAGACACTGACAAGTGTCGTGGTGTGCTTTGGGGTCTTTGGGCATTATACTTACCCCATTCCATAAGGAAATATGCTGAGGTGGGTGCAGTATAGGAGAATGGGGTGAACTTTGTGGCCAAACAGTGCAAGGCACACCACGATGCCTGTCACTGACTGCGGGGTGGGGTTGGGGGTGGAATGGCGGGATCATTACAGTCGATGATCCCAAGTCACACCCCTGACGCCTGTCAGTCTCTACAGAGTGAGGTGCTACAGTTGGAAACCCTAACACCGTGCGTGTGTTGGTATTTTCACTCCAAATTTTCAACATGGGCCGTTTGTGAGCCCACCTCATGAAAAGCTGCACTCTCAGTTTGTTAGCTGAAAGGTGGTTTTGCACAACAGCAAAGCAGTTTGGCAACACAGGGACGAAAACACATTTTGGGTAGTATGTGGAAAATGACAACTGCATTATTCATAAGGAGATGTAAAAAAATGGCAACTCTGAAAAATCTGGAGTGAAAATATGAAAAATTGGTGAAGTTATGAGCATGCATAGAAGCTGTGCAACACACATCTGTAACCCAATTGGGGATTTTTTTAACCACATGTTTAACATAGGCATTTTGGGACATCCCCTCATGCACAGTGGCACTGTGATTTTGTTAATTTGTGCGGGAAAAAAAATTTTGCACAGTGACCATGCCATTGTGTGCCACGGTTCGAAAACACATTTAGGGCAGGATGTGAAAAATGACCTCTGTACTGTTCATAAGGAGGTGTGAAAAAATTGCCAGTGTTGAAAATCTGACATGAAAATATTGCAGATTTGTGAAGTTACAAGGGTGCATGGAAACTGCGCAATGCACACTTATAACACAGTCATTTTATGGAATTTCATCACCAAATTTTCAGCATAGGCATTTTAAGACTTCTGTTCATGAACAGTGTCACCATCATTTCTTCAAACTCTCCTGAAAACTGATTTCGCACAGCGACTGTGCTATTCTTCATTGGATGTGAGAAAACACATTTTGGCCAGGATATGTAAAATGACAGTTGTATTGTTCATAAGGAAGTGTGGAAAAATGCCAATAATGAAAATCTGGAGTGAAAATATTACAAATTCACAAAGTTACGAGTGTGCGTGGAAACTGCGCAATTCACTCCCATAAAACAGCCATTTTTTGGATTTTTCCCACCAAATTTTCAACATAGGGTGTCTGAGAGTCCTTCCTCATGAACAGTGGCTCTGTCATTTTGTTAATCGGTCCCGAAAGGTGATTCCGTGCAATGACTGCAAAATCACCTTTCGGGATGGAATAATGCCATGACAGTGTCTGCGTTCATGAGGAGGGGTCCCAATAACCCCATGTTGAAAATGTGGTTCCAAAATTCCCAAAAATGGCTGAGATATGCACCAAAGTTGAAAAAACCCTCTTTATGCCATTATACAGCTTATTGGCATTTCTTCAGTTTGTGGTCGGCTTTGAAGCATGCAGATGTGTTCCCAGTCCACTGAATATCATCATGCCAGACTCCGGAGGCAAGTATGGGGTGGGGGGGTGGGGTGGCAGGGTGCGCAGAGGGTGGGCCACGGAGTTGTGGGAGTGGGCAGGGGACATGAGGGACCATTTCTTTTACAGGTTTAAAAAAAAAATCTTTGGGACTTTTTGGGGAATGGGCTCCAGCGTGCCACTTAAGTGTTTTTCTTTTGGGTTGGATGCGGTAACTGACAGTGGATTGGGCACCACTGTCAGCACATACTGAAGGGGAAGAGACACGAGCCGAGGATTGGGCACCCCCGGCACACAGCAAAAGTGGAGGGGAAGACATTATGCTGATGGGAGTGGGATCCTAGACAAAATAAATGAGGATGCAGATAAAAGCTGACGGGGGATTGGGCCCCCATCAGCAAAGAAATCACATGGGGGGGGTAATGATGATGAAGGGGATTGGGCACACCCTCAGCATACATTTTAAATGGGAGGGGGTCATTATGCCGATGGGGAGTGGACTCCCTTGTCGGCATTGTGACAAGAGGCGGCAGCAGTGTTGCGTGCATGTCAGGAGGCGTGTTATGATCCTGCTGCATGAGAGCTTTGCTCTCATTGCAGTGAACCTTTTCTTAGATCTGGTGGCCATGTTTGGGATGCGTGATGTCAGCGCCTGCTGCTGGCTGATTGGGGAATGAGGGACACACCTACTGATGAGTGCCCAGCATTGGCGCAACAGTGACGGCATCTCCAAATCTGCTACTACCGCAGTATGTTGGCTGCGCATGCGTGAGCCAACATAAAAATGGAAAAGGGACCTGGGAGTAATCATATCAGATGACCTTAATGTTGGCAAGCAATGTGAGAAGGCAGTAGGAAGGGCTGGGGGGATACTGGGACGTATAGGGAGAGGCATCACCAGCAGAAAACAGGAAGTTGTTATCCCTCTGTACAGACAGTTGGTGACACCCATCTGGAGTACTGCATCAGTTCTGGAGACCCCATCTCCCAAGGACATAGACAGGATGGTGGTGGCCCAGAGGAGGGCAACTAAAATGGTGCAGGGTCTGCAAGAGAAACCGTATGAGGGGAGGCTAAAGGAGCTTAATATGTATACCCTTGAGGAAAGAAGGGAGAGGGACACAGAGGGTGGTGGTAAATGGCTGTCACTCCACAGAGGGAAGAGTAACCAGTGGGGTACCACAGGGATCAGTGCTAGGGACCGTCCTATTCAACATCTTCATCAGTGACATTGCACAGGATCTAGAGGCAGAATTTCACTGTTAGCTGATGACACAAAGCTCTGTAACAGAGTAGACACACCAGAGGTGTAGACAGAATGAGAAGGGACCTGCAGAAACTTGAAGAATGGTCAAGGGTTTGGCAGTTGAAATTCAATGCAAAGTGCAAGATAATGCATATGGGGCACAAAACCCTGGCACAATATATCAGTTGGGGGTGAGGATATCATGCACCAAGCAGGAAAGGGATCTTGGGGTTGTCATCTCTGATGACCTCAAGGTAGGAAACAGTGTGACAAGGCATCAGGTAAAGCAAATAGGATGCTGGGATGTATAGGCAGGGGCATCACCAGCAGGAAAAGGAGGTCATAATTCCACTATACAAGACACTAGTGAGGCCCCACCTGGAGTACAGTGTACAGTTCTGGAGACCATACTACGTAAGGACATAGACAGGGTAGAGAAGGTTCAGAGGAGGGCAACAAAGATGGTGCATGGGTTGCATCACAAGTCCTATGAAGACAGGTTGAAAGGAACTGAACATGTACTCCCTGGAGGAGAGGAGGAGAGGGATATGATAGAGACATACAAGTATCTTACAGGGAGGAACAGGGTGCAGGAAAACACTATTTTTAAGCGAAAAAGATGTTTCAGGACTAGAGGGCATGGGATGAAGTTGGAGGGAGGGCGATTCAGAGGAAACATGAGAAAAATTTCTTCACAGAACGGGTGGTGGACAAGTGGAACACCCTGCCAGAGGAAGTGGTGGGGGCTGAAACAATCACGGGATTTAAGAATGCATGGGATAGACATAAAGGAATTCTAGAGGGCAGGGGTAAGGGGAAACAGACTTCTAGGAAAACAAACTGAACTTACAAGCTCAAATGGGCAGACTAGGTGGGCCATAGGCCCTTATCTGCCGACACTGTCTATGTATCTATGTATCTATGAGAGGAGGAGACATGATAGAAACTTTTAAGTACCTCAGTGGAATCAACAAAGTTCAAGAGGATAGCATCTTTCAGAAAAAGAGATGTGCAAGAAGAATGAGACACAATTTGAAGACAGAGGGGGGACAGCTCAGGGGCAATGTGAGGAAGTATTTTTTCACAGAGAGGGTGGTGGACGCATGGAACAGTCTTCCTGAGGAGGTTGTGGGGTCTAAAACTGTGGGATAATTCTAGGATGCATAGGACAGACATAAGGCAATTCTTGCGGGGGGGCAGGAAGAAATAGGCTGTTGGTTAACTTGGATCTGCAGCTTATCCTGCAGGTAGGAAAATGGGCAGACTAGGTGGGCCAAGCAGTCCTTATCTGCCATCAAAGTCTGTGTTTCTGCATTTCTATGTAAACCTCATTTACCCATGTAAATTACATTCCAGGACATTTGTGTTTTGGTATGTATACTAAATCTTGAGTGTATGCCTGCAATATGCGTGGAGCTATAAACCTCCATATAATTTGAAAATGTTGATACAATTTAACAAATAATTAAAATGTGAAACTTTGAACTGTAACTTACAGCATATGTAAACAAATATTCCTATCATTAGCAGTTCCTAAGACTCTTTCAAGAAAGTATGCACATACATTTTCAAGTATCTAGCTCCAAAGGTCGTTACGTTTTTAAGAATAAAATGTTTTCAAAACGTTTACATGAATAATAAACTGCTAAATTGTGAGCCCCTTGCAACTTGGCATTTGTTTAAAGCACTTTCCAATCAATAAGTATGCCTCATTTTGGATACCTAGCTGAAAGACTGACTGAGTTATGACCAATTAAAGAATGTTGGAGCATACCACAAAATCCCAGAATTTCATGAACATTCTGCAAAATTGTAATTTACTAATCTTGACCAGCCATGGGCATGGCCCTTCCTTTTCATTTTTAAAGTTTCAGCACTGTGCTTTTTTGTGTCAGCATCATTTTATTGGGACACAGAGAGGAGTCAGCACAGCATACAACAGGTACACATAGCATATCACACACTGGAATATTCCAAATAAGATTAGACTAGTCAGGCAGCATACATAAGTCAAAGCAGATATCACAGGACAATGGGTTGGTAGTATAACAGCTATTCAGTGGTCTGGTACAGGGGTTTACCCAAATTACCCAGGAGGGAGAGAAGGGTAGAGGAGAAACAGGAGATAAGCAACCCCAAGGCCTCAAGGGGGGGTGGAGCCGAGGCTCCTCAGAAAGAGCTATGGCCACCCACTAATATGAAAAAGAGCCTACTTCTATGGCAGTTATAAGAGGGTTCTACAATGCATGAAATATGCTTAGATGTCCGTGCACTGAATATTGAGCTCTTTCAATTGCCATGCAGGCCTTCAGATTGTTAGCCCACTGCTGTATGGTTGGAGGACTGGGAGACACTCAAGACTGGGAAATGGTCTTCCTGGCTGTAACTAAAGCTAATACCCACAGGGCACCAACCCCACCCCCGGATGATCCTGGTCAGTCCCCAAGAGGAGTTTCTCGGGACTAGCAGGAGGAGAGAAGCCCAGGACTTGGGCCATGATGGCATGTCCTGAGAGCCAAAAAGGGGCTACCTTAGGGCATGCCAAAGCGAAATGTATGAAGTCCCCGGTGTCAGCTGGACATTTGGGGCACTCACTGGATTTGGAAGGATCCAACTGATGCAGCTTAACAGGGGTATAATATGCCTGATGCAGAATATTGAACTGAACTTGATGCAGTTTATTGCTCCTGGAGTACACTATCAGGTGCTTACAGTAGTGGTTCTACATGGGTGCATCCACTGTATGCCCTATGTCAGCAACCCATTTAAGAATAGTTCTTTGCAGGGTCTCTCATTCATCCCCCTGAAGAGAGTTATAGAAGGTGGACATCAACCTGGTACCTGGCCGAGGGTAGAAAATACCCTCTCCAGTGGTGAGATTGGGGCTCATCCATCCGCTGAACCCAGTGTTTGGCCCAAGACATTCCTATGTCTGAGGTAAATAAAGAAGTCACCCCTAGGAACACTCCACTCTTCACATAAATAATCAAAGCTCACCAGGTGATTCCTCTGATATAGCTGACCCAACCATTGAAGGCCTTTGGACTGCCAATCCCTCAGTCCAGGTACCATGGCTATCGCGGGTGGGCCTTTGAGTTTAATTGCTTCGAGTAAAAGGGTCTCTCTGGTGGGGGCTGGTTGTCTACCAAGGATACCATGTAAACGATGCCATACCCTGATAGTGGTAGATAAGAAGGGATTCGGATGGTCAGGCTCAGTTCCAGTACACAACCCCTCAGCTATTAACCACCCTTTTAAACACCTCCCCTGACATGCCTCCTCCATCTTCATCCATCCAGACCCGTCATAGTCCAACCCTCAGGGAGAGCCATGAGTTGAGAAACCAAATAGTAGCACTGGATGTTCAGAAGTCCCAAACCTCCCCATCTCTGTGGGGCCTGGAATGTGGTCCTACCAGCCCTTGCTGACTTACCACGCCAGAGGAATCTGTGCATAATAACATCTACCTGCTTAACGTGGTTCTTTGGAGCCCCTACTGGGAGAGATTGATACAAATATAAAAGTCTGGGCAAAAGCTATTCTCCCCAATAATGACAATGGCAGGGCTGACCACCTACCACATTCCTCAGTGATCTTCACCAGTGGTTTAAAATTTAAGGCATAAAGGACTCCCACCTTGCCTGAAATAAAGATCCCTAAATATTTCAATTTAGTCACCAACTGTAAATAGTTTACATTTTGTATTAGGGATTGCCGATTTAGAGCACCAATTGGAAGGACTTCATTTTTTGACCAATTAATTTTGTGACCGGACAGCTGTCTGTACTCCTCTAGGACCTCATGCACCCTCGGTAAAGCCCGTGCTGGGTTCTGTAAAAACAGAAGGAGATCATCAGCATACACTGCTAATTTATTCTCCTGGCCCCCATTCACCAGTCCCCCGATATCTGATCGTGCTCTGAGGACCACTGCCAGAGGCTCTAGTGACATAATATACAATAATGGGGAGAGTGGACAGCCCTGCCTTGTGCCCGACTCAAAGTAAACTTAGAAGAAAGGTGACCATTAACTGTCACCTGAGCAGTGGAGTTTGTGTATAGAGTTCTGACCCAAGAAGAAGACTGAGATTCAAACCCCAGTTTCCCCAAGGTGGTGAAGAGGTACCCCCACTCCACCCAGTCGAAGGCCTTTTCCACATCCAGTGCAAGAATAACAGCCTCTTGCTTATTAGTAGCCCTACCCCACTGGTGAATAATATTCAGGGTTCTCTGAATATTATGTTTCCCTTGCCTGCACTTCACAAAACCAGTCTGATCAGGGTGAATAAGGGCAGGGAATAAGGGATACAACCTGGTGGCCAAGACTTTAGCTAGGACCTTGTAGTCTGCAGTCAAAAGAGAGATAGGCCAGTAAGAGGCACACCATGCTGGATCCTTACCTGGCTTAGGCAAAATCATGATAACTGTGGACCGGGTGGAGGGGGCCAGTTCACCACTTGTCAGACTCTCCAACAACATATTTTTCAAAGGTTCAAGTAACACATCTAGAAAATATTTTAAAAAGTCTATGGGGATACCATCAGGCCCCAGTGCTGTTCCACCCCTCAGTGCCCTAATGGTCCTACTGATCTCCTCCCCCATCAGTAGAATGTCAAGAGCATTTGCCTGCTCATTGTTGATGAAGGTCAACAAAGACCCATCAAGAAATGCATGAATTCTCCCCAAGAGGGGAGAAACCTCTGAGGTATATAGCTTATTATAAAAGTCCCCAAACGCTACACTGATCTCCTCCAGTTCTACCACCTGCGTGTTCACTGAGGTATGAATCCAGTGCACCACCCATTCCCCCTCCTTCATACACAGTTGCCATGCCAGCTGCTTTCCAGCTCAGTCACCTTCGAAGTACAGGCTAGACTGTGATAGCAAAATCACCCTTTCCATACGGGCACTGCTGATAGAATTATATTGCCACTTTAATTTCTGTACTGTATGGTATAGGGCCGGTGTAGGGTTGGCCTTGTGAGCCTGTTCATATGCCTCAATTTTAGATCTTAAGGCCTCTAGGTCTTTATGTGATGCACAGGCATTATGTGCAGCAAAAGAGATAGACTGGCCATGAATGTAGGCTTTGAACGCCTCCCACCTAGTTTCGTGGGAGGTGTCCCCTCTACCATTAAATACCAGGAACTTCTGAATGCAGGACCTCATATGGTGTGTATTGGCTTAATCCTTCAATAAAACAGGATCCAGTCTCCAGAGTTTTTTCTCAGTGCTACCCCCCAGGCGCCAGGCCCACTGTCAAGGAGGCATGGTCTGAGAGGAGAATGGGAGAGTAATTGGCCCCCTGCAGCACTGGCAATAAGGCCAGGCTGACCAAAATGCGATCTATACGAGTGTAAGATTTATGTGAATGGGAATAGAAGCTGTAATCTCTCCCAGACAGACAGAGGTGCCGCCATGCATCCACTAGTCCTACTTTCTCCTCCATGATGCCCAGAGCATTTTTTGAAATCTTAATAGGCTTGGCACTGGATCTATCCAGGATTCTGTCCCGTACACAGTTATAATACCCCCGAAGGATCCTCCACCCAGGCCAAGAGAGCAGCTCTAAAGTGAGCCGCTGAAAGAAGGTAGGTAAAAACTTTTATTTTTGTATGGGATAGCAATGTCATTAGGGATAATTCCCTGTTTACAAGCCAAGCACCGTAGATGTTAGAGAGCAAAAATTCCTTAGTTTTACAAATACAGCTAATATTACTAAAATTGTTTAGACACACCAACACACACCTTACACTATACAAAGTGCATAACTACAAACAATCAAATACAATAAACAACCAAAAAAAAACAAATGTAAACCGACCCAGGTGCATTAAATTACATAAATTTCAATAAAAACAAATGACAAAATAAAAATAAAAATAAAATAAAATGAAATATACTACATTGAGTAATCCAAGGTGACTACTAAATATAAAAATGGAACAGAATTTTAACAGTTGCATAGCTGAACTGAGGGTCCATAACATTTGCATATACTGCCCCCAGATTTTCCTACCCAGCCCTGGAAATTCAACTTTAGCAAGGGCAAACCTCCTGGCCTAGTCAACCCGCCTCTCCAGCACCATGGCCGGAGAACCCCAAGGGAGACAAATCGCAGTTCCTCTAGCCTTGGCTGAGAAGGTGGTGGAAACCCAACTCCCTCCCAAAGAGGTCTCAGCTTTAAGGGCCTCATCCCTCGACATATAAGTCTCCTGAACCAAGACCACCTGTTGTCCATCCCTCCTCACTTCAGTGGCAAATCTTTTATGCTTCACCATTGATTTCAACCCGTTGATGTTCCAGGTTGCCATTTTGATGGAGCTAGCCATATTTTAAGTTAAGAGTAGTCATTCCCCTGAGGAAAAGCCATTCCCAAGACCCAATTTTAAATACTGCTGGTTTTAAGATTCCTTCAATCCGTCCCTGCACCTCTCCATGTCTAGTTTTAGCTGTTAACAACAAACCCCCTAAACCCTCACATCTAAACATGAGGTGGAGTGTCTGAGACTGCCCAACTGGGAGATGAGCCCACACAGCAAATCAGGCCCCTTTCTCTAGATGGTCTGCCCCAAGCGTCACCCCAATGGCACCAATCTACCCACCTCCCCAGCCAAACCAACAACCCTATGTGGTGCCATAATACTAAATAACCCCCAAAGTAGTGACAGCAGTAACAATAACAGTTACCCCCCCCAATTGGGCCACGAATGACCCAACACCAATTCCCCTGCAAACTCATGGAGAACCTTTGTTTATGTACTATTTTGTACAGCACTCTTTGAAACCACATAACAAAACTTTGGAGTAGCCCCTAAAGATAAACATTTATCTGGCATGAATAAGCCTAAAACTAAGAGCTACCAATGGGCAGCAAACAGTGGGCCACAATGTAGGTCCCAAGTCTCCTCCCTTCTGATGCAATGGGGTTCTGATTCAGGGTAGCCCCATATTCAATACGAAACCT